>CM068961.1:111400748-111416854 GCA_035128595.1 Eptatretus atami | reverse complement strand
TCCAGACCACCATTTGATCTTGACCTTTAACCCGAAGGGGTATGATGTCAAATAAGTGTAAATGCGCCTTGCTGTAGGCCATCTACAGAGGACCATTTTGTTCTGATTGGACAAAAATTAGTGGAGTTATTGTAACAAATGTAAAAAGTTATATAATTAGGTCAGGACCTTAAAATTATATCAAAGTCAAAAATGCCAATCAGGTATACTTTCTATACCCATTACTGATGCAGACTTTCATTCCGAAAGTCTCAAATGAATCCGAGATAGAGCTCAGACAATGGGAGAAAAAAAAATTACCCCCGTGTGGGGGTGATGGTCATCTCTATAATACCACAAGTTCTCAATGTTCAGTTATTACGAAGACACTGCGCATTCTACGCGCACTGACTGCAATTTGGTTAAAGATACTCGACAATTTTGGCGCGCGTAGAATAATTGAAAATATATGCGACCAGTCGTTTACATTTCGGGTTTTGAAACTTTTGCACCTTGCGATAATGTATAAATATAAAAGGCATGGTTTTTTATTTATATTTCATTTACTCTTTTTCTCTTTCACACGATGGCGTTTGGCCATCTTCCAATCAGTACGATACAAGGAAGGGAAATCAAAAATTGTCCGGTTAGATACAGAGATATTTTACTATCATATCAATAACAGTTATGTCGAATATCTTGTAGAAATGGCAGAACTAGATCAGGTTTGAAAATGGCATTTTATAACTTACGTGACTCGTGACTTGAACTTGAACCAGTCAAAGTTTATACGTGTGCAACATGCATCATACACCTACCACATACTAAGTTTTCATCAAGATGGAAAGAAAAATGACGGACGTAACGGACAGATTTGGTCCGCTTATTAGGATCATCGTAAAGATGATAAAAGTGGAAGAAAAAACGATTTCTAAACTGGTGCAAAATGCGGGGTTTTTTTTATTTTTCAGACCACCATTTACCTCGACTTGACCTTTGACCAGAAAGGTAGATGTAACTAAGTGTCAGGCACCATTGCATAGCTACAGAGGGGGCAATTCATTCCTGATGGATAAAACCTTAGTCAATAATAGGTTCCACATGTGCTGCCTTTTGGCTGCTGGTTGCATAATGGTGGGTCGCTAAATGACGCTGATGCAGTGCTCCTATACAGTACACTGGTGTCAATTTTGCGACCTCGGAGAGGAATCAGGTGAGCACCTCCTGGTGTTAATTCGTGGAACGGGGCTGGA
This sequence comes from Eptatretus atami, assembly GCA_035128595.1. Taxonomy (NCBI): domain Eukaryota; kingdom Metazoa; phylum Chordata; class Myxini; order Myxiniformes; family Myxinidae; genus Eptatretus; species Eptatretus atami. The sequence goes on along the minus strand of CM068961.1, from coordinate 111,415,622 downwards.
CTCCGGACCCGAGGACACAAGCACCACCCTAACCCGCGAAGCAACAGCAGGACAAGTAATATGGTGAACAATGTTAAAGCGTTATAATTAGGGTACGAAGGTCAAATATATATATGAATATTTATTTTTTAGCAGCGTCTCACTAGCGAAGCTGCCATAGAGAGCTCGGCGTTTTCTCTTTCTCTTCTTCTTCTTCTCTATCTTGTGAAGACACCTTAATCTCTAGACTCGGCTCTTGTATATAAAATCCGGATCATCCTAAATACTGGCACATGTACAACCTCAATAGCACGGTGCCTTTTTGAGAGCATCTATCATAATCTTTTTAAATATACGGACATTTCTGTTAGTTTCGAAAATCACGTTACATATATTAAATTATTCCATTTACAATGTAATTCGAATTAATTACTTTATTGTAAATACATGATATACGAATAAGTAAAGAACATATGAGACGGTTTCGCAATTGGCTTAATCAAGGCGTGACGAAATATCGGAAGTTGGTTGTTTTTAAAAAAATTTAAAAAAAACTATTTTTTAGCCACAAAATTTAACACACAGTGAACTTGTCCTTAAATATCACGCGTACTATCTATTGGATTAGATATGATGGATAAAGTCAACGCTGATGCAGCTCGAAATTGGGAGTTGGAGTAAGAAAAATAATAAAATAATATAATAATAAATTATAATCATTTTCTAATGGTGTAGTAAACCCTGAGCGGTTGCTAGTGTACGGTGGTGCTGGATCCATGATCAGCTGCGGAAAATACCCAAGAGTTGATCAGCATATTATCTAGGCGCAAATGAATTTCCATGAACGGTAAGGGACAGCAGCAGACAAGTGTTCCCAACCAATGCAAAAAAGCACAGGCTGACTCGATAAGCAGAGACTACTCGGGGTCAATTGTAAAAGAACCACAACACATAAGATCATCGGCTCTTCCACGACCTCGACATGTATGTATACCATTTTAAAACTCCTATACCATATAGGGGGGCTCTAAAACTCCGCACGCGAGGTTAAGCTATCTATAAGCAGTTAAACGTCACGTGTAAATAATCATACAAAACAACATCACACACACAACCAATAAGGACGTAATATAAAACATCATAAAACGCACCGCATTAGTTTAGAGGAAATTAAAACACCACACAAAAAAAACAAAACACACACACACCCAACACCACACAATCACACACACACACAGGATGCTCACATGGAGGATTAAAGAACTTAAAATGGCTCCATTCAAACTTACTCATGAACGTCATGCGCATGCTATTATTGCCTCTGTTTGCCCTCGGCTCTCCTTGTCTTTGAAATAACAGTGACCGAAACGAAAATTAAAAAATACATCAATTCGAAAAATGAATAACAGCCCAGTAACCGTTATGGGGAACAACATCTCAAATTAATGAAAAAATAGTCGCAAAATGACGAGATGAAAAGGAAACAACTTGCATCAGTATATAACACACCACGACCGCGACAAAGAGTAACGCACCGTAGCTCGGATCGCGAGACAAACAACACTCACAACCCAATCCGTCAAACGATGAATAGAAACCATCGCCGGCGGTCGCGTCATCCTAAACGCGAGTCACACCAACACAACAAAGAGAAAAAGACGTGACGCCACAAATGCGCCCCCAGGCGACACAACAATCGGTAGAAGCACGACGAGCAAGGCGAAGTTTTCCCCCATTACAAAACCAGATGAGTTGTCAAAAACAAATAGTTTAACAATTTCTGTCACTCGCAAAGAAAGGAACCGATGCGAGAATCAAGCACCAGAGGGAAGGTAATCTGAGAACGTGTCACGGAATCGCTGTCATTCCATCGGTATGGGGCAACGGAACCTGATTGGTGACTATATAACAAATTACAAGAAACTGACATAAGTAACGTCATAGGTCATGGTCAGGTCATCCACGGCGCATACCATCACTTGTAGGACAGGCGGGGACCCGACTTCCTTTCAGATACGGAGTCGATTCGACCGGAAGGGCTGGTCCGTCAACGAATAAAAGATCAGTGTAACGAGCGGTAACAACATAGCCGGGAAAAAGAATACAGAGATAAAGGATAACAAGTATACAAGAATACAAAGTACAAGATACAGTGTAAGAGCGTAACCAACCATAGGGAGATGAAAAGGAGACAAGGGATAACAATGAAACAAGGATAACAGAAAACATAGTAACAAGGGATAACAAGGTAAAAGAATAAAAGGATAACAAGGTAACAAGATAGAAGGATACAAGTTGCAGGAGTAACAGGATAAACAAGGATAACAAGGAATACAAATGAATAACAATGAAGAGTGGAAAGACGTAAAACATAGGAGAACAAGAATAACGAGGAGTAACAAGGTAAATAAGAGATAACAAGTAAACGGGAAACATGGTAACAGGATACGGAATACATGAGTTAAAGGATAACTGGAAACATGATAACAAAGGGATAACTAGAAAAAATGAGTACAAGGGATAACAATGAATAACAATGATAAAAGGTATACAGGAATAACAATGATAACAGTGAAACAGGATAACAATGATACGATAATAGAGGAATAACATGAGTAACAAGGATACAAGAATAACATGAATAAAAGGATAAATGAGTAACAAGGATAACAGAAACAGGATTCAAGGAATAAAGGTACAGGATAGAAGGAGTACAAGATAGCAAGGAGTACAGGGCAGGAGTAACAGAAGAAAGGTATAAGGATAACAAACGAAAATATCGGTAAAATGGAAAACAAGGATAGGAGTAAAGGTCACAGGATAAGAAAACAGAAAGGAAGCAAGGAATAAGGTAACAGGAGGAAAGGATAAAAGACAAAGTGCAATAAACAAAAGATTAACAAGGGATCAAGAATAACAAGGAAAATGTTAACGAATAAAGATAAGTAAAGGATAAAAGAAAAAGGTACAAGATAACAGAGGACAGTAGCAAGATAACAAGGGACAGGAAAATAAACAGATAAAGAAAAACGATACGAATAAGATAAGGACAAGGGGTCCAAGATAAAAAAAACCTAGGTACAAAGGTAGCAAGAATAAAGTAAGAGTGACAAAATAAAGAAGAGAAAAGAGTGATGGATAACAAGGAGTAAAAGGGTAAAAGGATAGCAAGAAATAAAGAATAGTAGGAGTAAAGAATAACAGGAACAGAATAAGCATAAAAGGGATAGGACAGAAGAAAAGAATACAAGAAAAAGATAGGAGTAACAAGGATAACAAGAGACAGGAATACAAGGGGACAATAAAGAGAAGGTACAAAGGAATAAAAGGAAAAAAATACAGGAACAGGTAAAGAGACCAAGGAAAACAATGAAAGCATGTACAGATAAAGATAACAGGTAACAAGAAACAGCAAGATAACAAGATACGAAAACTAAGAACAAGGAGCAACAGAAACAAGATGCGAGAACAGAATATTGGATAGACAGGATAAAAAGAATAACAAAGGAGGAAGACAAGGTAAATGAGACAGGAGAACAAAAAAAGGTAAATGGAAGAGAAGAACAAGAATAAAGGAAAGGATAAATGATCGCCAAAAAAAAAAATAGGTAACAGGAAAAGAAATAAAAGGTAACAAGGTCACAAAACTATCAAGAAACAAGATAACAGGAACTAGGAACAAGATAAAAGGATAACCAGGAAATAGGAGTAATAGACACCAGGGTAAATAAGAGCAGGGTTACAAGGAAACACAAATAGATAAAAGATAAAAGGAACGCCAGGACTACAGGAAACAAAAACGTGAATAACAGTTTCAGTCAGCCAATAGATCGTGACGCTACAGTATCTATGAAAACGTACATGCCATGGTCGGTTGTTGGCGACACGTCCATCAGTTTTTTGGGGAGGAGTTTTGATGACCCCGGATAACAAATCTCAAAGGCAGAGACTCTTGAGCCAACGCATCCAATAGTCCAAAGTGTCTGCGACGCCTCCGCATGTTATATAGGGGTGAGAATTGCACCCGGCCGAACCTCATCCGCAAAACAAAGCAAAAAAATGAAAACCTCCCGTGTACTCTGGCACCCTTGAGGCACCAGGGAGGATAGGCAAAGCTCGGACCCATCTTATGAAAGAGGGAAACCACGATAATCCCATCAGAGCGGAGATGGGGTTCTGAGGTCACACCACGGTCCTGTAACCTAGCTCGGTGGGTGCCGATGCTATCCTCGGGGATGAACTTCTCTTATATGAGCTCAAGCTAGACAGGATTGCAGCACCTAGTGAGCGATTGCGGCGAGATCAGGTGTGGTTACACTACTTGTGGTCGCTAGGTCCATACCAAGTATTGCTGTGCGGTGCTAATAACACTCCAATGAAATAGTAACAGCGTCAACGAGCGTAATAAAAAGGATTCGTCCCTATCATCCGTCCCTGTATTATGCCGACTGGGGGGCAGGCTCACCTAAGATCATACCACTAGTCGTGGATCAGTGCGACGAGATGCCTTATTGATGGAGATCATCAATGATCGATGGGAAAGGAAAGATGGTTTGAAGACTCTGTCACGTCAAGACCAGATAGCATAATCCTTGACTGGAAGACAACTAGGTGCCATTCAGTCAGCGCCAAACCGGGACGGTAAACGCCTGGCGGTGGCAAAGAATGACCAGCTCGTGAGCGTGATGAATCAAAGCAGCTAAGGATCTCAGTCCTCATAACGACCACCGGCTGTTAGCACTCAATGGCACCTTAACGACAATGTACATCACCTAGCTTAATTGGTCAAGCATCAGGAGAGGCAAACGGAGTTTGCCACAAAGGAGATGAGGATCTGTGCTTGGGATGAGAGTTAGTGCTCAAACCGGGCTTGGATGTTGCCGTGATTGGGAACTCGCGAGGCAAGAAAATGTCTTCAAGGAATGGATCATTGGGAAGCGGCAGAACTAATGGCAACTCTGCGGGAGGGCGAGCGAATACGTTACCGATTTGGTACAAGACCCATTGCAGATTGTGAGGTAGAGCACTTTCAGGCCGTCGCTACGGATCATGCATTGCTCACCACCTCCTCGGTTACGCAGTAGCAGAGGTGTGCTCTTGAAGCCGAAGTGGACCCGGCAGTTACTTTTGAGTTTGACCCCACTGACACATTTCGAGTGCATAGGGGTGACAATTTGCTAACCAATACTGTGGTACACTGCTTGTGAACACGGGCGGTGAACGTTGAAATGGGTAAAGAGAATAGCATCATGATCTCAAGGAAAGCGCACCCTTCGCGCATTGTGCTGCTGAACACAGGCTATCCATGACTGAAGAGGGACTTTCCCTCGGGAAATGGGTAGTCCAAGGGATCTTGCACAGCTGAATCTTCAAGGTGGAATCGCACGGGCATGCAGTTGCTCGATTTAACAGGAACAGACAAGAGGCTGTGGTCCTCTGGTTGAAAGGTTAAGCTTCCAGGGATCTGTGCATCCATGGAAACGTCTTAAGGCGTGGAAAGCTGCACTGTGTCGTTGCCTCGTCCTGTGCCTGCTAACACAGGCTATCCCAATGACTGAAAGGCCTTGTTCTCTGAAATGGGTAAAGGGCTCCAGATCTGATCCCTGAACTCTCAAGCGGAAATGCGCTCAAGTCGCGGCAGCATTGTGCTCTGCTTGAAACAGGCATACCAAATGAGAAGGGCTTGTGCCTCCGGAAGGAAGGGTGATGCAACGGAACACAAGCGAGGGGTGCCTGCTCATGCCGGGCAGCTTGCTCGGATAATTCTTGAGGGTCAGCGCACATGCTTGTGCACACTTCCGGCAGTCATTAAACAAAGATCAAGATGACCGATCCTGTCTTCCGTTCCTCACGAACGCAGACGAAGTCGGCAGGTGCTGCGTATATACTCCAAGTTCATCTGATCGGGAACTCTGGATGATCTTGGTTCGGGGGGCGCACCAAAATATCGATTGATCTGAACTACTCTGACTGAAAGTGGTGAATGTGGTGTAATTATATTCCAGTTACTGAAAGACAAGGAGTTATCAGGTGTGACTGGCCCACATACAGCACTGTATGGATGATTCAGGGGAAATAGAGAGACAAGCTGCGGTCATCCTTGCATCGTCAGATCCACTGATTCGCAGATGATCAGTCATCTGTGACACTTATATCTTGGGGGCCCAGGTGCTGAATAGAGTCGAGCACTGGGACGGTCCGCAAACAGAAGTTCAATGACATCGATGCACTGTGTCCTGTGGCGGTGGTAAGTGAGCATGAGAGATCACTACTGACCGATATATTCGCAGCTGGTGACAAGGCAATAGACGTCAGGTGGGCCTGGAGCATGATCACGGCGGTGGCACTGCGTATCTGGAGGACAAATCCGATTTCAGCCCTTGTGCTATCGCCTTATGGAGCGAACTTGACCTACCAAGATCGAGACGAGACTTAATCCTTTGTAAGGCTCTCGAAATCCTTGGCTATCGCTGTCGCATGCTCAACAGGGCTTGCTGATAGAGACCCAAATAGAATTTGTTCATGCATATCGAGATCAGATGCGGGTATGGAATGGCTTTCCTGACCGATTACTCCACATTCTACGGTGCTGGAGTGGAGGAGCCAATGGCCGATCACATGCCGGTCAGAGGTTGATCGCATCTCAAGAGATGGGAGGGCAGCAACGCCTGGTACGGAGGCCCTCGGATACCGAAAAGGGACGCACGACGGGCTGTCCGGCCTGTCCAACGACTGAATATGTCACTCAAGAATCGGTTGCAAAGCAGGTCGAGCGAACAGGATAACTCCAGCAACCCAATAGACCACACGAACGGACGCTGTTAGGAGCGTAAAGCTGAGATCTGTGAAGAAAATGAAAGGTGATGCAGGCCAGCACCAACTGTACAACTCAAACCGTCGAGCCAACGTGACTGGAACTGACAATGGACCAAGACTGGAACTGGAGGACGACGCTACTGAAGTTAAGCGACCGTTGAACGACCGCAAGCGATCACTGGAACGACAAGCAACCGTTAACTGGAAACGATAACGACGCGAACGACTGAGAGCCCGCTGCTGATGATAAAGCGACCGTTGACTATACGAACAACACGCTGACGGAAAGAAAAGGACTTGCTGAATATAAAGCGACGTCTACTGACGAAAGGACCGTTGACTAGAACACGAAGCAACGCAACTGAAATGAAAGCACCGTCGACTGGAAGACGAGCAACGTTACTGGGAAATGATAACGACATGAGAAGAAAAGTACGTCTGACGAACACAGCAACCGCACGGAGATAAAGCGACGGGTCTGACTGGACAGAAGAGCAACTCTGGACGGAACTGACAAAGGACGCGACTGAACTGACAAGCAACGTGATGAAATGAACAAAGTGAACCGTCTATGACGGAAGATAGCCGGCCCTGCCACTGCGGAAAAAAACGCTCTCTCATTTTGGCGGCGTCGCGGTTCAAGCAGACCCAGCCAAATCACCACCCGCCTTGCGATCGGCACGTGACAACGCAACACAGCGATCATCCGGCCTAGTTCCATGTTGGTGCTGGACAAGCGCAGACAGACACCATTGCAGATCACCGATGAAAATGTGTAGGCCATAAAACGTCAACACAAATCATCAATGTTACCGAAGAAAAGCCAGTTAGACATACAAATCGAACGGGTAACGTCGTATGGAAAAGGTAGGCGACCCGTTGGCAACGGTACTCAGTTGAATTGTGAAAGAAAAGAAGTTGCAAGCCACAATCCGCTTATACATTATGTTTTAAAAGACGTACTAATAAATTTTAGATTGTGAAGTCTGAACAATAATTTAAAGCATAAGTATGTAATTGTAATCATAGACAAAGTGAGCAAACGCGAACAAGAAGGAATAAGAATGGCACTATGAAACACATTGGTGCCAGCAACACTTAATTAGACGTGGGGAACATCGCTCCACACGACCTATTCGAAAAAACGTAAGTTGAAACTGGATGAGATGCGGAGGAACGGAGGGGGACGCCGAACCGGTATCACAAATAATACTCGATATATATAATATATAACTTATTATATATTAAATATAAATATATAAATAGGCATACAAATATGGGTAGAATAAAACAATTAGAAAGGAAAAAACTTCTCCAAAACTTAACCCTTTCACGCCACCCCCTGACCTCACGCCAGCGGGGTACGTATACCCTGTCGAACAGCAAAAGGAGCTACCAAGAAGGGGAATCTATTCTTACCTTCTCCATGCAAAAGTTACAATCCCACAGAGGGGAGCTACCGGATCATTCCGGGAAAATAACTGCTGAGGGACGAGTTGGATCATCATCGTCGTCGAACGTAAAAATAAATAATAATAATCATATAAATAATAATAATAAAAATTCTTTTCTTTTCGGTGTCCCATAGGGGCGCACACACAAGGAATCTATAATCCAATAATATGGCAAGGCACTAATTGGCAAGGTTAAGTGATGCCTCCTGAGACGGGCTTCGACGGGATATGTAAAGCAATGCTATCTAACCGGGCCATACAACGTGGCCCAGTAACAACTGTACGCGACACTCAGAAGGATGACAGCCGAGTTCAACCTCTCCTGTGGTATTCAAGGAACGGGTGAACCCAAGTTTGGCCAACTGCTACCCAAACATAGCAACACACAAGGGCTATCAATATAATAATATATAATATAATTATTAATATATATAAGCATAACAGTGCCCGAAGTGAATGTTGCAAAGGGGATGAGCAAATATATGTTCGGCGGGGAGGGTTCATAGTATGATGCATACTAAGGTTATCTGTCCTTAGTTCTTAAGAGTCCCTGTAACTACATTTTGGGTGAGGCTTGTTGCTGATAGTCATGGAATGATATTGTCTTGATAATATTGAGAACTCTTGCTACAGGGAAGCAACACATATAGTTGATTGGAGACACGGCTGGTGGAGCATATTGCCATGTTCAAATTTATTGGCACCGGGATTGTTTTGTCACGAGTACAAGTCTGGAACAATATGGTAACCTCTGCAGTGGAATGGTTGCTGATGGGGCAATTTACTACGCAGGGATGGAAGGATAAGTTTGGTGACATGGCTTTCTGGTGAGATCGCTCGTAGTACGGGTGCTCAGGGGAGGTCCTATGTATAGGTCTGTCATTGATACAGCTTTGGTAATTCTATGGTTGCGTAATAAGATGAATTGCAAGCCTGTTTAAAATGAGTCGATCTGTGGTGGATGGCCGTTGGGGTAGGAGTGAGAATAATAAAAATAGAAAGATACTAAATAAAAAAAAGAAAAATGAAATAAGAAAAAATCGTAATCAAAGTAGAATGAAAAAATAGAAAAAAAGAATATATGAAAAGTAAAAATAAAGAGAAAAAAGAACAAAAAGAAAAAAAAAAATAAAAAGAAATTAAGAAAAAAAAAAAAAACAAAAAAAAAATAAAAAAATGGAAAACTAAAAAAAAAAAAAAAAAAAATATATAATGAAATAGTTAGAAAACAAATATAATAAATAATGCGTTGTCGCATGCGCGAACGACCCCCGAACTCGTCCCATGACGGTTTGCCACATTTGCGCGGAACGAACCCCGCGAAACTACGTCGTTCGTTCTGAGCGCATAAGCGCAGAAAACGAGACCACCAGGAACTAACGTGGTGCGTTTGAGCATGCGCGAACGACCGCCGGAACTCGTCCTGGCGTTTTGCACATGCGCGAACGACCCCCGAAACTCGTCGTTCGTCAAATCTGACTGCTGCAAGTGAAAGCGCAGAACGACCGCGGGAACATCGTGGGTGCGTTGTTTGCGCATTGGCCTCGAAACGATACCCCCGGAAACTGCGTCCTGGCGGCGTTTGCACATGCGCGAAACGACCGCACCTCCGTGAACTCGTCGTTCGTTGTCTGCGCGGGGCGCGAACGACAACCACGTAGTAACAATCGATGGCATGCGATATTAGCGACATAAGCCCAGATAAACGAACACACCACAGGAAGAGCTCGTCCATGCGTTGCACATGCGCCGAACAGACCACCCTGAAACTTCGGTCGATTCGTCTCCTGCGCGGTGCGGGAACGACCACGGGACCCATCGTGTGAGCTTTGAGCATGCGCAAAAGACACGGACCCCGCGGAACTCGAATCCTGCGTTTTGCACATGGCGAACACGACCCCCGAAACTCGTCGTATCGTTTCTGCGGCGTTGCGCGAACGACAAACACGGGAACTCGTGTGCGTTTGGCGCATGCGGAAAGACACACCCCGGAACATCGTCCATAAGCGGTCTTTGCACACATGTGCGATACAAGACCAACCCTGAAACTCGTCCGCTGTGCGTTCTGCAGCCGTCTCGGCGAACAAGAAACCAAACGTGAACTCGTGGATAAGCGTTATAAAAACGCATAGGCGCGAACGATCCTCCCGGAACTCCGTACCTGCGTTAGTGAACATAAGGAAAGCGCGAACACCAGACCTGCCGAAAAACTCCGTCGTTCGATTCGCGCGTATGCGACGAACAGACCAACGGGCCTTCGTGGTGCGTTTGGTAGTATGCGCGAACGGAACCACGGAAGTCGTCCTGCGTTTTGCACATGCGGCGAACGAGATCCCCCGAAAACTCGTCGTTCGTGTCTGCGCGTAAGCGCGAACGACCACAGGGAACTCGTGGTGCACGTTTGCGCATGCGGCGAACGGACCGTACCCTGAAACTCGTGGTGCGTTGCACAATGACGCGAACGACCCGCCTAGAAACTCGTCGTTTCGTTTCTGTCGCGTGCGCGAACGACCAGCCGGGAACTCAGTGGTAGGCGTTTGCGCATAGCCGAACAAAAAACCCGCACGGAACTCGTCCTGCGCTTTTGCACATGCGCGAACGCGACCCCTGAAACTCGTCGTTACGTAAATCTTGCGCGTGGTCGCGAACGACCAGGGAACCTCGTGGTGCGTTTTGCGCATGCGCGACGACCCGCGCCATGGAACTCGTCCAGCGTTTTGCACATAGCAGCGAACGACCGCCGAAAGCTAGCGGAACTCCGTCGTTCGTGTCTGCGTCTTGTAGAGCGCGAACGATCAACTCGGAGGAACATCGTGGTTGCGTATGCGGGCTTGCGCGAACGAACCCCCGGAACTCGTCCTATGCGTTTTGCACATAGCGCGAACACGACGACCCGAAACATCAGTCGTTGTAAATCTGCCGCGTCGCGCAGAACGAACAGGAACTCAGTGGTAATTAGCGATTGCGCATAGCTGCGGGAAACGACCAAACTCCGGACGCTCGTACCTGGCGTTTGCACATCGGCAGAGGTACGAGACGCCCGAAACTGCAGTGCGTTCTGTAATCTGCGCAGGTTGCGCGATAACGACCAACGGGAACTCCGTGGATGCGTTTGCGCATACGCGCGAACGACACCCCCGGAACTCGTCACATGCTTTTGCACATGAAAGAACGAACCCGGAACTCGTCGTTCAATTTGTCGCCGTGCCGAAACGTCAACTGGACCTACGGGACCGTGGTATCGTTTGCCGCATATGCGCGAGACGAAACATCCAGAACTCTGTGGGTGCGTTTTTGCACATTGCGCGAACGACCCCCGCGAAACACTCGTCCGTTCGTTCTGGCGCGGTGCGCGAACACGACCACGGGAAATCGTGGTGCGTTTGCGCATGCGACGAACGACCCCCATTGGAACTCGTCCTCGCGTTTTGCACATGATGCGCGAAACATACGACCTCCCTGAAACATCGTCGTATATCGTATTCTGCGCCGTAGCGCGAAGACCACAGGGAACTCGATGGTTGCGTTGGGCGCATGCGCGAACGCACACCGGGAAACGTCGTTTTCCTGCGTTTTGCCACATGCGCGAAAACGACCCGACCGAAACATCGTCGTTCGTGGTATGCGCGTTCATGCGCGAACGTCCACGTGGGAATTTCTGTGACGTTATGCCGCATCAGCGCGAACGAACCGGACCCAGAACCGTGCCTGCGTTTTGCACATAGCGCGAACAAAACCAACCCTGAAACTACGTCGTTCGTTCTGCGCGTAAGGCGCGAAACGAGCCACGGGAACTTAAATCGTGGATGCGTTATACGAGCATGCACGCGAACGACGCACTCCGGTGAACTCGTCTTGCGTTTTGGAACCATGCGCGAAGACTTGACCCCGGAGAACATCGTCGTTGCGTCTCAGGGCGCGGTGCGCGAACGACCGACAAGGGAACTCTTGTGCGGTTTTGTGTATGCGCGCGAACGAACGCGCAGGAATTCGATCTCGCGGTTTTTGAGCACATGCGCGATCGACCCCGAAACTCGTTCGTTCGTATCCATACGACGCCGTGGAATTAGAAGGCGCGAACCTACGCCACGGGGAACTCGTGGTGTCGTATTGCGCATAATAGCGGCGAACGAACCCCGAAACTCGTTGTCAGCATTGCACATTGGCGCGACGTGAGCCCCCGATACCCCTCGTCGTTCGTTCTGCGCGTGCGCGAACGACCACGGGACAACTCTGTGGGTGCGTTTCTGCGCTGTGTCCGCGAACGACCACGGGAACGTCGTGGGTGCGTTTGCGCATAGCCGCGAACGACACCGAACATCGGTCGTTCCTGTCTTGCGCGTTTTTTGCTGCGAAACGCCAGGGAACTCCTGGTTGGTGGCGATGGTTGCGCATTGCCGCAGAAACGAACCCGCCGGAACATCGTTCTGCGTTTTTGGCACAGTGCGCGAACGCGCCGAAACTCGTCGGTTCGTTCTGCGCGGTGACGTCGATACGTTCCAGGGAACTCGTGGTGCGTCTTGCCGCAGTGCGGGAACTGAGCCCCCGGAACTCGTACTGCGGTTTGCACATGGACTGCGAACGACCACTCATGAAAACTCGTGTTCGTTCTGCTGCGTTGGCGGGAACCAGACCACTGGGATCGTGGGTGGCGTTTGCGCATGCGTCGAACGATTCCCCGCGGAATCTTCGTCCTGCGTTTGTGAACATGGCGCGAACGAACCCGCCGAACTCGTCGTTCGTTCAGCGCGTAGCGCGATACGAACACAGGGAACTCGTGGATGCGTTTGGTATGCGTCGAAGACCTCCGGAAGTCGTCCTGCCGTTTTTTTGCACATTGCGTCGACACGACCCCCGAAACTCGTTCGGTTGTTTCTGCGCGTGCTGCCGAACGACCACGGGAACTCGTGTTGCGTTTGCGCATGCGTGAACGACCCGCGGAAACCGTCCTGCGTTTTGCCCACCATGCGCGATTACGACCCCGAAACTCGTCGTTTCGTTCTGCGCGTGTTGCGCGAAGGACACGGGAACTCGCGGATGACGTTCTTGCGCAATTGGCGCAGAACGACCCCGGAAACTCGTCTGCGTTTTGACATGCGCGAACGACCCCCGTCGCAATTCTCGTCGTCTGTGATTTCTGCGCGTTGCGGAAGACCACAGGGACATCGTGGTTGCGATTTGCGGCATGCAGCGAAACGATCCCCCGGAACTCGTCCTGCGTTTTGCACATGACGCGAACGACACCCGAAACTCGTTCGTTCGTTCTGCGTCGTGGCGCGAACGACCATGGGAACTCGTGGATGCGTTTGGCATGGCGCGGAACGACCCTCGAACTACGGTCTCGCGTGTTTGCACATTGGCGCGCACTACACCCGAAACTCGTCGTGAGTCGTTCTGCGCATTACGCGAACGACACTGGGAAATCGTGTGCGTTTGCGGTCTGCGCGAAAGACCCGGAACATCGTCCTGCGTTTGCACATCGCGAACGACCTGTCCTCGAAACTCGTCGTTCGTTCTGCGACGTGCGCGAACGAGACCGGGAACTCGTGTGGACGTTTGCGATGCCCGGATACGACCCCCGAACTCGTCCTGCGTTTTGGGGCACATAGCGCAGAACGACCCGCGAAACTCGTGCGTCGTTCTGCGCGTGGCGCAACGACCCCGGGAACTGGTGGTGCGTTTTTGCGGCATAGCTGACCGACAACCGGGAACTCCGTCCTTGCGTTTTGGCGAATGCGCGAACGACCCGAAACTCGTTCCGTTTGCGGTCTGCGGCGGTGCGCTGAAACGACCCAACGGAAACTCGTGGTGCGTTTGCGACCATGACGCCGGAACGACCTCCGGAACTTGGCCTGCGTTTTGCACATGGCCGCGGAACGACCCCGACGTCTCAGTTCGTGGTCTGCGCGTGCGGAACGAGCTCACGGGAACTCGGTGGTGCGTTTGCGCATGCGAACCGCACGTGAGCCCCGGAACTCGTCCTGCGGTTTTGGCACATGCGCGGAATGACCCCCGAAACTGCGTCGTTCGTTATTCGCGTAAGCGGCGGAACGTCCACGGGGAACATCGTTGGGTGCGTTTGCGCATAGCTGCGAACGACCCCGGAACTCGTCCTGACGTATTGCATCATGCGCGTGACGGAACCCCCGAAACATTCGTCGTTCGTTCTTGACGCGTTGCGCGAACGTCCAAGGAACGTTCGTGGTGTGCGTTTGCGCATGCGCGAACGTACCCCCTCGGAACTTCGTCTGCGTTTGTGTCACATGGCAGCGGAGTGACGTACCGCGCCCGAGAACTCGTCGTTCGTGCTCTGCGCGTGCGGGAAGACTGACGGAACTCGTGTGCGTTTTGCGCATAGCCGCGAGTACGAATCCCCGGAACTCGTCTGGTTATTGAAATGCGGCGAAGCGACCCCTCGAGTAACTCGGTCGTTTCGTGGTCAGCGCGGTGCGCGACCGCGACCAGGGAACTCGTGAGGTGCGTTTGTGTGTATGCGCGAACGCCCCTGACCGCTGGAAGTCGTCCTGCTGTTTGTGACAACGCATGCGCGAACGACCGACCCGAAACTCGTCGTTCGTTCTGCGCGTGCGCGAATACCACGGAACTCGTGTGCAGTTGTGCCGCA
>CM068961.1:111345774-111357079 GCA_035128595.1 Eptatretus atami | reverse complement strand
CTCACCTGGCCATATGAGTGAAAAACGTAGCGGAAAGAGATATCTCATGGTGAATTCTTTAAATTCTCTGCACATTTCCCACTGACTGCCAAGAAAGTTCAGTTCCCAGTTCTCTCAAACACTGGTATCTATGGTTCTGTGTGGTAGCAACATCAATGACCAACAGCAATTGCAGCATCCCAGGCCTGTCCTCTCTAGATCTGCCAAATAATATCTCTTAACTACAGAGGAAAGGCCTTCGAGTGTGGTCAAACTCACTGCCATACAAGGACCGGTGAACCTTCCCCTTCCTTCTATACTACCTTGGTTTGAATGTACACACACTTACACGCAGTAAGAAATGTTGACACAGCTGTAATGATGGCATAGATGTATTAATTAACATACCTTAGGGTTAGAAGACTGGCCTTACCCAAGCTGTGGTGCCAACGCTTGAAGATGTGATCTGTGTGGTCCCTCCACAGATCGTGATGGTATTCTTCACAGGAGGGGCCTTCTCGACAACACGACCACAACTTGTTTCCAAGACAGCCAAGGATCTTTTCAATGGGACATAGTATAGCCTCTTTCAGTTCCCGACTGGATCACCACCCTGGTACTCACAGACCGGCTATCACTGTTCCCCCTCCTGAACATACCGAACACCTTCTCTACCAGACAACTACGCATTGTAACCAGACGGGCTTGGCAATATTGATGGTGTAGTTGTCTCGGAGGCTGGTATTTTCTGACATTGAAACCTGACATCGGACAGCCATTCCTTGAAGAGGCAAGAAAGAAGAAGCGCAATTTGGGTGCAGCAGAGTATATTCAGTATCCCTCTCCAAAGACACAATAATGTACATACGAATATCATCTCATGGGCTGCATACCATGCATACGCATCAAAACCAGAGCCGTACAGACCGATAGGCTTAGTGCCCTCTTACACTCTTGTCTGGAGAAAGCTGCAACGCAATTTCATGGTTGGACATGAATGAACATTATACAGCGTGAAACAAAAAATGCATATCCAAGGAACAGATACCCGTCATTGCATACTCGATCAACCAGCTACGCCCTGGCTAAAGTGATGTGCATGACGTGGCACAGACATTTGGTGAAGCGTCTTTTGTGGTCATTTTGGAGGCCTCCCATAGAAATGGCTTTCGTGGATGATGTTGGAGGACATGCAAGGAGGAAGTGTTGGACTACAGCTCTGAGTGATTGCAGGTGTTAGCTTCTGCAGGAACTGTGACTCTTCTTCCATGTAACTCACATGACAAGGACAGGCATTGGCCATCAGATAGCGCACTTTCCCTTGCCAAACTGCAGCAAGATTGCAATGCATAGGAGAAGCTAGCCCTCATGATGAAGCAGCCTTCAATGACTGGAAGAAAGAAATGTGTGAAAAGAATCCCACCTTTGAGTACTGGGAGCTTAGATTCGCGAGTTAAAATCGAGAATTAGAAAAAATTAGACAATAATTCTGCGATTAGAATCCTGGTCTCAATTTTTTTCGTTCTCATCGTGCGAGAAACTTCTCACTCTTCATTGCTGTAGCTTAAAGACATTAGACAGCGCCCTGGTTCTTTGCCGAGACACCAAATTCAGACCCACCTGTGCATATCAGGGACATGAAATCCCTACCGACGGTAATCTAGAGTTGTATTTATCTCTTTGAAGTCTGGGTCTTCCCAAGACAAAGAAAAATTCTCTACAACGGCCGCTGGATCAAGCACATAGCAAAACAATGGCGAGTGAAGGACACTGTTGTTGGATTGCAATTGTTTATTGATTCTAGAGAACCTGCTATTTTGCGTTCAAGGATGGATGGTGTCAGGTTCCTGAAGGCCAGGTTTGGAAATTGGCGTCGCATTTCTGACCTGGACATGCAGATTGGGCAACCACCCCTAATAGTCTTGCCATGGGACACAAAAACCAGTGTGCCAAATTTTGTTGCGTTTAATCCAGCGAGTCATGATTTTTTCGCTCACACTAAATAGAGAAGGCTCGTCGGGCGGCAAGGATGCACGTTTTCGTGTAAAGTTGTAAATGATCGCATTTTGAGGCACTAAGCGCGTGTTTAAAACGCCCGGCCCGCGTTCTCTTCACACCACGACACCATGTAAGCGAAGAGGTTGTTACCTCAGGTTTGTAACTTTTAGTCACTGAAGCGTTTGTCGCGCAAATTAAATCGAACATTTGAAGAATTTCCTCTGCCTCGAATTAATCCATTCATCTGCTCATACACACATACACATATACACACACACATACACTACATACACACACATACACATCACATAAACACATACATACAACACACACATACATACAATACACACTACATCGCACACATACCATACCACACACATACAACAACATAGCCACATAACAAACATCACACATACATACACCGACGCATACATGCACACACAGCATACATCATACATACACACACACATCCATACTGAACACACACATACACATACATAACAACATCAACACACAACAACACATACACATACAACACACACATACAATCAATACCATACACAACATACACACACACATCACACATACTACACACAGCACACATACACATACAATACACAACACATACACACACACGCACACAACATACACATCAAAACATCACACCACAATAACACGTACACAATACACAATACACACACGATGAGCACATACACAAACATACACACACAGCAATAACACGTACACATACACTACATCACACACACATAACACAAATTAAACATACACAGCACACACATAACACACAAACATAGAACATACCATGCACACACACACAACAACATGCCATCACACAGTCATTACACAAACGTACACACACACACATCAAATATCGCCTTTTTAACGACCGATCTCTCAAGTGTGGAAGAATGAGTTTTATATAAATAAATATCATATTTCGAATCCCGGATTCGAATTCTTCACCAAACTGAACTATTTCTTCCTCGTCACACACACACAACACACACACACACAATTACACATAACACACACACACATACACATACACATACACACACACACAATACACACACACACAACACACATACACACACACATACACATACACATACACAACACACACACACATACACCACACACATACACAATCATACACCACACATACACACACACACATACACATCACATACCACCAAAATACACACATACACATACACATACACACATACCACACATACACTACACACACACATACACACACCATCATACACATACACATCACACACATACATACACATCAAACAACACACCAATACCCTACACAACACATACACACCACCCATACCATCAACATACACACACATCATACACACAAACATAAACATACACATGCACACAACACACACATGACACACACATAACAAAACGGTCACACTACACACAACACACACATATCTTCCCTTTTAACCCCGATCTCTCAATGGTGAAGATGAAGTTTTAATATTCTAAATAAATATCATGCTACGGACCCGGATCGGAATCTTCACCAAATACTGAACTATTCTTCTGTCAACACAAGCACCATACACATACACATCACACACACACATACACACCAACACAAAACACACATCATACACACCATAACACATACACACAGCACACACAAACACCACATTCATACTACCGCAACACAACACAAACAACATACATCCACCACACATAAACATACATACACACAATACACATAATACACACACATCACACAATACATACACACACACATACATACATACACACACATACATACATATCACACACACACAAACACACACAAACACACATAACACGACAATACCATACACACCACACACAAACCAATACATACACACACAATACACATACCTACACACACATACAACAACATACACCACACACATACACACCACACACATACACACACATACACACACATACACATACACACACACATACACACACAACACATACACACACACCCAACCTGTCCCATTTATATTTCCGTGAGTGAAGGACGGAGATTGGAAGTTACTTCGTAAACAAATAAACAAAACACGCAATTAAAGCTTTCCAGATTAAGACTTTTCACCTTCTCATTAAAGAATTTATAATTAACTATAAATTTAATTAATAGAGAGGTGCTCATGATGTAAACAAACACTAAATCGACGTGACAACTTCTGGTTTCATAACACTTCTTACAGCAAGTTAAATCCATCGAGCAGATTAATTTAGTTTTCCTGTAAACCCTCACCAATCTGCTTTACAAATAGCGAACTGATTTAGCGGTACCAATGTTTCACTCCTTCACGACATTGAAATATAATATTGAAGCTATAATTTGGTCTTAAGTTTGTTCCAGGCCGAGCGAAAACTGCCAACTCTGGTGATGCACAGGTAAACTGCTGGGACACTTACCTCGGGTGAACCGACCATGGACCTCGATCTGCCGGAGAAACTGCCGGACGACCACGTATCCTCATCGGAGCCCTCTCGTGATCCCGGGTTGTTCGCTCTCAGATCTCGGTATGGTGCTCGCGAACGTCAAATGTCAGGTGAAGGACGGTACATGTGGGAATGCGAGTGAGGAAGTGGCCAAGGTTTTTTAGGGGAAAAAGCGTCACCGCGAGATTCGGTGTCTGATTGGTTCCCGCCACATCAGTGTTCCATGATTTAAATAATACAAAGATTGAAACGTTTCGTTTAAAACGGATTGTTTTGGTGTTTCAGATTGTGGTTGTGAAAGTGGAAAATCGAGTCCGAGGTTCGTCGATGATCAATCCGATTCAATCAACGTCTTTATTTTCTGTTTTTGTATTTATCGCAATCTTCCCTCCATAATAACGGAAGTTATATATGGTATGTGGGATGGGTATCACTACTCCTCCGGGATGGATTTGATCGAAGAGCTGAAAATTTCATGGGATTAATGAGGACACCGACCTTGTGTGTGCAAGTTCCCGATTGATTCCATCAAGTTTGGTAGGAAAAAGTTAATTCTAAGGACCCTCATTCATGAGATAGGAGGAAAAACACGGGGTAACTTTCCGGTCAATTATGGTCACGTGTGTGTTCCGAGTGGTCTCAGGTTTTCGTAAACAACGACGTTCTTGGGTAACCTTTAACTTTCAATTGCAGAAATGGCCCCCTCGTACAAAGAAAACATGATGGATTTCCTTGGCATGCAAACCTATTGCAGACAATGGATTGTCTTAATGCATTCTAACGAAGGAACTATAGTTTGTGTCGGGTAAAGTCAGCCGCAATGTAATCGAATGGACTGAAGGAATGGAGAATGCTTTTAACAAATTGAAGGTAGCACTCTGACGGCTCCGGCTCTTGGCCTGCCATAATTACGAAAAAGCTGTTTTTCCTTTAATTCAGAAAAAAAGGGTGTGCACAAACTTGTATGACGCACCACGGCATCGCCAAGCCCAATTCAATATTCGGCGAGGTTAGACCCGGTCCGATGCGTGCACTGCATTTGTCTGCAAGGTGGCGGCGAGCCTATGCTGTAAGAGCGGCACTGCGGGCGACGTTAATGGGTCATCTCTAATCTTGATGTTCCCATCTGTGTAGCGTCTCTTCTGAGCAGAACAGACACAAACTTCTAATACACGATTGATTGCACAGAGAACGACTTTCTACGACTGAACTTTCAGATAGAACGATGTAATGTTCTTATCAGCATCCTTATTACTACAGAGTAGTCGCGATCCACTCGGTGTGTTACAGAGGATCAGGGTATCCGTGCGACCAGACTTAAAAGAAACAGCGTTAGAGATCTGACTCAACCTTATTTTTGACGGATCCGCTGCGAGGCAAGAATGGTTCGAGTCATGGCGGGGTATGCGTTCTGTTCTGATAAGCAATTAATGAAAGCGCTAGCTGCATACACACTACTGTCGCACTAACAAGCGAGCTACGACTCATTAGGTTGGTGAATTGTCTAGCTGGCCAGATATCAATATTTACACTGACATCACTTTGGGTAGTTCATGACAAAGGCCCGACTGAAAAATCGGTTTTTTAATCCGCCGGAACCAATTAAGAAGGCAGTTTATTCGAGCCTTTAGAAAGCATGCAGCTTCTTCATCAAAGTCACGTGATGCCATTGCTGCCTTCAAAATTTGCTGAAGCCCCTCATTAAATACACAAGGAGAGTGTTCTGCCCGTCTGACTGTTCTGGGCAGTCAGCTGCAAAGTGTGCAAGAAGCTTATTCTTGAGCCTTGACCTATTGATTGTTTTTCTGACACCTAGAATGTCAAAACAATGTTGCGATCTCGGAAAATTTGAATATGCTGAGTTCCGTCTTCCAATTCTGCTTCTATATAAGAAACCAGCTCTGCAAACACTCGAGCCTGCATCATTTTCTGATCAATAGTGGATGTGATATTGTCTTCCTGCTTTTCTTTTTCCATACTTGCATAGCGATTCTTGAAGGCTGTTAGACATTTATTGTGATACTTAGCTTCAATAGCTACTAAATCACCTCCTAGCAATTTTTCTTGCCGCAAGTCTTTGTTTTTCAAATGCTTTTGCCATATCTCTGCAGTTGTCATATTCAGTCCTAAAGTAGAACAGTTACGCAGCTTGCCTTGAGTTTTTCTCCAGAAGATGCAGTCTTTCATAGTTGAGACACTCATTGTTTGGCGTTTAGACTTTTTTCACTCCTGTTCAGTACTTTTCGCTTCTGTCTATCTCTTGCTCTTTCAAGCTTAGAGCTAGCAAACTTCAGTTTACATGCTTTATGCCATTTTGCACGATTTTAGAAGTTCAGCCAGCAGTGTCACATCGCTGTAGAGCTAAACCAACTGGAAGTGCTTGTTGAGTTCACGAAATCCTCCACATTCTGGCAGGAAATCATCATATGAAGTCGCTTCTCCATCTGACCTTTCAGCAGGACACTTTAAAATCACCATCTTTCAACCACATATTATGCACTTTTCCCAATCCATTCTGCTTGGGATCTATATTCGTCTTCCTGAAAAGAGACCAAGACAAGCACATATATTATGTTTAAGCAATTACAGACAGAAGTGGTAAAAAATAAAAAACCAGGGTGAGGCAACTTGTTAATTTGCTCCTCAATTCAACTGCAACAACAAAATTTTTTCTTACTGGGGATGTGTCAAAGCTGATTCGAGACTATTGGTACGCTGATTTCAAAAATCATAACCGTTTTGCTGTATCCGTCAAGGATTTTCAGTAACAGAAATATTCCCATTCTAGAATGTCGGATTTCACATGAAATTTACAAAAATTCATTTATTCATTTATTTTCATCATGAATGGCTTCAAATTATAGAAATTACAGAAAAACTCCACTAGAATGTAAGTTAAAAATGGCTTAGGGCATTTGCTTTTGCGTTGTGTGTGCTTGTGTCAGTTCACCATGCAGGAACCAGCAGGAAATCGCCCATCTGTTTCGGGCTTGTGCCGCCACATTGGTAAACGCTCTTCCATGAGTGAAATCTCTTGGTGGAATCGTCGGTCGTGCTCGTCGAGACTGCTCCCAAGTTGTCAGGAAGAAGTTCAGGTAGCTGGTGTAGGGAAATGGATTTTCAGGGACATCCTGGAGCCAAGTTTCCTCGAAAGACTCCAGCAGCTGCTGCACTATTCTTCATAGTTGTCGCTCGCTCGTTCCCCAGAAGTTATGTCCGTCCCAGCTTTGAAGCTCCTCACGCTGCCAGCTCTTTGGGTAGAGTTGTCGGAAAGTTCGTCCTTCATAATCTGTCGGATTTGCGGGCAACAAAGACACCAGCCTTGATCTTGGCCTCCGACAAGGTGTTGCCAACTTTTCCTTGAGGTATAAAAAACCACGCCCATTCAGATCATTGCCCGTAAAAACTTTTCATCAAGCCGAGCTTTATGTGGAGTGGTGGAAGGAAAAAACTCTGCCTGGGTCGACAAGGGCGACATGCTTCACGTTGTGTCGACCCAGGTACATGCTCTTTCGCTCTTCCCAATCTTTCTTCGTCCAGTGATTCTTTCGTCTCTGCATATCCGAGAGACAGAAGCACATGTATTTCGTTGTAGCCTGACTGTAGCCCTAACAACAGCGCCACCCTTTCAAGTCTCGCAGATGTGCCAGTTGAAGTCATTGTCTTGATGGAATCAAGCAGCTGCCGCATAGTCTCATAGGTCTCTGTCATGCCAACGCGTGAGCCAGTGGGACTGATGGTTTCTCGTTGCCATTGTGGAGCAAAAACAGCTTCAAGCTGTCTTCCCCAGTCAGGAAAGGCGCCAGTCTGCAGGATCGTGATTCACACCAAGTCTTTCAACGACGTTGATGTCACTGCAGAATGTCATCGTGTCTTCCCATCTCAAAGAACTCAGCATTGTCTCTGTGACGTGCTCTGAACCAAGCGATATCTTGGTGTTAGGTTCAAGTAGATTCCACTGCTGCACGTGATCCAAGCAGCTCTGCCTTCGCCTTTGACAGCGAGAATCTCTTACAGATCATTTAAGTTCCCTGGTTCAGAAGGTGTAGATTCTAGTGTCGGGTTCAAAAGTTCCATCAAATCACCATCCTCTTTACCACTGCTTACAGCTATGTTCTGATCAGCTGGAGGGTTGGAACGGTTCTCGTCATCATGAGGCACAGGTTACGAGCAGAGACGCAGTCAGCGTACCTTGATGTGACCTTTATTCTTCTTGTTGAAGCCGGCGATGCTTGTGCAGCAGAAATAACAAATCATTATGATGATTCTCGCGCTCACGCATATCATGGGCACCCCAAATGGCATGCTCGCCGCGCGTTGCCCACCAACCACTGAGTCAAGTTAGTATGACAGCTTTGCAGCAGATGTGTGTGCCAGCATCTGTTCTTGTCCCCCACTTACACCGAAGTAGTGAAAGTAGAGCGGCCTTCTTTTCACTGCTGTAGATATACTTCGGCTGTTGATCTTTTTTGGTATACCGACCACAGACATAACAGAAGTTGTCAGATGATTGCGTACAGGAACGCCTACTCATGTTATTTGAAAGAAAAGAAATATAACACAAGTTAACAACAATTGTACGAAAATAGAACATGTAAAGACATATGTAAATTATTGAAATCCTGACTTCTAGGCAATGGGAATATTTCTGTCCTGAAAATCCTGACGTGAACAGCAAAACGGTTATGATTATGAATCATCAGCGGTAACCACAAATTAGTCTTAATCACTTTACAACATCTCACGTAAAAATATTTTTGAAATTTGTTGTTCGATGTTAAAACCTGCGATCGGATATACTCAGGGCAAATTTGGCCTCATGGCAAAAAAACATTGACCTTTGGGGAAAATTTGACCATTTTAGAGGGAAAAGTGACATTTTTGGGGGGCATGGGAACGTAACAAGAATAAAAACATGCTCGACTGATTCCAATCCCACATTTAACAACTGCTGTACTACTGTGGCAAGGTGAAAACCTTCCAGATTAACAAAAACCTATGTTATATGTGGTATTTATACAGTATTACACCATGTGACCTTGACCTAGGCACCCCAGACCGGGCACCCCCCTCTAGAATGTTTCTATGGGACCTGTATAGTAAGTGTGCAAAATGTGGCGCTTTAATCCAGCGTGTCATGATCTTGCCCAAAATTGGCGCTAAGCCACCGGACTATATTGCCCATACGGAGGAGATGAGTGAGTCGTAAACCGCCGCCCTGGCGAAGCAAGGTTCGGAGGGCCTTGCTCCGAGTACATGATGCCACGCCGGGATGTAGTGAACATCCTCGTGCTTGGGCAAAGGAGCACTAGTTAGTGGAAGGGTTTAGCGTTAGATAGACCGGCCTCATGGGGTATGAGCAGTCCTCCATGGGGCCTGGTAGGATCAGTTAGTGGGAATTTAGGATATAATTTAGAATGGATGGGAGACATGGACGGACATGGAACGTGTAGTGGGGAAGTAGATTAGCTACGGAGAGTAAAATGGTACGTGCATAAAATAAGGGATGTTAGGGGAGCACGAGGTAGTTAGGGGAACGTCGTGAGCGTCAGTATTGGTGTGGAGCGTCAGTGTGAATTGAGAAAAATGTACAATGAGTGAATGTGGGTCAGCGGGCCCGAGTGTGAGTGGAATGCATGGTGTGAACGAATGATTTGGGGGAGGAGTGAATCCCACCAAAGGGAACCTGGGGTTAGTGTAATGTTGGTTAGTGGGATAGTTAAATTAACCAAACGGATGTCGTTTTGTTGTTGGTGTTGGATGAAGGCACGAAACCTTTTGAAGGGTGCAGGAGTCTATTGACCGGCTGGGAGCGTGGCTGGTGAAATGTGTGCACTGATTAGAGGGCCCCCCTGGGCACCGAAGTAGTAGGCCAGAGTAGGCCATTGGTCCAAGGGACCGAGTTGGTGTAATGGGCACGGGCAGCCCACGGAAACGGGACCCGGAGCACCAAAATTCCACGTGGGCATCGAAGGGGACACTGCCAGGGGCATTCCCCACGTTCATAAGGAGTAGGTAGGCTCGGAGACAGCCTCAGCGACCCGGGGGTGCCGTAGATTGAGTTCGGCAGATGGGTATCCCTACCAATTGAGCCATGCTGCCCAGCCATAAAATTGTGCAAGAGCATGAGTGAAAATTTGCGGGCCAGGCCCAAATTAATAACGAACACCAACAGAGGCGATGGGAATCATGGTTTCTAGAACCGATAGTTTTAAAAAGAAACAGGCGTGTTGAAAAGCCTCGGGGATAGATTAACGTTAATAAAATGCTAGGATAGATAGGAAACGTTTACCCCTTCGCACCATCCATCCCTTCGCTGTTCGTAGGCCGCATGGACTCATCTTTGGGAAATGCTGAAATGTGAGGGAGTTATTCTGAGCTGCATTGGCCTCAGACAATTCACTATGTCTCTTCCCTCAATCCCCTCAAAAAGGATCTTAGGGATTGGGATAGACGGTCAGGACAGGTTAGACCCGAACAAGACGATAAAGGGGCTCGGTACACACGTATATAAAAAATAAAAATAGTCTAATTCGCTGTTGTTTTTTTTTGTTGCCAAAACTAATGGGGGTAGGTATGGACAAGGAACAGGTCATGGGCATAGGTTGGGGGGGACCGTAGGGTAGGTCGAGCCCGTTTCACCGACCGGCCGGCGCCACCGCACTCCTCCACAACCTCCACGAGACCAGGACCGAGGCCGGCCAGCTTCGTGTGCTGACCTCCTCTTGTACTGCATCTTGCCTGGTCTGCATTTGCCATGCCATGCCATGCTTTGCCTGCCTTTGTCTTGCCTCCATACCTGCCCATGCCTTTGTTTGCATTG
>CM068961.1:111319377-111337782 GCA_035128595.1 Eptatretus atami | reverse complement strand
GTGTAAAAACAGGGTGGTCCAATCTGCCAAAAATCAAATAGCACCTTTGCAAACAAAAATAAGAGCAACAAGGATTGATCACAATAAGGAGGTGGTCTGATGGAGCTTAACCAAGTGCACAGAACATCGTGTGTAGGACTAGCGGAGCATGTGAAAAGCTCAACAGACTATCGGATGAGATTTGTACACGAGCAAGAAAACAACAAACCAGAAAAGGGATCCTTAATTCATTTCACAACAAACTTCCAAAAACAGGTGCAAATGATGGATACTACACAGGAAACGCACAAGGAAATAAGACACAGGTGGAGGCCATTCAGCCCATAGTGCCTGTGCCACATCAACACCACTCTAATTTATCAACACAACATCAAAAGAATAAAATGCAAAATGTTATTTTTTATTTTTAATGAAGTGTTTTTTTTGAACATATAGATATATTTTTCCCCCCCAGGGAATGGAGCAGGGGATTGGGTAAAAAACACACAACATCAACCACACAACACCACCCACACAACACCCCTTGATGAGACCCCCACCAACAGCACTCTGTACACGTGCACACAATCACCCATCAATGCTCAATCTACCTAAAAGTCCTGCCAACATCCCTATACCCCTAGATCCCAATAACTTCCAGGTACCTATCTCGTTCCAATTTAAACTTATTTACTGTTTCTGCTGCCACTACCTTTCCAGGTAGACCATTCCATGCATTAACTACTCTCTGAGTGAAAGTCCCCTGCCTTAGGGCCCTGTCACACCTTGACGTTTTAGCCAGCGTATGGCAAGGTATCAAAATGTATGTAAAACACTGGCGTACGCTGAACTATTGATGTTTTTTTAAGTTTTGGGCGTATAATAACGTGTTGGACGTATGCATAATGTATTAGTAACGTACACAGAATGTTTCAATACATATACATAACCTATACCAACGAATGCTGAGCGTGTTGTCGGCGTTCACAACCTATGCCCAACGATAGTCTAACTTATGCATAGCGCGCGGCAGCGTATCGCCGACGATCACGTGGCGTAGGCTATTAATAGGCTGCGACTCGACGATTCAAATAATAACCGCACTAGACTTCGAAGTGTGAAGCCGCTGTCACACCTTGACGTTTTAGCCAGCGTATGCCGACGTATGAAAAATTTGCCGAACCAAGCTGGCACACGTCGATACGTTATGGGTAAGTTTTTGTATACGTTAAGAGCACGCTGGCATACTCGTAGTACACTGGCATACGTCGTCATACGCCGAGTACGTCGAGAAATTTTCAGCATGTTGAAAATTTCTCGACGTACTCGACGTATGACACACATTCCGCATACGCTGGCATAAGTTGTAGGCATGCTACGCGATCGTTGACACACGTCGACACACGTTACTTGTACGTTACTCATAAGTCGAAACACGTCAAGGTAATGGTTAGCGTCAGTGTTCCAGACTCCCTGTTTTTTTTTTTTGGTTTTTTTTTCTTCGGTATGACGTGATGTTGACACTTCCATTTCTAGTGCGGTTATGATTTAAATCGTTGAGCGGCAGCCTATTAATTATATTATATAAACTGCACTAGAAATCGAAGTGTCAACATCACCGTCATACCGAAGAAAAAAAAACCAGGGACTCTGTAACACTGACGCTAACCATTACGTCGACGTGTTTCGACATATGAGTAACGTACAAGTAACGTGTGTCGACGTGTGTCAACGATCGCGTAACGTGCCTACAAACTTATGGCCAGCATTATGCGGAACGTGTGAGTCATACGCTGGCATACGTCAAAAAATTTCAAGCATGCAAAATTTGTCTAACACCTCGGCGTACTACGACGTATGCCAGCGTACTACGACGTATGCCAGCGTGCTCTTAACGTATACAAACTTACCCATAACGTATTCGACGTGTGCCAGCGTTTTAGCCAAATTTTGCATACGTCAGGCATACGCTGGCTAAATCGTCAAGGTGTGACAGGCCTTTAACACCGTCTTAACTCTCCTCTTCTTTATTCTCAGGCTATGGCTTCTGCTCCTTTCATCTGTACTAATTATGTCTATACCTTCCATTATCTTAAACATCTCTATCATATCTCCTCATAACCGCCTCCTTTCTCGTGTATAAAGCCCTGTCTCCTTCAGCCGCTCCTCATAGCCAAGTCTAGTGAGGCCTGGAATCTATCTAGTAGGCCTGCGCTGAACCCTCTCCATGGCATCTATGTCCTTCTTGAGTTGTGGTGACCAAAACTGCACACAATATTCTCGATGTGGCCCTCACGAAATTCCTGTACAATGTTAACACCACCTCTTTTGATTTATAATTGATCCCCCTCCGAATACAACCTAAAACCCGAATTGCTTTACCTATAGCTGCCTGGCATTGTGCTGCCTGCTTACCTACCGTATCTATTACCACCCCCAGATCCTTCTTCTGTGTGACATGCTCCAAAATTACCCCTTGCATCCTGTAATCTCTATTTTCATTGTTCTTTCCCATCCCCAACACCTTACACTTGCTCACGTTAAACTGCATTTGCTAATCTTTTGCCCAATCTATGCAAGTATCAATACTTTCCTGAATCTGATCACCACCCACTCTGCTATCCACCTTTGCGCCAATCCCTGAACTGGACAAAAACAAAAAACAGAAACAGACACAGCCCCAATGATTGCAAAGAAAAAAAAAAGGAAACTCCAAAAATAAATAACAGCAGATATACTCTGACAAATGGGAGAATGACAAAAAAGCAGGAAGATTTTAAAAATAACTTGACAGAGCAGGGATCGACAAGGAAGGCTGTTTGGAATGGCTAAGAAGAGGTCAAAATTAGTTGGGATAGAGAACGAGTCATCATCAATGCCAAAGACCAATGACACTACACGAATGCCTTTAAGAAAATGTCAGGATTGAGCGAAACAGACAAATGCAGGTTCCGTGGAGAAGAAACAGAAAGTACCAGTCACCTTCTTTCAGGATGTAAAAAAAAACTCATGTCGGAATAGCTGTACACAGAAAGACATGACAGTGTCTATAGAGTAATCCACTGGCGCATCGGTAAACATTTCAACATCCCAGTCCCAGAACAATCATGGAACACAAACCAAATCCGATCCTAGAAAATGAAAAAATAATGCTCACGCATGACAAGATGATCCCGTCAAGTATGGACATTGCAAACAAAGCATTGTGTCCGGACATAATGCTCAAACACAAAAAGGAAAAGTCTGTATTGTTGAGCGAGGTTTCAGTTCCCATTGACTTTGGACTAAGGTCAAGTCGGGTATGGGAGAATGCGCTGGAGAAGCGTGTCGCTGCATCCATTTCTGCCAGTACTCCAGGGGCCTCCGTCTGGCCATCCCCCAAGGAGATGCCTGGCCCATCCCCATCTCCTTGAGATGCCAACCAACCTGCAGCAACCATTAGACACGTGGTCAGCCAATTGGCCTCCTCCATTCATGAGGATCCCTCACTGAGAGAATCTGGTGAGCAGGATCAGCGTCAGGAAAATGAGCCACATGTCCATACAGCCGCAGCTGGCACTCACGGACAATGCAGGTAACAATTCTCATTTGAGTCTCTCTCAGCAACCGCTAGTTGGACACAATGTATGACCAGTGATAGCCAAGAATTCTCAGAAGAGACGTGGTACCAAAGGAATTAACTCTCCATCTCAGATACCTGGTCATAATCCAAGTCTCACATCCATAGAGCAGGACAGGAAGCACCAAGGACCTGAAGACTCGGACTTTCATCCTCCTGCACAGGTACCGACAGCGCCACACCCCCGATCCAATGAATCCCCAGGCCCGACCCAGACGTTTACTGACCTCTGGCTCACAGCCAGCAGGGACATGAATATCACTGCCAAGGTAACTGAATCGCTGCGTGACCTCAACATCCTCACCACAAACAGATACAGACAAGATAGCAGCATCCAAGACGTCAATGAAAGGCTGGATCATAGTTTTTACACAGGAAACCCATAATCCCAGTGGCTCAAACTCCTCAATCAGCACCTTGAGGGCCCCCAAAATGATATCCAGTCTCCACAAAGATGACTACATCATCTGTGAAATCAAGGTCAGAGATCTTGACATTCCCAAACGATGCACCGCAGCTTGATCTCTCCGACAACCTCCCCAGAATCCAGTCCATACAAGCGCTGAAAAGTGTGGGGGCCAGTACACACCCCTGACGAACTCCAGTAACAACTGGAAATAAGTTGGAGATGGTATCATCACATCTCACAGCACTCTCAGTACCAGAGTATGATTGAGACATCAGATCGGTCAGTTTTGGTGGAACCCCATGAAGACCAAGAATCCACCAGAGGGCATCCCGATTCACTGAAGGCAACGCTTTGCAGAGATAAAACATAGGCTGCAAGCAGCCCCTGCCAAAACTCTCCTCTGCATTCGGTGAGGACCCGAAGGGCAAGGATACAGTCAATCATTGACCTCTTTGGTGTAAAGCCTGAGTGCTCTTGGCACTGGTGCTCAAACAGATGGTGGCGAACACGATCAAGAATTATCCGAGCAAAGACCTTGCCCGGCACTGAGAGCAGCGTCACCCCTCGCTAGTTTTTGCATTCCTGGTGACCGCCCTTCCCTTTCCAGACAGGGACAGCGAGGCCCCTATTCCAGTCAGTTGGGATGATGTCTTTGTTCCAGGCAGAGCACAGAACTGCATGCAACGACATGAGTACAGCATTTCTACCAACCTTGAGATGTCAGCATGGTTGACAGAGATCCCAGGAGCTTTACCCAATTTCAAGCGGTTCACTGCAGCCTGTGTTTCCACAAACGAAGGTGGATCACAGTTGATTGGAGGGTCAGCAATAGGGATAGTAACTCCCCTGATATCCAACTCAACAGCTGGTGGATCAGCCTGGTCCAGCCGCTCAAAATAACCAGCCGAGCGGGCCGTCACTTCAGACTTCACTGTCAAGAGCCCACCACCCTCCGCTCTAATTGCAGTACACCGAGGGATGGGCTTGGAGGAACGCAATACACAAATTCCCCTGTAAGCAAGACGAGAATCACTTGACCACAGGTGATGCTCTACCCCCTCACAGATTCCTCACACATAGGCCTCCTTGTCCACCCTCAGCACACATACAGTTTTACACCTCAACTCCCTAAACAGCTCAGTTCTGCCATTCAGCCTGGCCCTGCACCTATGGTCAATGGTATCCAGTGTCCCTTGAGAGACAAAATTATTTTTCGCCCTCCGGTGAGTTCCAAGATATCCACCAGCAACATCAAGTATGGTGGTCTTGAAGGCACTCCACAACTCTTCAGGATTCCCTAAAGTACCCACACCCCATAAATCCCCACTCAGCCTGTTCGCAAACTGCATAGTTGGGATGCTTATGATGCCCACCAAATTGAGATGCTTATGTGCAAGGATTCTTCAAAGAACAGTCCGGTGAACTGATTCCACTTCCACAATCTTCACCGGAACTGGATCCCAGTGGCTTTTGGTTCTTTGCTAGAATCAAAGGCGGCCTTCATGGCTGCAATCTCTCCTCCAGATCAGGGTTTGCATCGGCAATTATAAGTGGACTCCACACATCCCCTGAAAAGGAAAGTTTTAATACAGTCTTCACATCATGGATACACAAGTGTGAAAAGTGTGGTGCACGGCTCTGGGTCTCGTTGAAAAGTGAAGTATGTATCTTCACCTCCCCCGCCGAAGGTGGACAGAGGTTATGTTTTCACCCCTGTCGTCTGTCTCTTTGTTTGTCTGCGAGCAGGATAGCTTGAAAAGATGTGGACAGATTCAGACGAAACTTGCTGGACAGGGTCGGGTGTGTGACAAAGACGAATTGGTCCGATTTTGGTGAAGATCTGAATCTGGATCTTCACGAGAATTTTTAAAGTGATTCCTCATAATTGAGAGATATGGCTGAAAATAATGTGTGTCACGATAATTTCAAAACGTTTTGGGGGTAATTCTGAGGGGGGTAAGCAGACAGGACAGTGTCAGGTAGCTATGGGTAAAGCAAACAGGGTTTTACATTGTATTTGTGTCGGGGGGGATAAATCATAAATCCAAAGAGGCAGTTTCGCACTGTAAAATAGTTTAGTGAGGCCTCATCTACAATATTGTGTGCAGCTTTTGTCACCACATCTGAGGATGGATATAGCTGCAGCAGCATGGAGTGGGTACAGCGTCGAGTAAATATAACGATTCGGGGGTTAGCTCGACTAAGCTTTGAGGAACATATGTTGGAGACAAGACTTTATAAGGAAAGGAAGTGATTGCGAGGAGATCTGATTGAGATGTTTAAAATAATGAAAGGTGTGGATATGATGGGTGATGTGCAGTTTTTCAGCCGAGTGGACAGTGTTAGGACCAGGGAGTCATAAATTAAGGGTAAAGAAGATGAAATTTAGGACCATTTTAACGCACATAGGTCTTTCAGTCGGCGAAATGGTGAGCACATGCAATGGTCTCCCCGGAAACGTAGTGGCAGCAGAGGGGTGGAAAATTGAAATGTGATTTAGATACGTACCTGGATGCATTGGGGATAGTGGGGTATGGGAATATTAGCTTGTGTGCATGGTCGGTGGCTGGTACGTGGATGGGTGACAAAACTGGGATTGGTGTAGTGCAGGCAGGATGGGCCAAATGGCCTCCTCCTGTGCAAAAGTTATTTGTGTGCCCTTGTAAAATTTTCAAAATTCGAAATGCACCAACCCCTTCAATGGGTGTGCACCATTTGCAGCCGGCACAACGGATTTTCAAATCCCCAATTTTTGCCTTTTGATCCCCAACCTCTTTCATAAATCGTCGTTCACTCCAAAGAACTATGTTACGGAGACTTTTCAGTTTTTTTTTTCTTCACATTTTAGCATTGGATATCTATCATACCATGTTCATGCCTGGGCATGCAGCAGGATATCTCTCCATCTTACGCCGCCGTAAGGCATAACACTACTCGATGGCCATTGTGCAAAAAATGAACTTTTGATGAGGTGGCAATAATGAAAGCTTTTAAAACACAATTTTGCTTTGTTTCAGTCATATGTCATGTGATGATAATACTTCCTCTAACACCTGAAATATGTTTCACCTGTATTTTTAAATCAAAATACACCAAACGTGTGTTTGTCCCCCTTTTTTCCCCCTGAGACCTCATACCAGTGATGTTAGCAATATGTAAGAAAAAAAAAAAAACGGAATAAAATTTGAATGAGATTGCTCAAATGTAGCATATTCACCTTTCAGTGTTTGTCTGGATTATATTCCCAACAGGACAGGATCAGACAATAAACTGTTGTTCTGATGTTTTATGTTGTGTTGTACATGTTGTTTTTATGTTTGTTGTTTTTATGTTGTTTTTATGTTATTTATGTTGTTTTTATGTTTGTTATCCTCACAACCTCATTTTTGTTCTTTCTCCCAATACTTCACAGTCCACACCCCTCTTTCTCAGTTTTCTTTATCTCAGTTGTCCCACAGACCTTTTGACGTCAGAAAGTATTTATCTTAAGGAACTGTGGTATACAGTCAGGGTTAATTTGTTTCAATATGCCAGATGGAGAGAAATGTCAATGGTGCTACTTTACTGTGTTCGCTGAATGCTAACAACCAGCGGGCCATATGACCTGGAAATATGGTTGTGAACGAGAATGACTGAAACATTTGGTTGACTCACTTTGCAAGATCTTGAATGATGATGATGATGATGAAGTTTGTTGTAAGTCATTTGGTCAATTTCCAAGTTCTTGGGAAAATAATAGCACGGTTATCGAAAGTTATAGTGTAATGATGACAGATAACATATTTTCCTATCAGATTTTTTTAAAACCTCATAGAATATTACAGTTGTCACCAGGAATTTAAGTCTGCATTACAGTTTTTTCCCCGTGCATATGAAGCAGAAAGCGGGGTTAAGCAATTGGTTCATGTGCGTCCATCTGTCTGATCAGTTTATGATCAGATTATGATTGAGGAATAACTTATTTCACCTGAATGTGATATTTTGAACATGAATCAGAAGACAAGTTTGCCATTTTACAGTACTTTTTCTCTGAATTTGTCTCGATCGTACATTCGCAGAGAGGAGTGAGAATTTTTTTTTAATTCTGTCTGCTTGTCTGCGAGTGAAACAAAATTGAAAGTCATTCTAAACAGGAAACTTACTGTTTTTAAGAACGTTGTTAAAAATACAAACAAGCCGGTAGGCGGCGATGGGTCGCCGAGCAGGAGGTAAAGTATTCCATATATCACAAAAACCGAAATATATTTGATAGAGCATCACCTGTAGATCATTCGTGCCAAATTTCATAACCCTACGTGGGATAATGGCTTTCGGAATTGATTTCGCGTGAACGGTACCGATTTTGAAGGTTTTTCGGTTGTTGCTAGGGAACCAAAGCGTCCCTAGCAACCATCACAATTTCCAAAGCACTAGGTCATAAGATGTACCTACCACCCGAGTTTGGTCAAAATCGGCCCATGTTTACTACCAATTATGCTGATGACAAACGAACAAACATCCAAACAAACAGACAGAATGACTGACAATAAGGGTCACCTATTTCGGCGACCCAACAACAGGCATGAAGAACTAACGTGATGTGCTAGATAAGGTGGCGTAATAGACACTGCGTAAAATGGCGGTAAAACCTGGAATTAATTTATTTATACGACTTTTACAATCTTCATTTAATTTAATTTAATTATATACTTGAACACTGGAGAACAGAAATCGCCTTCTAAATACTCCCAATAACCCACAGTTTTGCAGTACAGGTAGTCCTTGACTTACGAACAGGTTGCGTTCTGAACCATTGTTTTTAAGTCGGATGTTCATAAGTCGGAACTCGATTTCGCATCGACTCTGTGTGATGTACGGTCATTCGTTACTACAACCAAACCAAGAAAACCTATTTAAAACATAATTAAGATTAAACATTATACATTTGCAAAAAATGATAGTGCATAATCCCCCTTCAATCCCCTAAAATCATAATCATAAAACATACTGTTAAAATTAAGTGCAGTAACATTCTTGTCTTGTCTTTAATAATTGTTCTGATTGAACAATGAAGGTCGAGCGAACGTCAGATTTTGGAGGAAGTTTCACCTTTATCAGAAAGCTTGATAGCATCCAGTTTCACCTCCAAAGTCATGGTTCTGCGTTTCTTCGTTGTAGGAATATCACTGAAACGTTGAATGCCATGATTATGGTTCGTTGTCACGAAAATGGTAAAATACTGGGAACTATACCTGGTGTATGAGTGCAAAGATGTGCGTAAAGAAAATAGCTGCAAAGAGTACAATACTGTACAATACACTGGATACTGTGGACCACGCGACACCGAGACTCTTGACATCTCGCAGAGGAAAGATTCATGCTCCGTCCATCCAACGAGTTCTGAGTTACTCCGTCCATCATCGGTTTGTAAGTATGGTACAAGCTAACGTTCATATCTCGGATATTTGAAAAAAAAAATCTTATGGGGTTTACTTCACAAGTTGGTTCATAGCACCATATGGGACTTAATGAAATGCTGGGTTGAAGCATTGGAGATAGGTGACATAGATTAACAGGTATATGTGTGTTTGTGTCTGTGATTTGGTATGACGTAGCTTTCAAAGAGACAAGCAGGTGCTTGGTATTCCTGGAGTGAGTGGGGGCCTTGCAGCAGGAGCTGTGGAAGCGGCGTGGAGGTTCGGAGCCGCTCATGCCGGAGTCTTAGGTATGACGAGTTAAACATAATGCTTCCAGTTTGATGTTTTAGCATTGCCTCAAATTAACTGCACAACACTCATGTTAAGTGGTGATGGGAGCTCCGCTGTCCTGCTTTTTCTCCCATATCCATGCCCTCTTCTCTTCCTTTTGTCAATTTTGTTTTAGAAACTTGCCTCCCCTTCTCCACTCTTCCTTGTTGCCAAACAGCTTTGCATACATATTATACAGATGGTCTCTTTTCATGTGGGAAACTCAGTTCCATTGGCCTCCTCTGGTATAGAAAGAGACTCCTGAGATGCTGGTCCAATCTACTTAACCAGTTCCATGGGCCTCCTCTAGGGGATGGTGGGTGGGGGGGGGGGGGGGGGGGGGGGAGATGACTAGAAAATGCAGGGAGGGTATAATAAATAAATAAAAAGGTTGGTTCAGGCCTGGTTGAGCCGAGTGAGGCACCCTCGTCTGGATTGGATGGGAGAAGTAGGCTGCAATTCCCACACACACGACGTGTCACAAGGCGAGTCTCTGGCCAGCCTGGCCAAACGGTGTTGGTGTCTCCAGGCTCCATGGACTGGTTACTCCTACCGGTGGGAATGGGGGATGGTCCATATAACGCCGGTGATACTCTGGCAAAGAGTTCTGTTGGGGGGAGTGAGCACACGCTCCTGACTCTCCTGGTTCTCAGCGCAAACTCGACACACCTCTCACCCGAGAGAGGGTCCTGCTCTCAACTGAGCTTTCTTCTCAGAACCTTGGTTCAAAACCATCCCTTTTGTGGCATCATCATGCTCGCCCATTGGTTGAGAGCTCAAGTACACTGTCAATACGGCACTTTTGAAACGGCGTAATCCACCGCAGATTGCTCGATGCACATACGGATTATAGAATGAAATGACAAAAAATAAACTTTTAAAGAAGCCCAAAGTACTTGGAAGCATACTTGCGAGAAAGGGGTGTGCTTCTGCACAATGAAACAGTTGGCAAACTTCCTGATCAACTCGTTCAAGAAGTTGCTTATCTTGCAGTCCATATTGCAAAAACTCTGAACCATAAGAGCCTGTGAAAGGCTGAAGGTTCAGATATGGTGCATTCTACCCAAACATTCATGCTTTTTAACACTGTTGGGAAAGTCTTAATTGGGGCTTGTCTATGCACAGGGTAATTTAGAAATGATGATATTTACTATTAATCATGTTTCGGAATGGGGGTGGGGGGGCATAAATCAGTGTAACACACATAGTGCAAGTCTGAATTGGAATTCATGCGTTATTTTGAAAGTCCTGCATTGGTCTGATTGAAATGAGAACTGGATGGTACTCTGCTCGAGGACCATTGGTTGCGGGGTCAGTGAGGAGAAAAGAAAACCGTTATTAATCAAATAAATAAATGAGAAACACCTTAATTGGGGTTTACAATACATCTCTTCTAACCATGCAAATTATGATATAACTAATTAGCTAATTACAGAAACAATTTAATCCATGAGTCCATTTTCATTACAATACGGTACGCTTATACATTTGGGGTTCCATTATGGTGCTATTAACATTCCACGATCACCAATTGAGAATGAAGCAAAAACAAAAAAATGTGATGTTGAGTGCGAGAACCCTTATGAGAACCATAACTTGATTGCGAGACCATTTATAAAATCTCAGAGACTCATGTTTTATGCTTTCAATGAGATTGTATAACATTTTCCTGTAACTATATTATATGATGATTCTCTCATTGAAAAGATTCAATTATCTGTGAATTGCAACGTAAATGCAGTGAAGATATATATTTATGTATATATATGCACACATATATATGTATATATGTTTACACATATTTATATATACATTTATACATATACAATATACATATATATACATATTTATATATACTAGTGCGGGCCCGTAGGTGCGTGCCCGTAGGTGCGTGCCAATATGTGCAGCTTTGTTCCTTCGCTCTCGTAAACGACGACTGGATTGGGGCATTGTTTCAATTAGATTGGCCCAACCATATCATAAATGGCCATAACTTGGGAAACACCTGGGAAACATACTCAGGTCCCCAGCGTCAATTGTGACGTCATATCAAACGAAGAAGAAGAAGAATTGTGACGCCTCCTCTCTCTCGCCCCCTCTCTCTCCCCCTCTTGCCCCCCTCTCTCCCCCTAGTCTCGCCCTCCTCCTCTCCCCTTCTCTCTCGCCCCTCTCTTCGCCCCCACTCTCACCCCCTCTCCCGTCCCCTTTCTCGCCCCTCCTCTCTCCCCTCTCTTGAATTGTGACGCCTCTCTCTCACCCCCCTCTCTCACCCCTCTCTCACCCCCTCTCTCCTCCCTCTTCCCTCCCCTCTCTCCCTCCCTCTCTCCTCCCCTCTCTCGCCCCCCTCTCTCGCCCCCTCTCTCGCCCCCTCTCTCGCCCCCTCTCTCGCCCCCTCTCTCCGCCCTCTCTCGCCCCCCTCTCTCTCGCCCCCCTCTCTCGCCCCCCTCTCTTGCGTCCCTCTCTCCCCCCTCCTCTCCCCCTCTCTCCCCCCCTCTCTCGCCCTTCTCTCCCCCCTTCTCTCCCTTCTCTCCCCTCCTCTCTCCCCCTCCTCTCTCACCCCTCTCTCTGTAAATGTATTCACAAATGTCTACCAAGCACAACAATTAATTCAAACCTTGGGAAAAAACAGCTTTCAAACCTTGGGAAACAGCTGTTTCCCTTGGGAAAATTCAAACCTTGGGATTAATTAATAATTTGAACAATTAATTCAAACCTTGGGGAAAAAAAACAGCTTTCAAACCCTTGGGAAACAGCTGTTTCCCTTGGGAAAATTCAAACTTGGATTAATTAATAATTTGAACAATTAATTCAAACCTTGGGGAAAAAAAACAGCTTTCAAACCTTGGGAAACAGCTGAAACGGATGAAGAACGATATCAAACCTTGAAAAGGCACATACTCAGGTCCCCAGCGTCGATTGTGACGTCATATCAAACGAAGAAGAAGTAGAATTGTGACGTCAATCGTGCAAAAAAACAACAAAAAAAAACCCATTAATTGTGACGTCATTCGTGATGTCATAGCACCGTGTCTTGTCATTGGTTGACAGATAAATGGCCGTAACTTGGGAACCGCTTGTCCGATTCATATCAAACTTGAAAGGCACATCCGCGGGTCCCCAGCAATATTCCTGGCAAGTTTCAATCAGATCGGACCAGTGGTTTTTGAGAAACGGCGGTCGCAGACAGACAGACAGACACACACACAGAGATTGCTGGAATTATAGATAGCTATATATATCAGTGGGGAGAACAAGTATTTGATACACTGCCGATTTTGCAGGTTTTCCCACTTACAAAGCACGTAGAGGTCTGTAATTTTATCATAGGTACACTTCAACTGTGAAAGACGGAATCTAAAACAAAAATCCTGAAATTAGATTGTATGATTTTTAAATAATTAATTTGCATTTTATTGCATGAAATAAGTATTTGATACATCAAGAAAAACAGAACTTAATATTTGGTACAGAAACCTTTGTTTGCAATTACAGAGATCAGACGTTTTATTTCCTATAGTTCTTCACCAGGTTTGCACAGACTGCAGCAGGGATTTTGGCCCACTCCTCCATACAGATCTTCTCCAGATCCTTCAGGTTTCGGGGCTGTCGCTGGGCAACACAGACTTTCAGCTCCCTCCAAAGATTTTCTATTGGGTTCAGGTCTGGAGACTGGCTAGGCCACTCCAGGA
Source organism: Eptatretus atami (assembly GCA_035128595.1). Lineage (NCBI taxonomy): Eukaryota > Metazoa > Chordata > Myxini > Myxiniformes > Myxinidae > Eptatretus > Eptatretus atami. The sequence continues at coordinate 111,324,360 of CM068961.1, read as the reverse complement.
CCTTGAGATGCTTCTTAGGAGCCACTCCTTAGTTGCCCTGGTGTGTGTTTCGGGTCGTTGTCATGCTGGAAGACCCAGCCACGCCCCATCTTCAATGCTCTTGTTGAGGGAAGGAGGTTGTTGGCCAAGATCTCGCGATACATGGCCCCACCCATCCTCCCCTCAATACGGTGCAGCCGTCCTGTCCCCTTTGCAGAAAAGCATCCCCAAAGAATGATGTTTCCACCTCCATGCTTCACGGTTGGGATGGTGTTCTTGGGGTTGTACTCATCCTTCTTCTTCCTCCAAACACGGTGAGTGGAGTTTAAACCAAAAAGCTCTATTTTGGTCTCATCAGACCACATGACCTTCTCCCATTCTCCTCTGGATCATCCAGTGGTCATTGGCAAACTTCAGACGGGCCTGGACATGCGCTGGCTTGAGCAGAGGGACCTTGCGTGCGCTGCAGGATTTTATCCATGACGGCGTCGTGTGTTACTTATGGTTTTCTTTGATATTGTGGTCCCAGCTCTCTTCAGGTCATTGACCAGGTCCTGCCGTGTAGTTCTGGGCTGATCCCTCACCTTCTCATGATCATTGAGGCTCCACGAGGTGAGATCTTGCATGGAGCCCCAGACCGAGGGAGATTGACTGTTATCTTGAACTTCTTCCATTTTCTAATAATTGCGCCAACAGTTGTTGCCTTCTCACCAAGCTGCTTGCCTATTGTCCTGTAGCCCAACCCAGCCTTGTGCAAGTCTACAATTTTGTCCCTGATGTCCTTAGACAGCTCTCTGGTCTTGCCCATTGTGGAGAGGTTGGAGTCTGATTGATTGAGTGTGGACAGCTGTCTTTTATGCAGATAACGAGTTCAAACAGGTGCAGTTAATACAGGTAATGAGTGAGAATGGGAGGGCTTCTTAAGACAAAACTAACAGGTCTGTGGGAGCCGGAATTCTTACTGGTTGGTAGGTGATCAAATACTTATTTCATGCAATAAAATGCAAATTAATTATTTAAAAATCATACAATGTGATTTTCAGGATTTTTGTTTTAGATTCCGTCTTTCACAGTTGAAGTGTACCTATGATAAAAATTACAGACCTCTACGTGCTTGTAAGTGGGAAAACCTGCAAAATCGTCAGTGTATCAAATACTTGTTCTCCCCTATATAATATATAATATATATATATATTATATATAATATATATATATATATATATATATGTATATATCATTTTAATTTTTTTTACATATTTATATGTATATATATATTATTTATTTATTTATAGCATATATTGATCCCCCACACTCAAGCCTTCAACCCACCCCCACCCCCACAACTAAAAGTCCTCAATCTCCACCCCTTCCAAAGCTGTCCTATATTTACTCTCACCCTACTCACACTCATAAAAGCAAATGGGCATTCCTATATCAAAACAGTGGCATATGGAACATTTTCTGCTCCTCCATCATGTGATTACTGACTTTACAGAAACCCATCACAATTTTAAGAGAAAATAGTCAAATGATAGCAAACCTGTATGACCACCGCAGTAAAAGCGCTGCTTGAGAGAAATAGTTCTAAAGGGTAAATGCTAAAGGATTTTAAAGGGCAATTCTAAAGGGTTATAATGGTTCTAAAGGGTAAATTTGAATGGGTTTTAAAGGGTTCCAAATTTGGCAGCCGTAGTATAGATTGTGGGTAGAGTCAGGTGAACTGTCAAACCAATGGGTGGAACTCGCACACACGGCTCCTTTTATAGATAGTATAAATGAGGATCATACAAAGACGTCGAACCTGGGTGGTGTATAGGTAACATACTGCTGCCTCAATCGCTCCCGAAAATATATTTTTCGCTCCTTTGAAGACTTATATAACCTCCCATCTTTGAGCTCTTTCAACCAGTGCAAGAATAAAAAGCTTCCTATTTATATCATGGTATTTTTTACCATGGGCTTCTTCTCATCTATATATTACTAAAACTCTCATCTTGTATGTATGTATGTATGTTCCCGAAATACAGCCAAAACGGTACATGATAGCGCAAAAATTTTAGGGCCACCTTACTCACCATTCTCCTGCGGTGTGCAGTATCAAGTTTTGTTCAAATCGGGCGACGAAAAAATTATTAAAAAATCAATTCCCGATTCAGTCAAGTACTCTTCGGGAGAATTTGATCAATGCAAACAACCTCAGCGGTATAGTTTGCTGGAGCTATCTTTTTTTCTCTCTCTCTCTCTCTTGAAATGATTTTTTTCATCAACCGCTGTCACAACGGGAACCCAACGGGTTCACGGGTCGTCTAGTTATTAATAAAAGCTGAAAATGGAGGAAAATTATTTGTAACTAGAACATCACTCGGTAGAGCGCATACTTCTGTGAGACTGAAGAGTTTACGTTTTGTATCCCACTGATAGGCCGGATCTGGATTCTGACCTGAACCAGAATCTAATCGGCTTGTTCTAGTCACCTAACCAACTCATCCACCAAGTTTTGTCCGAATCCGTCCTTTACTTTTTGAGAGATCGTGCTATATATCGTTTTTTGTCACGCCTCTCAATGGTGAAGAATCACGTAAAAAAATTAAAAACTTCTCACATCTGGATCCGGATCTTCACCAAAATCGAAGCAATTCGTCCTTGTCACAAGCTCAACCTGTCCATCAGATTTTTGCTGAATCCATCCATAACTTGTTGCGATATCTTGCTCACAGACAGACAGACAGACAGACAAACAAACAGGGTGAAAACATAACCTCCGGTGGTGGAGTCAATAAACGTTGAGAATGTTTCCCCATTTTATGTTCGCAAAAATATCTCTCCCTGTTGTCTCTGCTCCAATGCTAATGTGTCGACCTCACCCCTCTGTCACCGTGATCTTTATATAGAAATATCTCAAAGGTGATTTGTTTTAACGAGAATCTACAGTCAAGCTTCTAGGTTTTGTGATATAATAATATGTGTTCCCTTACAGGGAACTTCGACTCAGAAGCCATTCAGCTCATCAAGCCTGCACAATGGTGGTTGTCCATGCTCTATTCTTTTGAAATGCTGACCGTAAAACCGAGAAGCAGCACGTACCATTTTTTGGTATTCCTTTTAAGTCTTTGTTGTACGACTCAGCCAGGGTCGGGGTCAAACCACCAACCTCCCAAACTCAAAGCAGACTCTCTAACAGTCACACCACCACTTAGTCTGTCTGGTTAATAACCAGAAAAGTGAAAAGAACTCTGTTCTACTCCATTGAAGAAGAATTTATAGACACCATGGTGACAACTTAATGATATTACGCAGACGATGTTATTTTACCTGAAGGCATTGGCCTTTTGGAATAAATTTAGTCGTCAAGCATTTAGCCAAAAGTCCCCTTTTCTGTGTGCACTTCTTGTCTCTTGTTACAACACCCTCAGGCCAGGTGGAGTAACAGATTGTCTGGGGCCAGCGAGAATGCACAGAGCCTGTAATGCAGAGGTGAGAATTCCTCTACAAGCCAGAGCATATTGTTCATGGCTTCCATAGATAAGGTCTTGATATCAACCTTTTGTCCGTTGTGGTTAGCAGTACCTTGAAATGTTCAAACGTTGATTTGCCATCTTCTTTAAATCAGTCATTTTGGTTTCCTTTACCGTTAAATAAAACGATTCAAGAATTTGAATTTCTTTTCTTTATTTGAAGCCTGCACACGTTGCGATTCTTTATTTCTTGTTGTTGCTCACCAGGATTGTCCAGCAGGTTCTCGAGATTTCCGTGAGGTGCAGTGCTCGAAATACGACGAACATGACTTTGGGGGCCGTTACTACAAGTGGACCCCTTTCTATGGAGGTGGGTATGGTGTGGAATCGCACTCGTTGCAGCACTTGTCTTCATCGGAATATGCATTCAGCTTTTGGGATATTAAGGTCAACAGAGGGTTGGAGTAAAGGTGAAAGGTCAGGTAATAAGTGATGGTGAATAAAGAATGAAACTTTCCTCACTGGCAGATTGGGCAACGTCTTTGTAAAACAAGCAAACGAAACTTTTCATGAAACAAGAAGTACAGTACTGTACATACAATAACAATTAATTTTATTCTTTTTTTATTTTTACATAAGTAGGCTCGTGGAAGAGCAAGGTAGAACTGACAATAGGACATACATCAAGGAAATGAATGAACAGGCAAAAATGAGAGGGAGGAGGGGAGGAAACACTGAAACTAGCAAGAAAGATGGTTCGGTTAGAAAAGGTTAATGGGGGTATAAAGATCATGGGTCTGAATTGGGGATGACAGGATGTGGAGGCGCACTGCTGACTTGAAGTCTTGGAGGGAAGGGTGAGACAGAACAGCCTCTGGAAGTAAGTTCTATCGATCAGAGAGGTATCTTTTGTTTTTTATGCATTTCTCGGTTAAATACAGATGAGCTTGTCACAGATCTATTGAGGTATAGCACTGGGAATGCTACATTTATTGTTTGGCAGAACCTCATTACCCCCACGCTGTTGTGTCGCACAAACTGATACGAAACAGTGTGATTAATTATAAGACAAAGTACATTTATTCCACAGCACGTAACGTTCCCATTTCCAAGATGGCATCTCTCCCTGCATCCCCATCCCACTTCCTCTTACGTCATCATGTATCTTCACAACAAGCCACAACATCCGGCAATTCAACAACAACAACAACCGTATTTGGAAACAACATAACATTTCCTCCCCGCTCCCACCAAGTTCAGGTATGGAATGAAGCTACACAGTCAAAAAAATAGCTCGGGTGCTGGCTGACTCTCTAAAGCCGTTATAATGACCCCACCGGTTCGAGCCCTCCATTTACCTGTATAAAGTGGGGTTCAGTGATTGGTTCACAGATATCAGTCTATGATTGAGGAATTTGAATTATATATTTTGAACACTGTTGAACATGAATTAGAACACGAACCTGAAGTTTAGCACGACTTTAGCTCTGGATTTAGCAAATTGTGCAACATCTCATCCTGAGTGCGCTTGCGCACAGCGCGGTAATGT
>CM068961.1:111300462-111319367 GCA_035128595.1 Eptatretus atami | reverse complement strand
CTGTCTGTCTGTCTGGCAGTCAAACAAAATTGAACCTCAATCCAAATAGGGAACCTCCTGTTTTTAGGGGCATCAGAAAGGAGACAAACAACAGGCACGGATAATTTAACACGTTAAAAAAGGTGGTGTAAAAGAGGGTGTGTCAATGGCGGTAAACTTCCGATTCAATTGTTACCTCTGCCGTCGAAGGTGGATGGAGGTTATGTCTTCACCTCTGTTTGTCTGTTTGTTACTTGCGAAATCGAAAATTTGCAAGTATATTAGTTTGGTCTGTTATTCTGTCTGTCTGTCTGGCTCTCTCTGTATGTCAATTGCCTTCAGGTCGCATATTTTCTCTGATCTTCAGGAAACAACCACCTGGTAAAGGTAGTCACAAGCAAGAAGCCAATTTTTTTTTAGGGTAATAAGTCAAAATATCAAAGGTCAAGATCACATGGATCGTCAATTTCCATCCAATTCACTTAATGTATATACTACATATATGAAAAAGAAAAACATGGGCAGACGGTGAACCCTCGTCAAGGTGAAGTCTCGGGCGACCCCTCTGCGTGTGCCTATTAATTGCATAGTTTGAACTTGAGTTGGACTGTGAGTACGTCTATTAATTACTTATTATTGGACCATGACTATGTCTTGATTACGGACTATTGGAACGTACCTATTAGACCTTTAGAACCCTTCAGACCGTTAAGACCCTTCAAATCTTTCATGACCCTTTATACCCCCTTAAACCCCTTATACCATTTCACACTTTAGAGTTTAGATGCTTACACCCTTTAGACTCCTTTCAACCCTTGCAGACCTTTTGAGACCCTTTAGAGTTTCGACCCTTCAAACTCCTGACGATCTTTACACACTTTCGACTGCTTAGACCCCTTGACCTTTAGATCTTTTAGACAACTGGGGCTTCTTCAGACACTTTAGACTCCTTAAACCTTTCAACCCTTCATACCCTTTAGACCTGTAACTACTGCTGCACCATACCCTTTCGACTCTTTAGACCCATTAGACACCTTAGACCCCTTTAGACCCTAACTACGATTGGAAAATACCTTTTAGATCTTTAGACTTCTTAATACTGTTACGAATTCTCGGTCCGCCCGGCGTGCGATCGGCCACGTACTTGAGTCGCGACCATGTCGCCCACCGGAACGGACAATTCAGTCGTGACCCTCCCGGAACAAAGCCGGGAGCTAGTCACGGGTGGGTCTTTCGACCTCACCACAATCGTGCCAATTGGCCACCCGCGCAGGATTAGGGTTGTTCGCCAAATTCGACCTACCTAAGTACCTGCGCGAGTAGTTAACCGGGCGATCGTACCTCGCCGCAGGCCGGCCTAGGACACTAACCGCTTAAGCGGTCCGTTCCGTGCTTCAGTGATAACGAGCGGTGTTATCGCCGACCCCGACGGATGTGATTCTATTTACTGGGTGCTTACACCCTTCTACCAATTCCTTCCGTGATGCAAGATGGCACTTCAAACAAGGGAAGAGGACGCAATGAAACGGGGAACAGTTCAACAAGCACTTTTATTAACACACACAAGCAGGCACGTATTTACAGCCATACAGTGAATCATGCACGTATATACAGTGATACAGTGATGATCATGCACGTAAATACAGCAAAACAAGCAAGTGAAAGTTAATTCCGAATAAATGGTTTTATTCACACAGTTACTTAGACACGTCTACTTGTCAAGACGGCGCCACCACATGCACTTATACAAAAGCAAAGAAAAGCCACCCCAAAGACAAGGGTGGCAGACAGGTCCGTGGACAAATGTACGTGGAGCCTGGATGAGCGCCAGGTCCATGAGACCGAAAGGTCTTACCCGCGCCCTCGTGTGCGCGGATGGCGGGCAAGCCGCAATGTGAAGCGTAGCCGCGCCTGACCTCGTGCCCCTGGCGTGGCCGGTGAGCTCTCTCTGGCGTTCTCCGCGCAGGCTCGCGCTACACAGCAGGCACCACGGTTGGGGAGGGGAACGGACGGGGTTACCGGCGCTCTCTCAGCGCGGATGCTCGGTATGGGGGGGGGAATTGTTGATGCCCGGTACAGGGGGATTGTTGATGCCCGGTATTGGGGGGGATGTTGAGGCTCTCTCAGTACGTTGATGCTCTTTTGGCGGACGGGGGTTACCGGCGCTCTCTCAGCGCAATGCTCGGTATGGGGAGTTGACGCTCTTTTCCGCGAGTTGACGCTCTTTCCGAGCACTCTGGACCGCACTGGCTCGCGCAAGCTCTCCCTGGCTGTGGCCTCCACGTCGCCCCTTTTCCCGGCGGTGGTCCCCACGTAGCCCTCTGGCTTGCCACTGAGCCCCTCTCCACGTCCCTGCTTCGCTCACCAACTCCCGCTCTTCTCGCCCCTCAACTCTGACTTGAGCTTTGTTCTGTTCGTCCTTCCTCTCCATCGACCGGCCCCGTCTGCCACGAGCTCCGTTGTGCTCGCCCTTATATAGGCCGGGGAACGGAAAAATCCGACCCCCGACCCATGACCCCTGACCCCGGCAAAGCCGACGTGGTAGGAATCACCAAAGCCTCGCTCGACAGCGTGACTCCTGACCCCGGCAAAGCGGACGTGGTAGAAATCACCAGAACGTCGCTTTGACAGCGCGACTTCGGCGTTGTCTCTGGGACGAAGGCGATGCCATGTTTGTGGGGTAGCGCTGTTGATGGTAGTGGAGGGAGAAAGGCGAAGGTGGTGGGGGTTTGGTTGTGGTTGTTTGGGGGCGTTGTGGGTAGTGGCGATTTGGTTGTTGGGGGATGATTGGTCCAAAATAATGATAGAGAAAAGAAAAAGGGCTATCTCAAAGGATCACAGCCCTGTGAACATGGAAATTCCCTCTAAACAACGGTGGGGAAATCTAACTACACATATACTTATCGGTATAACTGATCTGAGGACCTTTATGGTGTGGTGCAAATTTCCACAGCCGTAACAATACACTTATAGAGCCCTATGGACCCTTTCAAACACTGAGACCCTTGAGACCTTTACACCCTTTACACCTATTAGACACCTTAGACCTTTTAGACCTGTAGAACCCATTCGACCCTTTAGACGCACACCCCACAAACATCTATATCTTCTTGCAATACACAGACTATACTTTTTTCAGCAAGTAATGCACAAACTCTACCCATCCTTAGGCTGGGCACTCTGCCAGTTTGAACAGAATTTGCATATGGGTCACAGAATTGATTCACCAATCAAAACCTTGAAGCATTTTGTTTATTTGGATTTTGCAGGTATCGTGATATGCACGACATCTTTCTTTGTTTGTTTGTCTGGTTGTGAGCAGGATATCTCAAAAAGTATGGACGGATTCGGATGAAACTTGGTGGACAGGTTGGGTGTATGACAAAGAGGAATTGATGAGATTTTGGTGATGATCTGGATCTGTATCCAGATCAGAAACTAGAATTTTTAAGTGATTCGTCACAATTGAGAGATATGGCCAAAAATGATATGCAGTACAGCACGATATATCAAAAAGTTGAGGACGGGTTATGACAAAATTTGGTGGATGAGTAGGTGGGTAGGTGACAAGAACAAGCTGGTTAAGGTCTGGATGCAGATCTGGCCTATCAGTGGGACACAAAACATGAACTATTCAGCCTTGCGGAGGTATGCGCTCCACCGAGTGCCATTCTCGTTTTTTTTTTTCTACAGCCCTTGAAACTTTTGTTTTATTTCAATTGAGTTGTATATTTGAACACTGTATGAGTGGCTACAAAATCCCTATGCATGCAGTTAGAATTAAGTTAGAATTTATCTGTATGCTTCCCTCCATTCTCGAAATTTGAATTTTTCTTCATGTTCTTCTGCACATCTTCTTCCATGTTGACGGTTGGAGGTCATAAAATCAGCCCCTGACAACCGGTTTGAGGTCTTCAACTGTTCTTAAGCGGAGATGAGAAATTTCCTCTTTCACAATGCCCCAAAGCGAGTTGTCACGTGTTGTTAAGTCCGGACTTCAAGGAGGCCACACTATCTCAGATCCACGTCCAATCCATCGTCCACTGAATTAGTCGTCGAGATATTCTCGAACTGCGAGAGCATAATGTGCTGGTGCACCATCTTGTTGCAAGATAGCTGAAGATATCAGGATAGCTGATTCTTGATAGTTGAAGACCTCAAAACAGCTGTCAGGGGCTGCTTTGATGACCTCCAACCCTCAATATGGAGGAAGATGTCCAGAAGAACATGGATAAAAGTCCAAATTTGTATGGAGAATGGAGGGAAGCACACAGATGAATTCAAACTAAATTCTAACTGCATGCATAGGGAATTTGTGGCCACTCGATAGAACACAAACCGAATTGTTTGCACTTCCAAAAACCTTCAGTTTAGTAGTCTTAGCCAAAATGATATGCTGTCTCAACCGAACAAATTTGCCACGTGCTCTGAGGATAGAGTATCAGCGACATTCAGACAAAAATGGCGGCACCTAGCAATGCAACCACAGAGCTAACTTCATCCCAAATATTTGGTGTTTGTTTCAATGCATCTTTTTCTCAAAGATCGTTCCAAAATCCTCCATTTCTCCGAGAAGAATTGGCAGAAGGTTCAGTTCTGGACTGCTCTGTTTGACCCATCGCCTTCGTACGGTTGCCATCTTGACTGTTATTCAAAGTTCACAAACAAAGCTCATATAAATCATGCTCAGAAACACAAGGCAAAAGTGGAAAAGACCATTCCCATGTCCTTTTTGTCAAAACTGCGTGGGGTAAGGTGTTCGATGAGCTCTCTAGTTTTATTTTGCTTTGAGTGTGAAGTCAGTGCTTATGTCGGGAACTTTACCACCATCAAGAATACCATAGCCAACTTTCACCTCCAGTCACATACACCCATGGAAATGTCCACATTCCTTAAGACTGGAATGTTTGGAGGGAGAGGGAAGGTTGTGGGAGAATTGTCACACCTTCACCATTTGTCAAGCTGTTAACCAGCAACTTGCTGAACTGTCACTGGGCACACATCATTGTCGTCTTCAATTTGCTTTTGGTCAAATATACTGCCAGTTACTGTTGGTATATTTCTCACAAAACATCATTCAGTCCTTACGAGAAGAATACCATCCAGGTCGATGAAGAAAAACAAAAAAAAGTTTGCATAAGATTGAGTTGAACAGAATTGAGGCGGTGACATGTTGGGAATCTGAATGCAATCCAGATGAACCCGCTTCTTTGTGTGCACGGGGGAACATTTGTCATCCGTCTGTCGGGGGAAGGAAGGAACCACGGATGCCAATGGTGGGCAGTTTTATGAACAGGGCTGGGTGCCAGACAGTGTGGCATGCTTTGGAGATTCTCACAGGGAAATGATGACAATACTGTATGAGTGGTGGCATGGATGGCTAGGTCGGCAGCTTTCTTTCATCCGACAACTTTGATTCAACGTTCGATGCCTGATGTGGTCGAAAATTGCTATTTTGTGCAGTACCAGCAGCCGCATCGTATTGTTGATCACATCAGTTTTGTGAGGGATGTTAAGCTACCTGTCTCATTCGCAATCATGTTGACTGACAAGACGCTTTCACGAAAGAGGGTCTATTATTTATTTAATACAATATTTAATAATATGAATTTCCAGACAAGGAACTTCAATGCAGGAGGAGGTCATTAGGCCCATCAACCCTGTCCAGTGGTTGCCAACCTATTGTTGTTTGTCCGTGCTCTATCCTTTTTAAATGCTGAGTGTCAAGCAAGGAAACAACACGTACCATTTGTAAAGTCTTTGGTATGACTCAACTAGGGTTCGAACCGCCGACCTCCCGGATTCGGAGAAGATGCTCGAACCATGCCACCACTGAGTCTGGTTAAACTTGATAAATGCACACCAAGCAGGTTTTATGGACTTTACTGACATTTGTTTGCTGACAGCAAAAGTTGAGAAGCCAAAGACAAATTCCAACGGTTTTCCCCTTTCTTTCTCACACTGTTTGCAATTGTGCAAAATGCCCAAAGATGTAATGATGACACCCATTGTTTTACTTGCACGGTGTGACGTGTCATCAACAGCACCAAATACCTGTGAGCTGAACTGTCAACCTAAAGGAGAAAACTTCTACTTCACACAGGCTGCCACTGTTATTGATGGCACTCCGTGCAAGCCTGACAAGCCCGACATATGCATTGAAGGTGTCTGCAGGGTGAGGCCTTCGAATGGGGGCTAAATGCGAATCTTAATTAGCCCGTGCTCGCGAAGCGAAAAGTGGGGTTAAGCAATCAGTCACGTACGTAGAACATACGGTATATATGTGTACGCATTTTGTTATTCCCCTTTCTCTGCAACTGCTTGTCGGATTGACACGAAATTTTCATCATAGACTGAAACTTGGCTCCAGGCCCGTGGGGAATGTGATTTGTTTTTAAAAAAAATTATGTTATAGGTGCATTTGTTATGTCATAATTGCATACATATTCAATGCTGCATACAATCAGTATGAAAAATTTTGAGGGGTATCTCGGGATAAATTGGTGGAGAGAAAAATGATGACGTTATCGGTCATGTGGTTCAGCAGCCTTATTTTAAAAATAAAAAAAAACTAAAACAAAAAAACCTTAAAAAATCTTCTCTGAAACGGCTGAACAGATCGAGGCAAAACTTTACAGGTCTGATCGCCTATCCATGAGGAACAAAAAGTTTTCCACCTATGACATCACAGGTCACTTGGTTTGGGATAAGTCACATGGTTTGGCAGCCATATTGGATTGAAGGAAAATATATAAAAATTCTCTCTCAAACCGCTGCATCAACTGATGTGAAACTTCAAAATTATGATCTCGTAGTGATGGGGCATATATGTTTTCAATTTCAACCAGATCGGACACGTGTGTATGGCAGCCAGAATTATTTAATTATTTGAAACTGGGTTTTTTTTTTATCTTTTTTTTTTTTGCTAAGCTTCACTTGGCTGCACCTGGATTGGTTTGAGGGTAGAGGAGTAGCAGCTGAAACCTGAGTCCTATCCAGGTTCCTACTGATGACTTCATCTTTGCTTTTTGCTTGTTCAGGTTCCTTCTGATTACTCCAATGCAGTACCTATTTTATTTGGTCTTCCATTTGATTTGAATTTAATTTTTTAAAATCCCATTCTGAATTCAATTGAATGAAGAGGATGTAATGGGTCAGGTGTCCGATCAAAGCGGGGTTGCAACAAAGCGAAACATCTTGGTACCCGGTCATCACAGTTCAGGGAGTTGAGGTGTAAAACTGGACGTGCATTGAGGGCGGACAAGGAGGTCTATGTGCAAGGATTCTGTGAAGGCGTAGAGCATCACATGTGGTCAAGTGATTCTCGTCCTACTTTCAGGGGAATTTGTGCATTGCGTTCGTCCAAGCCCGTCCCTCGTTGTACTGAAATTAGAGTCGAGGGTGGTGGGCTCTTGATCGAGGAGCCCGAAGAGAAGGCCCGCTGGGCCGGTTACTTTGAGTGGCTGTACCAGCCTGACCCACCAACTGTTGAGTAGTAGATGTCAGCATTGTTGCTATTCCTATTGCTGATCCTCCAATGAATTGTGAACCAACTTCATTTATGGAAACACAGGCAGCGATGAACTGGTTGAAATGGGGTAAAGCTCATGGGATCTGTGACATCCATGCTGAACTTCTCAAGGCTGGTGGAAATGCTGTACTCGTGTCGTTGCATGCAGTTCTGTGCTCTGTCTGGAACACAGGCATCATCCCAACTTGTCCCTTTCTGGAAATGGAAGGGTGATCGCCTGGACTGCAACACCTACTGAGGGGTGACGTTGCTTTCAGTGCCGGGCAAGGTCTTTGCTCGGATAATTCTTGTTAGGGTTCGCCACCATCTGCTTGAGCACCAGCGTCCAGAGCAGTCAGACTTTCCACCAAAGAGGTCAACGATTGACCGTATCCTTGCACTTCAGGTCCTCACCGAACAGATGAGAGTTTCTGCAGAGGCTGGTTGCAGCCTATGTTGATCTATGCAAAGCATTTGGCTCAGTGAATCAGGATGCTCTCTGGAGGATTATCAGTCTTCATGGGGTGCCATCAAAACTGATGCATCATTTCAGAGTGTCAAGATATCTGACCTTTATTTTGCAGATGATAGTCACCTTTACGGAGACTTTGTGTATCCTTTTGGGGGCCCTCGAGGCATTGAATGAGGAATCGGAACCACTGAGATTACGAGTTTCCTGAGCCAAAACTAAGATCCAGTTTGTGTTGTTTGTACCTGTTTGTGGTGAGGATGTTGAGGTCACGGAGAAACTCACTTACCTTGGCAGTGTTATTCATGTCTCTGCTGGCTGTGAACCAGAGGTCAACAGACGTCTGGTTCGGGCTTGGACAGTCATGGATTCACTGGATCATGGCATGTGGTGCAGCCGGTACCTATGTGGGAGGACAAAAGTCCGAGTCTTCAGGTCCTTGGTGCTTCCAGTCTTGCTCTTTGGATGTGAGACTTGGACTCTGACCAGGGATTTGGGATGGCGACTTAATTCCTTTGGTACCAGGTCTCTTCGCAGAATCCTTGGCAATCACTGATGGGACTTTGTGTCCAACGAGCGGTTGCTGAGAGAGACTCAAATGAGATTTCTTACTTGCATAGTTCGTGAGCATCAGCTGCGGCTGTATGGACATGTGGCTCGTTTTCCTGACGCTGATCCTCCTCACCAGATTCTCTCAGAGAGGGAGCCTCGTGAGTGGAGGAGGCCAATGGGCCGACCATGTGCCTCGTGGTTGCATCAGGTTGATCAGCATCTCAAGGAGATGGGGATGGGCCAGGCATCTGCCTGGGGGATGGCCAGACGGAGGCCCCTGGAGTACCGGCGGAAAGTGGACGCAGCGACGCGCTGCTCCGGCACATGCTCCCATACCTGACCTGACCTGGAGGATGGTTAGATAGATGTACCAGGCTTGGTGGCATAATGGTGAGAGCATCCACTCTGAGTCTGGGAGGTCAGTGGTTCAACTCCTGGCTGAGTCATGCCAAAGACTTTAAAAAGGGTACGTGCTGTTTACTTGCTTGAAGCTCAGCATTTAAAAGGATAGAGCATGGACAAACAATGCTGGGGTGGCAATGTCAAAACCATGCAGTATAACCCTTGCCAAGAAACTGCTTCAGCATCACCAATGCTTTGCAAAGAGTATGGTACATCATCAATATTGGTGGTGGTCGTATGGCAGCTTAGCTGCCGGGGTAGCTATCATTTCTTGAAGCGCGACTGTGTCGCTGATGCAGTGCCCCTCTACTAGTACACACACTGGAACTGGTGCTCATTCCGCCGACCTCGGAAGGATGACAGGCTGAGTCAACCCCCTGGTGTATTAATTCAGCGGCCGACGGGGCTTGAATTCAGGACCCTAGGATCCCAAGCCGCCACCCTAACCACTGAGCCAACACCAGGCTTCATCATCAATATTTATACATACTGTGAAAGAAAGAGTATGGTACATCATCAATATTTATACAATGTTTCATTTGCATGATGGAACATGGTTGTGTGACATCTCCTCAATAAGTTGGTTAATGACATCCAGTAATGGGAGGCACCATTCCTCTAGCGGGGTGTGTCAAAGAGGTGTGGTGTCTGTTCATGGAGGAAAATGTTGGAACTCAAACCTGATCCTTGATTTTATTTTGCCTCAAAGAGTAAATATGTAAGAAATCTGACTCAGACATGCTTCAGAGACCTTCTGACTCTACGTCCAACATAATACCGTACTGATTTATTTATGTCTGTACATATGTTCTTTTTAATGCAGCCATTTGTCAGTTATATTCATGATTTATTTTCAAATGAACAGAGCTGTTATATTTTATAAATCCTTCCTTTCCCTCTTTGAGTTGTGATGGAGTTCTCAAATAATCAAACTGAATATAGTAGTAGGTAATACATTTACTGGGCTGGCAGGGATGGCTGAGAGGAATGCACACTCACCTCTAAGCTGTTTAGTCTGGGTTCGATTCCCAACACAATGATAAATTGTCAGCTCATTGTTTCGCAGGGTGATTCATCGATGTCTATCCTGACCCCACCTTGAACAAATTCGAAATTCCTGCCCTAACTAGTTGTCAAACGTCAGGCCTGGCCAGCCTGTTCGTGAAGACTCGGTCCAATCTTCCCCCAGCCGACCCCACAAGAAAAGGTGTGTTGATAATGGTCGTTAAAAGAAGAAGAAAAACAACAATAATGGTATTCCTTCTTCAATTTGAATGAGGTTTGTTGGGTGAATGGGATGTTGTGCTTCTTCATTCCAAACTGATATTTTGCCAACTTAATATGATTGATGATTGAAATGTGATAAAGCATGTTGTGTATTATTTTCTTTGACCCGATGAATCTGCACTTCATCTGCCAGGAACTGGGCTGCGATGGGCAGTTAGAGTCAGGGAGACTCAGAGATGCGTGTGGGGTGTGTGACGGTGATGACAGCGCTTGCTTCCCTGTGCACGGGGCCTTCACTGACCTCCATCTACCAAACGGTGGGAAGTAAAAAAGTTTAATCGGTGTCCCGATCATCTTATTATTCCGGAAATAATTGTTTAGACATTTACAATGGCTCCGTATCCTTTCCTCCAGGTTACAACCGCGTCCTGGTCATCCCAAATGGAGCGACAAATATCCAAGTGTCAGAGATGACACCATCAAAAAATTTTCTTGGTAGGTCTTGGAGAATTGTCGTCATTCATAATTCACATTGCTAACGTAGAATGAAATATGATATCTAATATTTCAGGAGATTGCATTAAGCGGAAGGTCTTTTGTTCATTGAGAGACATTCTATATACAATATATATATATATATATATATCGAAAAATGTGGAGTGTGACAAGCACTCCCCCAATCCCCATTGGACATAGACCTACACCAAAGCATCACCTACTACCCAGAGGCCTTGGTCCAGCGACTCTGTCAAACAGACAATGATTACATGGTCAACATCAGTTAAACATCAAACAGAGCTGCCTATTCATATTTCAGGCTTATTTTCCCTCATCAGGACGGCATACCAATAAATATCTAACCAATGGTGACCGCATTCGTCGTTTATACATCAGATGCACCTCCTGACTCCTATAGTGAGCATTGCCGCGGATTATATCTCGCACGGTAAAACCGCATAATCCGCAAAGAACAACCGTCTGTCCGGTTGTTCTTTGTTGTTCTTTGCGGATCTTTTTGGGATGGACGGTTGCAGTCTTGCAATGCAGCAAATTGCCCACCGTAGGTGGGCCGAGAAGGGTGCTCCCACCCTTCTCGGTCCAATCAAGGAGAAGGTCGTGATGTTAAATTGCAGAAGCCCACCAGTTATAAACACAAAGCTGCAGTCGTCATGACTGTCATACATGGAAGGCTCTATGAAATACATTATACAATCATGGAAAGCCCAACTATCAAGTTGATGTGGTGTCACTGTTTTAATAAGTTGTGATCCGACAGGCTGGCTATCTCCACTGGCTTGTCATTCAATCTGATCTACATCTGATAAGTTTTTTTTATCATAATTGTGCGGTTGTTCAGTAATTTGGTTTTGTGATGATATCCCCCACATAAGTTTACCATGACATTTAATAAGGTTCTCGTGAAGTTTCACTCAGCGGTTTTGGATATAACAGATTGCAGACCGCGGAATTGCCTCATTAGCGATTATACAAGATGTTTGTGTGCAATAAATCTATATTTGGATCATAATGTGTTGCAATTGCACCGGTGCGTCTTCTCTAGCCATAAAGTCATTGCATGGTGAATACTACTTCAATGGTGGCTCGACGGTTGATTATGGCCGAGTGCTACCGGGGGCGGGTACCATGTTGCGCTATGAGCGAGGATCGGATGACGGTGGCGTTTTAACACCAGAAATGGTGACCAGTACTGGTCCAACAACGGAGCCATTGGTGATTGAGGTAAGCATGTGGTTGTGCCTGCAACATCATTTTATCGTGTCCCCTTTGATTAATGATAAAGAACTTTTAATTTGATGTTATTTTCCTTTAACATTTACCCAAAATGCAAGGGTGTTCAGCCATAGAATTAGTCCAAAGGCCAACTTCTGCATTGGAGACTGAGGACTTATCTTTATGTCTGCTCTAGCTTCTCACTCACGAAATGAATCGTGGCATAAAGTACGAGTACTACCTGCCACATGATAGGAAGATCGTCAAATCGGGTGTCACATGGAGTTTTGGTTCCTGGAGCGAGTGCAGTGCAGAGTGCGATGAAGGTGATGGATGTACACCATCTTGTTTTACTTGCCATTGAAAAAATCTCACAAACAAGGGAGTGCAGTTGAGTAATCGGTGACCACTTATACTCAGATGTTTTCAATCAAACATGATAGATTTTTTTAACAATTGACAGATTTCCTTTTTAAAATTTTTATCCTAAAAATTGGTCAATGCTTAAAATCAAGGATTTTTTTTTTTTTGTTCCTAACTGCTGATGCCATGATGATATAAAATGAGAATATTTAATAACGGTTTTATATGAAATCATCATCATTATCATCATACATGTGCCATATTTGTTACAGAGCTTCAGTGCTGCCAAGGCAGTCTATTGGCAAGGGTTATGCTTGGTGTTTTTCCATTGTCCTCCCAGTAGTCAGTCAAGGCAGGAATTTGGAATTTGTTCAGGGTGCTGGCAATAATTCACCTACTCTTCACGAAAGGTACCGTGGGATCTCTCAAGTCCAAACACACCTCCGTGCTGACACACCAGTCTTCCGGCTTAATGTCTTTCTGATGGACGGCACACACATTCATGCCTCGCTCTGCATGCAAAACACCAGGGTGGCAGTTTATAGCTAGGTCAAGATTCAAACCTAGGCGAGACAGTTCAAATGCTGAATGCGCCAAACTCGGGCTAGTCCAGCCTCTTCACATGAATCGTCAAGTTTTTGTCCCCCGCCCCTCCGACATTTTCGGAGACGGGGACTTTGAAATGAGCTCCGTCCGACCGACCGATGTACTTTTGTGCATGCCATATTTACAAAACCGTTGAACATTTAGCTTTCATATTGCAGATACCTATTTCTCATGGCATTATCTAAACCCAATTAGATCATGGCTGTGATTGGATAGATTCTGTTGCCATGGAAACCATCACAGGAACTTTGCTTGTGTACATATTTCAAAAACCCATTGAACATTTCGCATTCATATTACAGATATCCATTCCTCATGACACAATCTCAACCTGATTAGATCACGGCGTTGATTGGCTGAAATATGTTGCCATGGCAACCATCTCAGTAACTTGGTTTGTGTATACGATATTTCAAAAAAACGTTCAAGATTTAGCTTTTATATTACACAGATCTATTCCTCATACCAACCAAAAGGTGGGGACCGAGAGTATCAATCGGCTCCTTGTTGAAATTAATTTGCTTGTTTATTTAATTAATTGTGTATGGGATTAACTCGCCCCTTCCCCATCCCACAACTACCCTTTTTCTATTTTTTTAGCGTAACTGAAATTTACATGCCAGATAAGGTATTGTCATTGTGTGTCGTCCGTCTGTCCGTCTCCTTTTTCTACTACTTCGGCCAAACCGCTCAGCCGATCCGGCTGAAATTTTGCAGCAACGTTCTTCTCCTGACTGGTAACAGGAATTGCAAAGCTCATTCCGGTCACATGACTTTAAGTCAGTCAAAATGGCCAACTTAGTATATTTATTCAAAAATCTTCTTCTCCAGACCCACCAATCAGAATGCTACCAAATTTGGGTTACAACATTAGGACCGGGTCCTGATGTTAAATTGCAGAGGCCATGCCAATCACATGACCAGAAGTGTATCAAAATGGCGGTCCTGCATATTCCTTCCAAAATCTTTTTCTCTTGATCTACCAGTCCGAATGCTACCAAATTTGGGTTGCAACATTAGGCCAGGGTAGGGATGTTAAATTGCCAAAGTCATTCCGATCGCATGACCGGAAGTTTGTCAAAATGGCCGACTTGGTCAATTTTGGGGGAAATTGTGTAAATTCCGTCAAAAATCTTCTTCTCCAGACCCACCAGTGAGAATGCTACCAAATTTGGGTTACAATATTAGGATAGGCTCCTAATGTTAAATTGCGGAGGCCATGCTGATCGCGTGACTCTAAGTGTGTCAAAATGACGGTCATGCAAATTCCTTCCAAAATCTTCTCGAGACCCATTTGTCAGAATGCTAACAAATTTGGGTTGAAACATTATGGTAGGGTAAGGATGTAAATTAAATTGTGTGTCATGTGGATCACGTGACCGGAAGTGTGTCAAAATGGTGGACTTAGTAAAACTTTTTGAAAATCGCGTACCGTAAATGCCTTCAAAAATCTTCCTCACCAGTCAGAATTCTACCAAATTTGGGTTACAACGTTACGCCAGGGCCCAGACAAGCTATAGGTCCAGTGGTCCTATTTTTCCTCACTCCTTCCTTCCATTCTCACTCACCTGTGTGTTTTTTGGGTTCAAACAAGTTGTGTGCAAGCAGTCACTGTGAATCTCATGTGCAGGTTTTCAGACACGGCACGTGTACTGCACAGAAGGAAATGGCATGAGGCCAAATGTGTACTGTGGCAACCAACGCAAACCGACTGCTAATCGCACCTGCAACATTGAGCACTGTCCTGCGATCCTCAGGCAAGAGTTTAAATCAACTTTTCAGACTTTTGTCCAATTTTACTGTCATTCCAAGGTTGTGTGTGGGTCACAAAAATATGTAGTAACTTATGAATTATTGTATCATTTTGAAGGAAATGTATAAGGATATAAATGTGAATCAATACCCACTGAATACAGCTTCTTATTTTATCCTTTCCAAAAAATTTCAAACCATGCTATTTAATATGCATTGGATGCTCTTTATTGCTATTGTACGTCTTCTCACGACCTGCTAGTATACATCATTCTGTCCCAGTAACTTGATAGCTCAGAGGTATCGCCTTCACCGGGTTAGGTCGAGGTTACAGGTGAACTCATGAACTTTTCACATTCGCCCCACAGGAAAATATATATATATATATATATATATATATATATATACATACTATATTGTAATAGTGTTGCATGGACGACCACAGTGTTCTACCTACAGGGAAAGGTAGAATACATATTTCCTTAATAAATGTCTCATCTATGTGGTTGGTTTCTGTATGAAAAGACAAATCGCGTGTCAAAGACTGTTCAGCAGAAACCACAGCCCCCTCCCACCCTTATTTATGTGTGTAACCCTGCCCCACCATCCTGCCCATAATACTCTAAATAGTTTCCCATTTGTAATCTGTCTCGATGTGCTTTAATTCTCTAGTTCTTATTCCATATATTTTATTAAACCTTTTGCTTTTAAGTGAGTTTCTGTGCATGCATTTTGAGCCATGGGATAATAATAAATAATAAATAATTTTTTGTTTTACACACACACACATATATATATATATATATTTTATTTAATGGTTCACGAGTCAGTAAGTGACCACTATATTCGTTATGGGTGTGTGTCTGTCTGTCTGTCTGTCTGTCTGCCCGAGCATAGCTCCGTGGGTTTTGATCCGATCTTGATAAAATTAGGGTGGGAGGTTTATATCATGATCTAGTTGTGTTTTCCAGAGAATGGGTGTGCTGCGCCCATTATGGGTGGAGCCACGCCCCAAAAACATGTGTTTTTAGGGGGTAGCCGGTTTCAAGTTACATCTTCTCCGAGGGGTTTGTCGAATGGCAGGGGTTCGGTATTTGGTTAGCCAATGGCACCTGCATAGCCCCACGGAGCTCGATTTTTCATTTTCGTCCCAAGGTCAAGTCACAAGGTACGAACTTAGAAAATGTCAAAAATCAATAAATTGGGCATCGAGCTCCTCGGGTTTTCAACTGTTTCGAATGAAAGTTGGTATCCAAGTAGTGTCTTCGAGTACTACAACTTTCATCATTTACGTTTTTCCCGATTCCCGCCAGTTTGCCCGTGGCGTCCCCTCAGAAGGTCAAAAAATAAAAAAGGCGAACCGTGTACATTGCTCGTGAACCATCGCCGTCTCCAGACTTGTATATAGTTATTGTTGCGGAGGTGACTTCTAGGGGTTAAGAATGTCTAGCTTAGAAAATAGTTTCTTTCTTCATTGCATGTTTCAGTGTAAGAGTGAGGTAAAACGAACTGTAATAAGGAATGTGTGTTGATTGTTGTGCAGAAAGCATGTGGCCCCCTTCCAAATGTTTGGAGAAAACTGCTTCTCCCTTCAGCCCTTTATCCTCCGTAATCTGTTCATAATGTGCTTTGGTGGAATAGTAGTGCCTTGCACCTTGCACACCAAGTTCCTTGCACCTTTATGTACCTTGCATGCTAACCAAGGCACACGTATTGACGTCACTGAACTGGGCCTATAACTTTTGAGAGTAGTCGAGTTGCTCAAGGGAGGGGTTCGCTGGGAAATGAAATGTCACAGTCGCTGGGAAAATAGTTGCGTTGGCTTTTATAATCCTTTTACAGGACAATTGGAATTCACTCTCTCCTGCTGAGCGCGGTGGTCTGCACACACCGACATTTTGTGTTGCCACCCGATCAGGCAAGGATGCTCCAAATTGAACTAGGCATTGGAGCAAATTGGTTCTTGATCCGGCTCAGAGCATCTGGACCGATGAGCTGACGTGACAACCACAACAATATATTTTTTTTTTAAGGAAAAAGGCAAATCCGATCAAAAGAGTGACTAGATCTATGCTGCTAATCTATAATAAACAAGCAAAAGCAGATCCAGTGTCAAGTGACATTTCACCCACTTTTCAACAGGCTTCCTCAGGCCATATATAAACACACACACACACACACACACACACACACACACACACACACACACACACACATGGATGCTTCTCCTTTTAGCAATAGTTGCAAAAATCTGGTATTTCTATTGTGGCCCTGAATAAACAATATACTTATAACAGCCGTCACTGCTCCCCCTCCAACCCCCCTCCCCCTATCCCACCCCACAATATTAATAGTAAATATCATAATTCTAAAGTTACCCTGTACATTCACAAGCGTCAGATATGTCCTCACCAACGATGTTCAGAAGCACCCGAACCAGATACGGTGCCTTCCTCAGGAAGTTCTGCCTGATACATCCTGCTCCCACGTAAATATATCTGTCACAGGCTTTGTGAATTTTCACATGCCGAAGATGTCCTTTGTCAAAGAGTTGGTTACTATTACCTGGTAATGCCGCACAGCATAGTCTTTCCAATTGCAGATGTCCATTAAATAAATCACCAAGCCTGCTATATTCGAAGGAGGCACTCCCACAAGGTTCAAAATCCATTCACTGGTCGCGATCGACGTTTGTGTAGCACACGCCCGTCCATTCCGGCCTTGCACCGGCCGGCATGGTCGGGAGTTTGCATTCCGGGCAGCTGCCCATTCAGCGATCTGAGAGAGTTCTCCAAGTCTTTCACTGTGCAGAGGCACAGCCCTTTCTCTCAGGTACTTTTCCAAGTATTTTCTGATGCTTTTAGAAGCTTTGTGAGCCATGTTATGTAACATTCCCTTATCTCACACACAATATACTTTATGGTGCCCCGGACCATAAAGGGGAGTTCTGCGCATGCGCAGAGGGTATTCCGGGGCAGATCACGTCATTTCAAAAGTCTCACATTGGTTCATGCTTTTCGTTTAGTGTATGTATTTAGTGAAGGTCATGTGAGGGTCAAGTGTGATTCCAAGTATTTTGGGGTTTTTATTTACAGGTAGTTGTTAGTTGTACATTGTGATTGTTGGGTGGTAGTTGGATTCACATTTGTCTGGGATTAGGACAGTGATTATTGATTTAATTGGTGAGATGATTTTGTTAAATGTGAGCAAGTGTTCCTTTTTAAAGTTTTTTGTTAAATTTAATACATGGTCTAGGCTTATGGAAGAGCTAGGACACATAACAGATCAGGACACAACATAACAAAGGGAACAGCAGGATAAAGGGGAAATGCCAATATCAGAGCAGAGGGAGAAGGTCGGCTGAGACTGACAAACAAGGGGTGTGGTTAACGATGAAGGTTAGGGAAGAACACAAGGGGTGGACAAGATGGATACATAAGCTAAATTTTGGGAGGTGTGGGGGTGGTTTAATGGGTTTAGAAAAGATCATGGCTTTGGATGGGGGATGACAGCAGTTCACCACCAAGATGGCGGTGAACAGCTGTCTTGAAGACCGGGAAGGAAGAAGGAGATTGAAGAGGGTATGGAAGGTGGTTCTACAGGCAAGAAAAAAGAGAAATAAATGAGTGGAGGTGAACAGTGGTTCTGGATTTAGGCAGTTTCACAAGGAAGCAGATGCTGGTGAATGAGTGTTGGATGTGTTATGTATTTTGTCGGAGTAAGTGAGTGGTTGCATTTACAGTGGCCTGCAAAAGGTATTCACCCCCTATCAATGATGCCACATTTAGATGAATTACGAATTGTGCAGAAACAATTGTTGGAAATAAACTTTTTTTTTATTAATAACTGAAGGACGAAGCTAAACACTGTTGTAGTTGAAAGGAGGTTAAATGTCAGGTATATACCTGTAAAAAACAGGTACAAATCAAAACTCACTGGTTGTAAAAGGTGTTCACTCCCTATCCGGTCCATCTCAACTTGGGTGGAAATCACCCTTCTTACAGAGCAGATGACCGCTCCTTAGTTGTTTTGAGTGAACATGAGTAGTCAGCAGATTGAGTTACTTGTCTCTTCCCGGAGTTTCAACAAGAAGTTCCTTTGTGCTGAACTGATATCATTGAACCAGAAGAGATTGTTGGTTCCGGGCCAATAATGAAAACGGTACGACAGAAATCGTGAAAGTGTGGTTTTTGGCTCGTCTCTACCAGCTTTGTACAGTGAGATGTGTGAAATATTACCCATTCTTCTGTGGAAAATTGCTCTAGTTTTATCAAGTTTGATGGGGATCGTCGATGGACTGCAATCTTCAAGTTC
>CM068961.1:111231906-111257021 GCA_035128595.1 Eptatretus atami | reverse complement strand
AGTCCAGGGACAGTTGGGTGCGACTGGGTAAGGTGGGTACAGAATGCGATGGGTTTTGGACACAAGATTTAGAGTTCCCTTATTATGCATGCAAAGTTTCAGGCCACTGGGTTTCATGGTTTTGGAGTTCATGGAGGATTTACACACACACGCGTATACATACACTGATGAGCCAAAACATGATGACATACATATATACACTGTATAATATATATATATATATATATATTACGTATATATATATATATACGTATATTTGATTATAATAATTATATATATATATATATATATATATATATATATATTATATATATATATATATATATATATATAATTGGTTCAGATGGTGGCTTGGGATCCCATGATCCTGAGTTCAACCAGACTCGGCTGTTGAATTATACCAGATGGGTGACTCTCCCTGTCATCCTTCTGAGTCGGCAAAATGAGTGCCAGCTTGCTGGTATCCTGTGTTGGAGTTCAGGATTGTTCCAATGGCCAAGGAGTCTGCTAAGGCAGCAGCAACGCTCTGCACAGAGCACGGGTCCCAATGGATGGATATATATATATTATTTATATATATATATATGTCGCACACATACACACAATCACACACACCCCTTTCCCTCCAGCCACACCTTACCAGCCTCCTCACACCCCTCCCCTCACCCTACGAGCTTCCCACTTATCCTGGACCCTCCCAACACCTCATCCCCTGTCTGTCACTATGTGGATCTCAAATATCTGTGGCCTCTCTCTCTCTCTCTCTCTCTCTCTCTCTCTCTCTCTCTCTCTCTCGCCTCTCTCGCCTCTCGCTCTCGCCCTCTCTCTCGCCCTCTCTCTCGCCCTCTCTCTCGCCCCCTCTCTCTCGCCCTCTCTCTCGTCGCCCTCTCTCTCTCGCCCTCTCTCTCGCCCTCTCTCTCGCTCCTCCTCTCGCCCTCTCTCTCTCTGCCCTCTCTCTCTCTCGCCCTCTCTCTCTCTCACCCTCTCTTTCTGAAAAAACTGTCTGGCAACCCCCCATCCACTTTCTTAACAATTCTCACTCTATTTGAATTGTATTACACTTGTAAATGTTGACCAATTTCAAAAAACAATTTTATGGAATTGAAAATGATAAATGTGTGTGACTGTGTGTGACTGTGTGTGACTGTGTGTGTCTGTGTGTGTCTTTTATTATGTCTGACTTTCTTATTGGGACTACGGTGCAGCAATTGGTCTTTATTTTGATTCCTACACAACAATCACAGACATTTTGGAGTCATGTTAATCCCATGCACTTATCCCCACAGTGCTCAGTGGAGTGTGGCCCAGGAGAGCAGACAAGAGATGTGACATGTGGAAAACGATACGGCTGTGACGCTCGTACCATGCCGGACAGAATCCAACCTTGCAACCTGGGGCCTTGCAGGTCACCAGAGTGGGTCTTTGGCCAATGGTCTCAGGTTTGAGTTCCAGAGACACTTCTTACACAATATATGAATTATTGTTTTAGCTTCGAGCTTGATGAGTTGATCATTTGTTGTTACCATAATACAAATAAACTGCACACATGCTCACCAAAAAGTGATGAAACTGGTCTGGTTGCTGAGGGGGGCGTGCAGCATTTGGATTCTCATGTATGTACTACTTGTCGACATCTGCACGTGTTGAGTCTCACCCCCTCCCATCTCGCCCTCCCCCCTACCATCCACTTCCGTTTTTCCCCAGTAGTACCTTTGGCTGTGACTTCACTTCTGCTCCCTCCTCGTGGTTGTCTCTGTGTTGCACCATCCTCCAAAGAGTGATGACTCCATATAACTCTCTCTCAGACAACGTGAACCAACTTTCACCCACTCATCCCAATTCTCTCTTCCTCATATGTGGTGATTTCAACTGTCACCATGCCAATTGGTTGGGTGCTGGTACCTCTCTCACCAACCATCGCACTTCATCGAAGGACTTCTGCGACTCCATGGGACTTTCTCAATCTGTGAACATTCCCACCCGGATTTACCCAAATGGCACTTCCATCCTTCAAGACACGGCGATGACAAACTTCCCCACAAATGTTTCCTGCTCCTCCTCTTCTGCAATTGGTTCATCTGATCACATGCGTGAGAAACACCTCTCTCTGCTGATTCTCAGAGGGCTGTGTCAACGCCTGCGAGTCTGGCATTTCACTCAAGCAGATTTTGCAGGGACTGCAAGCAGCCATCTCTCTTCAAGACTGGCCTCCCATATCTAGTGCTCCCGATATTAACTCAGCCTGGGAATTCTCCCACTCAAACATGCTCTCTCTTTCATGCACAGATTAATCCTATCTCATCTTGAGTTATCCCACCCTTCTTCATGCCCATGGCACATTGAATTATATGGTGAGGCAGTTGCTCTGAAACAAATTGCCTCCTCTTCCTGGAAGGCAAATCTGACTTCAGGCAATCTCAGTGCATTCCAAGAAGTCCGCAGCTAGTGTGTTTCCACTTTCAGAAGAGCCAGAAAACAACTTCTGTCCAACCTCAAGATTGACCTTTCAAACTTGTTCTCCCTCCTCTAAAACCTGTTGGTGTCTTGTAAAGCGTTTCACTGGAATATGCTCCATTTCCTCACCATAAAAGACACCACAGCCGACTCCGCTTGTCAGATGGCCGAATCCCTTAATTCTGTGTTTGCTTCCAATTATTGTGTCCTCAACCCCTCACACTCTGTACCCATCCTTTCCTGTCATACCCAACTGCTACTCGACTCTGTATCTTTTGCACCTGAGAAGGTAGAGAAGTTTCTTTCAACCCTCGTCTCTGACTCTACTACTGGACTGGACAGCATCAGCTCACATGTCCTAAAAACCTGCTTCACTGGTCCTGCACATCCTTTTTCTGCCCTTTTCCTCCTATCACTTGCCCTAAGTCATCTTCCATCTGCTTGGAATTCATCCAACATCACTGCATTACATGACTAGACTAGCACCCTTCGATGTCACAACGTTGCGAGATAAGCCTCTACTCTCCGCCCACATTATTACATCATTACTATACATCTGCTGCCTAGTATTGGCTTCATGGTTCGGATGGCGGGCTTGGGATCCTGAGTTTAAATCCCGCTCGGCTGTTGAATTAATACCAGGTGGGGATAACTCAGCCTGTCATCCTTCCGAAGTTGGCGAAATGATTACCAGTTTGCTGGAATGATTGAGCCATTCAAGTATCCTGTGTCGGAGTAACGACCCATCCAAGATTGTGCCTAACAGCCCAGGAGACTGCTTCAGCAGCACCAATGCTCTGTACAGAGTACAGTCCAAATGGATGGATGGATACATCCTTGCACCAAGTTTGATTTAAATCCTAGATTTTCAATACTACTGACTTCAAAATATTAAATAATACTGGCTGCCAGACCATGCATCTGATCAGCTTGAAATTAAAAAATATATATATATATTCCCCATGACCACTAGATCATAATTGTGATGTCACGTTGATTGATGAAGCAGTTCAAGAGAAATAACTTTTTTTCAAGATTTTCGTATAATCCCAATATGGCTGCCAGAACACATGACATTAATTATTCATGAACACCCTGGTATCCCCAGGGTTTCAGGAACGTGGGTGAAGTTTCCTCTCGATCTGTCAAGCCGTTCTGGAGAAGAAGATTTTGAAAGGTTTATTCTTCAAAAATCATAGCTGCCAAAACCATGTGACCTA
The DNA here is from genome assembly GCA_035128595.1 of Eptatretus atami. Classification (NCBI taxonomy): domain Eukaryota; kingdom Metazoa; phylum Chordata; class Myxini; order Myxiniformes; family Myxinidae; genus Eptatretus; species Eptatretus atami. The sequence continues at coordinate 111,253,347 of CM068961.1, read as the reverse complement.
TGACATCATAGGTGGAGAACTTTGTGCTCCTCATGGATAGGCGATCATACCTGTAAAGCTTTGGTTCGATCTGTTCAGCCGTTTCGGAGAAGATTTTTTTAAGGTTTTTATGTTAAAACCAATATGGCTGCCAAACCACGTAACTGATGATGTCATCAATTTCTTTTTGCCATACAATTTAGCCAGAGATCACCCTCAAAAATGTTCATGCTGATCAGATAAAGCATTTGGCCTATGCAATTATAAATCATAATTAAGCCACTTATGACATCATCAAAACATAGGGGCAATACCCCTGGGCGCTCACCTAGTAGTGGCTGGATAAGATAACCAGGGAACCACTTGTAGCCATGGATGACACACAAAATATGTAACGGAGAAGAAAGTAAATAACTATGGCTTTTTAAAATTCCATGAACAAGCTTTGGTGCATCACAGGTGATAAAAGTTGTGGTCAACTTTCATCGAAATTGTGTGTGTTGTTTCAGAGAAGAAAGCAAATGCATATTTTGGGGGGCAACCCCTCCTTACACCCCCTAAGAACCCGATTTTTCTTATGGCATGAAAAAAATTTGGTACCAACACGGTGTTGAACATTATGGTAAAGTTTCATCAAAATCGTTTGTGTAATTTCAGAGAAGAAGTTGAAAGTATTTGTGGATGGACGGACGGCGCGCTATCCCATAAGCTCCCCAGAACTATGTTCTATTTGAGCTAAAATCAGACTTCTTTCCCATGGGGAGTACTTCACATGTTCAAATTTTCAATTTTTTCTATCGAGCAGTTTAGGAGATAGAGGTCCAAAGTTTTTCCTTTTTTCCAACATGGCTGACACAACACGTAACCTATGATGTCGTAATTATCATCAAAATATTCTACATGAGTAGTCGCACCTGTGGTCAAAAATTGTGTGTCAATCGGATAAGCGGTTGCAGAGAAAACAGAGAAAACTCGAAGGGCACTCAGTGGAGCGCATACCTCCTTCACGCAATGCTTGATCCACTCAAACATATTGGGCCAAATGATTTTTGAAATATCATGCTATACTGTATATCGATTTTGGCGCAATCTCTCAATGGTGACGAATCACTTTGAAAATGTAAAAAATCCCGTATCCAGATCTGGATTCGGATCTTCACCAAAATCGAATCAATTTGTCCTTATCGCATGATAATAAAACATCCTTATTGATGTTTAATTTACAAGTCAATCGGATGAAAATTGACGATTTTTCAGATAAAAATTGATGATTTTAGAAGTTTTATCCTGAGTTGACCTTTGACTTTTTGACTTCAAATAGTTGGTTTCCCGATTCAGTGATGCAATATGCAAATCTTGTTCAAATTTCAAGTCAATCGGATGAAAAATGACGATTTTAGAAATTTGACCTCAAATGACCTTTGACCTCAAAATCAATAGGCTTCTCAATTGAGAATACCTCAACAACTGAGCAAAGTTTCATGATGATCAGCTTAGAATTGTGACCTGTATGCAATTGACAGACAGACAGGCAGACAGAATAACAAAATTGACTGACCAATATACTTGAAAAATCTTCGATTTGCAAGTAACAAACAGACAAACAAGAAGAAGTCGTCGTGCAGAGCACGATACTTGCAAAATCCATAAAACAAATTTGACCTCAAAAATAATTGGTGGTTGAATTCAATGACCAAATATGCAACTCTTCAAATTTCAAGTCAATCGGATGAAAATTGACATTTTTAGAAATTCGGCCTTTGTTGACCTCAAAAATAATTGGTGGTTGAACTCAGTGACCTGATATGAAAAAATCCTCTTCAAATTTCAAATCAATCGGATGAAAATTGAGGATTTTAGAAATACCACCTTCGTTGTTGACCTTTGTACTTCGTTGGCCTTTTGACCTCAAAAACAATAGGCTTCTTTCTTATGACAAACTCTACCATGTGGTGAAGTTTCGTGAAGATCAGTTTGAAATTGTGACCTGGAGGCGATAGACAGACAAACAGACAGACAAACAAAATCGACTGACCAATATACTTGAAAAATCTTCGATTTTGCAAGTAAGAAATAGAGAGGGCTGAAAACATAATTTTCTTTCACCTTTGGTGGCAGAGGTAATTAGCATGGGTGGACATACAATACCGTATGGACGGATAGACAACCCAAAAACATGATACCACCAATGACTTCGTCAGCGAAAAAGGTGCAAAAACTGATCCTCTTTACTATAGACCTGTCATCTTGCTTCCAATTATCAGCAAGGTCATGGAATCCATCATCGCGGTTGATATAAAATCCTTCCTTTTCTCCAAGCCTCATCTCAGATCATCAATTTGGATTGAGAGCAGGTCACACCACCTTGGACGTGCTGCTTCTCCTCGCCCAACAATTTATGGAGGCCCTCAATATCAGACATGAGATCAGGGCCATCTCTCTTGACATATATCATGTTTTTGATACAGTCTGGCATCATGCGTTGCTCTCCAAACTGTCTGCCAATGGCATCCAAGACCAACTCCACACATGGCTTACTAACATCCTCTACTCTGAGCCAATGTGTGGCACTCAACGAAATCCTTTCATCTCTTCTCCCTGTCAAGGCTGGAGTTCCCAAAAGCAGTGTTCTGGACCCATTCCTTTTCCTGATCTTCATCAATGATCTCTTTGACTCTCTTGAAAATCCTCTTTATCAATTTGCTGATGATTCCACCCGCTGCCGTGCCATCCCTCATCATTCAGGGCTGCAGCCTCTTCCCTCTCTCCAGACTTTAACAAAATCACAAGCTGGTCAAACACTTGGAATGTGTATTTCAATACTGACAAATGTCACGCTCTCACTCCCTATCCCTGAAAGCACCGTCTGGCAACCCCCCCCCAATGTACTTTATAAAACTACCTCTTGAGGAAGTTCAGTCTCTGCCTCTTATTAACAAGTGCAAGTCAAATTTCTAAACTAGTCGTAGATTTAGCCCCAGAATGGCTGAACCTGAACAAATTGAATAGTTTTTTTTATTGCTGGATCTGTTCAGGGGGTCACTCTGAATGTCCCAATATAAAATAGGACAAAATAGGACCACCGGAAGTGCCCTAATTTGCATAAATTCAAAATGGCCACCATTGAGCACTTGGGGGCTGATATGCTCTAAACGGTGCGTTTTAGACCCATAAATGTATTATTAGCAGATAGGAAGTGACCCAAAGAATCCAAATATGTCGTCAATTGTATATGAGTCATAATGTAGAAATGACGTCATTGATCATTGATATATAATTATGTGTTAAATTTAGTGTTTTCCTCAATGTTGTTTGTAGGAAGTACATGTATGACGTTCTTTGGAAATATCTAGTCTGAAATATGTTCATGAGCTATGCCTTGTACATTAACAAATTCAAATTCAAATTATACCTCACAGAGTCTGTCCTATACATGTCCTGGCTTATTCACATGATGAGGTTTTACTTAGTCTGAATCAATATGGTGGCATCCCCTTATTAGTGCATGATGTCCCTTGCATCCCTGTGCATGATGGGTGAACACTCTAAGCCATTTTTCCGACAGTGCACCGTAGGGTGTCACAATCACCCTTGCATTGGCACCGGATTATTTCAACAGATATTCCGGTGAGGAAGCAAGTCCATCTTGCTTGGCTGCATTCGACCATCTGACGAAATGCCACCCCCAATCCGTTGGATTCAGTTCTTTCTTTCCCATCCAAACCTGGGCTTGAATAGTAAACCCTCTGTGAGTGATATCTTGCTGCATTGGATGTTGGAGGTAGCGTCTGTACTTGGACACTGCGAGCACTGGTAGCCACCTTTTCCGAGAACTTCCTGGCTCTCAGGTCATCCAGGCTTTCTTCCATCTTTCCACCATAGAAAGACAAGAGCGCTCTCTCCTGCTTTATCTACGTCCTCTACCCCCAACCTTCTTGAGCCAACTTTAGAATTTGCGACTTAAACTCATGATGATTTTGGGATTTCTTCACGGGCGCTCCTTTCCCTATCCCAAATATCCTGGATGTTGTGTCGCATCCAGCAATGTCATGGATCACTGGCAAAGAGACTACACATTCTTTCCCCAACTGCTTCTTGAGGCAACAATGTCCCAGACTCTCCTCTTCACCTCCTTCTCCCATACTTGCGTTCTGACCTGAAGACGAGTCCTTTGCAATCATCACGCATAGAAACAACAACAGTGCAAGAAGATCTGTATCTTCTCCTATTAGTTGCGTACAAGCAGACGTTGACACCTTACAGCGCGTTTTCACAATCAAGACATCAGCATCACCATTGCGCTTAGGGTCTTGATGCCGTTTTCACCCATCTTCTGTAACGCAGTGGTATTTGCTCCCTGTTCTGAAGTTTCACATACAAACTATGTGGTAAATGGCATCTGCCGGGTGAAGGTCAATGCAAGATGCTAACGTCCCCGAACTTTCTCTGCCCAAGGATGTTTGAGGGCTTTGGTCGCATGCTTTAAAGATAGACCCTGGAAGTCCCACGTTGAACAGGGTAAGAATCATCAGAGTTGGTGTCTGCTGAAATCCGGTGGTCCGGTGGTCCGGTGGTCCTATTTTGTCCTATTTATATTGGGACTTCAGAGTGACCCTGAACAAGATCCAGAATAAAAAACTTTTGCAATTTGTTTCAGGTTATAGTGGAATTCTACTGGACTAAACACTTCAGTGTAGATGTTGGCCAGCAACGAGTGCATTGCTGTCCAACAGATGTTTTTTTTGCTTTTCTGTGTTCTTCAACCCTTCATTATGCATCATCTAAATGATGCAACCTCTTTTTTGCAACCTTGAGCATTTTTGCAAAAAACACATTAATGTGCACATTAGCGATATATCATAATTAAACTACAGATTTTCTGAAATTCTCAAAAAGTATGTTCCCAAAAATCATGAAAAAGGTGTCCTCATCCATGTTTTCAGGGTTGCTGACAGCAATGGAGCCATTGAAATTAATTTTGTATTCACATATTATATATTTACTAATTATATCCTGATCATGCAAATAATCTACCACAATGATAAAAATGAACTTTACTGAAGAGAATTGCAATCGGAGCTCCAGGTCCACAATTTTCGCTGATGGCAGTTATACATTCAGGTAAAAATACACCTGTACATGTGTGGATATTACGGGTTTGAAAAATTTTTGAAAAAAAAAAAAGTTTTGAAAAACTTTCAAAAAGTTTCAAAAAAAAAAAAAGTTTCAAAAAAAAAAAAAATCCTCATCATCACTAAATTCTTCGACGGCCTTCATTTGCCCACCCCACAACAGTCTCCCCTACAGTCAAACTCTTTGCAGCTTCAACGTTGAGAATATTCATGAGATCATACAAGGTCACACTGCCTGCGGCAATTGTGAACGTCCAACCTCTTCAGTCACAAGTTGCAAAGCTCGAAAAATTTGTGGAAATTTCTTCCCGCCAAGCATTTTCGACACACTCCCAAAGGCTGAGCTCATCGTATCCTCAAGGCGACTGTTTGCTATCAAGTTTCCGACACAGCCGATGAAACGCATAAGCATATGCATGCCACAAGCCTTGGTATGAACTGTAGAAACGGTTGTGAATGCACTCACATATTGTTGATTGCTGCTGCATATACAGCTGTTGGTCATTTGTGAAGACTGTTATGGGCTGCCCACATTCTTTTGTCGTTCGTTGTGCCTCCACCATCGCTGTCAGCATTGTTTCTGGATCAGCAGGATTCATGTCTACGAGGGGTGTATAAATGGCCCTTGCTGCTGCTTGAACCGATTGCCTTTGTTCTCTGCAAAGCTTTGCATTGAAGCCAGAAAACTCAGGCACCGACTCCTCAGTGGTAATACGCTTGAAAGAGTCCACATCTAAATCACGTGCTCTCTCGATTTGAACAGCTTGGTGAGCCAAAACCCGAAGAGACAACACAACACATTGAGATTGCTCTGGGGGCATCTCAGGCTTCTTCGGACCCTTGTACCTCTGAACTGAAATGTCATGGACCACAGGTTCCTTCATTTTGTCATGGGACAATCGCCCGAGAGTGGATTTGTGTTGCTGAGTGTCAGCCACCTCATGATCCTTACAGTAAGCAGTACTGCAAGAGAATGTGTTGGCAAATAAATCATCTGCCCCAACCTGAACCAACCCACTTTTGGCACTCTTGATTCCTCTGATATCAGAGTCAATCACTGCTGATGATATGAAGTGTTGCAGTTTGTCATATGAGCATATCACACAAAATTTGTACATCTGCTCTTTGAGACTTTTCTAACTCAGCGGCACACCTATTGCAATTTGAAGAGCTGTTGGTCTGTTGGCGATAACATTGGTTATCATATTTCCAATAATAGTTACTGGTAGTGTGTGGTTTAGTTTACGTGAGATCTTTGACAGCAGCGATCGTAGAGTCGCACTCACTTCTTCGAGGGTGAAGTCTTTCTTAATTCTGCTCTGATAGCAGTTTCGGTCAAAAGATAACTTCCTCGTTTTCTGTTCAACCACGGGAGAAATTCTGTCTAGCAAGACTTCAATGTCACCATCGTCATCAGATGGTGCTAAGTTAATGATTTTTGATGCTTTGCTTCAAAACAGGAGTAAACTGGCAACACCTACCCCGGATAACGCAAGTAGTTCAGGACCAAATATTTCTGATAATTTCGCCGCTCAGGATCGGTGACAGAAAAGTTTTCCACCATTGTCAAGACACATATTGTGCACCTCCACAGAGTTCCATATGCGGTACAGGTCAGTTTTCACCGATAATACGATGGAACCTATTGCAGTTTCATGTTCTTCAGTCTTTTTGTCAGTCTTATTTGCAGATATAACAGAGCCCGGTGCCAGGAATGATCCATGACAAACCCTGTGGTGCCTCGCGTCAGCAGGGTGTAGATCACCAACTTCTCCCATGACTCGTATTTTGACTTCTTTACCAAAATTATCATGTCGAGAATCACAAATATCTAATCGAGTCTGTTTAAATGTATTTTGATAACCATGATCTACTGTTCGGCAAAGCGAAGCAAAGCACCATCGACTTGGGGTTTTTTTTCTATCCATATCCATAATGCAGAGTTCACCAAAGAAAATTTACAGTGTTTAATGAAGTCAAATTTTTGCAGCTCCGAACGACGGTAACATTTACTCGAGGAAGCTTCCTCAGACCTTTCCGAATCACCATGAGTTAGTTTCAGATCTCTTTTTATGTACGACTTTGAGGTGTATGAGGAAACACAGTCTCTATGGCATTTGATAGTAAGATTGTCATTGGCCGCAAGCCTTCTCTCAAGATCTTCATGGTTATCATCCTGTCAAAGTCTCCTAGCTGAAGAAAGCTGTATGAAAATACCTGATGATTACATGAATATGGTCTGCTCCTGCAATGGTCAGTGGCTTGTCTGCTTTCCCATCACCACATGGTTTGCAGAAATCCTCGACGTCCATTATTCAGGCTTGAACTGCAAATAAGATAGAAACCACTTTTACACACACGTCAGCACCTAATTTGCATAACAAAAACCAATTATATTGTTTACGAGCAAATACCACTCATCGCTTCGCTGACGGGAGTACAAAAGGGGGGAATGGAGAAAAAGAGGGGAGAAGAGGGAGAGAGGTTGACCAATGTTGACCAATTTCAATTTTTTTTTATGGAATCGCAATAGATAAAATGTCTTCCGAAGCAACAATCCCAGACATTTTGAAGACGTGTTAATCCTGTGCAATTATACCCACAGTGCTCAGCTGAATGTGGCCCAGGAGAGCAGACGAGAGAGGTGACGTGTGGAAAGCGATACGGCTGTGACGATCGTACCATGCCGGACAGAATCCAACCGTGCAACCTGGGGACTTGCAGGTCACGAGAGTGGGTCTTTGGCGATTGGTCTCAGGTTTGAGTGCCAGAGACACTTCTAACACAATATATGAATTATAGTTTTTGACTATATAATGAGTTAATCAGTTGTTACCATAATACAAATAAGCTGCAGACATACTCACCAATAAGTGATAAAACTGATCCAGCAGCTGAGAGGGGGTGGGTGCAGCATTGGGTTTCTCATGTATGTACTCCTTGTAAATGTCTGCACCTGGAGAGGAACTCGGGTGGTGTTTGAAAGAGCAAAGTGCTTACCTTGTTTAGCTTTTCGTGGTTGCTTCATACAGCTTTCTTCAGCTAGAAGAGCATAATTTGTATACACTACGTGGCCAAATGTATGTGGACACCCCTTCTAAAAAGTGGATTCGGCTATTTCAGCCACACCCATTGCTGACAGGGGTATAGAATCAAGCACACAGCCATGCGATCTCCATAGACAAACATTGGCAGTAGAATGGGCCGTACGGAAGAGTTCAATGACTTTCAACGTGGCACCGTCATAGGATGCCATCTTTCCAACAAGTCAGTACGTCAAATTTCTGTCCTGGTAGAGCTGTCCCAGTCAACTGTAAGTGCTGTTATTGTGAAGTGGAAACGTCGAGGAGCAACAACAACTCAGCCGCAAAGTGGTGGACCACACAAGCTCGCAGAATGGGACCGCCGAGTGCTGAAGCGCATAGCACAGAAATATTGTCTGTCGTCAGTTGCAACACTCACTACTGAGTTACAAACTGACTCTGGAAGCAACGTCAGCACAAGCACTGTTCGTCAAGAGCTTCATGAAATGGGTTTCCATGACCAAGCAGCCACACCATGCGCAATGCCAAGCGTCAGCTGGAGTGGTGTAAAGCTCACCACTATTGGATTCTGGAGCAATGCCAAGCGTCAGCTGGAGTGGTGTAAAGCTCACCGCCATTGGACTCTGGAGCAGTAGAAACACGTTCTCTTGAGTGATGAATCACGCTTCACCATCTGGCAGTCCGCCAGACGAATCTGGGCTTGGGAGATGCCAGGTGAACACTACCTGCTCAAATGCATAATGACAACTGCAAAGTTTTGTGGAGGAGGAATAATGGTCTGGGGTTGTTTTGCATGGTTCTGCTAGGCCCCTTAGTTCCAGTGAAGGGAAATCTTAATGCGACAGCATACAATGACATTCTAGACGATTCTGTGCTTCCAACTTTGTGGCAGCAGCTTGGAGAAGGCCCTTTCCTGTTTCAGCATGACAATGCCCCCATGTACAAAGCGAGGTCCATACAAAAATGGTTTGTTGAGTTTGTCGAGACCGGTGTGGAAGAACTTGACTGGCCTGCACAGAGCCCTGACCTCAACCCCATCAAACACCTTTGGGATGAATTAGAATACTGGTTGTGAGCCAGATCTAATCGGCCAACATTAGTGCCTGACCTCACTCATGCTCTTGTGGCTGAATGGAAGCAAATCCCCACAGCAATGTTCCAACATGTCGTGGAAAGCCTTCCAGAAAGAGTGGAGGCTGTTGTAGCAGCAAAGAAGGTAACCAACTCCATTTTAATGCCCATTATTTTAGAATGAGATGCAGTACAAGCAGGTGTCCACATACTTTTGGCCATGTCGTATATATATATATATATATATATATATATATATATATATATATATATATTTGTGTATTTACATACACACATCTCCTCCCCACATCCCGCCCTCTCCCATCTCCCCTCCCTGCACCCTCCCATCATTACCCTAATCCCACAACCTCCCTTCTCCCCTGCCCCCACCTCAGTCCCACCCCCTCCCATATTCCCCTCCAGCCCACATCTTCCCAGCCTCCTTCCCCCATTCCCAGCCTCCCACTTGTCCCAGACTCTCCTAATGCCTCCTCCCCTGTCCCTCACTGTGTGGATCTCAAATATCTGAGGCCTCCGTTCCAACCTGATAGATCTCTCAGTCTCGGCGCATCTGTTGACAGCCTGGACATCATCTGTTTAGCTGAATCCTTCCTTCCACAGGACGTCCTTGACTCCTGAGTATCTCTACCTGGCTATTGTCTCCTACGATTTGATAAGCTTGAAACCCGCCCTGCTGGCGGACTTTCTCTTTCCATCAAGAACTCAATTTCTCTCTGTCCTTGTACAGATCATGCACCTCCAAGCCCCCCAGGAGTACCTTTCATCGCGACTTCCTCTCCACGACCACGTCTTGATTGTCTCTGTGTTGTATCGTCCTCCAAACAGTAATGACTCCATATACTTCCCTCAGACAACATGGACTAACTTTTAACCATTCATCCCAACTCTCTCTTTCTCATACGTGGCAATTTCAATTGTCACAATGCTTATTGTCTTGGTGTTGGTACCTCTCTCACCAGAAATAGTACTTCATCAAAGTACTTTTGGGATTCCATGGTACCAATGCAATTTGAATTTTCCGACCCAGATTTCTCCAATGGCAAATCCTCCCTTCTGGACTTGGTGATGACAAACTTCCCAGCAAATGTCTCCTGCTCTTCCTGTCCTCCAATTGGTTCATCGGATCAGATGCTTGTGAGAATCAACACCTCTCTGGCTATTCTCACAGGGCTGCCTCAATGCCGGCGAGTCTGGCATTTCACTCAAGTAGATTAGCAGGGATTGCAAACAGCTATCTATCCTCAGGACTGGTCTCCCATATCTACTGCCCCTGATGGAAACTCAGCCTGGGAAATCTTCCACAGAAACCTGCTCTCTGTCTCATACACAGATTAATCCTATCTCATTTTCAGTTATCCCACCCTTCTTCCCACCTATGGTACACTGATCGTGTGGTGTGGCAGTTGCGCTGAAACAAATTTCCTCCTCTTCCTGTAAGGCAAATAAATACGACGGCAGGCAATTTTGGTGCATTCCAAAAAGTCCGCAGCGAGTGTGTGTCCATTCTCAGAGGAGCCAGAAAACAACCTTTGTCCAACCTCAAGATTAAACTTTCAAACTTGTCTCACCCCTCTAAAACCTGGCGGCATCTTGTAATGTCTGTCTGTGGCGTATGCTCCCCTTCAATTCCTTCCCTCTCTTCAAATGGCACCATAGCCTAATCCGCTCGTGAGACGGCCGAATCCCTCAATTCTATGTTTGCTTCCAATTATCGTGTCCCCATCCTTCCCTGTTGTACCCAACTGTTCCTGAACTCTGTATCTTTTGCACCTGAGAATGTGGAGAAGTTCCTGTCAGGCATTGACTCTTACTCTGTTTCTGGACGGGATCATGAGCTCACGCGTCCTAAAAACCTGCTGTGCTGGTCTTGCACATCCTCTCTCTCCCCCTTTCACCCCATCATTTTCCCTAGGTCATATTCCATCATGACATAAAAAGATGAAAAACGAATCCCCTTAACTACTGACCTATCGGTATACTTGCAATCATCAGCAAGGTAATGGAATCCATCATCACAGTTGATATTAAATCCTTCCTTTTCTCCAACAACCTCCACTCAGATCATCAAATTGGATTCAGACCCGGTCATACCTTGGACATGCTGCTACTACTCTTCAAACAATGGATCTGCTGACAGCCTGGACATCATCTGTTTAGCTGAATCCTTCCTTCCACAGAGCGTCCTTGACTCCTTCGTTTCTCTACCTGGCTATTGTCTCTTACGATTTGATAAGCCTGAATATCAGATCAGACATGTCAGACATGAGATCAGGGCCATCTCTCTGGACATATCGTGCTTTGATACAGTCTGGCATCCCATGTTAAACTACAAACTGTCTGCCGATGACATTCCAGGCCAACTCCACAAATGACTCACTGACTTCCTCTGCTCTTGTAGCCAATGTGCGGCTCTCAATGGAATCCTTTCATTCGTCTCCCTGTCTAGGTTGGAGTGCCCCAAGGCAGTGTTCTTGGCCCGGTCCTATTCCTAATCTTCATAAATGATCTCTCTGACTCCTGGAAAATGCTCTTCATCTATTTGCTGATAATTCCACCCTCTGCCGTAACATCTCATATCCTTCAGACAGGCAGGCTGCAGCCTTTTCCCACTCTACAGGCCTTGACAAGACCACAAGTTGATCAAACACTTGGAATGTCTTTCAGATCTTGACAAATGTCTCTTTCTCTCTTTCTCTCTTTCTCTCTTTCTCTCTTTCTCTCTTTCTCTCTTTTCTCTCTTCTTTCTTCTCTTCTCTCTCTTCTTCTTCTCTCTCTCTCTTCTCTCTCTCTCTTCTTTTTCTCTTTCTCTCTCTCTTTCTCTCTCTTTCTCTCTCTTTCTCTCTCTTTTCTCTCTTCTTCTCTCTCTTCTCTCTCTTTCTCTCTCTTTCTTCTCTCTCTCTCCTCTCCTCTCTCTCTCTCTCTCTCTCTCAGAAAGGATCACCTGGCAAACCCCCATCTACTTTCTTTACAATCCTCTTGAGGAAGTACAGTCTCTGCCTCTTAATAGGAAGTGCAGGTCAAATTTCTCGCACTCTGTTAGAATTTCATGATGAGAGTAAATGTTGACAAATTTCAAAAAATTTGATGAAATCTCAAAAGATAAAATGTCATCCGAAGCAACGATCACAGTCAGTTTGGAGTCATGTTAATCCCATGTTATTATTCCCACAGTGCTCAGCTGAGTGTGGCCCAGGAGAGCAGACAAGAGAGGTGACATGTGGAAAGCGATACGGCTGTGACGATCGTACCATGCCGGACAGAATCCAACCGTGCAACCTGGGGCCTTGCAGATCACCCGAGTGGGTCTTTACCGATTGGTCTCAGGTTTGAGTTCCAGATACATAGATACATAATAATATACATATAGACCTATTATTCATATATTTCTTACACAATATTGAAATAATAGTTTTAGCTTGGACTATATAATGAGAAATCAGTTATTATTAACACTAGTGCGGGCCGTAGGTGCTGCCCGTACGTGCAGCTTCGTTCCTTCGCTCTCGTAAACGACGACTAGATTGGGGCATTGTTTCAATTAGATCGGACCAACCGTATCATAAATGGCCATAACTTGGGAAACACCTGGGAAACAGCTGAAACGGATGAAGAACAATGATATCAAACCTTGAAAAGGCACATCTCAGGTCCCCAGTGTCAATTGTGACGTCATATCAAACAAAGAAGAAGAAGAATTGTGATGTCAATCGTGCAAAGAAAAAAAAGAGGATTTTGTGACGTCATTCGTGATGTCATAGCATCGTGTCCTGTCATTGGTTGGAAATAAATGGTCGTAACTTGGGAACCACTTTCCGATTAATATCAAACCTTGAAAAGGCACATCCCAGGTCCCCAGCAATATACCTGGCAAGTTTCAATTAGATCGGACCAGTGGTTGTCGAGAAACAGCGGTCGCAGAACACAGACACACAGACACACAGACCGTACATGCGTGCCCGTTCGTGTGTGGCCGTACATGCAAAAAAAAATAAAAAAAATTCAAACAGCTGTTTCCCTTGGGAAAATTCAAACCTTGGCATTAATTAATAATTTGAACAATTATTTCAAAACCTTGGGGAAAAAAACAGCTTTCAAACCTTGGGAAACAGCTGTTTCCCTTGGGAAATTCAAACTTGGGATTAATTAATAATTTGAACAATTAATTCAAACCTTGGGAAAAAAACAGCTTTCAAACCTGGGGAACACTTGGGAAACAGCTGAAACGGATGAAGAAGAACGATATCAAACCTTGAAAAGGCACATACTCAGGTCCCCAGCGTCAATTGTGACGTCATATCAAACGAAGAAGAAGAAGAATTGTGACGTCAATCGTGCAAAAAAATAAAAAAAAAAGAAGAATTGTGACGTCAATAGTGATGTCATAGCACCATGTCCTGTCATTGGTTGATAAATAAATGGCCGTAACTTTGGAAGCACTTGTCTCCTTAAATATCAAACTTGAAAAGGCACATACTCAGGTCCCCAGCATCAATTGTGACGTCATATCAAACGAAGAAGAAGAAGAATTGTGACGTCAATCGTGCAAAAAAATAAAAAAAAATAAGAAGAATTGGTGACGTCAATAGTGATGTCATAGCACCATGTCCTGTCATTGGTTGATAAATAAATGGCCGTAACTTTGGAAGCACTTGTCCTCCTTAATATCAAACCTTGAAAAGGCACATACTCAGGTCCCCAGCATCAATTGTGACGTCATAGTCAAACGAAGAAGAAGAAGAATTGTGACTCAATCGTGCAAAAAAAAAAAAAAATAAGAAGAATTGTGACGTCAATAGTGATGTCATAGCACCATGTCCTGTCATTGGTTGATAAATAAATGGCCGTAACTTTGGAAGCACTTGTCCGATTATATCAATCCTTAAAAGGACATCCACAGGTCCCCAGCAATATTCCTGGCAAGTTTCAATTATATCGGATCAGTGGTTGTCGAGAACAGCGTCGCAGACACACACACATACTGACAGACACACAGAGATTGCTGGAATTATAGATAGATAATACAAAGAAGCTGCAGACAAGCTACAATAAGTGATGAAACTGGTCTGGTGGCTGAGGGCATGGGGATTCTCATGCATGTACTACTTGTGAATGTCTGCAGTTGTACTGGATCTTGGTAGAGCTTGAAATGGCAAAGGGCTTACCTTGTGTAGCTTTTTGGTTTCTTTATGCAGCTTTTTTTGACTGGAAGAGCATGGGAGTTAATTTGTATGTAACATATATGAACACACACACACATAAATATATACACACCACACACACACACACACACACACACACACACATATATATATATACACACACACACCACACACACACACAACACACACACACACCACACAATATATATATATACATAACACACACACATATATATATACACACACACACACACACACACATATATATATACACACACACACACACACATACACACACACAACACACACACATATATATACAACAACACACACACACACACATATATAACACACACAGTGCCTATAGAAAGTCTACACCCTTTCTCAAAATTTTCACCTTTTGTTGCCTTACATCCTGGAAATAAATTGCATTAAATGAGACTTTTCCCACCTCTAATTACACATCGTAACCTGGTCAAACACTTGGAATATTTATTTCAATCCTGACAAATGTCACACTCTCACTCTCTCACTCTCTCTCTCTCTCTCTCTGAAAGCAACATCTGGTACCCCCCCCACCCCCTGCCCCCCATATACTTTCTTAACAAACCTCTTGAGGAAGTACAGTCCTGCCTCTTATTAGCAAGTGCAGGTCAAATTTCTTGCACTCTGTTTGAATTGCATCACAACAAGAAATGTTGACCATTTCAAAAAAATTTGATGGAATCGCAAAGATAAAATGTGTTCCGAAGCAACAATCCCAGATATTTTGGAGACACGTTAATCCCATGCAATTATCCCCACAGTGCTCAGCTGAGTGTGGCCCAGGAGAGCAGACGAGAGAGGTGACGTGTGGAAAGCGATACGGCTGTGATGATCGTACCATGCCGGCCAGAATCCAACCGTGCAACTGGGGCCTTGCAGGTCACCAGAGTGGGTCTTTGCTGATTGGTCTCAGGTCTGAAGGCTAAAAATACTTCTCACACAATATATGAATAATTGCTTTTAGCTTGGACCATGTAATGAGTTAATCAGTTGTTGTTGCCATAAAATACAGAAGCCGCAGACGTGCTCACTGAGTGATGAAACCGGTCCAGTGGCAGATGGGGAGGGGGGGGGGGGATGTAGCTAGCATGGGGATTCTCATGTATGAATTACTTGTGAATGTCTGCAGCTGAGGAGGAATTTGGGTGGAGCTTTTTCTGGTTGCTTTATGCAGCTTTATTTGGCTAGAAGAGCATGGGGTTAATTTGTATTGATAACACACATCCCCCCCCCCTCCCACCGATCCAACCCCCTACCATCTTCCACCGTCCAGCCCCTCCCATTTTTATCTCCAGCCTGCTCCTTCTCAGCCTCCTTCTCGCCGTCCCTCACCCTCCAAGCCTCGCACTTGGACCAGATCCTCCTAAAGCCTCCTCCCCTGTCCCTCACTGTGTGGATCTCAAACATCTGAGGCCTCCGCTCCAACCTGAGAGATGTCTCAGTCCAAGCGCAGCTGCTTACAGCCCAGATATCATCTGTTTAACTGAATCCTTCCTCCCACAGGACGTCCCTGACTCCATAGTGTGTCTACCTGGTTATTGTCTCCTCTGATTTGATGAGCCTGAACACTGCCCTGGTCGTGAAGTTTTTCTTTCCATCAATAACTCAATTTCAACTGTCCTTGAGCAGATCTTACATCTCCCAAACCCCAGCAGCAAATTTTTCTGCAACTACACCTCCGCTCCTACCTTTTGGTTGTCTCTGTTGTACCGTACTCCAAACAGTGATGACGCCACAAACAACTATCTCTCAGCCAACACGAACCAACTTTTAACCACTCATCCCGGTTCTCTCTTCCTCATATGTGGCAATTTCAATTGTCAGCATGCTAATTGGCTGGGTGTTGGTACCCCTCTCAACAGCCATCACACTTCATCAAAGGACTTCTGTGACTCCGTGGGACTAACTCACTCTGTGAACTTTCCCACCTGGATTTCCCCAATGGCAAATGCTCCCTTCTAGAGATGGTGATGAGAAACTTCCTCAAAAATGTCTCCTGCTCTT
The DNA here is from genome assembly GCA_035128595.1 of Eptatretus atami. Lineage (NCBI taxonomy): Eukaryota > Metazoa > Chordata > Myxini > Myxiniformes > Myxinidae > Eptatretus > Eptatretus atami. Next base: position 111,236,892 of record CM068961.1, on the reverse strand, counting down.
CCTCCACTGTAATTGGTTCATCTGATCATGTGCTTGTGAGAATCAACAACTATCTGGCTATTCTCAGAGGGCTGCATCAACACCAGCGGATCTGGTATTTCATTCAAGCAGATTGGCAGGGACTGCAAGCAGCCATCTCTCTTCGGGACTGGTCTCCCATATCTACTGCGCCTCGTATTAACCTGGCCTGGGAATTCTTCCACAGAAACCTGCTCTTTGTCTGATGCACAGAATAATCTTATCTCATCTTTAATTATCCTACCCTCCTTCCCACCTCCGGTACACTGAATCATGTTGTGAGGAAGTCGCTCTGAAACATCTTGTGTCGTCTTCCTGCAAGGAAAATCCGATTGCAGGCAATAGCACTGCATTCCAAAAAGTCCGCCACGAATGTGTCCACTCTCAGAAGAGCCAGAAAATAACATCCGTCCAACCTCAAGATTGGACTTACAAACTTGTCTCCTTCCTCCAAAACCTGGTGGTGCCTTCTCAAGTCTGTCTCGAGAGGATGCTCCCTTCAATCCCTTTCCTTTCTTCAAATGGCACCACAGCTGACTCCACTCGTGAGATGGCCAAATGTCTCAATTCTGTGTTTGCTTAAAATTATTGTATCCCCAACCCCTCACTCTCTGTACCCATCCTTCCCTGGCATACCCAACTGATCCTGGATTCTGTATCTTTTGCACCCTAGAAGTGGAGAAGTTTCTGTCAACCTTCTTCTCTGACTCTGCTACTGCACTGGACAGCCTCAGCTCATATGTCCACAAAACCTGTGCTGCTGGTCTTGCACATCCTCTCTCTGCCCTTTTCACCCTATTACTTGCTTTAGGTCCTCTTCCATCTCCTTGGAATTCAGCTAACATCACTGCATTACATAAAAGGTGCAAATACTGATCCCCTCAACTGCACACCTATCAGATTCTTTCCAAGCCTGTTGTTGGCTCAGTGGTTAGTATGGCTGGCTTGTGATCTTACTGTTCTGAGTTTGAGTCCCATTGGCCAAAAAAAAATTAACACCAGGTGGAGTTGACTCAGCTTGTCATCCTTCCGAGGTCGGCGAAATGAGTACCAGTGCACTGGTATAGGGGCACAGTATCAGTGGCGTCTTTGCGCCCCAACAAAATGTTAGGTACCAGGCAGCCAAGCTGCTATACGCAAGGCGAGAGCACCCCAAGGCAATGTTTTGGGCCCAGTCCTATTCCTGATCTTCACCAATGATCTCTCTGACTCCGGAAAATCCTCTTTATCTATTTGCTGATTACTCTACCTGCTGCCATGACATCCCTCGTCCTTCAGGGCTGCAGCCTCTTCCCTCTCTCCAGGCCTTGACAAAATCACAAGCTGGTCAAAAACTTTTAATATGTATTTCAATACTGACAAATATCACACACTCACTCTCTCTCTCTCTCTCTCTCTCCCTGAAAGCACCATCTGGCAACCCCCCTCCCCCCCTCCATCTACTTTCTTAACAAAACTCTTGAGGAAGTTCAGTCTCTGCCTCTTATTAGCAAGTGCAGGTCAAATTTCTAGCACTCTGTTTGAATTGTGTTACAACTAGAAATGTTGAACAATTTCGAAAAAATTCATGGAATTGTAAAAGATAAAATGTTCTTCCGAAGCAACAATCCCAGTCATTTTGGAGTCACATTAATCCCATGCAATTATTCCCACAGTGCTCAGCTGAGTGTGGCCCAGGAGAGCAGACAAGAGAGGTGACATGTGGAAAGAGATACGGCTGTGATGATCGTACCATGCCGGACAGAATCCAACCGTGCAACCTGGGGCCTTGCAGGTCACCAGAGTGGGTCTTTGGTGATTGGTCTCAGGTTTGAGTGCCAAAAATATTCCAGCACAATAGACGGCTGGTCTCCCATAAGACTGTGTGTGCGTGCACGCGTTCTACCTGTATTTTCATCGGACAACCATTATTCTAAGAAAGATGTAGAGATGGTTTCACATGATCATTTCTTGTAACCATCCCTACCTTGTTGATATACTTTTTGGAGGAACATCCCTCCATCCTTTTGGTTCACAAAAAATATTTTCACGAAAAAATAAGTGACCACTATATTCGTTATTGGTGTCTGTTCTGTCTGTTGGGTAGTCGATCTAGTCGAAACAAAAAATTGGAGATTTTTTTTCTTCTCTATTATCAGTATTTCCGTCGATATGTTTGTCGTTGGGTAGTCGATCCAGTGAAAAATGAAAAAAAAATTTTTTTGATCTACCCTTATTATCAGTATTTCCGTCGATATGTTTGTCCGTTGGGTAGTCGATCCAGTCGAAAAAAAAAAATTCAAATTTTTTTTTTGGAAATTGATCTAACCTTATTATCAGTATTTCTGTCGATATGTTTGTCTGTCTGTCTGTCTGTTGAGTAGTGGATCGAGTCGAAAAAAAAAAAAATTCTGAGATTTGTTCTACCCTTATTATCAGTATTTAAAATGGCGATTCAGTTAATACATGGCTTCGATGAAACTGGTTGGTAGGTTCATACCATGACCTAGTTGTGTGCAAATGAGAACCGTTGCTATGGACACCACCGTTGCCGAGCAACGGGACTTTGAAATTTTTGAAAAATCATAAAAAATATTTTTTCGAAAATCAAAATCGGGCCACGAGCGTATGGGCAGTACATTCATCCATATTGTCAAAAATTTCCAGCCGGATCCTATGAAAACTGTCGGAGAAAATAGACTTTGAAATGACCCTGGTCGAAAACAATAAAAAAGCGAAGTTCGTTATATCTCAGAGACTATGAGTCAGATATACATGAAACTGGTATGGTAGGTTCATGGTATGTCCTAGTTATGTGTGAGAAAGAACCGTTGCTATGGACCCCTCCGTTGCCTAGCAACAGCCGAAAAACCTCTAAATGTGGGTATTTTAACGAAAAAACAATCTGCAGCATTAACCCTTGAAGCTAGAATCATGAATTTTCTTGTGCTTAATCCTCAGGTCATTCCCCGTCGAACGGGCCCATCGCGTCAGGTTCTATTGGGTAGTCGACTACCCATGTCCGCCTACCGGCTTGTCTGTCTGTCTGTCCCGAGCATAGCTCTGTGGCTTTTGATCCGATCCTGATAAAATTTTGATGGGAGGTTTATATCATGATCTAGTTGTGTTTCCTGAGAATGGGCATGGTGCGCCATTATGGGAGGAGCCACGCCCAAAAAACGTGTTTTTAGGGGTAGCCGATTTCAATTTGCATCTTCTCCTAGGGGTTTGTCGAATCTGACAGGGGTTTCGGTATTTGGTTAGCCCAATGGCACCTGCATAGCCCCACGGAGCTCGACTTTTTCATTTTTCCAAGGTCAAGGTCACAAGGTCACGAACTTAGAAAATTGCGAATTTTGACATAAAAATCCATCTTCTCCGAGGGGGGTTGTCGAATCTGGCAGGGGTTTTGGTATTTGGTTAGCCCAATGGCACCTGCATAGCCCCACGGAGCTCGATTTTTCATTTTCGTCCCAAGGTCAAGGTCACAAGGTCACGAACTTAGAAAAATTGCGAATTTTGACATAAAAATCCATCCTCTCCGAGGGGTTTGTCGAATCTGGCAGGGGTTTGGTATTTGGTTAGCCCAATGGCACCTGCATAGCCCCACGGAGCTCGATTTTTCATTTTTTGTCCCAAGGTCAAGGTCACAAGGTCACGAACTTAGAAAATGCGAATTTTGACATAAAAATCATACGACCGCCCAAACTTTGAGAGCTAGGATGACTATTTTTTATGCATAATCTTGAGGTCATTCCCCACCTAAAGTCTTGAAACCATTTTGCTCTATCTCGAACACCTTGCCCGTGGCGCCCCCTTCAAGTTTGTTTTACGCTGATTTCATCAAAGTCTGGTTAATCCGAGGAGTGTGAAATGCCATATAGCCTATATGACTTATATTGTTTCTTGGAATGTTCCAGAGGAAGTTTGCACCAAAGGTCATAATCCTTGACCTTTGACCTTTAAAGTTCACAAAGGTCAAATTTTCAAAGTGTTGGAATCGAACCGCGTTTCGACCTTCTTCGACGAACTAACTCCAATAAGCTATAGCACGTATCCTGTTTCCTTATTTTAATGTCCACAACATTGTTTTGTGACCTTTAAAGGTTATGCAAAGGTCAAATTTTGAAAGTTGTTGAACGAAACCGGTTTTCGACATTTTGCAGCTAATAACCTGTCACTCGTACCACATCATGTTGATCATTTTTATAACTTGGTCAAACATTATCACATTGTCTCATCCTTGACTTCTGAAATCTACATCGTCAAATACCACTCCCGTGAACCATCGTCGTCTTCAGACTTGTTGCATTTTAAAATGTTTTTATTACTTGTTTCTTCACTTAAAAACAAAAGACGTTCTACTCCCGATTTACAAATGTTGTATAACAAACTTTATCGACGTGCTCACCAGTCACATATTGAGGGTGTCATGTGCCTGGGGGCAAAACATGACTCTGCCCCTACTTCCACTTCCCTCCCACAAATCCCCAACCCCACTTGCCATAGACAAAGGGAAACTAGGATCTTTTTGCTAAAATTCCAATTAATTGACCACTCCACTCGATGCAGGATGCCAAAACAGAGATTAAAGGAACACTAAATCCATCCATCCATCCATCCATTGGGCCCATACTCTGTGCAGAGTGTTGGTGCTGCCTAAGCAGTCTCCTTGGCTATTGGGTACAATCCTGGACAGGTCGCTACTCTGACAGTATACCAGCAAGCTAGCACTCATTTTGCCCACCTCGGAAGGATGAACAGGCAAAGTCAACCCCACCTGGTATTAACTCAACAGCCAAATGGGATTTGAACTCAGGATCCTCAGATCACAAGCCCACCACCCTCGCCATTAAGCCAACATCAGGCATAAAATGAAACCCAGGTGCTCTTGAAAATCATACCAGTGCTCTGCCATCTGAGCTATCTGGGTGACCCACAGGCTGGACAACACTAAATGTTTGTTCAAATATTTATTCAATTCAGAGT
>CM068961.1:111215781-111225872 GCA_035128595.1 Eptatretus atami | reverse complement strand
GTTGCTTCTAAATATTGTCACAAACCCATTGATTTCTGTACCCACCTTATCCAGTCGCACCCAACTTTTCCTGGACTCTGTGTCCTTTTCTCCTGACAAGGTGGAGATTTTGCTGTCAAACCTCGACTCAGATTCTGCAACCGTCCAGACAGCATCAGCCCTCGTATCCTAAAAACCTGCTCTTCTGCTCGTGCTCACCCTCTCTCTGTCTATATCACCCTGTCATTTGCTCAATGTCATCTGCCATCGCTTGGAAATCTGCAAAACATCACTGCTCCATAAAAAAGGTGCAAAAACAAATCCCTGCAACTCCAGACCAATCAGCCTTCTCCCAATCATCAGCAAGGTTATGGAATCCATCATCGCTTCCGACATAAATCCTTCCTCTTCTCCAATGGCTTGATTTCCGATCATCAATTTGGTTTCAGATCAGGTCACTCTACCCTGGATAGCTGCTTCTGCTCTCCCAACAATGGATGGAGATCCTCATGCCAGACATGAAATCAGAGCCATATCCCTAGACATATCGCGTGCTTTTAACACGTCTGGCCCCCTGCCCTGTACCAAACTCTCTTCCTATGGTATCCAAGGCCATCTCCACTCATGGCTCACAGACTTCCTCTCTGTCGCAGTCAACATGTGGCCCTAAATGGAGTTCTTTCATCCCCTCTTCCTGTCCAGGCTGGGATTCCTCAAGGTAGCGTTCTGGCCCTGTTCTTTTTCTGGTTTTCATCAATGATCTCTCTGACTGGAAAATCTTCTTATCTCTTTGCTGATGACTCCACTCTCTGCTGTGCCATCTGTCATCCCTCAGACCGGCAAGCAGCAACCTCTTTACTCTCTGCAGACTTGGATGAAATCACAAACTGGTCCAACACTTGAAACATGTCTTTCAATCCTGACAAATATCACACCTCACTATGTCTCCCCAAAAGGACCATCTGGAACCCCCCCCGCCCCCCCCCAATCTACTTTCTCAACAATTCTCTTGTTGAAGAAGTCCTTTCATTCAAGCTTTTAGATCTCACTACCTGCTATGATATTTCCTAGGAAAGCCATATCCAAGCTGGTCTCCAAAGCCAGTCGCTGATTGGGCATCCTCGTCGTGCAAAGTCCTTCCTTGGCACACCTGAGCTCCTGACCACATACAAAGCTTTCATCCACAGCCTGATGGAGTACTGCTCTCCCCTCTGGGCTAATGTTCCCGACTCACCATTTCTCGGCTTCACGCTGTGGAAACCAAGGCATTTCAGATCAATGGTATCTCCTGCAATAAGCTGAGTCTTTGGGCTCTCACTCTCTCATCACAGGCATGTCAGTGGTCTTTCTGTCTTCTACCGTCTCCTCTCTGGCCTCGGCCCCCCCACTCTGCTTTGTCTGTGATCTGCCCCCCCCCCCCATATTTCCGCAAGGCCCTCAAGGTCTGCCAGCAACCCCCTTCTGGTAAAACTACCAAAACGAAAAATTACTGCTCACCTTCACTCTTTCATTCCTCTTTTGTTCTGCCTCTGGAACAAACTCTTACACTTCTTCAATCCCACTCTTCTCTCCAGGTCTTCAAAATAGCTGTTCACCACCATTTCTTATCTTCCCCGTCCAAAACCATGATCTTTTCTACCCCCGTTAATCCACCCCAAAACCACCTCCTTCAAATCCCTGCTTTCCTTCCTGAAAGTCCCTTAGTGCCCATCTTGTTTAGCCCGTGTTCCCCAACCCATCCCTCTCCCTTCCACAGATCTCCTCATGTCTCTGCTTTTTTTGTGCTTTCCTCTCCCGCCACTCTTGTCTCCTGCTCCCTTTGTTATATGTTCTGTGTGTTAGCTCTTATATGAGCCTTGACAATGCATACAAAAAAGAAATGTTGACCAATTTCAATTTTTTTATGGAATCACAATAGATAAAATGTCTTCCGAAACAACATTTTTCCCAGACATTTTGAAGACGTGTTAATCCCATGTAATTATACCCACAGTGCTCAGCTGAGTGTGGCCCAGGAGAGCAGACACGAGAGGTGACATGTGGAAAGCGACACGGCTGTGACGATCGTACCATGCCGGACAGAATCCAACCGTGCAACCTGGGGCCTTGCAGGTCACAGGAGTGGGTCTTTGGCGATTGGTCTCAGGTTTGAGTACCAGAGACACTTCTAACACAAAATATGAATAATAGTTTGGGTTTAGACTATATAATGAGTTAATCAGTTGTTGCCATGATATAAAGAAGCTGCAGACATGCTCACCAATGAGTGATGAAACTGATCCACCAGCTGAGAGGGGGTGGGTGGGGGGGGGGTGCAGCATTAGGTTTCTGATGCATGTAATCCTTGTGAATGTCTGCACCTGGAGAGGAACTCGGGTAGTGTTTGAAAGAGCGAAACACTTACCTTGTTTAGCTTTTCTTGATTGCTTCATACAGCTTTCTTCAGCTAGAAGAGCATAATTTGTATACTCTATGTGGCCAAAAGTATGTGGACACATCTTCTAAAAAGTGGATTCTGCTTTTTCAGCTGTACCCATTGCTGACAGGGGTATAGAATGAAGCACACAGCCATACAATCTCCATAGACAAACATTGGCAGTAGAATGGGCCGTACGGAAGAGCTCAGTGACTTTCAACGTGGCACCGTCATAGGATGCCACCTGTCCAACAAGTCAGTTCGTCAAATTTCTGTCCTGGTAGAGCTGTCCCAGTCAACTGTAAGTGCTGTTATTGTGAAGTGGAAATGTCTAGGAGCAACAACAGCTCAGCCGCGAAGTAGTAGACCATACAAGCTAACAGAATGGGACTGCCGAGTACTGAAGCGTGTAGCACGGAAATATTGTCTGTTGTCGGTTGCAATACTCACTACCGAGTTCCAAACTGACTCTGGAAGCAACGTCAGCACAAGCACTGTTCGTCAAGAGCTTCATGAAATGGGCTTCCATGGTCGAGCAGCCGCACACAAGCCTAAGATCCACCATGTGCAATGCCAAGCGTCGACTGAAGTGGTGTAAAGCTCACTGCCATTGGACTCTGGAGCAGTGGAAATGCGTTCTCTGGAGTGATGAATCACGCTTCACCATCTGGCAGTCCGACGGACGAGTCTGGGTTTGGCGGATGCCAGGAGAATGCGACCTGCCCGAATGCATAATGACAACTGTAAAGTTTGGTGGAGGAGGAATAATGGTCTGGGGCTGTTTTTCAGAGTTCGGGCTAGGCCTCTGAGTTCCAGTGAAGGGAAATCTTAACGATACAGCATACAATGACAATCTAGGCAATTATGTGCTTCCAACTTTGTGGCAGCAGTTTGGAGAAGGCCCTTTCCTGTTTCAGCATGACAATACCCCCGTGCAAAAAGCGAGGTCCGCACAGAAATGGTTTGTCGAGATCGGTGTGGAAGAACTTGACTGACATGCACAGAGCCTTGACGTCGACCCCACTGAACACCTTTGGGATGAAATGGAACGCAGACTGTGAGCCAGACCTAATCGCCCAACATCAGTGCCCGACCTCACTCATGCTCTTGTGGCTGAATGGAAGCAAATCCCCGCAGCAATGTTCCGTCATCTAGTGGAAAGCCTTCCCAGAAGAGCAGAGACTGTTATAGCAGAAAAGGAGGGGCCAACTCAATATTAATGCCCCTGATTTTAGAATGAGATGTTGTACGAGCAGGTGTCCATATACTTTTGGCCACATAGTCTGTATGTATATGTGTATATATACAGTATGTATATATGTATATGTATATATATATATATATTTGTGTAATACTTAGACACATCTCCCCCCCCCCATCCCACCTCTCCCATCTCCCCTCCCTGCCCCCAACCATCTTTACCCGAATAAAATCCCCCTCCTTCTCCCCTGCCCACCTTGGTTCCCACCCCTCCCATATTCCCCTCCAGCTCACACCTTCTCCCCATCCTTCGACCCTCATCCTCCAAGCCTCCCACTTGTCCCAAACCCTCCCAATGCCTCCTCCCCTGTCCCTCACTGTGTGCATCTCAAACATCTGAGGCCTCTGTTCCAACCTGATAGATCTCTCAGTCAAGGCACATCTTCTGACAGCCTGGACATAATCTGTTTAACTGAATCCTTCCTTCCACAGCACAACCTTGACTTCTTAGTTTCTCTACCTGGCTAATGTCTCCTCCGATTTGATAAGCCTGAAACCCGTCCTGGTGGCAGAGTTGCTCTTTCCATCAATAACTCAATTCCTCCCTGTCCTTGTACAGATCTTACAGCTCCCGACCCCAAGGAGTACATTTTGCTGCAACTTTCCCTCCACTCCCACCTCTTGTTTGTCTCTGTGTTGTACCGTCCTCCAAACAGTGATGACTCCATTACATCTCTCTCAGACAACATGGCCAAACTTTAAACCACTCACCCCAAGTCTATCTTCCTCATATGTGGCGATTTCAATTGCCGCCATGCAACTTGGCTGTGTGTTGGTGCTTCTCTCACCAGCCACGGCACTTCAGCAACGGACTACTGTGATTCCATGGAACTGACTCAATCTGTGAACTTTCCCACCTGGATTTCTCCCAATTGTAAATCCTCCCTTTCCAGACATGGCGATGAGAAACTTCCCCACAAATGTCTCCTGCTCTTCCTCCACTCCAATTGGTTAATTTCCTCACATGCTTATTAGTCTATTGCCTGGGGGGGTCCCCGTGTGCAAGTGATGTGCCCTAAGTTTCTCTTCATTTCTTCCAAACTAGGCACCTAGGCACATCGGAAAAATGAGGGTGGACATTCTGAATCCTGGCACTAACTCCACAATTGACGTTTGAAATTTGGTCCTGAGCGCCAAATCTGAGGCTGTAATTTGGGGGTCGGGGAAACATAAAAGCTGATTCTCCGCAATATTGAAGATATCACAACAAATTACCAATCAAAATGTTTGTTTTTAATTGCTCTTTCAGATCCAATACAGTAATTTGACAATTTTTGGCTAATTAGGTCACCAGAGGTCAAAAGGTCACGAAAAATGACCTATGCTTAAATTTGACCTTGGCTACAGAAAATGCCATTTGAAGCTACGTGGATAAATTTTTTTGGAATAAATTGGCAGATTCTGATAGCCAAGGACTCAGCATCAAAATGATATGCATATATTATGAATTAACCATATACAATCTCAGTAAAAACAAACGGAAAATGACTGTTACTTCAAAATGCGTTTTCTAATGCCGCAAATTGTAACATTGCATCTAGACTTTTTTGGACCATTCTACCTTGAGTGACTTCACAGTTACCTCATGCAAACATGGTAAATCAAGTCCTAAATTTCAGAATAGAGTGTGCTTCGCCAAAACACTGAGATATTTCTGAAATCAGTCCAAAAATGGTCAAAAATATTACAATCTAAGAATTACATGAACCAATTGGATTTTTGCAACATATTTCACCATCTGTAACGTGACACTTGCAAAATGTGCAACAGGGCAATTTCTTTTGGCGACAAGAACACCATCTTTCAGTCGCACATTTGCCACAATTACAATGGATAGCGAATTCCTCTGGTATTGGCCTGACACCTCTAACCGGCACTAGCGTTTCATCATCTTCCTCAAAGCCATAGGAGAGAGGATTGAGTGGGTCTTCATTGAGACTGAGAATATTCGTCATCTCATGTGTGGCATAATATGCCCTTTTGATATGATACTGAATGGCGTGACTAGTAGGGGGCAACTCGTGCAGGGATAGCCCCTTGCTATGATGGTATTGCTGGTCACGGAGGCTGTCCATACTGGTTAGCGTTGTCCCCTTTTTCATCACTTGGACCAGATAGCTTTCCGCCTTTACCATATCCTCCTCAGTTGGCCCATTTCTGCTGATCCCAAAGTGTTCCAAAACCAAAGGATTGGCTTTGATTGCTGCAGGTTTGGTGCCAACTTTACTAGTGTAGTCACATCCTGTCAGGGTGTGAACTGCAGGAAGCACCTTGCAAAGATCAAGACCTATGCGCGAGGCCAGCAAATGAATGGGAATGTGTCTTGTCGAATCACGGACACCGGCTTTCATCCATAACTCAAGTAAACTTGGACTTGGAGAGTTTGCCAATAGTACAGAAGGAGGACGAAGATATCAGTGTCTGCCGAAAGCACAACTATTCTCTCTACTCCATGCTTTACAGCATGCAGTGCATGAGGTATGATGCGACTGTCAGCCTCTTCAATGTCAAGGCAGAGCTCAGAAACCTCATCACAAGAGCCAGAACAACAAGACATGCAAGGTTCATCAGAAAACCCGCTCACTACTTCCTGATCAGTTGGTTCCCTTTGCCCTTGATATGGCTTGCTGGGCAAGCAAGAGTTGAAGCTTGTGCTTGTTCTCATTGCTTGGCCAGAATCTATCCATCTCCACTGGCAAAGGGGTATCCTCGCTGACTAGATTCAATTCAATGGGCTGATGTCCCCCGCCTCTTCTTTCAGAGTCCTTTACTGACAGATCTATATATGAGTCAAAGACTAAATCAATTCTCTGGGCATGCTTTGATGAATTGGAAACATAGTCCAGAATGGCACTGCAGTATTCTCCAAGGTGTTGTGTTTTTTTGGACTGATCTTCCTGACATTTGCCATGGCATCTACAATGTAGGCTGTTCTTACTGAGGGTTCGGTGAAATTCGGCTCCTTTTGGTCTTCATCCTTTAGATTACTTTCCAGTTCATTCATCAATCCACTCTTGATCGACTTGGACATCAGACCTTCTTCATCAAATAGATAGTAAGAAGCTGACAAATCATACTCTATTAACTCTCTCATAGACCTGCCCCGTGCCCTTGAAATTTCCGCCACTCGATTCTTGAGCTTATCTTCAGGCTTTGTTTTTTGGGAAACCTTGCCACCTTTCCTTGCCACGATTTCTCATGAATGCTTGAAAAAGTCTTCAGGTTCATTCGGTGAATGGTTTTGAAGAACCTGACAAACTTCTCACCAGACGTTCTTGCCGGAACTTTTCATAGCGTTCTGTCCTGTTGTTTCCACATGGAGCAACTGGTCACGAATCACGTCCGTCATAACTTCCTGGGTCATGATGTTGTGGAGCTTGGGTTCAGGAACGTCAGTTCTGAAAGGGTTCTCCTTGTTCTCGATCACAGTGAGAATAGCTTGGATGTTCTTTTCCCCAAATTCAGTCTCTGATTTGCTGAAGGAAGAGTTGACATCCTGCTGATAGTAGCCTGATCTCACTCCACTCAGATCACGATGGAGATTACTAACACCTAACATTTCATGATAGATGATGTCCCACATTGCTACATACTGTTTCTTCTGTGTGCTACAATTATCCCTGAGCTACTCTTCTTTGACCTATTGATAGTTTGCTCCAGCGCCATGTCTGCCCCAACAGCTTTGAAATTACCAACCGATCGCTTCATTGCAAATTCCCCATCTTTGAATGCTTGGTGAACTTGTGGTAGTTTTCAGGGAGTTTTCTCATGTCCTCTAGATACAAGCTGGACCATCTCAAATAGTTGGAGAGTCAAACGCAGCAAACATTGGTAGCATCTGCACTGCCTGCAGATGTAGCTCGCCTTGTCGGCTATTGCCGGTCGCTTCTGATCAAGTTCTCCACATTTGAAGCCAAATTGATGAATGTGTCCCAGAACTTGAACGTTTCACTGGATTGTACACCTTGGCCTTGCATTTCGAGCCCTGAGGGATAATCTGAAAATAAATGAAAAGTGCATGTGTGAGCCCTATGACCTTTTTCATTGATGTACATGTACATGCAGGTATTACCTGACTGCATCCTATATTTACAGGCTATGAAAATCATGAAAATTGTCACTATCGAAAATAGTGTTACATACCATTTATATCATCATGGTCCCTAAAGGGTTAATACACAATATATGCATATCATTTTGATGCTGAGTCCCTTGGCTATCAGAATCTGCCAATTTATTCCAAAAAAATTGATCCACATAGCTTCAAATGGCATTTTCTGTAGCCAAGGTCAAATTTTAAGCATAGGTCATTTTTCGTGACCTTTTGACCTCTGGTGACCCAATTAGCCAAAAATTGTCAAATTACTGTATTGGATCTGAAAGAGCAATTAAAAAACAACATTTTGATTGGTAATTTGTTGTGATATCTTCAATATTGCCGGAGAAATCAGCTTTTATGTTTCCCCTACCCCCAAATTACAGCCCAGATTTGGCTCAGGACCAAATTTCAAACGTCAATTGTGGAGTTAGTGCCAGGATTCAGAATGTCCACCCTCATTTTTCCGATGTGCCTAGGTGCCTAGTTTTAAGAAATGAAGAGAAACTTAGGGCACATCACTTGCACACGGGGACCCCCCCAGGTCATGGATTATATGAGAATCAACATTCCTCTGGGAGAGCTGCCTTCAATGGTGAGTCTGGCATTTCACTCAAGCAGATCGGCAGGACTTGGTGAGCATCGATCTCTCTTCAGGACTGGTCTCCTATATTTACTGCCCCTAAATTGAACTCAGCCTGGGAATTCTTCTTAAGAAACCTGCTCTCTGTCATGCACGTATTCATCCCGTCTTGTCTCCAATTTCCTATCCTTCATCCCGCACTGAATCCTGTGGTGAGGTCGTTGCACTGAAACAACTTGCCTTCTCTTCCTTTAAGGCAATTCTGACTGCCGGCAATCTGAGTGCATTCCAAATTGTGTGCAACAAGTGTGTGTCCACTCTCAGAAGAGCCAGAAAACAACTTCTGTCCATCCTCAAGAAGGAACTTTCAAACTTGGCTCCCTCCTCCAAAACCTGGTGGTGCCTTCTCAAGTCTGTCTGTGATGTATGCTCCCCTTACATCCCTTCCCTCACTTCAAACGGCTCCACAGCCGCCTCTGCTTGTGAGAAAACGAATGTCTCAATTCTGTGTTTGCTTCCATATATTGTCTGCCCTCTCTCTCTCTCTCTCTCTCTCTCTCTCTCTCTCTCTCTCTCTCTCTCTCTCTCTCTCTCTCTCTCTCTCTCTCACTCTCTCTCTCTGTCTCAGTCTCAGTCTCTATAGTCTCTATATCTCTCTGTACCCATCCTTCCCTGTCATAGCCAACTGCTCCTGTACTCTATCTTTTGTACCTGAGAAGGTGGAGAAGGATATTTCAGCCCTCGACTCTGACTGCTCCTGGACACGAGGCTCATCTTTATAACTGAATCCTTCCACTGAGATGACAGATGGCACACACACGCACGCACACACACACACACACACACACACACACACACACACACGCTTGTTTCAACTGAAGATGCCTATCTCTGTGTGGGCAACAAATACTGTTGACTCCATCTACGCTAATACCATGGATATCCGGCATGAGCTCACGTGTCCTTAAAAACTTGCTCTGCTGCTCTTGCACATCCACGCTCTGCCCTTTCACCCCATCTCTTGCACTAGGTCATCTTCAATTTGCTTGGAAATCCAACATCATTGCATTATATAAAGAGGTGCAAAAACTGATCCCCTTAACTACAGACCTATCAGCTTACTTCCAATCAAAAGTGAAAGTCATGGAATCCATCATCACAGTTGATATGAAATTCTTCCTTTTCTCCAACAGCCTCATCTCAGATCATCAATTCAGATTCAGACCAGGTCACTCTAACTTGGACATGCTGCTTCTACTCTCCCAACAATGGATGGTGGCCATCAATGTCAGACATGAGATCAGGGTCATCTTTCTGGACATATCTCGTGCTTTTGATGCAGTCTGCATCATGTGTTGCTCTCCACACTGTCTGCCAATGGCATCCAAGGCGAACCTCACACATAACTTACTGACTTCCTCTAATCTCGAAGCCAACACATGGCACTCAACAGAATCCTTTTGTCTCTTCACCCTGTTAAGGCTGGAGTGCCCCAAGGCAGTGTTCTAGGCTCAGTCCTATTCCTGATCTTCATCAATGATCTCTCCGAACCTCTGGAAAATCATCTTTATCAACTTACTGATGACTCCTCCCTCTGCCATGACATCCCTCATCCTTCAGGGCTGCAACCTCTTCTGTCTCTTCAGACCTTGACAAAACTCACAAACTGGTCAAAGACTTGGAATATGTCTTTCAATCCTGACAAATATCACACCCTCACTCTCTCTCCCTGAAAGCACTGCCTGGAACCCCCCCCC
>CM068961.1:111185508-111188008 GCA_035128595.1 Eptatretus atami | reverse complement strand
CTCTGACACCCTTGTCGAACTAACATTGTCCAACCACTTTTATGAACCTTCCCCCAGTGCTCTGTTACCTGTGGGAAAGGTACACGAATGAGGTCTATGACTTGTCAAGTTGAAGGCATCGGAACAGACCGGCCCGTCATTGTGTCCAATACGGAGTGTAACTCAGAACGAATGCCCCAGCGAATTGAAGAATGCCAAGGGGGACGACCGTGTACCAATCAAATCCGCTGGTACATCGGCCCCTGGGGTGTGGTAAGTCTTGCAAAGGCTTCTGGAGATATTCAGAAGTTTACACTTATTGCTAGCCTCACTTGCATGATTGAGGGTATTTGTGTGTGTGTGTGTGTGTGTGTGTGTGTGTGTGTGTGTGTGTGTCCTGGCGTCTGTCTTCGTTTAAGTTAAGATTGTACAATAATTATATCGGGATAACTGCTCTGTGTCTGCTTTTGTAAGTTGCTTGTATATTGCCGCACCTCTCACATTTCTTCCTATCCCTGCATTACACACAACAATAAAACTGCCTTCACTGTGCCACATTTCTTTCCTCGCCTGCTTGTAAATGAATTATTATTAGAAATGGTCCCAGGTCGTTTTTGTCTGTTCTTTCATTGATCCAGCATGGTCCGAATCCTAGCTGAGCCGGGACTTTATTCCCAACGATTCGTTCCTTTTAGTCGGTACATCCTTGGCAGTGTCGCTCGGCTGCATGCGATCCGGTAAAGTGATCCGGTCTGGTAAAGTGATCCGGTTCGAAAAAGCGTACGAGGGCGTGTTCCTCGGTAATTAAATCATGTGATTAATTAGGTAACCTGGTTAACCCAGAGAGGGAGGACCCGAGGTCACGCGATTGAGTTATTGGCGTTCACGGTCGGTTAGCGACCCGTGCTTCATGGAATTATCCGTGTGTGACTGCCTGCAATTCCGGGGAGTCTGGTGGGAACCCGAGATAGCTTCCCCCCCTGGTGGTCTTCTCAGCCGACCCCCGCCACACAACAAATATATATATATATATATATATATATATATATATATATATATATATATTAATAGCTTGTACTTCAATTGCCTTCTTCGCTCAGTGGGATGGCCTATTTGGTGCTCTACTCTGAACTCCTAGCTCCCTTCCTCATGTGTAGATCGCAAGTTCAAATTCCATATACAGTACTCAGATTTATCCACCGATGACTCCATCCTTGTAATTGACTTAAAAGAAGACCAATGTCTCCTATTGTGTTTAACCAAGATGTGGTTAATGTACAACTTACACCATGATCTTTAGCTCACTGTTAATATAAATAACCGTGCAATGCTGTATGAGATCTCGCTGCGACCTCTGATAAAACCGGATTTGTTGGTTTAATGGTTGGAGCATCCGCTCTGAGCCTGGCAGATCGGCTGTTCGAAATCCGGCTGAGTCATATCAATGACATTAAAATGGTTCGTGCTGCTTCCTTGCTTGACATTCAGCATGAAAAAGGATGGAGCACGGACAAACAACTGTAGGTTGGAAATCGTATTGCAAGCTTTGATGGACCTTATGGCCTCCTGCATGAAAGTTCCTCCAAAGTAAACTCATGATTAAATCAAAGGTACCTGTTGGTTGTCGTTATTATTCCGATGGACACTTGTTACTTCATTACAAACTGAAATGTTGGCACCACTTTTTCGCAGTGTTCCGTAAGTTGCGGTGGTGGCATGCGCAAGAGACAGGCCATCTGCTATGACGAGGAGTTTGTGTTGCAAGATTCAAAGTTGTGCCGCTTCCAGCAACGTCCACGCGAGTTGGAGGCATGCAACACACAGCGATGCACTCTCTCACAAGGTGATCATCACTCATCTTCTCATCTTTAAGAAATCATCGGAGTTGTCACATTAATGTGTTCAACTTTAACTCTTGGACATGCTCACAAGAGATGGAACCATCACAAGCCTATCGGAGACAAAGCAGAGCGCTTTATCTTTGACATTGTTACATTGGTGGGTTTGTTTTGTGTTCCAGTCTGAACACGTGGCTCGTCGTGGTGAGATTGTAGGTGAATATCCAAAATGCTGTGCTTATTTGTTTATTGTTGATTAATGTTCATGTAACTCATAGAAACGTATCCTGATGGGTCCTAGTGTTGAATGCAATAAATGTGCAAGCTTCTCTCTGACCTTCACCTTAAGATCACTGTAAAAACTGGAACAGCACTCAATAGAGCTAGAACGGCACATACCTCCTTCAGGCTGAGCAGTTTACGTTTTTTAATCCCACTGATAGGCAAGATCTGCATCCGTACCTTAACCAAAATCGAATCAGGTTTGTCTTGTCACCTACCCAAATCATCCACCATATTTTGTCATAATTCCTCTACAACTTTTTGAGATATCGTGCTCACAGACAGACAGAGACAGAAGTGAAAACATAACCTCCATCCACTTTCGGTGGCGGAGGTAGCTAACTGGTAGATCTCGATTGACAAATTGTAACTTGCATCATTTTCTTTTGTGTTTTTATTTT
>CM068961.1:111152782-111179105 GCA_035128595.1 Eptatretus atami | reverse complement strand
ACCTGAGCTCAATTTGGAGTGTCATCGCAAAGGGGTTCAATACTTATTGCCGCAAGACATTTCAGCTTTTCATTTTTAATCAATTTGTAAAAATTTCTAAAATCATGTTTTCACTTTTCCATTGATGGGGTATTTTGTGTTGATCGGTGACAATTTGTTTTTTTTAATTTAATCCATTTTTAATTGAGGCTGTAACATAACAACATGTGACAAAAGTCGAGGGGTGTAAATACTTTCTGAAGGCACTGTATTTCTAACATCACACCCACAGACCTACATATTGTTGCGAATTCGCGCCCGTCGGCGTGCGATCGGCCACGTGACTCGAATCGCGACCGCTCTCGCCCACCGGACGGACAATTCAGTCGTGACCTCCCGGCTAACGCCGGGATCCAGTCACGGTGGGCCTTTCGGCCTCACCACGATCGTGCCAATCGGCCACCCGCGTGGATAGGGTTGTTCGCCAAACTCGACCTACCTAATACCCACGCGGATGGTAAACCGGGCGATCGTACCTCGCCGCAGGTCGACTCCGACACGAGCCGCTTGGGCGGCCCGTTCGTACTATCGGGATAACCGAGCGGTTTATCGTCGACCTCGACGGTTCAGATTATTTACCGGGCGTTTTGCACCCACTACGAACCCTTTACGTGAAGCAGGATGGAGGTTCAATTAAAGAAAAGACGAAGCGAACGGGAAAACAGTTCACACAATGCACATTTAATCGCGGCACACGGAGCACACATATAGCACGTATTTACAGCCACAATTAGCAAATGCACATATATCAATTAAAGACAAAAACAATAATGCAAGCAACGCAGAGCTACGACCGACTAAACGCGAACACTCGGCAACACTTATACAGTTTCTACCTTACAAGACACGGCGCCACAACACGCATTCACACCTAAGCAAAGAAAAGACCCCCTCAAAGGCAAGGGAGTCAGACTGGGCCCGTGGGCCTAATGCGCGTGAACCTGGATGAGCGGCCAGGTCCACGAGACCGAAGGTCTCTCCGTGCCCTCGTGGCGAGCCGCAAAATGTCGCTGCACGGCGGTGCCCCAGTTTCGTTGGCACCTGCTTGGAGTAAAGTGGGAACGGGGCCCCTTGTCGCACTCTCTCAGCGCGGGGGAAAGGGGAATTGTTGATGCTCTGGGGAGGAGTATGGCTGGCTTGCTCGAGTCCCGCGACGCGCGACTCAACGCGACCTCGTCGCCGACCTCCTCGTCCGGACCCGAGCCTCCAGGTCCTCCTCAGCCGATCTCCTCCGCAGCGTTCGCCCCCGTAGCCGTCTGCCCCACTTCTGCTTCGAGCTCCGTCTCCCGACTCTGCCCCACGATACTGCTCGAGCTCCGTCTCCCGACTCTGCCCACGATCCTCTTCGAGCTCCGTCTCCCGAATCTGCCACCGATCTGCCCGAGCTCCGTCTCCCGACTCTGCCCCACCGACCTCCCGATTCGCCTTGCGCTCGTCTTTTTATCGGCTTCAGGAACCCACCATATGCAAATTCTCGGATCCAAACGACCTCAGGGGCGGAGCCACGCTCGCCGATTGGACGGAGAAAAAGGGGCGTGTATCATTCCTGATCCTCCAATTTTGCATATGCCGATTTTCGTCAGGCGCGTCTGGAGGCGGGCCAAGCCGCCCCGCGCTTCCTGATTGGGTGGATCAGATGTGGCGTGTAGCATTCCTGATCCGAATTCTCCTCCGAAAAAACCGCCATCTGCACCCGCGGCTCGCGTGTATCGCTGAAGATAGCCGACGCTCGGTGTCCACAGGTGGTGCGGGAATGGCCGTAGGAGAAGGTGGTGGAGGGTTTTCGGCGGTGTTCGATGGCCATGGTGCTGTTTGGAATGGCGGTGATGTGAGGTTTGCGGTAGCGAGTGGTGAAGGTAGGTTGTGGCTGCTGGCGTTGTTGTTGTTGTTGTAGTGGTTGGTTCAACAAAGGTAGAACAGAAAAACGCCTACTCAAAGATCGCAGCCGAATGAATCACATTAATTCCCTCTATACAACGGGTTTGGGCTAACTACACATGTACTTAAGAAATATATCTCACCCACGGGACCTTTATGGTGTAATGCGAATTTCCACAGCCGTAACAATATGAAGTCCAGGTCGTTGACATCCTCATTATGAGGTCTCAATAGTCTCTTATTGCCTCCTCAAAGCTCCTATTGCTCCTCTTAGTTGACCCCTGCCCTCTTGTTACCTCCCCAAACCTTCATCCCTTTCTTGCCTCTTCAAACCCCGTCTGTTGTTTCTTCCCAAAAGTTCAAGTCTCTTGTTGCCTCCTCAATAGTCTCTTATTGTCTCCTCTTTCTGTTTGCGTACCTTTTCTAGTATCACACCTACCGACCTACATACCCCCCTCTTATACTACTTGCTACTTTTTGCAAGAGCAAAACTACTTGCTCACCAGAATCGCATCCTCCTCCTCCTTCGTATGCAGCACACGGCTGCGGGTAGCATCATTGGCTAAAGGCGCAACTATGCCGTTGATGCTGTGCCTCTATTACCAGTACACTGGTACTCATTTCACCGACCTCAGAAGGATGACAGGCCGAGTCAACCCCACTTGGTGTTAATTCAATGCCCGACAGGGGCTCAAATTCAGGACCCGAAGATCCCAAGCCAGCCACCTTAACCACTAAGCCAGTACCAAGCTTTCCAGAATCACATGTTCATCTGAGACTCATTAACTGCAACGACCATTTCAAGGCCGTTTCTACATTCCTTCTCTCCGCTCGCTTGCACAAGTTGTTCGTGACTTCTATTGCATGGGCTGCAGACCTGTTTTGCAGGTATCCTGCAGCTGCTGAACTTATGACAATTTCTGGAAGAGATGAAGGAACCATCCACTCAGGTTCTTTGAAATGTGTCGTGCCTGGGTTTATCGGGCCAGCGGTACAAGTCTTTCAGGTGAGGAGATTACTTTGTGAGAGCAATGTGACCACTCCTGGTGCTTGTGAAGATCTAGGAGCAAACGATTAACTTGCCCTTCAATGGCTGTGAGGCAGCAACACAGATTGACCTGCTTCACATTATGTTCTGCACGATTAGAAGAAACAAGGAAGAACATTTACATAGCAGGCACTTCACCATGATAATGTGGAAAGTTGCCTCTCCTCTACACACGCACACACGCACACACACTGAGGTGGATAGTTTGGGATCTAGGAGGGCTCCGTTCCACCTTCTGAAACCCACATATGGATATAACAATAATAGCGCAGGCTCGTATGGGCCTAATGGCCTCCTCCTGCGTCAAGGCTCCTTGCAAGGGAACTCAAATTATAATAATAGTAATAATCATTATTATTATTATTATTATTAGCCTATTTGACTTTCGACCCTTTTTTGCACCTTGCATCATTTAAGTTTCCCAGGAATTCCTTATGGTGACTTCTATGTATTCCTCTGAGAGCTATACTTCCTTGTTGATGCCAAAGTCGTGACAATAATACGAATCTTTGACAAAGTACTTTGTACCGGCTGTCCGAAAGGTTCACCTTTCCTGCCGACAAGCCATAAAAATCCATCAACTGATTAATTATTCGTCTTTTTTAATTGGTATTGTCTCCCACAGTTTGTGGATTGAGCGAGGGGACCCGACTGTTGTGGAGGGACAAGTGGGCCAGACGGTGGAGTTGCGCTGCCGGGCGAAGGGTTCTCATGGCCTCGAACGAGAATGGCTTAAAGATGGCAAACGTCTGCAGAACATCAGGTCAGTAACTTACAGTGAGCACTGAATCTGTACAATTAATTAGACTTCATTTTATCCACGACATAACAGCACATGAAACGCACACATGTGCATCGTCACAGAAGAGTGAATAAAAGGGAAGGGGAAATTATGTGGCCAACTACACCGAACACTGACGGCATTATCAAATGTAATTTCTCAAACTATTTGTCGATAAATTTATTTGTTACATTGCTGTTGTTGTTTTTTAGCACACGCTCGCGAAGCGCTAAGCGGGGTTAAGCGATCGGTCCCGTTATTCCCTTTTCTCTGGAACCGCTTATCAGATTGACACAAAATTTTCCATCATTGGTGCAACGACTCATGTCGACTGTTTCTATGATGATTGTGAGTCATAGGTCGTGTGGTGTGGCAGGCATGTTAGAAAAACGGAAAAAAAACTTTGGACCTCTGTATCTCTGCACCAAGGAGGAATTTGAAACTTGGCACAGGGCAAGTTCTCCTCATGGGGGAATGTGTGATTTTTTTTTTGGATGATGTCATAGGTGCCTTCGTTATGACGTCATGATTGGTTATGTAGAACGCTACATTCGATCAGTATGAAAAATTTTGAGGGTCATCTTGGGATAAATTGGTCAACAGAAAAAATAACTTGATGGTCATCGGTCACCTGGTTATGCCTGGTGTTGGCTTAATGGTTAGGGTGGTGGGCTTGGGATCCCGCTCGGCTGTTGAATTAATACCAGGTGGGGTTGACTCTGCCTGTCATCCCGATGTGGGCAAAATGAGTGCCAGCTTGCTGGTGTCCTGTGTTGGAGTGGCGACCCGTCCAGGATTGTACTCAATAGCCCAGAAGACTGCTTCGGCAGCACCAACGCTCTGCACAGAGTTTGGTCCCAACGGATGGATGGATGGTCACGACGTTCGGCAGCCACATTAAAATAAAATAAAAAACTTTAAAATCTTCTTCTCTGAAACAGCGAAACAGATCGAGGAGAAACTTTACAGGTATGACCCCCTCCCTATCCATGAGGAACCAAAAGTTCCCCACCTATGACGTCATAGGTCACATGGTTTGGCAGCCATATTGGATTTAACCTAAAACCTTTGAAAATCATCTTCTCCAGAAGAGCTGGACAGATCGAGGGGAAACTTCAACACATGTTCCCCAAGCCTTGGTGATGGATGATACCGAGTGTTCATGAATAATCTGGCAGCCATATTAGATTGAAATAATTTTTTTTTTTAATTCTCTCTTGATCCGCTTCTTCAAATCGACGTGAAACTTCAAAGTTATGATCTAGTAGTGATGGGGAATATATGTTTTAAAGGTCAACCTCATTGGAAGCATGGTCTGGCAGCCAGAATTATTTAATTATTTGAATCTTCATTTTATAAATAATATATTTTTTATTTTTTTCAATAAGGCTCACTTGGGTTTGAGGGTAGAGTAGTTTGAACCCGAGTCCTATCCAGGTTCCCCTGATGACTTCATCTTTGCTTTTTGCTGGTTCAGGTTCCTTCTGATGACTCCGATGCAGGACTGTTCTATTTGGTCTTTCATTTGATTTGAATTGAATTTATTTTAATTACAAATTTGCCACCAAAAGAGTTGGCTCGCACCAAGCCGTTCTCAAACTGTGCGGGGTAGGTAGTCTGTGAATACCATCTCGTCACCTCCGCCACCGAGGGTAAAGGAGGTTATGTTTTCACCCCTTTCTGTCTGTTTGTCTGTGTACAGGATAGCTCAAAAAGTTGTAGATGGATCCGGATGAAATTTTGTGGACAGGTTTGGTGTGCGACAAGGACGAACTGATTAGATTTTGGTGAAGATCCGGATCCGGATCCGACTACCACAATTTTTAAGTGATTCTTCACCATTGAGAGATCAGGCTATAAACAATATATAGGACTGAATAGCATGATATTTCAAAAATGTGTTGGGCCCGATATGTTCTCATGGATCAGACATTACGTGGCGGAGGTACGCGCTCTACCGAGTGCCCTTCTAGTTTCTTTCTGTGTTTATTTTAATGCATTTGATTCAGCAGAATATATTTAATTGCTCATATTGCTTTAGCGTCCCAGTTCCACTTACAAAGAAACACGAGGAATGTCAAAAGCAACCCCCATGGTTACCTCTGCCTGTTCTGTACGTGTTTTTGACCATCTTCTTCCTTGTATATTTGCTTTAGTTCTGTGTCATGACAGCTGTGCCCTACCACCGAAGTGGGAATGTGAATGTAGCTCATGATACGTCGTCAGAATCTCCTGTATTTTGCATCTGCATTTCTTCGTAGTGTACTCTCATTCAGACGAATGATCTTTGTGACGAATTCCAATAAAACTCCAGCAGAAGCAACAACAAAAATGTATGTATACACGCATGAATTTTGGCTGACAGGATGGCCAAGAGGTAAGCACACTCCCCTCTAAGCTGTCTTCTAGCCTGGGTTTGAATCCTGACTCAGCTATAAACTACTGTCCTGGTGTTACACAGGCAGGATGATTAATCGGTGTGTGTGCGCCGTCACTTGGCCGGACGCTAAGCTGGAGTCCTATCTGCTGACATTAGTTGGTGGATGTTAAAGATCCCACGGTGTTTTTCACGAAGAGTAGGCGAGCTATCGCCAGCACCCTGAACAAATCATAAATTCCTGCCTGAACTACTGCTGGGAAGGCAATGGCAAACCACCCAGCATGACCCCTGGCCATGAAACTGCTTCGGCAGAACCATTGCTCGGTAACACAGAGTATTGTACATTGGATAGGTATATATTGTTACGAATCTGGAAGCCTTGTGCACACAGACAGACAGCAGTCCCTAAGCTTAGTTATTTCGATACGTGTGTGTTTATAGTTGGGGCCCCCTACCTGTGTCTAATGGGAGTTACATGTGTGCGCTGCGAATTACTTTTTTAGTCGGGGTTTTCTTTTGTTTTTACATCAACGATAACAACAACACGCCTTCGCCTCGCTTCCTCGACCCGACGCCATTACGCACGTGGCCAGAGGTGAGGAGGTGGGCGGAGCCACAAACGCCTCCGCTTGGGACTCCGCCCAGAAGAGTGGGAGTTGCCCCGCCTACTGTGGGCCTGTCCAATGGAGGATGGCCAGGGAATTGCGCGATGAGTCTGACCAATGAGGAGGCGAGTGGCCAGAGAGAAGAGGCCCCTCCCGCCTGAGAAGAAAGGGTGGTGGTCTGGACGAGCGAGAAGAGAGATAGACGGGACGGCACGTGTCCTCAGCTGCTGGTCTCGTGCCACTGCTTCTGGTCCTCTGGTCTCGTCCTGTCGCTGCCTCTGATCTCATCTCGCTGGCGCTGGTCTGGTTCTCGATTGCATCTCTCGACGCTGGTCTGGTCTGCTCGGCGCTGGTCTGGTCTGCTCCGCTTGCCTGGTCTGCTCGGCACTGGTCTGGTCTGCTCGGCGCTGGTCTGCGTCTGGCTGCCTGGTCCGTCTTCTGGCGACCGGAGCTCCGGGGGGGGGGGGGGAGTCCAGTCGCGCCTCGCAGCCAGGTAGCCAGCCGTCCTGACTCCCAGCCGAACTATCCTCCGCGGCTGGAGAGCCGAATAAAGACCATTGAGGTCATTTCTTTTGTGTGTGCTTGTGTGTGTCCTGCGGGCCCGTCTTTCAGTAGCAACTGGCTAAGTGCTTTTGCTGTACATTATTTGCATCCTTTATAGTCGGTTTAACTCTGCCTTTATGTGTTCCTTCCCCACCTATTGTAAATAAATACCCCATTGTTGAATGTTTCAGCTCGTCTCGTCCTTTCCTTCATTGGTTTAGCACGGTGCGTGTTGGGTGATTAAAAAGGCCATTGCCGCCGTAGTTGTACATTTGGACGACGGACCTCGGTAACCATCCAGCTCGGGTTATGCACGGTTCAAGCACGCTCATGGCTCTTCCGTTCGAGCCCCGTCGAGGGTGTGAATTCCTCGGTAGCCTGCCACGTGGGTCTCTAGGTATTTTGAAGATTGGCAGATATCCCTGTCCCACGTGGCTGAATTTTGACGATTCACGGTCCTGTAAGGGACCCGTACCTTCGGAGTTATGAGGGTAACGATCTGAATTCCGGGTGTTCGGTGGAGTCGACTCTGCTGCTCCAACTAGCGGTCGTGCTCGTCGCCGATACCCGGCCACAACAATATTAACAATTATATAATTAAATTTCATCTTATGGACTTCATTTTAATGAGTACAATACTTATTTGACTGGCAGGACGGCCTATATGCCTGGTGTTGGCTTAATGGTTCGAGTGGTGGGCTTTGGATCCAAGGGTCCTAAGTTCAAATCCCGCTCAGCTGTTGAATTAATACCAGGTGGGGTTGACTCTGCCTGTCATCCTTCTGAGGTCGGTAAAATGAGTGCCAGCTTGTTGGTATTCTTTGTCGGAGTGGCGACCCGTCCAGGATTGTGCCCAACAGCCAAGGAGACTGCTAAGGCAGCACCAACGCTCTGCACAGAATATGGTCCCAATGGATGGATGGATGGGACACCCGATCGAGATGTGTACACTCACCTCTGTCTGGCAGTCTAGCCCGGGTTGAAATCCCGACCCAGCAGTAGAACCTGGATCATGGCGTTTCACATGCAGAACGAGGAATCGATACCTGCACCGTCCCTCGGAGGGATGTTAAAATTTCTGACCCGTCTATCTTCCCGTACTGGTTCCTGGTGGACGTGAACGACCCCACAGTGTCTTTCATGAAGATTCGGCGAGTTATCACCGGCACCCTGGCCAAATTACAATTTCCATCCTCAATGGCTCAATCGTGGGGAGCAAGTGGTGTGATTTTCCTGGATATCCCACGTTACGTGACACTGATCCCCCTTGGCTGTTGAGTGTTGTCCTGACAAATGTCTACTCATAGTGTCTACTCAAATGTCTACACAAATACTCAGAGTGTTGTTCAAACATCATACATGATGAACAAATTCACATACAAGTCACACGTGAACGTCAGTGTTTGGCTCGGAATGGTAACCATGACGATGGCAGTTTCCTTATGGACAATCAAGTGATGTTGTAAGATGAACTTAGTGCATCATTTTAACAGGAGTGAGAACAGGAAGTTTTTGTGGAATTCTGAATTTTTATTCTTTCACAAGTCTACTGAGTGTCACGACCTGATGTCTATGTTTGGAAACATGTTTGGCATGTTCACAATGCTTGTACTGTATAGGATAAGAGCATTGGAAATGATCCTTTCAATCACAGCAATGAGCAGATCGAAGCCCGCGTGATAAACACACCACAATACCAAAAAAAACATTTATTTTTGAAGAAACCTTTTATTGTTGTGCTGGATGAAAGAGCTCAAAAATGGGAGATTGTAAATGTCTTAACACAAAGAAAAAAAAATAATTCAGGAGCGATCGAGGCAGCGGCTTATTGCCTATACACTGCCTAGATTCAATATATATATATATTGTTGTGGATCTCCACCACCCGCCGGCGTGCGGGCGACCGCTTTGAACTAATCGCGGCCGCACGCACCCACCGGACGGGCAATCCAGTCGTAGCTTTCCGGATCAACGCCGAAATCCAGCTACGGGTGTGTTTTTTTAAGCACACCACAACCTTGTCAATACTCTACCCGCGCTACAGGGTCCGATCGCCGAATGGTCGATTTACCTAATTACTCGCGCGAGCAGACTACCGAGAGATTGTACCTCAGCGGGACCTGCTTGGAAACGAGCCGCTTAAGCAGCTCGCTCCGTTTGCGATTTGCCGAGCGGGTTATTATCGCGAGCGCCCCGTTGGACCGATTATTTATCGGCTATTAACAGCCAGCTAATATTCCGTACGCAAGTATGGCAGTTCAATTGAGAAAGGACGCAACGAACACGTGAACATTTAAACAATGACATTTATTTCACAACGACACATATGCATTGAATGGGGGAATGGGACAGGACACGAGTAAACCAAGACCTACAGCCGTTTGTCTATTTATTATGTACACAATCACTAACAGTTTCAACTTAGCGGACACGGCGCCACAACTTTCATACAAAGAAAACCCCAGGAAAGAAAAGGGCAAGAACAGGACCCGTAGGCCTTTAATGTTCGCGGAGCTGTGGAGACCCAGAAGCTCCGAGAGGCCGTGCTGGTTACCTGCCACCCTCGTGTGACTCGCTGGGCACCCTCGATGTTTCGCCGTAAACACGGCAGCTCGGTTGGTCCAGGCTGACTCCAGACAGACTGCAGGCAAAAACTCCTCTCAGACTCAAGACCCCTCTCCTCCACTTGCTGGTCGGCGTTCCTCTCCCCAACTCACGACTCGTCGGCGCGTCTCCTTGCACCTTTTTATAGCCACTGAGCCTCGCCCCCCCCCCTTCCCGGCGCGTGAGGGAATCTTCAAAAAGGCGTTTTCCCTTGGTGATCGGCCTTTTTCTTATCCCTTTTGGAGTGTTGAGATCCCCAGAAAGGGCGTTTTCCCTTGGTGAATCGGGCCCTTTATTCTTATCCACTTTTGGATGTTGAGATCCACCGCGTTTGTTGGCGGAGATGTTATTCGTTGGGGGGGGGGGCGATGTCTGTGGGGATGTTGACGGTTGTGGAGAGGTGGTTGTGGTGAAGGCGGTGGTGGTTGTTGTTTTGGAGGACGTGGTGAGGAGATGCGGTTGTGGTGAAGGTGGGTGTTGTGAAGGCGGTGTGGTTGTTTTTTGGAGGAGGTGGTTGTTGTGAAGGCGGTGGTGGTTGTCGTTTTGGAGGAGGTGGTTGTTCCAAAATAAAGACAGCAAAAGAATAATGGCTGACTCAAAGATCACAACCCGGTTACACGAATAATTCCCTTTAGACATCGGTGGGAAATCTAATCTGAACACACACTTATCGACGTAAGTGATCTCTGGGAAACCTGTATGGTGTTCTGTGAATTCCACAACCGTAACAATATATATATATACACATGTTTTTGTCTGATTTAAAGAATTCTAATTTTCCTGTTGGTTTGGATTAATTTGAAGGAGCTTTTAATAATTTTTTCTCTCCGAGGAGCGTTTCCGTGTTTCAGGGTGGGACAGGCAGACGGGCAACAATAGCCTGTTTTTTGTGTTTGTTTGATTGTTTGTTTTGTGTACACCGCCGAGGCTCGTATGAGAGCGAACACACAGAAACACGCAACAAGGGGAGCAGGAGACAAGAGGGGTGGGAGAGGAAGGAAACACACAGTGTGGAACGAGACATGACGAGATCTGTGGAAGAGAGAGGGATGGGGGCAGGTATACAGGGTAAACAAGATGGACACTACAGGGACTTTCAGGAAGGAAAGCAGGGGAAATTGTAAGGGTGGGTTTGGGGTGGATTAACGGGGGTAGAAAAGATCTTGGTTTTGGATGGGGGATGATAGGTGGTGGTGAACAGTTGTTTTGAAGACCTGGAAGGAAGAATGGAATTGAAGAGAGTGGGAGTTTGTTCCAAAGGTGGGGAAAAAGAGGAATGAAAGAGTGAAGGTAAACAGTGATTCATTATTTTGGTAGTTTTACCAGATCATGGCAGATAGTGAGACCCAGAAGCTTGAATGAAAGGACTTCTTCCAGAGCATTGTTGAGAAAGTATATGGGGGGGGGGGGCTTCCAAACGGTCCTTTCGGAGAGACATAGTGAGAGTGTGAGACATGTTCCACGTGTTGGACCAGTTTGTGATTCTCTCCAGGTCTGCAGAGAGTGAAGAAGCTGCTGCTTGCCGGTCTGAGGGATGACAGATGGTACGGCAGAAGGTGGAGTCATCAGCAAAGAGATAAAGAGGATTTTCCAGAGAAAATATATGTATAGATTAGCGATATACGAGGGATTAAATTTTTTGATTTTTAAAAATGATTATTTATTTTTTACATTGATCCCAGACTCATGGAGGAGGTCATGCATATACCAGGAAAATAAATGGCCACATCCAGGACAAAGACTTCCGCAGACAACGGTCTACTTTTACATGAATTATAAGGGCATTTGTAGACAATGGCCAAACAAACACATGACCCATCTCTTGATGACGTTTCAAATGACGTTCACTCTTTTTGTGCAGATATTTGGAGTCATACAAGTTGGAAACCTGTTTCTCATTTTCATTTGACACAAGCAGCCAGCGTTGTCCAATCTCTGACATTGCCTTCCCCCCTCTCCCCCTTTCACCCCCATTCAAAAAGGTACATGCAGTTCCCAAATGGTTCTCTTCAGATCTTAATGACGACACCAGATGATGCTGGCATCTTCACATGCAAAGTGAGCAGCGGAGATCTGCAGGAATTCCGACAAGTGTCGCTTCACTTCCCAGGTGACTTCTCACCTTTAAGGTACAGGAGATTATGGACGAGCAATGTGTAACGAGTCGATAATTCCTTAAACCGTGTTTGTTTTGCCGACGTTTTATTGTGGGACGCACAAAGGGAGTTGACAAAAGAAAGGAGCTAAACAAATTCTGGCTTCACTTGCTTTGCATTTACAGCATAATGGAATCACCTTGGAGTCCATCTATTTATTATGTATGCAAAGAGTGCACAATTTTTTAACCTTGCTCCCAAACCCCTTCCATAGTTATCCCACAAACATGCTCCTCCGATTCCCTTTTTGTCGATCTCCTCTCAACCTCCTTTCTCATATCTTCCCACTGCTCTCTCTCTCTCTCCCTTCCTTTTTCTCAATATACAGTATCTCCCCACGCATATGTAATAAATAGATGGCTCCTTACCTCGCAGCAACCGTGGAGCATTATAAAGAAAGGTGCGGATGACCCCCCTCCCTTTATAATGTAACATGCACTCGGGTGAAGCACAGTGAGAAGGTCTTGAACCAACCGCTCCTACACCGTGCTTTCTGGACTGATGATTGGGAATTGGGTTTTCCTGCTATGGTGGCTGGTGTTCTGCTCTGCTTTCTCTGTTTCTGTTCTCTTTCTCTTGTGTTGACGCCGGCTCTAGCCGAGCCGCTCGTGGGGGACACGCTGGTGGAGGTACGCGCCGGCACAACCGCTCGCCTGCCTTGCTTGCTACCCCGCCGCACAACACCATCCCACTGGCACCGTCTCGACGACGGGCCCATGAATGCTCGCTTCAAGATTCTCCGAGACGGCGCGTTGCTCGTGCCCACCGTGGGGCTTCAAGATGATGGTCGATATTCCTGTGTGGCTAAAAGCCAAGCTGGGAACATATACAGTCCTGCACTGCGGCTCAAAGTCACAGGTCTAGCAAATTGACCTTTTTTTTTTAATCTCTTTCTTCCCTTAAGAAAAATGCCACTGAACAGCCACACAACCAGGCTGTTAATCGTAAGAAATAATTTTATTTATTTTTTCCGCTTGACGCCACATTCAATAATTTTATCAACCTGGTTGTGGACAAGTGTAGGCCTTTAATCCTTTGCAAATCATGTGCATGAGATGTGGTAAAAACTGTCCATCACACAACTCATTATTTTCATAAATCACTGGAATCGTGTCAATTTGTTTTGATCCACGGTTTTTTATTTTTGGGAGAAACGTACAGATAAAAAACACGCGGATATATCAGTAATATTTATGGCTGGCATGATAGCTTAGAGGGGGTATGCACACTTGGCGTTGAGCTGTCTAGCCTGAGCTCAACTCTTGACCCAGGTATAAACTACTCCCCCCCTGGTGTTCACAGGCAGGACAGTCAATCAATGTGTGCGCCATCTATCGGAACGACGTTAAGCTGGATGACCCGTCTGCCAGCACTGGTTGGTGGTAAACATTAGAGATCCCAAGGATGTATTTCCCTAAGAGTAGGTGAGTCACTGTCGGCACTCTGATCAAATTCCAAGTTTCTGTAAACCTTCAATCGAACATCAGGCTTGGCCAGGCTGACCCTTGCAAATGGATCGTCCACCTTAATGTCCTTGCAACGGACGGCACACACACATGATGGCACACCTCCGATGCCTCGTCCTGCATGCGAAATACCAGGATGACAGTTTAAAGCTGGATCAGATTCAAACCAGGACTAGGAAGCTCAAAGGTGAGTGCACATACTGCTACTCTGCTGTCCTGCCAACTCGAAATATTGACTGTCGATTGTTTTATTTACGAACCTTCCTTATAGTAAATCCAGCACGTCGTACCTTTAAATGGTGTACTTTGCCACTTTACAATCTTTATTTGGGAAATAATTGTCGGTTTTGCTCCTTAAAACCAAGAAATGCATTTGCACATTGATTTGCATACACAAGAGGAGGGCTGACAGGATGACCTGGAGGTGCACGTACACACCTCAAAGCCGTCTAGCCGACCCAGCTATAAACTGTCATCCCGGTGTTTCACAGGCAGGGTGATTAATCGGTGTGTGTGTCGTCCCAAGACGTCCCGTTTGTCCGCATTAATTGGTGGACGTTAAAGATCCCTCGTGTCCTTCGCGAAGAGTAGGCGAGCTATTGCCGGCACCGTGAACAAATTTCAAATTTCAAATCCCCACCCCAACTCCTGTTGGGAAGGCAATGGAAAACCACCAAGTATAACCCTTGCCAAGAAACTGCTTTGACAGTACTGAAGTTGCCTCCGGGCAGAACACCAGAATACGAATACACAAGAGGAAGGGACGTGGTGCGAGTTGCGGATAAGCAGATGCAGAAAAGTAAGAAATGAGGAAAATGTAGAGGAAATCCGTGAAAATGAGTTTGAGAAGAAAAAGAAATATGAGAGTGAAGGGACCATCTCTGGGGAGTATGTGGGTGTGAGGGGCCAAAAAGTCAGCCATTTATGTGTAGGTAATATGGATATGGCCCTTAATGGGCTTTTCATGCAGCTTTGGGTGTCTTTCTTACTGGAAAACCATCAGCGGTTCGACCCGTATGCCGTATGGCATGTTTTGTCCGCTGTGCCGCCTATGGCTTCACAAGACGTAAGTGGGTGGTATGATGGTTGTATGGTGTTTGCCAACGAGCCCCTCGATCCCTTGCCATGACTTTTCAGGAGGCCTGACGATCACAAAGCCACCAGGAGACCTGGAGATATTGGCAGGAAAACGAGCAGAATTCCCGTGCACGGTGTCAGACAAAAACGCCAACATAATTTGGACAAGGTGAGACACCTGTGGGTGGGCGAGTAAAAAAAATTAAAAAAACAGAAAAGTTGGAAAGAAGTCCTTCGTCGTTCACGCACCATGTATATCATGCATATCAGCACAAGACCTATTGCAATCGGTATGGCCTGTTTGTATTCTCATCTGAACCGATGCCTCATGACACAGCTGACACCCAGGTTCAAATCCAACACACTGTATGTGTTTGTCTATCATCGCTGTGAAGTACATTGCTGCCTACTCATGTCTTTGCCCTGCGTGTGATTTGTGTACAAGGTCCTTATGAGCCTCACATAGCTTTGTTGTTGTTCAAAATCTCCATTTAGGATTCAATGTGCGGTGTGTTCAACATCCTTTTCTGAAAAGCATTCCAAAACAACAACATTCATTGTTGTTGAAATACCATTATTACCTTAATTGGGGTTTGGAAGGGCTACAGTGGCAGCAGGTGGTGTTCATGGCATGGTTTTATTTATTTATTTTTCCTCTGAAATGATTCAGGCAAATTACTGCTCAAACACCACTTTGGAAGTATCCAAGGCAGTTGGTGAATGACACTGATCTTCAAGACTTTCACAACAAAGGCTCTGTCTGGTTAGTGGTCAAAGCTTTGAAACCCTGGAATGAAGTGCTTCCCTGATAAAACTTTACACCTGGTGAATAGGTGTCTCCCCGGATGGATTGCCGTGGAGCACGACACATCAGGGGGGCAGTGTTCCATCGTCAGGTGGGATTTGTATATAACTTTATGGATAACACCGCTCTTGGACAGCTCCAGTTGGTTCGTTGCACTGCCTATCACATTTATTTTAGCATGTGTGTCAAATTCCTGGCGTAAAGCGTTCTTCGGGCCGGTTGCCGGTTGCTACCGTAAGCGTGTCTCAAAAGTTCAAAGCTCGACACGCTTAACAAAAAAAAAAATACGGGGGGGTGGGGGGCGGAGGATATTGTAATCGGCTTCGTCTATCACACTATCTCTTCTTAAATGGTTGTGCAGAAGTTCACCAAACTTGGTAGTTATGATCAACGCAATGTGGCAAGAAGGTGCGAGAGCGGTATCATTTTGCCTCTGCCCCTTGAGTGAAGTCAAATACCAAAAAATACAATGATGGGCACATTTTGGGGGGATTTTACCCCCATTCTGTCCCAGGAAGTGGGGACTTGGGGGTCACAGGTGAAAACAGAGAAATTTTTTTGACATTGGGTCATTCCTGGTGGAACTTTTTTTTTTACCATCGTTGAACTCTGCTTTAGATTTGAAACGTGGGGATTTGCGATCGTTGGCCACTGACTTCGCTTTCAGTTTCATTTTCATCGCTTTGGCTGCGCATGGGAAACATGACCATGTCTTCTCAATTATTATTTTTTAGCTCGCCTGTTCGAAGAACAGAGAGCTATAGCGATACCCCGGCGTGAGCTCAGCGTCAGCGTGAAAATGTTAAAATTTTTGGTGCAAGTTATTTTTTCCTTTCTAATGTTTTTATCTACCACACTATTTTTTATACGCCCGATATATATATATATATATAGTCAGGGCGTATTATGTGTCCTCCGTCCGTCCGTCTGCTGTGTCTGTCCGTCCGTCCGTTCCTGTCCGCACTCTAACTCCCAAAGTTTTAACTTTCACGTTTCATATTTGGTACATAGGTACAGACTGTGGAGACGGTGTGTCGCAACATACGTTCGTCATCTAAAGTGGTTGCCAGTGGCAACCAGGATGCTGTTTTCCATCCGTTCCTGTCCGCACTCTAACTCCCAAAGTTTTCAACTTTCACGTTTCATATTTGGTACATAGGTACAGACTGTGGAGACTGTGTCGTGACATACATTCGTCATCTAAAGTGGTTGCCATGGCAACCAGGATGCTGTTTTCCATCCGTTCCTGTCCGCACTCGAACTCCAAAGTTTCAACTTTCACGTTTCATATTTGGTATGTAGGTACAGACTGTGGAGACGGTATGTCGCGACATACGTTCGTCATCTAAAGTGGTTGCCATGGCAACTAGGATGCTGTTTTCCATGTAGTAGCATAATTTTGTATATACCTTCTTGTTTGGGCGTATATTGTGCTCACTTGCGCTCTTGTTACTGATTACAATATACAAATACTCTCTTCTTCTTCTTCTTTCGGCTGCTCCCGTTAGGGGTCGCCACAGCGGATCAACTGTCTCCATTTCGCTCTATCCTCCACATCTTCCATTGACACTCCAACCACCCGCATGTCCGCCCTCACCGCATCCATGAACCTCTTCTTTGGCCTTCCTCTTCTGCTCCTGCCTGGCGGCTCCATCCTCAGCATCCTTCTCCCGATATACTCCGCTTCCCCTCTGTGCACATGTCCAAACATCTCAATCTCGCCTCTCTCACTTTGTCTCCAAACCGTCCTACCTGCGCTGTCCTCTAATGTACTCATTCCTTATCCTGTCCTACCTCGTCACTCCCAACGAGAATCGCAGCATCTTTAACTCTGCCACCTCCAGCTCCGCTTCCTGTCTTTTGTTAGCGCCACCGCCTCCAAACCATACAACATAGCTGGTCTCACTACCGTCTTATATACTTTCCCCTTCACTCTTGCAGCTACACTTCTGTCACAAATCACTCCTGCAACTCTTCTCACCCACTCCATCCTGCCTGCACTCTCTTTTTCACTTCGCTACCACACTCTCCGTTACTTTGGACAGTTGATCCCAAGTATTTAACCCATCCTTCCACCTCAACTCCTTGCAACCGCACCATACCACACCCTCCCTCTCATTTACGCACATGTACTCCGTCTTACTCCTACTGACTATCATTCCCCTTCTCTCCAGTGCGTACCTCCACCTCTCGAGGCTCGCCACAGCCTGCTCCTACTCTCCCTACAGATCATGATGTCATCCGGAACATCATAGTTCCATGGAGACTCCAGTCTGATTCGTCGCGTCAACCTGTCCATCACCATTGCAAACAGGAAAGGGCTCAGAGTCGATCCTTGGTGCAATCCCACTTTTACCTTAAACCGTCCGTCATTCCTACCGCACACCTCACCGCTGTCACACTGTCCTCATACATATCCCTGCAGATCCTCACATACTTCTCCACCACTCCCGACTTCCTCATACAATGCCACAACTCCTCTCTTGGCACCCTATCATAAGCTTTCTCTAAATCCACAAACACACAATGTAACTCCTTCTGGCCTTCCCTATACTTCTCCATCAACATTCTCAAAGCAAACATTGCATCAGTGGTGCTCTTTCCTGGCAGAAACCCATATTGCTGCTCACAAATCGTCACCTCTCCTCTCAACAGCTTCCACTACTCTTTCCCACACCTTCATGGTGTGGCTTAACAACTTTATCCTCTGTAATTTCCACAGCTCTTGTACATCACCCTTATTCTTGAAAATCGGAACCAGTACACTTAATCTCCACTCCTCCGGCATCCTCTCACTTTCCAAGACTTTATTAAACAATCTGGTTAACAACCCCACTGCCATCTCTCCGAAACACTTCCATGCCTCCACTGGTATATCATCTGGGCCAACCGCCTTTCCACTTTTCATCCTCTTCATAGCAGTCCTCACTTCATCCTTACTGATCCACCCCACTTCCAGATTCACTATCTCCACCTCTTTCCAACCTTCTCTCTCTCTCATTTTCTTCATTCATCAGCTCCTCAAAGTACTCCATCCACCTTCTCAACACACTCCTCGCTCGTCAGCACATTCCCATTTGCGTCCTTTATCCCCCTAACCCGCAGCACATCCTTCCCAGCTCGGTCCCTCTGTCTTGCAATCGGTATAAATCCTTTTCCCCTTCCTTAGTATCCAACTCTTCATACAGCTCGTCATATGCCTTTTCCTTAGCCTTTGCCACTCTCTCCTTTGCCTTTCGCCGCCACTCCTTGTACTCCTGTCTACTTTCTTCATTCTCTCTGACTATCCCCTTCTTTTTCGCCAACCCCTTCTTCCTTATACTTTCCTGTTCCTCGTTCCCACCTCCAAGTCTCCTTATCTTCCTTCCTCTGTCCAGATGTCACCCCAAGTACCTTCCTAGCTATCTCCCTCACCACTTCTGCTGTAGTTGCCCAATCATCCCACCCATCTTTATCACATCCAACACCTGTCTCGCCTCCTCCCTAAATTCCACGCAAGTCTTCCTCCTTCAGATTCCACCATCTGGTCCTTGGTTCAGTCCTCATCTCTTCCTCAACCTCACCTCCAAAATCATCCAACAGACCACCAATCGTGCTGTCGAGCTTCACTCTCCCCTGCCACCACCTTACAGTCTCTAATCTCTTTCAGGTTGCATCTCCTGCTTAAGATGTAATCCACCTATGTGCACTTTCCTCCACTCTTGTACGTATTTACCACTGTTCCTCCTCCTTCTTGAAATACGTATTACACTTCCATTTCCATTCTTTTTGCAAACTCTACCACCATTTGCCCTTCACATTTCTCTTGTTGAGACCGTACCTACCCATCACCTCCTCATCCTCTTTATTCCCTTCCCCAACATGCCCATTGAAATCTGCTCCAATCACCACTCTTTCATCCTTGGATACACTCTCCACCACTTCATCTAACTCACTCCAGAAATCTTCTTTATACTCCATCTCACACCCCATATGTGGGGCATATGACTGATGACATTCATCATCACTCGGTCAGACACTCTCCTCACCTCCAATACCTCTTGACATAATCTTCCTTCAGGATTACCCCGACACCATTTCTCCTCCCATCCACACCATGGTAGAACAGTTTGAAACCACCTCCAATGCTCCTAGCCTTACTCCCCTCCACTTGGGCTCTTGTACACCAGTATGTCCACCTTTCTTCTCTCCATCATATCAGCCAACTCTCGCCTTTGCCAGTCATCGTCCAACATTCAGAGTTCCAACTCTCACCTCCACACTTTTACTCTTCCCCCTCTCCCACTGCCTCCGGCTCGCCTTCCCCGTCTCCTTCTCCTCCTTCGCCCAGCAGTAGCACAATTTCCACTGGTACGGGTGGCGGTCGTTGGTAACCCAGGCCTCGACCGATCCGGTATGGAAATTCCGCATAATTATTTGGCATCGGTTTTTTATGCCGGATGCCCTTCCTGACGTAACCCTGGTCGCCTCTTAACACACAGGGATATGGTCATATTCTAACCGGGGCATACACCGGCCCAGTACACTGGTACTCATTTCGCCGACCTCGGAGGATGACAGGCAGAGTCAACCCCTGGTGTTATACGACTTGGTATATATATATATATATATATATATATACTATATATATATATATATATATATATATATATATACACACATATATATTAATTCAGTGCCCAACGGGGCTTGAACTCAGGACCTTTTGGGTCCCAAGCCACTGCCCTACAACTGCGCCAACACCAGGCTTTATACATAATATACAAATACATTATATTGCTTTAAAATTATTCGGATCAGACTTCACTGAAATGCTTTATAAAAAAATATTAATTATTAGACTAGTCTTTTAAAAACGATTAATGTATAAACAGGCGAGCATTGGGTGGCTTTGACACCAACTCTGGTTTTCTTCTCCAATGGCCTACACCCTCCAGGAATGGCGTAACGTTGGAGAGCGGTGCCAACCACGGCAGGCTGTTGGTCTCCTCCGATGGGACGCTTGTGGTTCAAGTCGTACAAGACAGCGACGAGGACACACTACACATGCCAATGCGTACGCGGGTAGTGCGGCGGTGAGCGCGAGCGCACATCTTAAGGTCGCTCCGCCGGTTCAAGGTAGCCCAGAAGAGCGCTGGTCGTGACCCTTTCCCACTGGTTGCACAATGTACTCTTTTTGAAATTAAAACCTTTTTTTTTTTTGCATGCCACATCTAACATGCTGCTTTGGCCTAACTCTTTACACTTGCATGAAAATACACGGCCTCACACCCAGCAGCTGCGCCCACAAGCTAGAATAGCAACGAGTTTCTGCTTCTGGAAGGTTCAAAAGGACCAACCTTTACACCACAATCGAGCTTCATTAAATTGCGTTTGCACACGTGAGCCAGGGGTGGACCCTCAAAGAAAGGGACTCGTGAGAGTTTGGATTTCACAAGTAATACTTTATGGTACAACTCTTTAAGTTGTCAAAGGTGAAATGCATTGTTTACCGACGTAAAAAGGTGTGCACCAGCTACATCTTTTACCAGAAAGTTACAAAACTCGGCATTACCCTGAAACGATATCTGTGAACAGTTCCTCGATTTGAGGGTGGCAAACTGGGTTTAGTGGCTGCGGGAACTTTCCTTGGGGTTACTGACTGCTGTACTATACTCTGTTAGTGTCGGTTCCGTCAAAGCGTTTTATTGGCCAAGGTTCATGGTGGGTGGGTTTCTAGCTCTCTCCCAGCAGTAGCCCTCTTGTAATTTGTTTATAGTGCAGCAATAGCTCACCTCTCTTTTGGGTGGTAAGCCAACCAATATTTCCTCGACAAGACGAATCTCAGGTTTAGGGCTATGCTCTTTTGTGTCCATCCATTTGAGCTGCCATATCAAATTCAGCTCTTCATTGTATGAAGACCAGGCACTGCATTACAAACAAGCTTGAATCGATGGCCCAGTGAAATACTCGTCTCGAGTTTGCAAACCGCTGCTGGATGGGCTCATGAAACTTTACCGTAGAGTAATTTTTCCTAAACCTGTTGCATGCATTGGCATTTATTTGAAATGTACAGCTTACAGGGCCATCTATTTATTACATATGCATAGGGGATGGCCAA
Organism: Eptatretus atami; assembly: GCA_035128595.1. Classification (NCBI taxonomy): domain Eukaryota; kingdom Metazoa; phylum Chordata; class Myxini; order Myxiniformes; family Myxinidae; genus Eptatretus; species Eptatretus atami. The sequence goes on along the minus strand of CM068961.1, from coordinate 111,157,623 downwards.
ATGACAGAAAAATTGAGGATGAGAGTAAAAGGAGTCACAAATTCATCACCAAAAGGAAATAGATGGTCCTTTACTGTTCGGTAAAGCATGTTGCACTAATCACTGTTGATCTGATTAATCAACTTCATTACCAAAGATTAATAAAAAAAACGACTTTCCTTGCAAAAGTCCTTGTTTTTTTAAATTAAATTAACGTTTTAAAGTGGCCAAATACATTTTGTATGCACCGATTGGGCAGGGAGAAGGGGGATCAAGTGGAGAGGACAGAAAGGTTAAAACTGTGGCAAGAGAATATATGACCGTAGACAGGATGGTCAAGGGAAAGGGGTGGGAGTGGAGCTGAGCGAGAGGGTGACACGAAAACAACATGTTTAAACGCAAGTGTTTTTCGTTATTTTTGCTTTCAAGCAACAATGCAAATGGCTAGAAATTTGCATGTGGGCGCTTTGCTTAGCACTCAGTGGTTCTTCCTTTCCTCCCTTCCCGCCACGTGTGCTTTCAGCCCCCACACATAACATGACGAGTCCCGGCGGTCTGTTGCCTTTTCTGGCGTGGGGCGAGCATCTGCTGTGTGACCGACTTGACCTGGCAAACTGCAAGCTGATTGTGCAGGCAAAGCTCTGCACAATCAGTACTTCACCCTGTTCTGCTGCCACAGCTGCGCCAGGCCGCAGAGCTAGGCACATGCATCCACGACCCCCTGACCCTTCCTTCGCTTGATCCACAAATATCACTGTCTGCCAAATGTTCACCAATCTTTACGGCCATTCAAGTACCCAATGCCACAATATGGATGAAAATAAAGTTTTAACTTTAGTGCTTTTTACTTGTCCATTTCTAATCAGAATTATACCCAGTCGTGCAAACATGCGATTCGCTTCTCCTTTTTAACCGTACGACGGGATAGTCACCTGGGCATGTCTTTCTCCTCAACACTGGTGCTCTGTGCTCGAGTAGTGCTTGCTGGTCATTCATTGAGCAGCAGCTGTTAACGAGTTGCTTTAATGCCGATTCGATAGACTGCAAACCGACACAACAAAACCCAACAGAGAAGTGGAAAAAAAACAAAACAAAACCTTTATTACACGACTAGAGACGTAAGGACTTGACAAGCCACGCAGTCTCTCCTATTGCAGATGAATCTCTTAAGTGACGCGGTGAGGATATTTAGTGCAGTTTAAGTGGTTTTACTTTTGATAGAAAATGCTTATAAAGATTAAAAGCTGAAACACTCAAAGATTCCAAAATAGTGATTTGTCACAAACGGCATTGCCAGTTAAACGTATGCGATACATAAGGACTTCATATTAAAATATATAAATGTTAACTTTACCGAAATACAAATTCATTAACGTGCTACATCCAAAAAGAAACACAGCTGTTGCAAATGTTTTGCATGTGTACATATACAGCAGGGAGGCATTGAGCAAATCAGAGGTTATGATGGGTGCCAGAGACACTCCCCCCCCTCAAAAATGATGCTCTGATGGATCATTCGAATACCTCGACCAAACATCTCCAAACAATTTACAGTAGGATGCAAACCTCTTCTTTTTTGGCCGTTTTAACGTTACGTGTACAAATGGCGCGACTTTTGGCATTATATCAGTCAAATCTGTGACACTTTAATGGGGTGGGTGGTGGGGGAGATGTATTGCCACGAGGATGTGGCGATCATTAAGAAACATGGAAAAAAGAACTGTGATAAAGATTTCAGCAGAATGAAGATGAAGTTGTAAGATGCATCTTCTGGAAACGATAACGGCACATCCGTAGTGAACAAATTTTTTTTTTTTTAAAATACAGTATTACCCCTTTTGAAATCCTTAAAGTTCCTCCTGAGCAAAAACATTCCCAGCAAGCTTATCGTATTTTAACAAGAGTGACAGATTCCGGGACAAGAAATCCTGGGAATGTTCAAAATAAATAATAAATGACGAGCAGCATATTTGCAGAAGAACAATGGAACATTGTTCAAATGCTCTTCTTCACCAAACACCCCATTCTTCGTCGACTCATTCACTTAGCAAAAACCCCTTTAAAAAAGGTTTAAACTAATTGCATGAAAATGAAGCTCGGTCGATCGGGGGAAAGAAACAGTGCGTTGACAAATTTGGTCAATGATTGGAAGTTTTTGAGGTTACCCCAGCGCAAGAACAGACGCACGGGTACGACGCTCGACAAGGTGCCACGCACGGAGCGGCGAGCAACGACAAACCGTTTTTGTTTTGTTTTGCAAGTCGTGACGATGCCTGAAGCTCGGAGTAGAATGAACCATCCCATATTTACCTGCAACTGGTAAAAACTACCTCCTCACTTAATGAACAGAAAGAAATTTTAACTGGCAACCGATATTTGGCTCTTGTCCAGCCAGTCGGCGTCGTGTTATACCTTGAAGCATTGGGAAATGACCTTATTTTATACCCTCGAGCGACAGTCGTAATTCCAACGAAAGACCGATATAGTTTTCACACTGCGGTGGTCAATATAATTTGAAAGCGAGAAACAAAAATCAACCGGCGAAAATTATGTGTGGAATCTACAAGCGTCGCAACACTTCCGACTGCAAACGTAGCTTGTGACCTCGAGAAGGTTCGAGGTGAGAGAAAGCAGGTTGAAGTTTTTTGTTTTTTTGATATGTGTTACAATGTTTTGTTAACTGACACTACCTGTTTCTTGTGCAAATAATGGAATAATAAAATCTGGGGAAAGCAGCACAATGGCTATTTGGGGAGGGGGGGGGGACAAACTGTAATGCAAAGAGGTTATAAGAATATGTTGAGCAACAAGAAAATGCAGAGATAAACAAATAATTATATATTTTAGTCCTTCTGGTTTTTTGTATGAAAACATGGAGATGCAGCAATGCACCAATCAGATGCGGATCTCAAACGTTTTCTGAACATCACTGCAGAAGGGGTTGGTGGGGGATGGAGTAGCAGCAGGTGATGGTGGAGCGATAGCGTGCCTGTGCGGTTCTCCAATGAAGCCCACTGTGCTCAAATTTGGCGTCACTGGTACCTGCGGTACCATTGGCCAGTGTGGTTGCACCTTTACGCCCACCGGCGAATGGCAACGAGAGAGAGAAAGTTGCCACGTTGCGAGTTGCCTTTGCTGCAGCCGTGCCGAATGTCGGGCGGTGACGTGCGAGCTGGTGGTCCGACAGCGGATGACGCAACGGGAGTGGCTTGCGTCATCGTTCCATTTTGAACACCAGCGGCAACAACGGAAGCTTGCTGGAAAGAAAATTGTGGTGGCTGGGGTAAAAAGACGGCACTGGGCTTGGCGGATGCAGAAGGGAATGGCCAGGCCCCTGGGTCGATTTGGAAACTTGTTCAAGCCAGCGCTCGGCTTCAAGATTGTGTTCGACGATGCCCAGTGTGAAGGACACCACGAGATGCTGCGACAGAGTTTGTAAAACGGAGTTCCAACGACATACCTAAATCGGCACAAAATTGGGATGGAAGAGGGCAAAGGGGGGGGGGGGGGGTTGACAATAAAAGGTGGACAAACATCAGGCATCAGTTGATGTGTCGTCATAATTAGAAAGTGAATTTAAAAATGACATTTCTAAGAGGCGAATTCTAAGTTGTTTAATTGAAAAGCTAGAAGCACAAGCATTTGGGTACCTATTGGAATAGAATGAGCAGAAGGTGCATTCAGCCAGGGGTTGTCTCTCTTATGGTGAGTGAGGGGGTAGGGTTACTGGCAAGCATGGTGTTGCCATTAGCAAGAGCAGAGGCAGTAGCAGAAGGCAGTTTGCTGAGCTGGGAAGCATTACAAAAAGAAACGCGGAAGGAGGGGGGTAAAGACGGGGGTGCAGTCCTGATGAAAACAGCTGCAAGATCTCACATAGCTTTTGTCCAAATTCAAGAAATTTCTACAGGAGATAAAATGCAAATCGTGGTAGCAATCCCGCCACATCGAGTTTTTACCATGTTTCGCTAAAAGGCTCTGCATAAAAACAATTTCCCATTTTCTTTGCACCAGTTCCTTTATATCATGCTTGGCAGGTGCTTTATGAAAAGACTGTTGCATTATGGATAGATACGGAGCTGTAACCTTTTGTATCATCCCATGCTGACCGATTTACCATCATCCTGGTGGTTACCAAGAAGACCCAATGTCATTTCTCATCGAAAATGCTTAAATAAGCTTTTTAAAAAACCTAAAATAATATTAATAATAATAATAATAATAATAATAAGAGTTCACGCTGTTTATATAAGCGAACAATACATTAGGAAGCTGTAACCTCGTGTTGAATTTACATCCTGTTACGTATGTAATTATTACAAAACAATTTATCTTTTCATTGCTATTTCAACACAGAGAGCTCGGTTAATATTTCTGTCATCTCTGAGCCAACTTATTGCGGCTTTGATTTCCAACGGAGTTGACATCCAACAAAAGACTTTCCTGGTGTATTGCCAACACTGGCCTGGCAGGATGGCGAGAGTCGCACACTCACCTCTGAGCTGGCTAGTCTGGGTTTGAATCTCGGCTCGCTACAAACTGTCATCCTGGTCTCCAGGCAGAGCAAGGCATCAGTGAGTGTTGCTGTCCTCGATGTCCATTAATACGGGCATCGCGGATGCCAGCATTAGTTTGGGGACATTATTGAATGCCATGGTATCCTTCATGAAGAGGTGGTGAGCTACCCTTGGGTACCATGAGTAAATTACAAATCCTGGTCTAACCAACAGAGGGGCATTACATCAGTAAAAGCCCGCACCCCTTAGCCAGCAAATACACTTGCAGCAGCCCAATGTACATTATACCTTGATAGCAGAAGTTCGTGGAAAATACCACGACATAAAAAAGGGAAGAGTTTTATTCTT
>CM068961.1:111121489-111136721 GCA_035128595.1 Eptatretus atami | reverse complement strand
GGAGATGCGTCTGCATCACACCTGACCATGCTGGCCTCTTCGGACGAAGGACAAATGCCATTTCCCACAGAATATCGATGCGATACGTTGGATCGTGCACTTTCATTGCCTGCAGTTCTTTGTACGTCAATGGATTACGTCCTGTGTGCTGAGATTTGAAAATTTTGATGTTGATCCTTCCCACTTTTATGATGTCATCCGTTGTCACTGATACTCTAGGTACAGGTTTACTCACAACTGATGGCACACCTCCGATGCCTCGCCTGCATGCGAAATAACCAGATGCCAGTTTAAAGCTGGATCAGATTCAAACAGGACTAGGAAGCTCAAAGGTGAGTGCACATACTGCTACTCCGCTGTCCTGCCAACGTCGAATTTGATGTCGATTGTTTTTATTACGAACCTTCCATTATAGTAAATCCCACAGCACGTGTCCTTTACATGGTGTACTTTGCCACTTTACAAAATCTTATTTGGGAAATAATTGTCGGTTTTTGCCTCCTAAAACCAAGAATGCATTTGTGGGCACATTGATTGCATACACCAAGAGGAGGGCTGACAGGATAAACCTGGAGGTGCACGTACACACCTCAAAGCCGTCTAGCCGACCCAGCTATAAACTGTCATCCCGGTGGTTTTCCAACAGGCAGGGTGGATTAATCTCGGTGTGTGTGTCGTCCAAGACGTCCGCGTTTGTCCGCAATTATGGTGGATTAAAGATCCTCGTGTCCTTCGCGAAGAAGTAGCGAGCATTGCCGGACCCGTGAACAAATTTCAAATTCAAATCCCCACCCAACTCTTTGCGGAAGGCAATGGAATAACCACCAAGTAATAACCCTTGCCAAGAAACTTGCTTTGACAGTCCTGAAGTTGCTCGGGCAGAACACCAGAATACGCATACACAGAGGAAGGGACGTGGTGCGAGTTGCGGATAAGCAGATGCAGAAAAGTAAGAAATGAGGAAAATGTAGAGGAAATCCGTGAAACTGAGTTTGAGAAGAAAAGAAATATGAAGAGTGGAAGGGCCATCTCTGGGGAGTATGTGGGGGTGAGGGCCAAAAGTCAGCCTTTATGTGTAGGTTAATATGGATATGGCCCGCTAATGCTTTTCATCAAGCCTTTGGTGTTTTCTTACTGAAAACCATCAGGGTTCGACGCCGTATTAGCCGTATGGCAAATGTTTTGTCGCGCTGTGCCGGCTATGCTTCACAAGAACGTAAGTGGGTGGTATGATGGTTGTAATGGTGTTGCCAACTGAGCCGCCTCGATCTCCCTTGTCCATGACTTTTTCAGGAGGCACTGACGATCACAAAGCCACCAGGAGGACCTGGAGATATTGGCAGGACGAGGAGAATCCCGTGCAACGGTGTCAAGAACAAAAACGCAACATCTTTGGACAAGGTGAGACATACCTGTGGGTGGGGCGAGCAAAAAAAAAGTTGGAAAGAGTCGTTGCGTCGTTCAACATGCACCTGTATATCATGCATATCAGACAAGACCTATTGCAATCGGTATGGCCTGTTTTGTATTCTCATCTGAACCGATGCCTCATGACACAGCTGACCAGGTCAAATCCAACAGCACTGTATGTGTTGCTATCATCGCTGTGAAGGTACATTGCTGCCATAACTCATGTCTTTGCCCTGCGTTGATTTTGTGTCCAAGGTCCTTAGAGCTCACATAGCTTTGTTGTTGTTCAAAATCTCCATTTAGGGAATTCAATGTGCGGTGTTTAACATCCTTTTCTGAAAGCATTCCCAAAACACAACATTCATTGTTTGTATGAAATACCATTATTACCTTAATTGGGGTTTGGAAGGGCTTACAGTGGCACAGGTGGTGTTCATGGCATGGTTTTATTTATTTATTTTTTCCTCTGAATGATTCAGGCAATTACTGCTAACACCACTTTGGAAGTATCCAAGGCGTTGGTTGAATGACACTGAATCTTCAGACTTTCACAAACCAAAGGCTCTGTCTGGTTAGTGTCAAGCTTTGAAACCCTGGAATGAAGTGCTTCCCTGAATAAAACTTTACACCTGGTGAATAGGTGTCTCCCCCGGATGGATTGCCTGTGGAGCACGACACAATCAGGGGGGCAGTGTTCAATCGTCAGGTGGGATTGATATACTTTAATGGATAACACGCTCTTGACGCTCAGTGGTCGTTGGCACTGGCTATCCAATTTATTTTAGCATGTGGGTGTTCAAATTTCCTGCCGTAACAGCGTTCTTTGCGGGCCGGTTGCCGGTTGCTAACCGTAAGCGTGTCCTCAAAGTTCAAAGCTCGACACGCTAACAAAAAAAAAAAATACGGGGGGGTGGGGGCGGAGGAATATTGGTAATCGGCTTCGTCTATACACTATCTCTTCTAAATGGTTGGTGCAGAATTCAACAAAATTGGTAAGTTATGGATGCACCAGTGGGCAAGAAGGTGCGAGAGCGGTATCATTTTGCCTCTGCCGCCTTGAGTGAAGTCAAATACGCAAAAAATACAATGATGGGCACATTTTTGGGGGGATTTTTAACCCCATTCTGGTCCCAGGAAGGGGGACTTGGGTCCAGGTGAAAACAGAGAAATTTTTTTGACATTGGGTCATTCCTGGTGTAATTTTTTTTTTAACCATCGTTGAAACTCTGCTTTTAGATTTTGAAACGTGGGGATTTGCATTCGTTGGCCACGACTTCGCTTCAGTTTTTCATTTTTCATCGCTTTGGCTGCGCATGGGAAACATGACCATGTGTCTCAATTATTATTTTTTTAGGCTCGCCTGTTCGCAAGAACAGAGAGCTCTAGCGATAAGCCCCGGGTGAGCGGAGCGTCAGTGGTGAGCGTGACAATGTTAACAATTTTTGGTGCAAGGTTATTTTTTCCTTTCTAATGTTTTTTATCTACCACACTTTTTTTATACGCCGATAATATATATAATATATATATATATATATATATATATATGTCAGGGCGTATTATGTGTTCCTCCGTCCGCCGTCTGTCTGTGTCTTCCGTCGTCCGTTCCTGTCCGCATCTAACTCCCAAAGTTTTTAAAACTTTCACGTTCATATTTGGGTACATAGGTAAGACTGTGGCAGACGGTGTGGTCCGCAACATACGTTGTCATCTTAAAGTGGTTGCCATGGCAACAGGATGCTGTTTTTCCATCCGTTCCTGTCGCACTCTAACTCCAAAGTTTTTCAACTTTCAAACGTTTCATATTTGGTACATAGGTACCGACTGTGGAGACTGGTCGTGACATACTTCGTATCTAATAGTGGTTGCCGATGGCAACCGCAGGATGCTGTTTTCCATCCGTTTCCTGTCCGCACTCGAACTCCAAAGTTTTTCAACTTTCACGTTTCCATATTTGGTATGTAGGTACAGACTGTGGAGACGGTATGTTCGCGACATACGTTCGTTCATCTAAAGTGGTTTGCCATGGCAAACTAGGAATGCTGTTTTCCATGTAGTAGGCATAATTTTTGTTAATACCTTCTTGTTTGGGCGTATATTGTGCTCACTTGCGCTCTTGTACTAGATTAACAACTATACAAAATACTTCTCTTCTTCTTCTTCTTTCGCTGCTCCCGTTAGGGGTCCACAAGCGGATCACTGTCTCCATTTCGCTCTATCCTCCACATCTTCCATTGACACTCCAACCACCCGCATGTCCGCCCTCACCGCATCCATGAAACCCTCTTTCTTGGCTCCCTCTTCTGCTCCTGCCTGGCGGCTCCATCCTCAGCATCCTTCTCCGATATAACTCCGCTTCCCTCCTGTGCACATGTCCAACCAATCTCAATCTCGCCTCTCCTCACTTTGTCTCCCCCAAAACCGTCATACCTGCGCGTGTCCTCTAAATGGTAACTTCATTCCTTATCCTGTCCAGCTCGTCACTCCCACGAGAATCGCAGCATCTTTTAACTCTGCCACCTCCAGCTCCGCTTCCTGTCTTTTGTTAGCGCACCGCCTCCAAACCTACAACATAGCTGGTCTTCACTACCGTATTATAACTTTCCCCTTCACTCTTGCAGCTACACTTCTGTCAACAAATCACTACTGCAACTTTTCACCCACTTCCATCCTGCCTGACTCTCTTTTTTCAACTGCTACACAACTCTCCGTTACTTTGGACAGTTGATCCCAAGTAATTTAAACCCATCCTTCCCACCTCAACTCCTTGCAACCTGCAACCATACCACCACCTTCCTCTCATTTACGCACATGTCCTCCGTCTTCTCCTACTGACTATCATTCCCCTTCCTCTCCAGTGCTACCCTCCCACCTCTCGAGGCTCGCCACATGCCTGCTCCTACTCCCCTACAGATCATGAAGTCATCCGCGAACATCAAGTCCATGGAACTCCAGTCTGATCTCGTCCGTCAACCCTGTCATACATTGCAAACAGGAAAGGGCTCGAGTCGATCCTTGGTGGGCAATCCACTTTTACCTTAAAACCGGCCGTCATTCCTACCGCACACCTCACCGCTGTCCACACTGTCCTCATACATACCTGCACGATCCTCAACATACTTCTCCACCACTCCCTGACTTCCTCATACAATGCACACTCCTCTCTTTGCAAACCGCTATCATAAGCTTTCTCTAACATCCACAAACACACAATGTTAAATCCTTTCTGGCCTTCCTATACTTCTCCATCAACATTCTCAAAGCAAAACATGCATCAGTGTGCTCTTTCCTGGCCGAAAACCCATATTGCTGCTCACAAATCGTCAACCTCTCCTCTCAACCAAGCTTCCACTACTCTTTCCCACACCTTCATGTGTGCTAACAACTTTAATCCCTCTGTAATTTCCAACAGGCTTTCTGTACATCACCCTTATTCTGGAAAATCGGAACCAGTACATCTTAATCTCCACTCCTCCGGCATCCTCTCACTTTCCAAGATTTTATTAAACAATTTGGTTTAACAACCCCACTGCCATCTCTCCGAAACACTTCAGCCTCACTGGTTATCATCTGGGCCACCGCCTTTCCACTTTTCATCCTCTTCACAGCAGTCCCTCACTTCATCCTTACTGGATCCACACCCATTCCCAGATTCACTATCTCCACTGCTTCCCAACCTCTCTCTCTCTTTCATTTTCTTCATTCATCACTCCTCCAAAGTACTCCATCCCACGCTTCTTCAACAACTCCTCGCTCGTCAGCCAATTCCCATTTGCGTCCTTTATCCCCTAACCGCAGCACATCCTTCCCAGCTCGTCCTCCCTGTCTGCAATCGGTATATAATCCTTTTCCCCTTCCTAGTACCAACTTCTTCCTACAGCTGTATAATGCCTTTTCCTTAGCCTTGCACCTCTCTCTTTGCCTTTCGCCGGCCACTCCTTGTACTCCTGTCTACTTTTCCTTCATCTCCTCTGACTTCCACTTCTTTTTTCGCCAACCCTTCACTTCGCTATAACTTTCCTGTACTTCCTCGTTCACCTCCAATCTCCTTATCTTCCTTCCTCTGTCCAGATGTCACCAAGTCGCTTCCTAGCTATCTCCCTCACGCACTTCTGCTGTAGTTGCCAATCACCAACCCATCTTTATCACATCGCAACACCTGTCTCGCCTTCCTCCCTAAATTCCACGCAAGTCCCTTCCTCATTCAGATTCCGCACCATCTGGTCCTTGTTCAGTCCTCACTCTCTTCCTCAACCTCAACCTCAATCATCCTACAACCAAATCGATGCTGTCGAGCTTCACTCTCCCTGCCACCACTTACAAGTCTCTAATCTCTTTCCGGTTGCATCTCTGCTTAAGATGTAATCCACCTATGTGCACTTTCCTCCACTCTTGTACGTATTTACCACTGTTCTCCTCTTCTTGAAATACGTATTTACCACTTCCATTTCCAATTCTTTTGCAAAACTCTACACCATTTGCCCTTCATCATTTCTCTTGTTGAACCGTAACCTACCCATCACCTTCCTCATCTCTTTATCCCTTCCCACAACATGCCCATTGAAAATCTGCTCCAATCACCACTCTTTCATCCCTTGGATACACTCTCCACCACTTCATCTAACTCACTCCAAGAAATCTTCTTAACCCATCTCACATACCCATAATGTGGGCCATATGCATGATGACACTTCATCACACTCGGTCAGACACTCTCCTCACCTCAAATACCCTCTTGACATAACTTCCTTCAGGATTACCGCCGACACATTTCTTTCCTCCCATCCACACCATGGTAGAAACACGTTTGAAAACCAACCTCCAATGCTTCCTAGCCCTTACTCCACTCCACTGGGCTCTTGGTAACAACCCAGTATGTCCACCTCTTTCTTCTCTCCATCATATCAGCCAACTCTCAGCCTTTGGCCAGCATCGTCCCACAAATTCAGAGTTCCAACTCTCACTCCACAACTTTTACTCTTTCCCCCTCCACTGCCTCCGGCTCGCCTTCTCCCCGTCTTCCTTCTCCTCCTTCGCCCCAACGGGACAGTAGCACATTCCACTGGTACACGGTGGCGGTCGTTGGTAACCCAGGGCCTCGACCGAATCCGGTCTGGACATTCCGCATAATTATTGGCATCGTCGGGTTTTTAGCGGTGCCCTTCCTGACGTAACACTGGTCGCCTCTTACGACACCACAAGGGATATGGTCACCTATTCTAACCGGGGCATACACCGGGACCAGTAACACTGGTACTCATTTCGCGCCGACCTCGGAAGGATGACAGGCAGAAGTCAACCCCGCTGGTGTTATACGACTTGGTATATATATATATATATATATATATCATGACATATACACACATATATATATATATATATATACAGTACATATACACACATATTATATAATATATAACACACATATATATTAATTCAGTGGCCCAACGGGGCTTTGAACTCAGGACCTTTTGGGGTCCCAAGCCACTGCCCTCACCACTGCGCCAAACCACCAGGCTTATACATAATATACAAATACATATATATTGCTTTAAAATTATTCGGATCAAGAACTTCACTGCCATGCTTTATAAAAAAATATTATTATTAAGACTAGTCTTTAAAAACGATTATGTTATATAACAGGCGAGCATTGGTGGCTTTGAACACCAACTCTGGTTTCTTCTCCATGGCCCACAACCCTCCGGAATGGCGTAACGTTGGAGAGGGGTGCCAAACCACGGGCAGGCTGTTGGTCCTCCTCCGATGGGACCGCTTGTGGTTTCAAGTCGTACAAGACAGCGACGAGGGACACTACAGCATGCAATGCGTACGCGGGTAGTGCGGCGGTGAAGCGCGAGCGCACATCCTTAAGTCGCTCCCGTCGGTTTTCAAGTAGCCCGAAAGAGCGCTGAGTCGTGACCTTTCCTAACTGGTTGCACAATGTAACCTTTTGAATTAAACCTTTTTTTTTTTTGCATGCCACATCTTAACATGCTGCTTTGGCCTAACTTCTTTACACTTGCATGAAATACACGGCCTCAACACCCAGCAGCTGCGACACAAGCTAGAATAGCAACGAGTTTCTGCTTCTGGAAGGTTCAAAAGGACCAACCTTTTACACCACAATCGAGCTTCATTAAATTGCGTTTGCACAACGTGAGCCAGGGGTGGACCCTCAAAAGAAAAAGGACTCGTGAGAGTTTGGCTTTCAACAGTAAATAACTTAATATGGTACAACTCTTTTAAGTTGTCCAAAGGTGAAATGCATTGTTTTACCGACGTAAAAGGTGGCACCAGCTAACATCTTTTTACCAGAAGAGTTCAAAACACGGCATTACCCGAACGATATCTGTGACAGTTCCTCGATTTGAGGGTGGCACAACTGGTTTAGTGGCTGCGGGACTTTTCCTTGGGGTTATGACCTGCTGTACTATACTCTGTTAGTGTCGGTTCCGTCCCAAAGCCGGTTTTATTGGCCAGGTTTCATGGTGGGTGGGTTTCTAGTCTCTCCCAGCAGTAGCCCTCTTGTAATTTTGTTTTATAGTGGGGCAGCAATAGCTCACCTACTCTTTTGGTGGTTAACCAACCAATATTCCTCGACAAGACGAATCTCAGTTTGAGGGCTAGCTCTTTTGTGTCCCTCCATTTGGAGCTGCCATATCAAATTCAGCTCTTTCATTGTATGAAGAACCAGGCACTGCATTACAAACAAGCTTGAATCGAATGGCCCAGTGAAATACTCGTCTCGAAGTTTGCAAACCGCTGCATGGATGGGCTCATGAAACTTTACCGTAGAGTAATTTTTCCTAAAACTGTTGCATGCATTGGCATTTACTTGAAATGTACCGCTTAACGGGCCATCTGATTATTACATATGCATAGGGGAGGCAAATGACAGAAAATTGAGGATGAGAGTAAAAGGCAGTCACAAATTCATCACAAAAGGAAATAGATGGTCCCTTTACTGTTCGGAAAATGCATGTTGCACTATACTGGTCTGAAAATTAATCAACTTCTTACCAAAGATTAATAAAAAAAACGACTTTCCTTCAAAAGTCACTTTTTTTTAAATTAATTAACGTTTTAAAGTGGCCAAATACATTTTTGTATGCACCGATTGGGAGGGAGAAGGGGATCAAGTGGAGAGGACAGAAAGGGTTCAACTGTGGCAAGAGAATATATAGACCGTATGACAGGATGGTCCGAGGGAAAGGGGTGGGGGGAGCATGCAGGGTGACAGCAAACAAAAATGTTTAAACGCAAGTGGTTTTTCGTTTATTTGGCTTTCAAGCAACATGCAAACTGGCTAGAAATTTGCATGTGGGCGCTTCGCTTAGGCACTCAGTGGTTCTTCCCTTTCCTCCTTCCCGCACGGTGCTTTCAGCCCACACATAACAATGACGAGCCGCGGTCTGTGCCTTTTCTGGCGTGGGGCGGCATGCTTGGCCTGTGTGGACCGACTTGACCTGGGAACCTGCAAGCTGATTGTGCGGCAAAGCTCTGCAAAAAATCGTACCTCACCCTGTTCTGCTGCCACAAGCTGCGCCAGGCCGCAGAGCTAGGCACATGCCCTCCACGACCCCCCGACCCTTCCTTCGCTTATCCAATCAATTATCAGACTGTCTGCCAAATGTTCACGCAATCTTTAGGCCATCAAGTACCCAATGCCACAACTAGGATGAAAATACAAAGTTTAACTTTAATGCTTTTTTACTTGTCCCATTTCAATCAGAATATACCCAGTCGTGGCAAACATGCGATTTCGCTTTCTCCTTTTTAACCCGTCGACGGGATAGCTGGGCATGTCTTTCTCCTCAACACTGGTGTCTGTGCTCGAGTAGTGCTTGGCTGGTCATTCATTGAAGCAGCAGTGTTAACGAGTTGCTTTTAATGCAGATTCGATAGACTGCAACACCGAACACACAAAACCCAACAGAGAGTGGAAAAAAAACAAAACAAACCTTTAATTACCGACTAGAGACGTAAGGACTTGACAAAGCCACGCAGTCTCTCCTATTGCAGATGATTCTTAAGTGACCGGGAGGATATTAGTGCAAGTTTTAAGTGGTTTTAGCTTTTGATAGAAAATGCTTATAAAGATTAAAAGCTGAAACACTCAAAGCTTCCAAAATAGTGATTGTACACAACGGCATGCCAGTTAAAAAACGTATGCGATACATAAGGATTCATATTAAAATATATAAATGTTTAACTTTAACCGAAATACAATCATTAACTGGCTAATCCAAGAAACACAGCTGTTGCAAATGTTTTGCATTGTACATATACAGCAGGGAGGGGCATTTGAAGCAATAGAGGTTATGATGGGTTGCCAGAGACCTCCCCCCCTCAAAAATGATGCTCTGATGGGATCATTCGAATACTCGACCAAACCATCCTCCAATACAATTACAGTAGCGACTGCAAAACCTCTTCTTTTTTTGGCGTTTTAAAAACGTTAACGTGTACAACATGGCCGCGCTTTTGGCATTATAATCAGTCAAATCTGTGACACTTTAATGGGGTGGGTGGTGGGGGAGAATGTATTGCCACGAGGATGTGGCGATCATTAAGAAACATGGAAAAAGACTGTGATAAATGATTTCAGCAGAATGAAGATGAAGTTGTAAGATGCATCTTCTGGGAAACGATAACGGCACATCCGTAGTGAACAAATTTTTTTTTTTTTTTTACCATACAGTATTACCCTTTTGAAATCCCTTAAAGTTCCTCCTGGCAATAAACAATTCCCACAAGCTTATCGTATTTTAACAAGAGTGACAGATTCCGGGACCAAGAAATCCTGGCGGAAATGTTCAAATAAAATAATAAATGACGAGCAGCATATTTGCAGAAGCACATGGAACATTGTTCAAAATGCTTCTTCTTTTCACTCAACACCCCTTCTTCGTCGACTGTCATTCACTTAGCAAAAACCCCCTTTAAAAAGTTTAAACTAATTGTCATGAAAATGAGCTCGTCCGATCGGGGGAAAGAAAACATGCGTTGACAAATTTGGTCAATGATGGAAGTTTTGAGGTTACCCCAGCGCCAAGAAGACGCAACGGGTAGACGCTTGACCAGGTGCCACGCCACGGACGGCGAGCAACGACAACCGTTTTTGTTTTGTTTGCAAGTTCGGTGACGATGCCTGAACCTCGGGAAGTAGAATGAACCATCCCATATTTACCTGCAACTGGTAAAACTACCTCCTCACTTAATGAACAGACAGAAATTTTAACTGGCAACCGATATTTGGCTCTTGTCCAGCCAGTCGCGTCGTGTTATATCCTTGAAGCAAAGTTGGGAAAATGAACCTTATTTTAATACCTCGAGCGACAGTTCGTAATTCCAACGAAAGACCGATATAGTTTTACACTGCGGTGGTCAATAAAATTTGAAAGCCGAGAAAACAAAAAATCAACCGGCGAATTATGGTGTGGAATCTACAAGCGTCGCAACACTTCCGACTGCAAACGTGCTGTGACCTCGAGAAGGTTCGAGGTGAGAGAAAGCAAGGTTGAAGTTTTTTTGTTTTTTGCATAATGTGTTCACAATGTTTGTTTAATGAACCCTACCTGTTTCTTGTGCAAATAATGGCATAATAAAATCTGGGGAAAAGCAGCACAATGGCTATTTGGGGAGGGGGGGGGGACAAACTGTAGATGCAAAGAGGTTATAGAATAGATGTTGAAGCAACAAGAAAACAGAGATTAAAACAAATAATTATATATTTTTGTCCTTCTGGTTTTTGTATGAAAACATGGAGATGCAGCAATGCAACAATCAGATGCGGATCTCAAACGTTTTCTGAACATTCACTGCAGAAGGGGTTGGGTGGGGATGGAGTAGCAGCACGAGGTGATGGTGGAGCGATAGCGTGCCCTGTGCCGGTTCCTCCAATGAAGCCCACTGTGGCTCAAATTTGGCGTCACTGGTACCTGCGGTACCTTGGGCCAGTGTGGGTTGCACCTTTACGCCCACCGGCGAAATGGCACGGAGAGCGCAAGAAAGTTTTGCCGTTGGCGAGTTGCCTTTGCTGGCAAGCCGTGCCGAATGGTCGGCGCGGTGACGTGCGAGGCTGGGTGGTCCGACAAGCGGATGACGCAAACCGGGAGTGGCCTTTGCGTTTCATCGTTCATTTTTGAACACCAGCGGCAACAAACGGAAGCTTGCTGGAAAAGAAATTGTGGTGGCCTGGGGTAAAAAGACGGCAACTGGGCCTGGCGGATGCAGAAGGGAATGGCACAGGCCCCTGGGGTCTGATTTTGGAACTTGTTCACGCCCGCGCTCGGCTTTCAAGATTGTGTTCGATCGATGCCCCAGTTGTGAGGACACCACGAGATGCTGCGACAGAATTTGTAACACGGAGTTCCAACGACCTTACCTAAATCGGCACAAAATTGGGATGGAAAGAGGGCAAAGGGGGGGGGGGGGGTTGACATAAAGGTGGACAAACATCAGGCAATCAGTTGATTGTGTCGTCATAAATTCAGAAAGTGAAATTTAAAAATGACATTTCGTAAAGGCGATTCTAAGTTGTTTAATTGAAAAGCTAGAAGCAACAAGCATTTGGGACCTATTTGGAATAGAATGAGCAGAAAGGTGCATTCAGCAGGGGTTGGTCTCTCTTATGGTGAGTGAGGGGGTAAAGGGTTACTGGCAAGCATGGGTTGCATTAGCAAGAGCAGAGGCAGTAAGCAGCAGGCAGTTTGCTGAGCTGGGAAGCATTTACAAAAAGAAAACGGGAAAGGAGGGGGGTAAAGACGGGGGGTGCAGTTCTGATGAAAACAGCTGGCAAGAATCTACACATAGCTTTTGTCCAAATCAAGAAATTCTCAGGAGCTAAAATGCCAATCGTGTAGCAATCCCGCGCACAATCGAGTTTTTACCATGTTTCGGCTAAAAGGCTCTGCATAAAACAATTTTCCATTTCCTTTGCACCAGTTCCTTTTATAATCAGCTTGGCAGGTGCTTTATGCAAAGACCCTGTTGCATATGGGATAGATACGGAGCTGTAAACCCTTTTTGTATCAATCCCATGCTGACGATTTACCATCATCCTGGTGGGTTACCAACAAGACCAATGTCTTTCTCATCGAATCTTAAATAGGCTTTTTTTAAAAACCTAAAAATATATATTAATATAAAATTAATAATAATAATGAGTTCACGCTGTTTATATCAAAGCGAACAATACATTACGAAGCTGTAACAGATCGTGTTGAATTTACATCCTGTTACGTAATGTAATTAATTACAAAACAATTTATCTTTCATTGCTAATTCAACACGAGAGAGCTCGGTTAATATTTCTGTCATCTCTGAGGCCAACTTATTGCGGGCTTGATTCCAACGGAGTTGCATCCAACAAAAGATTCTGGTGTATTGCCAACACTTGGGCTGGCAGGATTGGCGAAGTACGCACACTCACCTCTGAGCTGGCTAGTCCTGGGTTTGAATCTAGGCTCGGCTACAAACTGTCATCGGTTCGCAGGCAGAGCAAGGCATCAGTGGAGTGTGCTGTCCTCGATGTCATTAAAGGGCATCGCGGATGGCCAGCATTAGTTTGGTGGACTTATTGATGCCATGGTATCCTTCATGAAGAGGTGGGTGAGTAACCTTGGTACCTGAGTAAATTAACAATCCTGGTCTAACAACAGAGGGGCAATTACATCAGTAAGGACATGCCGCACCCTTAGCCAGCAATATCCACTGCAGCAGCCACAATGTACATTATACCTTGATAGCAGAAGTCGTGGGAAAAACCACGACATAAAAAAAGGGAAGAGTTTATTTCTTGAGTTTGTGAAAGAATTCAAGTGGGGGTTATATATTTCTTTAACAGCAAATTTCTTTTTTTTTTAACTGGTGTCATCGAGGGCAGTGGTTCTGTTGTTTTATACACACCTGGGTTCAAACTGTTTTTTTGGGGTCCGATTGAAAAAAATTTTCCCCCGTAATTTGGATTAATTTGACCAGGAACTTTTGAACTTTCTCGCTCCGAGGAGCGTTTACCGTGTTCAGGGTGGGGCAAACAGACAACAATAACCAATTATATATATGTATATACATTGGTCGGAACCGCAATCGTCAGCGGGATACCTTCCTGAAAAAAAAAAAAGGGCGTGAATGTTGGGGTCAAATTTGTGATTTTTTGTCAAGGTCTGAGGAGAGGGAGAGGCTGCCTGCCTGCTGTCAGATAGTCCAGTCAAATTACGTATCTTCACCCCCACTAATTGCAAAAGAACTCATTTTCCACTGCAGTGCATTTCAGTAAGACCCTATCACCATACTAAAAGTCCTAAAAAAAAATCCTAGCATGGGAAAGTAAGTGTAATTTTTGCATACACTAGCAAATTTCGCTTCCGCCATAAGAGAAAATTCCATATTTTCACACGATAACTTGCATCCAAGTACCCAATTGAAGCAATCAAGTGTCCAAACCCCTGTTTTCAAGTCAAGGGAACATGATAGGCATTTCATTTGCCCAAATTTAAAATATTTTTTAAACATATTTGCATATTATGCAAATTAAGTTTCAGGGAATTACGAAATTCTAATTTTCACTATTATTTCCCATATAAGGACAAGTATCCAAACCCATATTATGAATACAACTTGCATCAAATATGCATATTAGCCTTTAGCAATTAGAGAAATCAAAAAATGTCAGATAACTTTGCATCCATGTGCCTGATACAAACAATAAAGTCATAATAACAAGCAAGTATGGAAAAAATTAACCTAAAACAGCACCAGCAATACCTGAAATACTTAAAAGTGTGACACCCAATTCAAGACGATAGTAACATTTAACAACAGGTTTTTCACTGCTAATCGGTAATGTGGTTAGTGTTCTTCATTAATTAAAGGTAAGCATATTCAATCAGTACACTGCTGGTCATCTAATCTCCACCCGAGATGAATAGGCACAACTTACACCTTAACCACCCCAACATCCATGACAGTCAATGGGGATACGCTTGCAGGTGCATTGCTGGTGCTACAACCCGGTCTTGAGTTACACTGAATACTTGGTCAACTTCTCTGGTGCAGCGGGAGATGCGTCTGCTCAACCTGAACATGCTGGCCTCTTTCGACGAAGGAACAAATGCCATTTCCCCACAGAATAATCGATGCGATTACACGTTGGAGTCGTGCAACTTTCATTGCCTGCCGTTCTTTGGTACGTCAATGGATTAACGTCCTGTGGCTGAGATTTGAAAATTTTGATGTTGATTCCTTCCCACTTTTTATGATGTCATCCGTTGTCACTTGATAACTCTAGGTACAGGTTTACTAAGCGCTTTCCTGGTGTGAAGTGGAAATAATCCCATTCCGTGGAAGCTCCAAAGCCATCAAGAAGTTCCTTATATGTGGATCAAACATTGTCACCAACATGCTGAAATTAACTCTCCAGATCCCAGGCTCAGGCAAACTCTGCCCCTTGTGAATGAGCGGCACTTTTCTCGAACTCCGCACTTGTCAGAATAGGAACAACAGAAGCCGTGTCTTATGAAAGAGTATCTACGATGAACCGTGATGAAAACTGATGATGCATCAGTTGTTAAGTCCCAAAATTGCAATGGGGCTAGAATGCTCTTGGCCTTGGTTGGCTTGCATTATAGCTTGTCCAATGATGCTACCCTTCAGATCAGTGTTTTCTGCCAACGAACAAACCTTGCACAACATCAGTAGTGACTGTGGAATGACTGCACAGCTGCTTCTGTGATGCACATCTGTTTCTGGTTGGATATACATCATTGAAGAGTCCAACTGCCTTTTAGTCAATTTGATAAGCTTGGCAACTGTGTTTATC
>CM068961.1:111083556-111111056 GCA_035128595.1 Eptatretus atami | reverse complement strand
ATCCCAAAACTTCTGCAGAGCGAACCACAATAATCTCTTCCTCACAAGCTTGTCCGTGGACCACTTGCTCGACCTCCTTCCCTAGAGCCTCTCTTGGTTTTCTTCTGGTGAACTGCAGTTCTCTTCTTCCTCCTGGGCAGCGTCCTCCTCTGGGGTGCCGTCCACAATAAAAATAAATGTACATATTTTCTTCTGGGCTCCACAGTGCACTACACCACCATGGCTGGCACAAAGAGGCCAGAGAGATTGGAATTTTTATACCAATGGTTAAAAGGAATTGATAAAACGAACCGTGTTCAGCCAAATATAATTAAATGTCTGTTTGTTTAGTTTGAATGAACAGCATTTACTTCAATAGCATTCAGGGTCAATTTTGTTGGTTTTATTTGATTTGACTATTAAAAGGAACATAATTGAGTGAAACTGAACGGTTAGAGAAACATACTGTACGAATATTACTGAAGTAGAAAGCATCGGGGTCCGTTCGCTCATTTGTGTACGGTGGTCAGCATTCCTTGCCAAGATTGCCGTATTCACTTGCTTCCACAATAATGCAATTCCAAATACAGCTCCACAATTCATTCCAACAAAAAGTTTTGTTCTATTCTGCAAGGGTTTCCCGAAAGGCGATTCAACAATTCAGAATCTCTGCCATCGTTTGGAATTCACACGGAGATTTTATGATTGTACGCATTACCATTCCATACGTGTGGCAGAGGACGTTCCATACGTGTGGCATCTCTTTACATTCCATACGTGTGGCAGAGGACTGCAACGTTTGAATTTCAATTAAATCCATTTTGATGGATCCAAATCCATCTCAAGTCACCTCAACCACGACCTCCATCTCCATAGATTTGCTCATAAGCAAATGGCATGTTCATTTTATAAGACCGCAACTCTGAGCGTTTACCCAGACGGTTCGTCCCGGCTTTCGCATGGACCAAACTTTTTCTGTTGCCGCCTTAGTAAAGCCAATCTGCATAATTGTTTACCCATGTTTTTATTGATAGCATTAATCTTGTGTTTGATTGCATATCAATGTTGTTTAAATGGCTGTCGGAACATGGCAACCTTGCTGCTCTGGCTGATGACGAGTCATGCTCAGTGCCGTTTTACATTTACTGTGAGGTCATGAGTAAAACAAGAGCAAGAATTGCTTTGCAAGGCATGTCCCCGACCGATGTGATATTTTCCGAGTCCAAAAAGGGGCATAACTGTGAAAAGTTGATGAAACGCCCTGAAACTCGAACTTGTTCTCACTTGTAATAAAGCAATGTACCAAGTTTCAGTTGATGTTAAAGGGTATGGGGAAGTGAAACCGGTAGAGGACTAATAATCTGAGATAGACAGAATTATTTAATTTAGTTTTTGAATTTTCAGCATAAATCGCTCTTCTTTTGAGAGTGTTTTTGATTATTTTTACAAGTACGCTGTTATCCCCACACTTTAAAAAAACAAAACAAAAAAAACAACGGGAGGCTATCACAATTGGGATCTGTCCGTCCATACGTCCGTCACGCTATCTCCTCCTAAACGATTGTGTAGAAATTCAGCAAACTTGGTAGTTATGATCACCACATGGTATGAAGGTGTGAGAGGAGTATCATATTTGGCCCCCTGAGGGATCAAAAGGTCAAATACCAAAAAAATGCAATTATGGGCACATTTTAAAACATTTTTAAATGATACTTTGTATCGTACTAGTATATGCAAGACGCATGCAAAATGTAACTTCATTTTTTTTTTTGACAGCCGGTTCATGCCCTGGGGGTTGGGGAATTTGGGTCACAACAGAAGATTTCTTTTTTAAACTCAAAATTTGATGCTGGTCAATTCCCGGTATAACTTTTTGCCATCTCTCAACTTTGCTTGATGTAGGAAACGTGGGGATTTGCGATGGCATGCCATTGCATTCACTCTAGTTAGACGAGGTTAAACGTGGGAACATACAACATGTAATTATAATAATCAGTATTGCATTGTACAGGTTAAAACCGTTAATTTGATACCAAACCTCACTGGTTTGTACCAAGTTACAGGTTTAATGTAATTATGCTGTATTGGGGAAGGGTAGGGAGAAAGGGCGTGACCTGAGAAAAAGACTTGGTCATCTCTTCGTTTTAGTTAAGTTATTAGTTCCAGTTAAAACTCCAGTTAATACTCTTCGCTTCATCGACTTCACTCTCATTAAAACTGTTTTGGATGATAGAAGCTCCTCTCTTACTTTCCCATACTCTGTGCTGTACTTCAATTCTGCATCAACTTTCTCTTTCATACTTTGAACCACCCCCCCATAAAAGGGATTTTTTTTACATTTCTTCAGATTTTTAGCTCCTGCTCTTTCAGCCCTCCAACCACCCACCACCCCCACCCACAGCTCCTTGAAGATGTGCATGCTTTTACAATAAGACCCCTACCTAGAAAAACCAACTAAATTTCACAGTCTGCACACCTCCACTTTTTTATTCCTCTTTTCTCACATTTGTTCAACTGCCTACCCAAGGCTGTTCAATCGATCAAACTGCTCCTTCCAGCGTTTCAAGTTCGGGGTACACCGAGATTTTTTTCATTCCCATCCCTATCCATAATCCTTTCTTCCCCCCATTAACTTGACCCTCATGCTTGCAGGTTACTACGTTTCATACACCACTCTCTCCTCATTATCTTGCTTACTGCATCCACCTGCTGCATGTTGTCTATTTTTTATTACTCAGTCTACTTTCTTCCATAAGCTTAAATTTTGTACACAAAAATGTAGCGCATTCGCTGTGCCATGAAAAGCATGTCGCAAAAAGTCAACAAACAAAGTCAATATTAATAATCCCTGCTTAAGAATAATATTTAAACATCTCTAGTTCGGGGTCCGCTGCATGTGTACGTTGGATCGGCAATTCCTTCTTCCACTTCATCAAAGCTAAGTTTTCCAGACCGGATCTGTCGTGTCTTTCTGTTATATTTTCATCCCGTTGTTACTGTTTGTGTTTTCGCCCAATTTCCCATGTTAAACGGAACCTTGTTGTGCTCTGTCGAATTTGTGTCCGTGTACCTCGGGCCTAGTCCTCAGCTATCTGGCATGCAAATTCCGTCTCTTATCTGACGTTGTGTGCCTCTTTCCATTTCATTTCTCTCAAGTATTGTCCTTTCAGCATCCTAAACTTTATCCAATTCTTCCTACTCACTTCAAAAATAAAAAAAATAAAAAAATATATATATATATTGTTACGGCTGTGGAAATTCGCAAACCACCATTCAGGACCCGTAGGTGAGATATCTCTAAGTACATGTGTAGTTAGCCCCAACCGTTGTTGAGGGAATTAATGTGATTCATTCGGGCTGCGACGCTTTGAGTCAGTCGTTTTTCTTTTTCTATCTTTTATTTCAAACACACAACATTTCAACAACCACGCCATCCCATCACAGCGCCAACCACACTGCCACCACGCCACCTCCACCATCTACGCCACTACATCTTCGCCACTACGAACGGAAAACAAAGCGCCGAGAGAGGGAACTGCGAGGATGCGCAGGTTTCCCCGCCTGTTTCTTCCGTTGACTTCCCCGCGTTTGGAGTGGCGGAAGAGCGATGCAGGTCAAAGGTCAAAGGTGAGAAAAGGTGGGGCCTCTTTTTGGGGAATAATGCTCTGGCCCGGAGCCAAAAACTGACTCCCCCGGCCCCCAGACGGAGCGGGGTGGAGGGAAAGCGTGAGGGCACGCCCCTTCGAGAGGGTTCCCCAAGAAGCTCGAAGGGAGGCGGGGCCGAACACGGGGCGGGGCGGAAGGGCGGAGTCCCGCGCGATAAAAGACGGACACGGGCGGGCCGCACTTGCTTGCTCTTCCGCCTTTTCCTCTTAGTCTCCTCGTCGTGGTGGCCGCTGGCCTGGTCTGCTGTGGTGCGGTCCCGGACCCGCTGGCGGGAAGGAGCGTCTGCCATTCCCCTCTCCCGACCTCGGGCATCCACGTTTCCCCCCCCTCTATCCGCCGCGCGAGATAGCGCCGGAAACCCCGCACGTGGTGTCGAGCGGCAACACGTGCCGGCGCGAGGCACGCCGGAGAGGACTCGCCTACCACGCCAGGGCACGGAGTCGGGCCGGGCGCGACCACGCCGACGGACGTAGGAGAGGGACTCGACGGCCCAAAGGGAAGTCACCTTTTTCTTTTCGGGGTTTTTGTATAGATCTTGTGGCGCCGTGTCTTGTAAAGTAGAACTGTTTAATGTCGCCGTGTGTGCGCGTAGTCGGTTTACCTGCTTTTCTTCTTGCATTTGCTTTTTGTGTTTTGGCTGTTATATGTGCATTTTTATTGTGACTGTAATATAGTGCCTTCCGTGCTGGTCTGTGCGCGGATAAATGTGCTTTGTGTGAACTGTTTTCCCGTTTTCGCTTCTTTTCCCTTATTGACTCTCCATCCTGTTTCACGTAAAGGGTTCGTAGTGGGCTTAATACGCCCGGTATTAATCGGAACGTCGAGGCCGACGAACACCGCTCGGTTATCACTGTAGCACGGAACGGACCGCTTAAGCGGTTCGTGTCCGGAGTCGGCCTGCGGCGAGGTACGATCGCCCGGTTTACCATCCGCGTGGGTACTTAGGTAGTCGAGTTTGGCGAACAACCTATCCCACGCGGGTGGCCGATTTGGCACGATTGTGGTGAGGTCGAAAGGCCCACCCGTGACTGGCCGAGCGATAGTTCCCGGAGGGTCACGACTGAATTGTCTGTCCGGTGGGCGACGTGCCGCGATTCGAGTCACGTGGCCGTTCGCACGCCGCCGGCGCGAATTCGCAACAAATATATATATATATTAATATATATATATATATATATTTTTTTTTTTTTTTTAACTCCAAAGCACGAGTTCAATGTGCCTGTACTTCCTGTACTTCATTCTTTATCCCTTCCTTTTCTCAAATATCTCCCAACTGAACACTATTCATTGAATGAATGGTTCTATTTAAAAACATTTTATAATGTTCCACTTTCCTTATTTCTCCATTCGGAGCACACCACATGTTTTTCTTCTTCTTCATCACGACTTATTCCTCCTCTCCTTATTCACCCGAGGATTATTTTCCAAACCTGTCGCAAACCTAAACGTTTTTGGTTCATCAGCCCTCCTCCCGTAACTACAGCACCACTTTCCTCCATGCCTTCAACAATCATTCTTTCCACCCTCCCATAATGTCTGTCTCCATATGTCCAGATTGGGGAATCTTGAGAAGTCCAGTTTGCAGAGGTTGTCTGCTCACAAGAATAAATTCTCCTTCACGTCCTTTAACGGTGTCAAACCCCTCATTTTCAGTGCTCTCCCCCCCAACATCCCCGACATGCTCACGTCCTTCCAACCACATGCCTTCTACGTTTCACCCTCTTCAGCATCCATCCACTTCATGTCTCCTCTTTCTGCATTGCCCCTCAAAGCTTATTCCTCACCCCACCCATTCAAAACTTCCCTTTCGTCCCGCCCCCTCTCAACTTCCCTTTTGTTCCGCCCCTTCTCAGCTTTTTAAAACCTGCTCTCCCATATGCACAGATGTATCCCATCTCATCTCCAATGATCTTACCAATCCTCCAGCCCATGGTACAATGAATCCTATTGTGAGGCAGTTGCTTTTTAATAACTTGCCTTCTCTTCCTGGAAGGCAAACCCAACTGAAGGCAATTTAAAATCATTACACAAAGTCCACAACAAGTGCGTGTCTGCTCTCAGGTGACCCAGAAAACAACATCTGTCCAAGCTCAAGATTGAACTTGCAAACTGGTTTCCCTCCTCTAAAACCTGATGGTGTCTTTTCAAGTCTGTCTTTGGAGTATGCTCCCGCTCCATCTCTTCCCTCACTTAAAATGGCACCACAGCCGACTCCACTCGTGAGAAGGCCGAATGCCTAAATTCTGGGTTTGCTTTCAAATGTTGTGTGCCAAACTCCTTGCTCTCTGTACCCACCCAACTCGGTCTCACCCAACTACTACTTTGCATTTGTGAAGGTGGAGAACTTTCTGGTAACCCTTGACTGATTCTGCTACTGGATCAGACGACATCAGCTCACGTGTCCTCAAAACCTGCTCCGCTACTTTTGCACTTCCTGTTTCTGCTCTATTCACCCTGTCATTTACCCTCAGTAATCTTCCATCTGCTTGGAAGTCAGCCGACATCACCGCATTACATGAACAAAATGCAAAAACTGATCACCTTAACTGCAGACCTATTAGCTCACTTACAATCATCAGCACGGTCATGGAATCCATCATCGCAGTTGATATGAAATCCTTCCTTTTCTCAAACAACCTCATCTCAGATCACCAATTCGGATTCAGACCAGGTCACTCTACCCTGTATTCGCTGCTTATACCTGTATTTGCTCCCAACAATGGATGGAAGCCCTCGATATCAGACATGAGATCAAGGCCATATCTCCAAACATATCTCGAGCTTTCGATACAGTCTGGCATCACGCCTTGCTCTCCAAACTCTCTGCCTAGGGCATCTAAGGTCAAACACATGGTTTACTGACTTCCTCTACTCTCGTAGCCGATGTGTGGCTCTCAACAAAATTGTTTCATCTCCACTCCCTGTTAAGGCTGGAGTGCCCCAAGGCAGTGTTCTGGGCCCAATCCTATTTCTAATCTGCATTTACACTCTCTGACTCTCTGGAAAATTCTCTTTATGCATTTGCTGATGACTCCATTCTCTGCCGTGACATCCCTCATTCTTCAGATAGGTAGGATGCAGCCTCTTCCCGCTCTTCAGATCTTGATAGAATCACAAACTGGTCAAACACTTGAAGTACGTCTTTCAATCCTGACAAATCTCACACTCTCACTCTCTCTCTGTCAGGACCATCTAGCAAACCCCCCAATCTACTTTCTTAACAATCCTCTTGAAGTTCAGCCACCCAAACTCTGTCTTTTACCACCGCCTTTTCAGTCTCGCACCCTCTGCTCTTTCCGTGTTTGTCCACCAGAGGTTCCTGCAGGGCACACGCGGTCTTTTCCCCACCTATGGAATTTCACCCCTTCTGGTGAAACTCCCAAAATGCAGAATACTTTTCACCTCCGCTCTTTTCTTCTGTTCTTTTTTCCCCACCTATGGAATCAACTTCCACATACTCTTCTATCTCATTCTTCCACCCAGGTCACCAAGACAGCTGTTCACCACCAGCTCAGATCACCTAACCATTCGAAAACCATGATTTTTTTTTTCCTACCCTCATTCACCCTCCCCAAGCCCACTTCTTTCCAAATTTCCAGTTTTTCCTTCCTGAGAGTTTGCTTGTCCACCCGTGTATCCCTTCCACCTTGTCCACCCGTGTATCCCTTCCCTTCCCATCTTTCTTCCCCACATCTCTCATTTCTCCAAGTCTCGATACCAGACTCGGTGGTGTCATGGTTAGAGCATCCACTCCGAGGCTGGGAGGTTGGTAGTTCAAACCCCGGCCGAGTCATACCAAAGACATTAAAAATGGTATGTGCTGCATCTTTGCTTGATGTTCAGCATTTAAAAGGTTAAGAGCACGGACAGTCCCCAGAGGTTGACATCCATGGGGAGGAGGAAATGCCCTGCTAAATGCGGTGAGAAAAGCGGCACCATTGTTGTGGTGTTGCTCATACCCACAGTATCCCAGGAAGTCATAACACTTCCACCAAGCTAAGTGGCTGTGCTTGTCTCATATAACAGTCTTGTGTTGTGTCGTGTATGTTCGTCTGTATGTCCACGTGTGTGTGGCAGCTCCATTACGAGCCTGAGATCATGTATAGAAAAAGGTCACCCTCTATTTTGTCCTTCATCCCTGCCCTCTTTCTACTGTTCCTTCCAGAACTGTTCTATATTCTAGCTACCCCATGAGCCTAGACTTTGTATCCAAAAACAAAAAAGGAAATAAAAAAGAATGTACCTGTTTGACAAAACGAAGGTCTACTGTACTTTGCTTTGACTCCCTTTACTCATTGCACAACATCAAAAATTCTCTTATTTTCAATTACCAGTCAGTTGGGGAATGTTTTTACTGCTGTTTTAAAGGCTTGCCTGGGCTGGTAGAATAGCCTTGAGGTATGCACATTTGCCTCCGAGTTGCCTCGCCTTGGTTCGAATCCCAACCCCAGCTATAAACTGTCATCCAGGTGTTTCATAGGCAGGGTGATTAATCAATGCGTGTGCCATCCCTCGGATGGATGTTAAACGGGAATCACGTCTGCCGGCATTAGTTGGTGGAAGATAAAGATCCCACGGTGTCCTTCGTGAAGAGTAGGTGAGTTATCGCCGGCACCCTGAACAAATTCCAAATTCCTGCCTGGAATGTAGGTAGCAAGTGCTCTTCTTTGAAGTTCCTTGACACCAGATTATACTACTTTCTGTCTGGGAAGCAGTTTCTGCACGGTAAACAAATTCACCAGGTAGTTTGCATGTTTTATTTGAACGACCTTCTTCGGATACAAAAGCCAACCAAATAAAATTCTCATCGATGTGTCGGCTCGTCTCACCACAATTCTGTCGATAGTATGCTCATCAGATTTTGTGTTGCTTTTCTAAAAGTGTACTTTCATGATAAAGTAATTTGCCATCTGGAATTAAGTAACCATGACGATGCAAAATAAGATAATCAAACGACAAAATGATGATGAGCATGAAAGAGCAGCACAACAACGTGCAGAACGCACCTTTATTTAGGAGATGAAAGTCTGTCCGACGTTGTAGCGTTGACGGGAGTTCATTGAGACGGACCGACAGGTTGCGTTTGAAGGGAGAGCTTTTCTGCAGCAGTGCTGGAAAGCCTCGGAATGAGCCTTGGCGTACTAGCTCATCAATGGGTGCATGACGGCGGGGAATGGCGTGCCCCGGCAAGCCCGCATTGTCAACTGTTGAAGCGACAGCATCGTCCCCTTGCTGGTGCTGCTGTTGTTCATCCTCCATTTGGTACTGCTCCACCACATTCTCTTTCCCCAAGGGCAAGTTGCTCTCCCGTGGTGCTGGCACCGCATTGCTCATACCCGCTGCAAAAAAGGGAGTTATTGGGGGGGGGGTGGGTGGGGCAGAACAAATCAATGTCACAAGAATCAATTGCATGTTTCTGTTACTACTAAATCTGGAAGAACAAATGCAATTCAGCGAAATAAGGTGTGCCATACTACTTGGTGTCAAATTGCGAGCCAATTTTCCCCGAAAACAATGATACTTTCAATGGAGTATGTTAGTCTAAAATGAAATTTGCAATCAAGCTTCATAAAAGGAGCATTTATTTACTCCACAATGGCAATGGGTAGGACAGAAATAAAATAAAATAATGGATGAAACAAAGTTCAGTCTATATGGTAACAGAAGCAGTTTTTGATTACATTTAGGCCATAGTGAATCGAAACTGCATCGATCAACCCTACGTTTCAATTTTTTCTCAGGAAGCTCCTGCCAGGCCATTCGAACGGAGCTTTTTCAAAGTGAAAGCATTGCATGCAAGCAATGACCATGTTAACGTTAAAAAAAAAAAAAAAAAAAAAAAACGTGTAGGTCCAATAAACGCATGCTTCATACTTTTCAATATTCTTGTTGTCCACCACCACCTGAATCTCACCAAAATCCTGAACAAATCAAAACAAGGCTTTATTCGTTGACAGTAAATAAAAAAACCCAAGAGGCGACACGCTGTAATCCTCAAGTTCCTGGAATGACTGTCATAACACTAACCTCCTAAAAATGTTTAAGCGCCAAGTCAAACCTATTTAAAAAAAATATATATAATACAAATATACATATATATATATATATATATATACATAGATATACAGATATATATATATTATACACATATACATATATATATATACATATGTATATATTATATATATATATATATCACGTTTACAAATCAGTGACATCACATCGTGCAATTGCAGGCATTTGCTTATTAAATGTTTGACTCCTGTACTAGGAGTATGAAGCTAGTAAGGAAATGAATAAAAAATTTTAAATCCCAAAACTTCAATACCTTCCATGTAAAATGTTCCACTCAATCCCACATCAATATGTGACCTAAAATTGTAGTAGACTTCTTACTTTTTGGCTTAAACCACAAAAATAAACTACACAAGAGGCCTGTTGTATGGAGCACCCATAAACAGATTGTGACAATGGCACTTTCACTCAACAATGCCATTTTAACGTGATACGAACAAACAGTGAAGTGTAGGATTAAAATAATTATTTTTAAAAGAATCCATTAAGCCATTGAAGAGAAATCAAGGCAAAAAACAATTTTTTTTTTTAATGTTTTTCCGGTTTAAGTACTACCGTGTGTTCAGAAGACTGGGAACGTTTTATCGACGTATAACTAACTTACATGCAATGATCAGTCCAAAGAACCTGTTGTTTCTAACGAGCAGAATGCATTGCAAATAGTTTTCACACATGGTGATTACTGGCTAACTCGTTGGGTACTTCCAGAATTTTTTTATAAGACCTTTAGAATCATCGTTATATTTAATTTGAATTGCATACTTCAACACTCATAGGGTAAGATGTTCTATGAACTCTCTAGTTTTGTAGTACATTTCTGCTCTCAAAACTAAGACAGCAATGTCAACAATGAGGTGATATTTCCCTCCTAAAATGAGCATGACGAATCATTACCTCCATTTCATCATAAAGACTGCCGTTCATTTAAAACTGCTGTTATGACCTTAACAACCCGACAACCTTGCAAGTGTTATCTGAACTGCGCTACATATTAAAATCTTGTCGTGTTTAGACACCAATGGATGTCTTAACTTGTATCCACTCATTATTATTAGAGAGAAGAAAAATGCTCATGATGAGGTTTGGATGTGCACTCCATGAAGGACGAATCTGCTCTCAAAACAATGGGCTTAGGAGTAAAAAGTAAACCTTTCCACCACGCTCATGATATCACCGAAAACGGATTACACATCTGGCCGATGCTATCCGCTCGTTTTAAACTATTTTGTGATGTGACACCTGATGTGCACACAGACAGATACCTTTCTGGGCAACATTTACCATCTTTTTTATATATTTTTTTGTAAATGCAAAATAATTCCCCCATTCAGCTAATGAATGGAATATTGAAACACTGGGAAAGGCAACTGCACGGCAAGAGCAAATCGATCACTTCAAAAGGAGATACATATACAGTACAGGTATTTTGTTTGTTTGTTTTTAAAGGTGTGCTTTATAGGATATTAGGATATTCCAACTGCCGAGAGAACAAAGCAAACGTTTTCATCAAAAATAACAAAAACAATTTATTGTCCAATGCAGTTGGTGGCATCAAAGCTATTTGCCAAAGCAATTGAGGTTTCGAAAAACATTTTGAACAGCATACAAA
The DNA here is from genome assembly GCA_035128595.1 of Eptatretus atami. Lineage (NCBI taxonomy): Eukaryota > Metazoa > Chordata > Myxini > Myxiniformes > Myxinidae > Eptatretus > Eptatretus atami. The sequence goes on along the minus strand of CM068961.1, from coordinate 111,099,727 downwards.
GACGCACGCACACAACACAAATCGCAACTGAAGAGATAACCTTGCAATGGTTACATAAACATTCATGCCAGAGTTGCAATGTGAGACAAACTCCAAGATCAAAATCCTTGAAGTGACACATGAACATAATTAGTTTTTATATATATATTTTTTTTTAAGCATAAACCGCTGGTTGTAAGAAACTGTACGTTCCACCGAATTATTATGGCAGCAAATAATCCCCAAAACCAAACCATATGGCCAAGGCGAAACGTCATCAGTGGCAATGTGAAAATGGATCGGTGGTTAATCACATGCAGGAGCGAATGACAGAATACAAGGGCGAGCCATCAAAGCGAGAGCAAGGCACCTCGCTTCTGCTCCTCGAGCTGCCGCAGGGTTTCCTCACGCTGAGCCTGATCGGTGGCCAAGAGAACACGGAAGGAGCCGTCTCGCACGAAGCTCGTGCGTCCATTGTCGAACGTCGCCGTCACACCACATTCCTTCTCACGCTTCTGCTTGCGTTCGAGACACGCGGCAAAGGCGCAGCCTACAGCATGACTCAACCGCTCCCCCTGGAAGGCATTAGAACAAGAGAATATCACCATTTATATAAGTGTACCAACATCATCGTGTGCAATTTTGAGTTGGATCTCAGTGCTTGGTCTAACGCATATATCAAGCTGACAAATGCAATAGGAAGGCATTTCCAAACAAATAACGTATGTATTATTGTCAAACGTTATGTGCAGTCAATTACAACAACAAAGCATCAAAACCAATATTTATATCCTAAAAATTGAACAACAGTACTGTACTACGTTGCCTTTTGTCTTGGATGAAGACCACTCACATGATCAAACTTAAGAACTAAGCTTTGCCTACTCGGCGCACCTTGAAGAGTTGGTGGCCGCTTCATTTTTTCATACGGATCTTCAACGACAAGCAATCCTTTGTGACATTTCATCTAATTGCATTTAAAATCTTATATCTGTATTGAATCATCGATAAAGTAATTCAAACACCTTATCTGCCATACAGGCCTTTCAATACTCCGTGACTAATTTCCTCCCCTCCCTTTACTCCCCTCCTCTCAAATGCCTGTTCCTTTCCACCCCTCTACTCTTTACCACCTTCTCCCCCCTTTCCATCCCCTATCTCCCCTCTTCTCTTAAATTAACTGTCCCCCTACACTCCACCCCCCACCACCAGCTCCAAACAAAAACCCAGGCTGTTAGTTGGATACCTGGGAAATAGGAACAGATTTGTTCAAATTTTTTTTAGAAAATATAAAAAGTTAAAGAAAACATATTAGTCAACTTTTAATTGTCTTCAGGTAATGCTACAGTATTTGTAAAATTTAAAACCAATTCAAACATAGTGAATAAAGATGATCGACGTATTAAACTGGTTCTCATCAGTGCATTATCCATCCTCAAAAACCCACAAAAAAAAAAAACATCTCATTAGAAATATGTTCATTACAAACTGCAAGTGCTTGGCTTGACGTTTCACATAATGATCCAGGAACATACAAAAGAGCTGTCAAATGAAAGATAATTTTGCCAGCTCCTGATGGAAATTCCAACATGGAAGATGAGATAAAAGGGACCGACTCTGGGTGATATTCGAGAACTTTAATCAAAGCATCAAATTATTTCTTTCAAAGAGAACAAAGATCATGTAGGAGGAATCGAGTTGGATACCTAGAAAACGGGAACAGATTTATTCAACTCTGACTGAGATAAGAAATCAAGAGAGAATTTAGAAGTTGATTTTTAGAGACAGCAAAACAGGGGAGCATCAAAACAGTGACAAAGGAACTGAATGGAGTTGGGAATAAGAAGGTGAAAACTATAATGTATGCAGAACATAATCAAGAGGACATGGGTAAGAACTGATGGCAGGGAAGCAGAGAGGATTGGGGGAAATGGGGGAGAATAGGAGTAAAAAGGAAGAGAGGCAAATATAATGCAGAGGATTAAAAGCGAGGAAAGAGAAGAAGGATGGGTGGGGAGTTGTGTCAAAAACACAACCATGTTGCACAAGATATCTGTAGGATGGCTCCTTGGACCATGAGGCCAGATCCCATAATGAGGTGAAAATGGAGGCAGTCAATAAATTTCACGACCCGAGAGGATTCACAATCCGTTGTCAGTATCGTGCGAGGCTTCAAAGGAGAGATGGCTAAGATTCCATTATAAATCGAACAGATGCATTGTACGGAATTTGAAGTGACGATAAGGACAGATGGAAAGAGAGAGAGAGAGAAGGAGAAAGAAATTTTCTTTTTACAAGCTCAGTGAAGATTGGTGTTGCATCTCCCAAGTCAGAAGGGATTTGAAATGAAAGAAAGGAAATTAGAAGAAGGATGAAGGCAATGTTTTCTGGCAAGTCATTAAGTCAGAGAATGTCCAGAGAAGAAAACCGAGGTATTGGTAATCTTTGAGAAGTGAAAGTGCAAGCATGGTGCATATTGTGGAATTCAAAGGGATAGCATTCCACTTATTCCACCCGACCAAATTATTTGCATTACCGTGAAGAGGGCCTTACCGAATCCTTAATGGACATGAATGAATGGCAGAGCCAGCGGCGTGTGGTTCCATCCCGGCAAATGTAAGAGAAGGCTCGATCGTAATTCCGGTCCGGTGCACAAAAAGATACCTTTTCAATCGTCTGGTCTAAAATGAGGTCCTGCCGATTGCAAACAAGAAGAAAGCTTGATCAAGCGGCTTCGAAGGTGATCCGAGGAAGTCATCAAGGGTAAAAAGAAACAAAATGATTAATAAATTAATATGTAAAGATGAAAACTGGTTAATTACCGGTAGCAGATTTATTTTTAGCACGATTCAAAGATTTTTACCATTGCAAGCAATTTGTTCTTGCACGATTACGAGACACGACGGCTCCAAGAACATCCGCACAAATCAAATCCAATGTTTTCCAAAAGACTTCTCTCCCAACCATCCGCCTTTCCATCAACATAGCACAACGGTTCAACGGAAATAAACTATTGGCGGAGGAAGGTGGAGGGGCTTGTGATGCACATCATTTAAAACGCCAACACAGATGATGGTAAAGCAAGAGCAGCCACGGAAGAGCTGAAATCCAGAAACAAAGCACGTCCAGCACGCACGATGCACAGACTAGGGCAGAAGTGTTTGAGGGAAGGGCGGTTGCTATTATTAGTGCGAGGGGTTGGTGGAGGTTGTATGATCAAGGTTGTTATGTAGGAAATAATCATGGCATTTCTGATGATTGGTTAAACAAACTTTATTACGCATGAGAAGTTGACAAATTTTAAATATCCATCAAAAATGTTTTCTCGACATTGCTTGCACCCCAAAATAGAATGCTTCCCAACCCAATTATTTTCTGCTCTGGGAAAAAAAAACTTTTTTGTGGCTTAACAACCGGCATTCGAGAAAAGCAAAGCAAAGCACGTTTTGCATATGCCACCGCCATTTATATTCCAAAAGCAAGTTATAATTTGACAAGACAAAAGGATGAGAAAAATAAAGACCTTCCTTCAGGCCGCAGGGCAGTGACACAGAAGATAATTGTAAACAGTGTACATATCAAAATGAATGAAAACAATAAAACTACAAATCAAATTAAAACCATAAAATACCACCTGACAGCCATGATGGATGATGCCCCCACCTTACCCATTACGATTTAGGGAATATAATTTTTCTAAGATTCCAGTATGGGGTTCGTCTGTGGATCCAAATGTGACCAAAATTGCCGTGCCTATTTGGCGATAATTGGCGCCACCGCATCTCGGAGCACACCGTCCCTGGGATTGAGAGGCAAAGCCGGCTGCCTGGTCTGCATTTTGGATATGGATGCCAAAAAGTAGTCGTTAGCAATAAATAAAAAGTGGCCTATGACTGTGTGCCAATACCCTGGGCAAATTCCCTGCCTATTAAATGGAAGATCATATGTAACAAGTTTAAAAAAAGAAGGATGTGGACATCACGATAGATTGTGTGGTGAGTATACAGAGGATTAACAAATTATCCGATAGATGATTGTGGGATGTGGATGTGACAGTCATAATGAGCCAAATGGCCACTTGAGGCATCTTCAGATATTGGCAGTATAATAGACAGGGTCCAGGCAAGGAAAAACTACCACCTTTTCCTGTCAAAGTTATCTCCGCGGTTCCATCACCCCAACACAATATACTTTCAATTTAGCAGAGGGACCACCCAAGATTTTGCCACAAATCCAATATGGCAGCCAAAATCCAAAATGGCCGTCAAATGCCATTAAATTCGACTTTTGAAGTATTTGTTAGGCTCGGATATCTATTCTGTGTGCCTGGAATCAGTTAATTTGCAAACATATGCTGGAACTATGCACAAGTAGCTCATTTTGGAGTAAATTTGCACTCGATCACAAATCCAATATGGCTGCCGTGATGTCAAATGGCCACCTGGAATCCCAAAATTTCCTTCTGTTTGTATAGAAAATGACTGTCTCTAAATGTTTTATTTGTTGCTTACAGTACTAGTCCTGGAGAAAAAGTTCATTTTTTCAAATAGCTGTTGACCACAAATTTAACATGGCCACTAATATAAAAAAAATGGCCGTCAATGGCGTGTAATTTTGCCGCACATCTGTTCGTGTAAAAGTAATTATTGGACTTGGAGTGCCAATTAACTCCTTAATGCTTTTATCTTTTGTATTTCAGTGTCCTTAGGATTGGTATGTAAAGAAGATAACCCGTTGTTACAGATAATAATAAATGGAGGCTTGGTGATCGCTGGATAAATACTCAACAGGTGCAGTCGTAGCCTGGTGCATCTCAATATCTGTATGCGTTGGTGTCACAAAAAAAAAAATTGTTTGATCATCCAATGTGCTTTTGTGTCTCACCTGAATACTAAAACAACACCCAAAATTAAAAACTGTATACAGTATAGTTTTTAATCATATTCAGCAGTATGGCAGCCAGTCCCTTTATGAGCACCGGATCAGATGACAGAAGCAGGTGTCAGCTTTGTAATGGCATATCAATGACGATGAGGATGTCTCGAGAGTTGATCCAGCTGGGTTTGATGCACTCAAGGAACTTGCAGATAGAAAGGGAGACTTTTGATACGACTTTATGCTCATAACCTTATTCTGAATTCAAATTAGCCAGGTCAAGGCTTTCCATCCACCACAGTGACATGTTCCTCCACAAAAGTTGCCGAGTAGCATTCATAAATCCATTGAAACGTAAATAAACCCAATCCAGTCAACTTCAACAATCAAATCAGGAAACTGTGGTCCTGTCCAGTGATATGACGAGTCCAACGTATAGACTTCCAAGAGAATCAGCGAAAGGGAAGCGTGCATGCTTTATTTGCAATATGGTGACGAGTGCCGACAGGGAACGGTACAACAATGGTGGACTTGGATGGTGCTTAGAAGAAAATGCTTTCAGGAATCTCAAGAGCCATATGCATTTATAAAACTGGATGAGGACAAGTACCATGATGCAGTCAAGCGATTGGACGTTTTGCTCAGGGCAACTGACACTGATGTGTTGAGTCTGCTGATGTCATGCTTCCTCTGTCCTCAATCCACCCAAACATTGGTTGATGAGGACTGACTGTACATTAGCGTGAAAGTTATACATGCCAGATTTGGCAAGGAGGTGTGGAAAGTACTCTCGGCGTACCACAGTATTACAGGATGTGATCCAACTTCACTTCTATTTGGTGTTGGCAAAGTGAAACCAATAAAAAAAGATGGAGAAACTCGGGATGTGTCATCTTCTTTCACATCTTGGAACATTCCCCGATTCAGTCCAAGATATTGCTGAAGCAAAACACTTCCTTCGCACATGTATGTATGCTGGGACTGAAAGCGAAGAATTTGTTAAGACGACGATGAGAATGCACGACAAACAGAAAGTAAAATCCAGTTCCAGTCTTCTGCCAGATAAGAGTAGCTCAGAGGAACACTTCAAACAAAGCAATTTGCAGGCCTGGATTTGGTTGTTGTTTCGTATGCAGCCTGTGGCTGCTGGTTGCATCATTGTTGGGAGCACAGCTGTGCCATTGATGTCGTGCTCCATTTCCAGTAAGCTGGTACTGATTTTGCCAACCTCGGACAGATGACAAGCTGAATGAACCCACCTGGTGTTATTTCAACGGGAAAAAACAGGGGCTCAAACTCAAGACCCTAAGATCTTAAGCCAGCCACCTTATCCATCAAGCCAACACCAGGCTTATTTTCCTGTATTAATAACATGAAACTTACCTTTAATAATGATGATGATAAACTAGATCCAATAATGCAATGGCGATGTTGATGATGACGGCAACGATAAAGACGAGTTGATGGAGATGATGGTTGTGATGATGTTGGAGGGTTTGAGGGGGTTATTGTGTTAACGGCCCGTGGTAATTAATTAGGTGAATAAATCTGCAAACATTGCCTCAACAAATTCATCGCGATCGAGCGAATCCACGAAGGGGAAATCCACGAACGGCAAGCCCTCCTGTACTTGAATTTTAATAAAATAATGATTTTAAAGATCGTTTATAAAAATCCATATTTTTGTGGAAGAAGCTTGGTCTTATACACCAACCACACATTATATACTGTAAGATGACATCGAGTCACAATTTAGGACATGGAGGCTTGATTGATCAACATAGAACGAAGCCCACTCTACTCTTCCTTTTGTTCTGTTGTATCCCGATCCATCCAGTTCGAGCTCCTCCATGAGCCTCGACTCGGTATACAAAGAAAAACTGTCATATGTTAGCAACCATTGTGCAGGCTTGATGGGCCGAATGGTCTCTTTCTATGTTGAAGTTCCTTGGAAGGGAAGTAATCATTATATATTACAAACCGTGGTGTCTGTCTGTGTGTTCGTCTGCCTCCCGTTTATGATGGCTGCTTGCCATGCTACGATTGAAAAGCTCAATATTCACTTTTGAAACTAGAATGGCGCTTGGTAGAGCACGCATACCTCCACCAGGCTGAACAGTTTACGTTTTATAACCCGCTGATAGGCCAGATCTGGGTCTGGACCTGAACTAAAATCAAATCGGCTTGTTTGCGTCACCTATCCAACTCATCCACAAAATTTGGTCATAACTCGTACATAACTTTTTGAGATATCGTGCAATACTGTATATAGTTTTTAGCCCAATCTCTCAATGGTGAAGAATCACGAAAAAATTTTTTATCAGATCCAGATAAGCATCTTCACCAAAATCTAATCAATTCGTCCTAGTCACACCCCCAACCTGCCAACCAAGTTTTGTTCGAATCCGTCCATAACATTTTGAGATATCGTGCTATATATCATTTTTGGCACAATCTCTCAATGGTGAAGAATCAATTTTAACAAGTAAAAAAAAAACGACATAAAATGTCATAGACCCGTAGTTTTAGTAATTTTGCTGTACGGAGTTAAAGGGCTAGCCCATATTTAGGTACAACTAAAATGGCCGCAGGTCTACGTCGGCCATCTTTGATCAGATCACAAAATATAGCGAGCGGCAAGTGTATGCCATCATGTACTGTGCTTGTGCCAAGTTTGAACAAAATCAGACTATGCCTGTCTAAGAAATGCTTGAGGGCATGTTCAACATCGGATTTTTACAACTAAATTGGCCGCCAGTTGGCCATCTTGGATCTGATGTCGAAAAAAAGATGACGCGCATATGTATACCATAATGTGTTGTCTTTGTGCCAAGTACGAATAAAAATCGGTCCATAAATGTCCGAGATATGGTTGAGGACGCACACGAAAATAGAGACCAAATCTATAATCCCCCGTTTCGGACAAAGTCCAACAAGGGCTAAATTTATAGTATCCGGATTCAGATCCAGATGCAGCTCTTCACCAAAATCTAATCAATTCGTTCTCGTCACACACCCAACCTGCCCACCAAGTATAATCCGAATCCGTCCACAACTTTTTTGAGATATCCTGTTCACAGACAAACAAACAGACAGAGGTGAAAACATAACTTCATCCACCTTCAGTGGCGGTGGTAATGACGGAAGAACAGGCACGAATAATATTGTCGTTTTATTTCGCAAGCAGCATATTTTGCCCTCGTTTCAGACAAATCCAACCACCGCCGCATGATGTTGAACCACTATTTCACGTGGGTGGTACAAGTAGCTCAGAGCTTTGGCTCTGAGTGAAATCAAGAGTGCAACACAATTAACCTTTTAAAAGTCCATTAAATAATTGAAATTTATTGATCAACTTAAACTTTTCCCATCACTGAGGACAGATAGGTTTCCTTGCTTTTCCTGTCACTGGGGTTCGGTATTCTTCCTAGTTAGTCGACAATACTGTGCAAAAGTTTGGGTTTTTCCAATGATATTCATACTTTTGGGTGAATTCATCAAATTATCAGTGATAACAGTCATATGTATTCTGTGTATAGACAAGTTGCAAGTGGCTTTTTGCCACTTTATAACTGCTGGCAGTGATGACCGGGTACCCAGACGTCCGCCTTTGATACAACATAAGACTTAAATGATAGTTACAAAGTTTCCCTTCGATAGGATAAGTGGTTCCAGAGAAAACATTATTTAATAGCGATACAAATATAGGCCTGCTTCGATACAACGTGGGACTGAGGAGTTACGAACCGGGTAGCACAAAGTGTTCAATCTATTTATTACGTATGCAGTTATCCCTTTTTCCTGGGGACATTGTCGGTATCAATTGAATTGCTATTCCTGTACCCTCAAACGCATGCAGGTGCAGCCAAGTGAGCCTTCTGGAGAGAAAAAAAGAACAAATATAAAAGTTCTTAGATTCAAATAATTAAATAATTCTGCCTGCCAAACCGTGTGGCCGATCGGGTTGCATATGTATAAACAAGTTGCATTGGCAAAAAAGCCAGTCATTTACAACTCAGCTTTGAGGCTACAAATTAACAACTGTAATTTCTAAAGTTGCTTTAAAGAGCTGCTGCATTGCTTGGCTCTCCTTTCTCAAAGCAGTCCGCAAATTCTGCTCACCTTCGTCGATTCATCAACAACACGCAAAGCGTCTGCCGACACCCAGAGCACAGCACGGGTTTTCTTTTTTCCCTGCTGCGTACCCCAAAACGACAATAATAACGATATTAAGACCAAAGGTCAGAGAACGAATGCCACTGCACAAACATATAATTGCAAGGCCATCTTGGCCTGATGGTCAAGCATTAACATACGACTAATCTCATCTCACAGAAAAAATAAAAAAAATAAAATAAAATACACCAAATAAAACATTTTACCTCCCAAACTAGAGGCAGAGTGCATACTCCAAGTTAACCGGAATGAGATACAACGCTTGCCCTTGTAATATGATGATACCGAAACTGCTGAATACACAGTAATTATTTTTCTTTTTTACTCGACAAACAATTTAATCCTATCCTTCCTGCACCGACCTGCTTTGACTAAGCCATAGGACAAAGTTTCCAAAAAAATTAAAATTAATTTCTTTTTCTGAATTTATCCACCAGTAAAAAAACTCGGCAACAGTGTTCTGAAATGAGCTAAGATTTGATTTATGGAAGCCAAGCATGCCGCAATGGTGAAACTTGCAGTGGTAACTTCAGGATTCCCCCCACGTACAATAACATCTGATCGACTGTGGCTACAGAATTGAAAACCAGATGTGTCAGTGAGGAAAGAAGACAAAAAAAACAAACAAAAAAAAACAGGTGAGAGTGTATACAGACGGACACACAAAGATAAAACAAAACTAATGAATACACAAAAAAGATAGAGGAAAAAAACAAAACCTGAACTGTTTAACTCTAATTTATTGAGTCACGGGGAAAATATTCAGGACTTTGGGATACTGAGCTATTGCGAGAGGAACAGATGCTTCAGAACAAAAATGATCTTGCCAAATCTTCAAGCAAGAAAACATTCACCTCCTACCACCCCATCCCCATCCCCATCCCCCACCCCAAAGCCCAAAACAAACCATACGTACATTTCTTAACCTTTTAACCGCATCTTCACAGACGTGCATTCCCCTGGATTCCTCAACTTCAACACATCCGAGGTACTGAACACACAGAAAGAGGACAGCTGCTGATGCGACAAAAATAAACTGGGTATGAGGAACATCTTTATAACCTAATAAAATAAATGAATGCATGCCATGAAGAAATGCTGGAAATATTCAATGAGGCTTCAAAAGAGAAAGGAGAGAGAAGAAAGAGGGAAAGCAGGAGCAAGGGAGAGAAAGGGAGGGGGTAGAGAGAAGGTAGAAAGAGGAAGGGTGGAGGCAGGAGGTAGGGAGGAGGCCAGAAAAGGAGGTATAGGGAGAGAAAGGGAGGGGGTAGGAGAAGGTAGAAAGAGGAAGGGTGGAGGCAGGAGGTAGGAGAGGAGCCAGAAAAGGAGGTATAGGGAGAGAAAGGGAGGGGGTAGAGAGAAGGTAGAAAGAGGAAGAGTGGAGGCAGGAGGTAGGGAGGAGGACAGAAAAGGAGGTATAGGGAGAGGAAGGGTGCAGGCCGAGAGAGGAAGAGGACGACGTCACGAGAAGGTAGGAGGTAGAGGGAGAGGAAGAGGAGGACGTCACGAGAAGGTAGGAGGTATAGGGAGAGGAAGAGGACGACGTCATGAGAAGGTAGGAGGTAGAGGGAGAGAAAGGGACGAGGAAGGTAGAGAGAGAGGTGGAGCAGACAGTGATGCGCGCACGCACACGCACACACACACACACGTACAGACAGGCTGGGACGGAGAGACACGCACGGACAGAGACACGCACGGACAGACTGGGACAAAGAGACATGCACAGACAGGCTGGGACAGAGCGACACGCACAGACAGGCTGGGACAGAGCGACACGCACAGACAGGCTGGGACAGAGAGACACGCACGACAACTGGGACAGAGACCACGCAAGACAGACTGGGACAGAGACACGCACGGACAGAGGACAAAGAGACACGCACAGACAGGCTGGGACAGAGCGACACGCACAGACAGACTGGGACAAGACACACGCACAGACAACTGGACAGAGACACACGCACAGACAGACTGGGACAGAGACACACGCACGACAGCTGGACAGAGAGACACGCACAACAGACTGGGACAGAACAGCAGACAACTGACAGAGAGAGACCACAGACAGACTGGACAAGAGACACGCATGTACAGACTGGGACAGAGAGACACGCATGTACAGACTGGGACAGAGGAGACACGCATGTACAGACTGGGACAGAGAGACACGCATGTACAGACTGGACAGAGAGACACGCATGTACAGACTGGGACAGAGAGACACGCATGTACAGACTGGGACAGAGAGACACGCATGTACAGACTGGGACAGAGAGACACGCATGTACAGACTGGGACAGAGAGACACGCATGTACAGACTGGACAGAGAGACACGCATGTACAGACTGGGACAGAGAGACACGCATGTACAGACTGGACAGAGAGACACGCATGTACAGACTGGGACAGAGAGACACGCAGTACAGACTGGGACAGAGAGACACGCATGTACAGACTGGGACAGAGAGACAGCGCATGTACAGACTGGACAGAGAGACACGCATACAGACTGGGACAAGACACGCATACAGACTGGGACAGAGAGACACGCATGTACAGACTGGACAGAGAGACACGCATGTACAGACTGGACAGAGAGACACGCATGTACAGACTGGGACAGAGAGACAGGCAGACAGACTGGGACAAGAGACACGCATGTACAGACTGGGCAGAAGAAAAAGCACGACAGACTGGACAGAGACACGCACGGACAGACTGGGACAGAGACACGCACGGACAGACTGGGACAGAGACACGCACGGACAGACTGGACAGAGACACGCACGACAGACTGGACAAGAGACACGCACGACAACTGGGACAGAGAACACGCACGTACAGACTGGGACAGAGAGACACGCATGTACAGACTGGGACAGAGAGACACGCATGTACAGACTGGGACAGAGAGACACGCATGTACAGACTGGACAGAGAGACACGCATGTACAGACTGGGACAGAGAGACACGCATGTACAGACTGGGACAGAGAGACACGCATGTACAGACTGGACAGAGAGACACGCATGTACAGACTGGGACAGAGAGACACGCATGTACAGACTGGGACAGAGAGACACGCATGTACAGACTGGGACAGAGAGACACGCATGTACAGACTGGGACAGAGAGACACGCATGTACAGACTGGGACAGAGAACAGCATGTACAGACTGGACAGAGAGACAGGCATGACAGACTGGGACAGAGAGACACTATGTACAGACTGGGCAGAGAAAAATGCACAGACAGACTGGACAGAGACACGCTAACGGACAGACGGACGACAGAGACACGCACGGACAGACTGGGACAAGAGACACGCACGGACAGACTGACAGAGACACGCACCGACAGACTGACAGAGACACGCACGACAGACTGGGACAAAACACGCGACGGACAGACTGGGACAGAGAGACACGCACGGACAGACTGGGACAGAGAGACACGCACGGACAGACTGGGACATAGAGACACGCACAGACAGACTGCGACTGAGAGACACGCACGGACAGACTGGGAAACACGCACACACACAAAGTGTGCCGGGACCAGAACCTCCAATTCACCCCAAACAGAGGCTACTCTGTTTTTGTGTACATTTGCCAAATTTGCAAGTAACCCGATTCCTTTGCTACCGGCCTGGTGAACAATCCAATAAAAGCCAAGTTATCGCAATCATGTGAACTTTGAAACCCGCTTTGAGCCGGTTCATTATTCACCCAACGTAGAGCAGCAGTTGCATTCTGGACGAGGAATAAACAGCACCGATAAAGGCGTACGTGAGTACAAGCATCCCACACCTTAATCAAATGTTTTTCGCCCTTTCACACCAGAGATAAACTACATGAGAGAAACACCACTTGTATGGCAAATCTTTTCGATAAACGAACAAGGGCTGGGGGCTCAAAATGAACCATCACTCATTTGGCAAGCCACCTTCTCTCCTGCGTACCTTCACGGGAAAGCTGCACTGCCCGCCTCGTACGGCTTCCTCATCCTTTTGCCACTGGTGTGGGCGGCTCGCCTCCGGCAGGGTCTGCTCCTTCTTGCGACGAAAGCTTTGGCGAATGCGATTCATAACGTCGCGGTGACCAGGGCCTCTGAAGGGGTAGCCGGATGGCTTCCTCTCCCCTCCCTCTCGTCACGTCTCCCTTGCCCAGTCTCTTCTCTGACTTGTGCTGTGCAAGGAGGGGCAAAGGAGGCTTGTCAGCAAAGTGGAGTATTCGTCCACGCCCTGCTCGCAAGCATCTGCCACAGAGCTTGCGGCAGAAACGCTTTTGCGACTATGGTAGGCGGAGAAGGTGGATCGGGCACTGCATCGCTGGACCATACACGTTTCAAAACACTACTGGGCTGGGCATTCCCTGACAATAGGAGATAAAACCTGCAAACAACAGTCAAAGTTCTGCTCGTCTGTGACGCTTTTCAACTGGGATTCATGTCTCCTGAAAAACTTTGTACATGGCAAAACGAGAAGAAAAAAAAAAAAAAGATCAATTTTTTTAAAAAGAAGAAAAAAAAAAAGAGCAATTCTGTGGTCTTTATATTCAAAATCACACAAGTAGCAACAAACACAAACAAAAATTACCACCGCTTTAAAATAAGAAAGAGAGTGCGACGGTTCAGGATTTCTTTACTTGATCAGATATTTGCAGGAAACACTTGTGATAGAGTCAAGGTATTTTCGTGATGTTGGTTTCAATCCTACCGTACGTACGTGTGATCAGATAAGTCAGAAATTGACCAATGAAGATTAATAAGCAAAGATGATATGATATTGTGTCTGTATCTGTCTACCAAAAGGGTGTGTTTTTAATGCAGGAAAGATCATACCCATTCCAGAGATCGTTAGTAACAAATGGCATTTTAATTGGGCACAATGGTGTACTTTTTATATACAAGGTGTCCATAAAGCCCTTTTGCAACTTTGAACTTTTATAACTTTTGATGTACACATCATAGAAGCACACTATAAATGGTGCACAAAAGCATCATCACCTCGGCCACCGAAGGTGGACCGTTTGTCAGATTGTCTGACCGTCTGCGAGCAGGATATCTCAAAACGTTTTGACCAGATTCAAACGAAACTTGGTGGACGGGTTGGGTGTGTGAGAAGGATAAAAATGGTTCGATTTTGGGGAAGATAGATATCCGAGAATTTTTAAATTTTTTTTTATGCAAGTGATTCTTCACCATTGAGAGATGGGCCCAAAGACGATATACAGTATATATAGGATGATATTTCAAAAAGTTATGGACAGATTATGACAAAACTAGGTGACGAGTTGGTTAGGTGACAAGAACAAGACGATTACATTTTGGTTCAGGTCTGAATGTTCAGGTTCACCGCCTTATCGGTGGGATAGAATATAAACCGTTCAGTGTGGTGGAGGTATGCGCTCTACCGGGTGCCGTTCTAGTTCATGAAGTTTGTACTCCACACGGTTCAAATTTCGGGGCTTCAACATAACCGTCATCTTTCACAATACATTGTTCAATCCGATTTTCCAACTCCTTGAAAACATTCTCCAGTTGCTGCTGAGTAATTTCATGCATTGTATTTGCGATTGTAGCCCTAGGTTCATCCAAAGAATGTGGTTTTGACGAGTCAACAACAGTTTTACATAGCCCCATAAAGTGTAGTTGGACAGGATAGGGGGAACGAGGTGGTCAAGCAGGTGGTCCACGTCTACTTATCGACTTGTCTGGGAAGACATAAATCAAGAACCGTCGCATGGTGGCAGGGAGTAGAGTCTTGCTGGGGCAAGGTGATATGTGAAAGATTTAATCATCATAGTTTGAGAACCAAATGCGGTAATTGTGGTGCTTGACTTTACCACTGATAAAGAAGTTGCCTTATCAGGAAATGTCAACTTGTCAAGAAACACAGAGGAATTGTGGTTTTACAAGAGGAATAACAACAACAACTAGAAGGGCACTCGGTAGAGCGCGTACCTCCACCACGAGAACATATCGGGCCAAAGACATTTTTGAAATATCATGCTATACAGTACTCTATCGTTTTTGGCCCTATCTCTCAATGGTGAAGAATCACTTAGGAATTAAATAATTCTCGTCTCCAGATCCAAATTCGGATCTTCACCAAAATCGAATCAATTAATCCTTGTGACACACCCAATCTGTCCACCAAGTTTCGTCTGAATCCGTCCACAACTTTTTGACATATCCCACACACAAACAAACAAATGAAATTGCTCGTTGAGCAAGGAATTGCCGGAATAACTTTGTCATATCTCCATGATCTCTGAAAAAACAAAAACCTGGAAATCAATTTGGTTCTTATAAGTCGATAGTGCTACTGTTTAATGAGTTATAGCACTTAGTTTGGTCATGATCATAACTTGGAAGTCAATCGGACTTGAAATGGCGTTATCACAAATTGAAATTTTTGACCCGACCCCCGACCGCGAAGAAGGTGTTTGGTGTGACACCCAATGAGACATATGGTTGGATGCAGAATTGGAAGATGCACATTTTGGATTTGGTTTGAAGTCGATACGACCATTTTAGCGGATGTTATTGCGAAAATAAGAATTTCGGTTTTTTGGTGACCTTGACAGTCTTGACCTTTGACCTAGATTCACAAAAAACGACAAGTGCCTAAGTTGGACCATGGCCGACGTCTGTACCCATTTGGTCATGATCGCTGAAACGGTGTGGCTGCTACAGGGTAAACAAACACACAAACAAACAAACAGACAAACAGACAGACAGACAGACAACCGACCAACATTCGGATTCCGGCAATTAACAGAGACAGAAAGGGGTGAAAAGATAACCTCCTTCACCTTCGGTGGCAGAGGTAACAACATGAGATAACAACATGAACAAAACTTGAGGAATTATGCTCTCATAATTTCTATCATGTGTACATCAAAAGTTATAAAAATTCAAAGCTGCACAAGGACTTTATGGACAGAGTGTGCGTGTGTGTGTGTGCGTGTGCTTTGCTCCTGTATCACACACCAAAGTCCAAGCAGCTTTGTAAATGTTGGTGCTCCAAGTCCAAACCTGAATTCCAACTCAAAGCTATGCATGTTCAACTAATACAATACAACAGGTGCAAGCATGACACATTCTCAGACTGTAATGCATGCCATTTGTTATCA
>CM068961.1:111054570-111077061 GCA_035128595.1 Eptatretus atami | reverse complement strand
AGGAGTTTTTTAAATGCATAATTGGTCAGATTGAATTTTGTTTCTATCTGTTTGTTTGTTTGTCTGTCTGTTATCGGCTACGGTACAATCTTCTAAAACTGATTGTCATGAAACTCTACCAAAGTGCAGAGGGTCGTCTTCAACTGAGAAGCTAATTGAATAGAGTCAAATGGTCAAGGTCATCTTGAGGTCAAATATATCTAAATCATAATTTTTCATCGATGAAAATAGATGCATCACTGGATTTGAAACCAACTATTTTGAGTAGGTCAAGGGTCTCTATTAGGTCCAGATATTTAGAAATCATATTTTTCATCTGATTGCCTTGAAACTTAACGCAATTGACTTTTGTAATTACTGATGGGAACAACACTTTTGAAGATCCAAAGGTAAACAGTAATCAAAGTTTATTTTTTAGTTTTTTAAACCCTCTCAAACCTTTTCTCGTTTTGTTTTCTTCTCTGATAGCTGAACAGATTGAGGGAAACTTCACATGAAATGTTCCCCAAAGGATGCGTGTACAAGGTTGTTAAGCATCATTGATGTCAACATCGTTGGCAGCTACATGGATTTAAGAAAAAATATTAATAATGTTCTCTGGAATGCATGACCATCAACGTGAAACTTCACAAATCGTGCATCGAGTACGGAAATGTGGATGCTGTTTTTAAATATTCAAACTTGATTGGATACTGGTCTGGCAAGCCATAATTATATCAATCCTGATGACTTCATTTTTGCTTTTTACTTGTTTGGGGGGTTCCTTGATTATCCAATGCAAAACTGTACGATTTGGTCTTCTATTTGATTGAATTGAATTTATTTTCAATCGCCATCGAATTCAATTGAAAAATAATATATAAACGTTATGGGTCCAGGGTCAGAGTGTCCCGATCAAAGGTGGTTGCATTCAAAGCGGGGCGTCTTGGTACCCGGTCATCACTGCAGCAGTTACTAAGTGGCAGTTCTAGTTTATGTCTCTTAATTAATTATGTAACACACTAGTCCACAACGTCCACATATTACACCCCAAAAGCACAAACACTCACACAAAAACAGTCCTGGTGAGGGTCTGCATCCTTGATTTGCTCTTTTCTTGTTACTTTTGTTATTAGAAGCAGCCTTGAAAACTCCAAAAGATAAGCTTCTATATTTAACAATAAAATGATTTCGCTGCACGGTGGAAAATCCTCTTGGGGAAGAGTGGCCAGGGGTAGGCTACTGAAGCCAGTGACAACTTCTTTCATCGTGTGACCATTAGCCATACATTCAAAGTTTGGTTGAAGATTGATAAGTAACAAGCTGAATGTATAGGGTCAGACAGACAGACAGACCCAAAATTGCTATTTTATGATGTGAATGTTGGTTTCCAAAGCTTAGGATTTTTCTTTTGCAATCGAATTCGTCTCTGCCCTCTTTTGCACGGGATCCATCAGTGCGGGAATTACGCAAGATGAGACCGATGATGTGAGGATGTATGCAGGCTCGATGCTCATCGAATCCCCGCGATGTTGTGTGGTTGGACATTGAGCACACAGAATGAAAACGCTATTTCACATGGGATCACAAACGCTTTGGTGATCCCAATCAAACTGCAGCAGGACCTTGGCACAAGGGAGGAAGTATTATTTCATTTGATATTATATTGTATGAGAATTATAAAATTCAAGACGTTATGAAGTTGTTGTAAATTGTTGGAAGTATTTTGTATATATTTGGTTGTATTCGGCATTTGTCTTTGTTTTGAAACAGATGGTGACATGTGAATCCTCATATTCGGAATAGATATAGAATTGTAGCTAAACAGCTGAGATACATGCAGACACGACAGGCAGGATTTGTTGCAATTGCTGCCAGGTGAGGTTTAGTATCGGTTTATGTTGTATTTACATGGTCACAAGGTATTTAAATATTATCCAGAATGCAGGAGATACCTAGCATTGCCAGGAATTAGTCCGGCTAGGATATTTATTTGAACTTATTACCAAATATGTCTGAGGATTGTATTCTCGGGGAGAAATTCTGTAAGAATACAGAAATCCATTTAATGACAAAAATCTCACTTGGCGTTTTTCCACAATTTGTTCTGAACGTTGGGTAGTACCCGCGTAACTGCAATATTGCGATTACGTCACGTCGTATTGTTGTGGGGCCGGGATCGCTGCAAGCACAACCCGTCTAGATGAGCAGTAGAGTTGGCTCGATCCGATGCCCGAAATTCTAGTTGACCATTTTTCGGAAACTCCGAAAAAGTAGGGTCCTTAATCGGACCGGAAGCGTCAATATTTCTGCCACGTGGTACAGGGTTATTTGCCATTTAAAATGACCTAGATTTCCACGTGGCGATTTACCGAGTCTCCACAACCCTCGCGGCACCCGTAAGGGAACGAGCCGCTTAGCGTACTCGAACCGCGTGCGACCGCAGAGGTTTTATGCGGCTCGAGATCCGTCGGTCAATGTTCCCGTTACAGCGGACAGCCTGGCAATTTTCCAACACCAGCAACGAAGCAATGGAGAAAGGACAACGAACGAGCGGATACATTTCACAAATGGGCTGTTTTATTTAACAATAGGCAGGAGAAGGGAACACAGAAGACAGAGTTATCCGATATTAATAGCCGTATGTACAACAAGGCACTTAAACAATTTATTACTTAACTATAACTGGGCGCACAAAACACAACATAAGCAACACAAAGAATACGGAACCAAAATGCGTCTTTATTGAGGCTCCAGCCCAGATGGAAAGGAAGCAGAAGACAGATCTGCCTCGACCTTCCTACCTCGTGTGGTCCTTCGCGTTGTTGACCGGGCACCAGGAGGGCGACTGAATCCAGACACCGCGAGACCGCGATCAGCTTCCGAGCTCCGGGATCCTCTTGCGTTCCAGAATTACGCGTGGTGAAAAGACGAGGTGCGCGATCCTCACAATGCTGAGTGATTCAATCGAAGAACCACAACCACCTTCCGTGCTCTCCCGAAAACCACCAATCAAGAACCAAGGACAAGACCAGAAGATCGACACAAACCAGAAGAGCAAAGAAAACTCACTCGTCTCTCCGTTCCTTTTTAATCCCTGGTGTGCGGCTAATCCGGGTGAACTCGTTCGCCATAGTGGGGCTCTCGATCCCATTTTCTTGGAGTGCCAAGCGAGCCATTCAATGTCCATATTAGGGAATGGAATTCATTCGCGAATGCATTCTGAACACCACGCTTTTCAGCGAGCACAGCAGAGAATGCGAGAGCAGGGGTTTTCGTTGGTGTTGTAGTTATCGTTGGTGGTGTAAAATAAAAGAAAAACCCTGACTATCAAAGTAAATCCAGCAACATTTACATTAATTACCCCATTAGATAGGAAAGGGGAGTATCTATCCCATCAATTATCCGAATAAACTATACGGATGTGTTGTGTCTCATGGCTTCAGTTCGCAATCAGTATG
The DNA here is from genome assembly GCA_035128595.1 of Eptatretus atami. Classification (NCBI taxonomy): domain Eukaryota; kingdom Metazoa; phylum Chordata; class Myxini; order Myxiniformes; family Myxinidae; genus Eptatretus; species Eptatretus atami. Next base: position 111,073,621 of record CM068961.1, on the reverse strand, counting down.
TCGGAATGATTTGGGATTTTCAAATCAGTTTTGTCCTGGAAACAACAAATAAGGTATCCATATGAAAGTGTCGTTCTGGTTCATTTTTGATGCTGTAATAGGATGATGAGGTATATTTGAGACATACCCAATTTGTTGGTGACGCTCTTGAAAAATGTGGATATACTTGGCTGTCCTGGATGGGTTTTTGGAGTGTGGGTAGTGGAGTGCGTGAACCGAATCCTATCCGTTTTTCTTCTGATGACTCTCTTTACCTTACTTCTTCGGGTTTTCTTGGTCTTCCGTTCATCATGTTGTACATATCCTGATGCCTGTGTGGATGTGATGCCCGGACCGGACTTTTAGCTTGTACATGTTGCTGCTTTGAGCCTTGGTAGTATCATGTGAAATTATCTGTCCGGAGTTCTTCCGACGTATTTGTTCTTTTCCTTTACATTTCTTTCCAATTTATTTTCCACATTTCTCTTTTCATTATAACTTTGCTTTTCTTCTCTTTCATCTCTTTACTCTTGTTCTCTTTTCATCATTATCTGTCAGGAGAAGTTAACTATGCAGAATTTTTTGTAAGGCCACTTGGTGTGATTGATGGTTTGAGGTAAGGGAAGCGGTTAGAAACAATCTATCGGTTTCCTCTGTGATCATCTTTGCTCTTTGCTTTTCGGTTCTTCTTTGTCTTCGTTTCATAAGCACTTTTCTATTGTTCGAATGCCTATATTCAGTTAAATGGTGATTATGGTATATTATATGAAGTAGAAAATATTTAGCTGTAAACATTTTGACACCATCCATATGTTTGTATGACATCTAGGGAGCAAGATCTAGGACTTTTTACTAATGGCGGATCTACGCGCACAATTGACCAGATTATTCCGACTTTTCAGATTTATTGTTTTGTATGGTATTACGACACTCTACGTCATAATAATTTGGAAGTTTGAACAGAGGATAAGGCAAAGATGCACATAAAAGCTTGAAGGGAATTGGAATGATGTCCAGAACAATCGATGTCACAATAGTGGTTCATGTCCCTTCTAACACAGAATCCACCTCCCGGTCATATGGTAAGATTCAGAAGATGTGTGCGAGGTTGTGAATGTGATTGTATTGACTTTGTTGTGACGATACATGGAAGCATCCATAAAAGAGGCAGAAAGACAGATATAGTGCTGCGAGGTACCTCACAGTCACAGAATCCGAGCAAGAAATGGCTGCAGAATTGGCAACAGGCACGAAATTGCTTCTTCAAAATGAAATATTTTGATTCCTTGCATGATAATGGAGTAAAGATTAATATGCTGGGCTTGATGGATCAAGTGTTGATTGGATTCGAGAAACATCTATTCATTTACTGTGTAAGCTGAGAGGTCCAACGGAAGAAGTCTTCCTGGAGGGAGTGGATGAGAGGAGGCGGGGAAGGGTGAGGTGGAGTCCAGTGGGAGGAGGCGTAAATGGGAGTATTGGAGGGAGGGGAGGGAGAGGTGGAGGAGGGAGGGGAAAACGTATGGTGGAGCAGAGGGGATGAAAGGGGTGGGTGGGAGAGGCAGGGGTAAGGGTGGAGGGGATTGGAGGACAAGGGGTAGGGTGGGAGTCCAAGAGGGAGGAGGGAGGGAAGGGGTGGATGAGGGAGAGAAAGTGGTGGGGGGGAGGGCCGTTGCCAGGCCACACCGGTTATTTCTCGTTATGTTTTGAATAACAACGGGTACAATGATATATATAAGAAATACTTCAACAGAAGAAGTAGTTAAATTTGGAAAACTTGCATTGGTAGTTCTTAGGCTAAATTGTGTGTAATTAAATTATAGAAAATATAAAGACATTAACCAACAACAGGAGTAGGCCTAAGATACACGTGAGAAATATAAGTTTTACAAAATAAAGATAATATCCACTACATAATGACATAAATTAACATTAAGAACCAAAAAATATAAAGTATCCACGTTATCTTTGATCATCACAACATTATTAGCTCCCTTGGACTGGTTCCGGGGAGCTTCTTGGGATGCACGTGTCAGTTCGTCTGCCCGTCCGTCCATCATCGTCCGTCGTACCGTCGTTCATCCAAATGCTGCACTTTCTCTGAACTACACAAATTTCGAGCCGCAGGTTACGTCGGGTTGAGTGAGGAGTTAGCAATAGGCACACACTCTTTTCTCTCTGTATACCTTACTAGTCTAATTTCCAGGTGAAGGAGGTGCCTATTTCTGTAGTTATCATGATAAGGTGATGTTAAGGGGCTTGTGTGTATAAGGCTAAGAACTTTCTTTGTGAACTGCATTGCTTGTATCTGCGTGGTTTTGTTAAGTATATTTTTCTAATTGCCTGATTGTCCTTTCTCTTTGTCTGACACCGTGTGTAATATGAATGGAGTTATTGCACCGCAGTTTGCTATGTTCAAAGATTGCTGATGTCCCACTACCAGTTCCGCTTGGCCGATTCTATCTGATAATGAGGAGTGGTCTCGAGAGCAAACGGTTCCTATCGGGGGGAATTATTTGCAGGAAGGTAATGCGAGAAATGATGCGAGGACCCTGCCAAATATTTCTAAGATGGATCCATAGTCATTCGCGGAAGTTATCTGCGCATATTTGTTTCAGGGTTAAGTCGGAAAGTGGGCTGAAGCACTCGTGACTCGGCCCGGCAACCCATAACATTTGTGTCTGGGAGATGGGACTATGTGGCAAAATTCTGCTATTTGTATCCACAACGGGAATTGAACCTGGGCAACTGGGTGTAAACATTATCTCCTCACTCGACCATGTGTAAAAGGATTTTAAGGAAGTGAAAATGGGAATGGTTCTCAGACGGTGTATGATGAGAGTGTGAGATTTGTTTTATGGATTCTTTTATATTTTGCAGCACAGCATTTTGATAAAAAAAAATTTATCAGGCAACATTTGGTGACTTTCTCTCAATAAATTGGCCGAACATTTTTACTTGTACAATAAAGCTTTCCTTGCCCAAAATTTATTATCATCCATATATACATTGGACTGAATGATAATCAGGACATGAATTTGAAAATGATTAACTCTTGCTTTTCAAACTGTTTGTGATTCATTCAGGGCCAAGCTCCTATCTGACTTTTCAAATCTTCTGTAACAAGAACTGGTTGGCAGAAAAATTAGCTACAGCAAATACAAGGATAAGAGAACTTCCATTATCATTTTACACTTTATGAAACTTTACTTAAATAGTGTATTCAGCAGCCATTGTCATGGAGTGATTTCATGATTTGTTTTTTTCTTTTGCCAAACTCACTCACACCTACTGCTTTACATTGTTGATCGCAGTACTATTGTTCAATTGCTTCTTCTTTAAGGACGACTGAGTTCCTTTTTTCTTGGAATGATTATGATGAGCTCTGTGTTTTCGCTCTCTGAAAGACATGCCAAGACTTGTCATTAAATGGGGATGGAGCATCGTGACTCCAACTATTGTTCTACAGGTTTATAAAGCCTAGGGAATGCTCTTCAATCAATGAGCTCTTTAGCCGAGCACATCTCGTATCCAGAAAGTATTTCTATTCAAACTTTGCATGTGATGATTTATGTAATTATTTTTCTGTCTTTCTGTAGCACAAGCAACGGCTGAAGTTTGAATCACCGATTCTGGAGGAGTTCATGCTTTTGTGTTAAGCAGGTCTTTTTTGCTGGATCCAGCGAATGGTAAACACATAGGGGCATTTGTTATTCTCAATTTGATTAGTTTTAATCTTTGCAAAGAGATTACACATAGGAGGAGGTAAAAAAAAATTTCAACAACTTTGACATATCCCATTTAATCTCTAGCAGAGAATTTAGCCAAGTACCACAACAAATTTCGACTCTTTTTGAGACAAGTGGGATATTTAATGTCTACGACTTAAAATGCCAGCTTGATTTGCTTAATCCGGATTCTGAATGGGATCGGGTGATTCAAGTCGATTAAGTTGTAAAGCAGACTTAAGAATGAACATATCTAATGTGAAATATATTGCAAATTGCACATGCTACGTATAGCCACAAGTGGCTAATGGTTTATTATTCGGACGGAATCAATAGCTAAGCTATGCATAATGTTTCTGTCCAATATTGTCGTGACACAGGAGCGGTTTTTGGCGGGAGATAACATGTTGAAGGGGAATTTAAAGCCTTCATCCAATGCTTCCTTCAGTATCTGTGGAATTTATTCTGTGGCGGTAGTTCGAGGGTCAAAACGAAACGCCTACCTTTTCTCCGATGTTTATAAATTGCACATAATCACATCGTAAAGCGGTTCGATTCAAGTCAAGATGGAACGTTTTCGTTTTATTTGATACTCCTTTCCTCTTCTCTTCTCCCATCTCCTTCTCCCTTCTTTTCTTCTCTCTTCTCCTCCTTTTCTTTTCCTTTTCTCCTCTTCTCCTCCTCTCTTCTCCTGTCATCTCGTCGTCAGAACAGCAATTTTTTTTTCCTGTAGTGTCCATTGACTTGTATGCTCCCTGACATGGGCGTTGAAGGAATCTTGCCATGCTTTAAGTCGGTTGCATTTTGACCACTGAGACTATGAGGGTGAACCTTTACGATCACAGTCACCATGTGTTATGTTTCCTTGCAGATAAAGGCATAACGACTAGAGAGTTTGGTGAACCATTACCCCAACTGTCTTGAGAAACAACGAATGAGCGAGTCTATGAGCGGAAAATTGATTGGTCGTGATGAGTAAAATGCAATATTTTGTCAAGTATGTACCAGAGGTTTTGAAAGTGACAAGAAGGGATTTAGTGTTCTAAACAGTGTTTAAGTTGCAATTTAAATTTAAATAAAAATAAAGATTTTAAAGGTCGTAGAAAAAATTCTGAGAGTTTACTTCTGTAAACAGTGTACTTTCAGAACCTTGTTATATTCACGTTACATTAGTTATTCGTGACTGTTATTGTGTCTTTATGACATCCTTAAAGTAGTTTCGCTGTTTGGAATGGTTTACTTTTGTTTGCTGCCAGGCAGGCAGACAGATTAAAAAAAAAAAACACTTTCTCTGAGTGCGATAGTCGATTGCAAGTTCGAGCATGCACGCGTTAAATACAGATTGTTTTCAAGATTCATGTTCCGATTATACGTTAAAATTAGCATTCACTTGAAATGGTATGTTCTCGATCCATAAACTGAGTTTGTCGATGCATGACAGAACAGATAGAGAGAAGCGACCAATTGCTAACCCGCTTTTTTGTTCTAATCATGGGGTAATACTGCAGTAGTAGCAATATAAGCAATATAGCAAGTTTGTATGAGTTAACAAACGGCTCTTGGGTGACGATTAATAACCGTTTTATAATTTTGAATGGCCATCAATTGACATAAAGCCCGTTTAACGTACAATGGACTTCAATCATAGATTAATTTGCAATTGGTTATGGCTTTTGACTCAATACAAATTCTTATTGCAGACCCGAGAATATCTAAGCTAATATATTACAGACAGTTTCAATGAGCACTTGCACATTGGAGTGTTTAAAATTGCATCAGATCATCAATTGGCAATAAATGTGAATGTTGTCCGTTGCTGGACCAATGACAGAAGATGCATTTGCATTTTTGTTGTTATCCTAACGTTAGAACTGTGTGGGCACGGGTAAACTTTGCCAATCACTCGAATTTGAATTTAGATGCAAACATGGAACTAAACTGCTTGTTTTTCATGAATTAATACCTTAATGGACTTGTTCCTTGTTTCTGCTTGCATTTCTGCTATGATAGTTGATTGAATGGAGTTTATTTCATTATTTTCGAAACACTTATTACAGGCTAGCACTAAATCTGTGGTTAAAAATCCAGTGTAAAAAAAAGGAAGCCTTTTTTCTTGGCCTGGTTGAGGAGCTCATAATGGAGATTTATATTTCTTAAAGCAAAGAATTTTTTTTTTCAGGAGGATTAAGGAGTGGTTGCTGCCATACTCGCTAGGTTAATCTTCTGTGTTTGAAAAATATAGTTTTTCCAAATCGTTTGGATTATTTGAAGCAATTTTACTTAATTTTTTTTCTCTCTGAGGAGTGGATTCATGTTATCAGGGTGGACAGACAGACAGAACAGAACGACAAGACAGACAGACAGCATATAGCAAATAAATATATATGTATATATATATTATGTATATTATACATGGATGGTGTTGGCTTAATGGTAGGGTGGGGGCTTGGGATGAGGATCCTGAGTTTAAATCCTCTTTAGGCTGTGAATATTGTCCCCCCCCCAGGATGAGGTTGACATTGCCTGTCATCCTTCGAGATCGGCAAAATGAGTTACAGCTTGCTGTATCGCTGTGCCAGAAGGCGACGCCTACAGATGTGCCCTACAGCCAAGGAGACTGCTGATGGCAGCAACCTGCTCTGCACAGGTCTGGTCCCAATGGATGGATATCGATGTATTATATATATATAATATCGAGAGAAGAGAGAGAGGAGAGAGAGAGAGAGGAGAGAGAGAGAGAGAGAGAGAATAAATACTATTTTGAGATATTATATATATAATATTATATATATTATATATATATAAATTATAATATATTAATCGATTGTCAAACTCTCTATGATATTTTTTGTAAACTATACAAATTGATAAGAACAGCAAATTTTTTTTTGTTTCATTTAAAAGGCTGTGTTGGATTCTAACAGTGAAAAATAGATCTCTTTTTGGGGGGGAGATGAGGAGGTGAGTTTAGAAGGAGGCAGGCAGTGGTGAATTTGAGACCACACTGAACAACAAGGGAAACAAATTTCTACCCTTCATGGTAGTCCTAAAAATAGCATCGCGGGTCCTGAAGCTCACCTGGATAGGAGCAACAGTCACAGACCCCATAGAGCCTGTTTTTTTTTTTTTTTAATGCGTGAACAAACTTTGGCGTATATCACAGGTGATGAAGGTTGTGTCAGTTTCATCAGAAAATTGTGTGTGTAGTTTCTGAGAATCGAGCAAAAGGTAACCGCCCCCCTGCCCACCGTAATCCCCCTCATTGAGCGAGTTTTTGGATGCAGCAATAACCTTCGTTGGGCATCAGATATGAAGCTTGTGGCCAAGTTTAATCAAAATCGTGTGTTTAGTTCAAGCGATAATGACTGAAGCGTTTCCGGACTGACTGATGCGCTCACCAACTTAACCTACGGACACTGCTCGAACACATAAGCTCATCGGACTAAAGTCCAGGTGAGCTAAAATATTTAAAAACCAACCTCAACAAAAGTGATTATCAAAACAAAACTCCTTTGTACAATAGATTTATTGTTTCCACTATAAAAAAAAAAACATCAATTACTTAACATCCTTGACAACCATTCCCAGGACATCATTTCCAGGAATGGTACCAATTAACATAATTGTGTGAAGATGGGGTTAAAAAGCCAAACCTAGTAATTTGAAACACTGTTTTATTATGCTGTTGTGGGTATTATGCTTGACACATAATATTATTACGCTTGCTTCACACTCCGGCAAAAAAGAATTTTTCAAACGTGTAAGAGCAGAATTGGCTCAAAAATGTTTCAAATCTAGAAAGGCTATTTATTTTTCTACAGAGAGATTTTGTAAGAGAAAGCTTGCAATGTTATCGCCATTTCTCCAGCTGATGTTGGAGGATTTTTCAAAGACCCTGAGTCTCCTGAGCTGCTTGTGAGATGGTATCAGGCCTCGGCCTTCCAGCCATTTTTCCGTGGCCACTCAGCCATGTCATCGGCTCGTCGAGAACCCTGGCTTTTTGGTGAGGAAAACACAGAGCTCATTCGACAAGCGATAAGCCAGCGGTATGCACTCCTACCTTACTGGTACACAACTTTCTACCATGCGCACTGCACTGGAGAGCCAATCATGAGGTGAGAAATCTTGATAACCATTATTGGTAATTGTAATTTACTTTTATGAGCTGTGCATCTTCTTGAAATCTTGTATAATTAGGGTATTCACAGGGACAGAGATTGAACAACCACACACACTCACACACCACACACAACACACACACACACACACACACACACCACCACACACACCAATATAGAGCTCATTCAGATGAATTATAATTTACCATCCATGGACAGTGCAAGGCTGATTCATTCCACCATTTGGCAGATTACAGACATCGTCCTCGACAGTAAACAAAAACTGCATGAGTGGTCGGCAAACAGGCACTGGTTAAGAAAGGAAATGATTGATGGAACAGGTGTTTGGCAGAAACACTACCTTAACTGAGAATGATACAGCTTGGGGTGAATGACAACCACACATTCCTTCCTCCCTCCACTGACAGTGCCGGTTTTCAGCACTTAACAACTGCACACTTGTAGAATTGTACCACCCCTGATGGGACCCCTTGTTGGCTGCTACACAAGATCTACGTACATACTAACAGTGTCCCGATGACCCAGAGAGCGAATCGAATGATTCGCAATCATTGATCATCACAATATTTGGTACCATTTCAGTTGCTTAGATGTAGTTGTGGCATTTTGAGCAAGAAGATCATTTTCATTTTCATTAACCTCGCCATCGAAGATCGGAGGTTACTGTTTTCACCCCTTTCTGTTTATTATCTTGCCAAAACGAAGTTTTTGCAAGATATGTAGTCAGTCTGTATGTTTTTTTTTTTTTTTTTTTTTTTTGTTTTTGTCTGTAATCACGAAAAAAAAATCTGCAGAGCACAGTTTTCATTGGAAATTTTTGTAACTTCGCATATCAGAGGCCTATGGAGGTCCCTTTCAGCGCAAAAATTTTGAAGGTCAAGGTCAAAGGTCAAGGTCACTTTGTCGCAAATCAGGGGAATCGACAAACCCTTATTTTTTGAGTAATTTTGATCGGATCGTCTTCAAACTTCATGGGAATATAGTTCAGGTTCTGGCGCTCAGCTGATTAATTTTTGGTGGCGATTGGCCTTGACCTTCATGTGTTTTTTATTTTTATTTTTTTATTTTTGTCTGTAATCACGTATAAATCACTCTCAGAGCACAGTTTTCATTGGAAATTTTTGTAACTTCGCATATCAGAGGCCTATAGAGGTCCCTTTCAGCGCATAAAATTTTAAGGTCAAGGTCAAAGGTCAAGGTCACTTTGTCGCAAATCAGGGAGTCGACGAAACCCTTATTTTTTGAGTAATTTTGATCGGATCGTCTTCAAACTTCATGGGAATATAGTTCATGGTCTGGCACTCAGCTGATTAATTTTTGGTGGCAATTGGCCTTGACCTTCATGGTTAGCGCCTAAGGTCAAACATATTTGACCCCAAGGTCAAATTTTCAAGTTTTAGGAACCATATCGTGTAGTACCTCCAATTGAACACCTCGATGAGTGCTTTCTAGATATATCAAGCTTGAGACATTATGACGTCATTTGTGACGTTATGAGGCAAACGCATATTTTTCATGGTTACTCTGTAGAACGATTCTCATCGGAATCTCTCGTAGGCAGATATTCCTCAAGGAGTCGCTCCTGGTGGATAGCAGCTCTGTTCACCTCAGTGTGACCTTAAAGACGTCACGTGGTCACCTTTTGGCAAGATACGGGTCACCCTAAGGGTGACATTGGTTTATTATTGTTGTTTTTTTATTTTATTTTTTGAAAAACTCACTTGGTTGTGCCTGGATGGGTTTGAGGGGAGAGGAGCAGCAGCTGAAATGCGAATCCTATCCAGTTTCCTCCTGACGACTCCATTTTTTCTTTTTGCTTGTTCAGGTTCCTTCTGATTACTTCAATGCAGGACTGTACCTATTTGGTCTTCCATGTGATTTGAATTGAATTTATTTTAATCCCGTTCTGAATTAAATTGAATAATGAATAATCATTAAAAAAAAAATGTCATGGGTCAGAGTCAGGTGTCCGATCAAAGCGGGGTTGCATCAAAGTGGGACGTCTTGTTATCCGGTCATCCCTGCCAGCAGTTATAAAGTGGCAATTCCAATTATGTGTCTCATTAATTACGTAACACACCAGTACACAAACAACACACAAAACACACCACACAAAAGAAGTCTTGGTGAGGGTCTGCAATCTGATTGCTCTTTTTCTTATTTCCTTGTAATTCTCCATCTATTTACGATTATGTAAGCAAGCTTTTAAAGCTGAAAGTGCTCTCCAAAATCTCTACTGCGGTGTTGCAGGCATACCCCCATCACCCTACCCTTTGGAAAAATAAATATCCAGAAACCCCCCCAACAGACCTTTCAAGCAAGGCTAGGACAAACTGATTCTTTGAAGCCTCCCTTTTCGCTCGTAATTGATGGTTCATCACCATTTCAGTGACGCACACAAACGCCGATAAGTCCGATGTGTCTTTTATTACGAGGTAGTTATAGGTCAGCTATGAGGCTTGTTCTCTGTGAATCATGAAAATACACTGTTTTTGTTGATACAGTTTTTAAATCCATGGATTTGTTTGGGAAGTAGAGTCCTGCAGACAACCGAGGGGGAGGGCTCAAAAACAAAATCAATGCCATTTTTACTCTGTAATTAGTGTGGTGTTGGCCTTATGGTTAAGGCGGCTGGCTTAACATCTTAGGGTCTTGAGGTCGAACCCCTGTCGTTCAATAACAGCAGGTCGGTTGACTCAGCCTGTCATCCTCCGAGGTTGGCAAAATGAGTACCGGCTTACGAGAAACAGGGAGGAACTGCATCAGCGGCACATCCACACTCCCAGCAATGATTCGACAAGCAGCCTCAGGCTGCATACAAAATTATGATGACTAATGTAGATGGCTCCTGACATTCCCTGTAATCGTTTGAACATCGGTATTGCAGCACTCTCTGAGGTTCGGTAAATAGATAGTGGCGCGATCATTGCAGGTGGTTACACCAACTATTAGTCTGGTCGCTCTGATGGTTACCATGCCCAAGGAGTTGCTGCAACTGAATGCAATGATAATTGAGGTAACACCGGTCAACGAGCATATAGGAGAATAAGGATTCATCACTCCTTGGGTGTCGTTTCCCTTGTCTCTGAATATGCTCCGACTGAGGCGAGTGATCTCACCGTGAAGGATGCATTCTCTGCCACGTTCGAGTCTGTGGTTGATCAGTGCCCCAGGCGAGATACTCTTCCAGTCTTGGGGGATTTCAATGCATTGACTGGAACTGATAGGGATGGTAATGAGACATGTGTTGGTCCCCATGGGTCTGGAGCTGTGAACCAGAATAGCACCAAGTTCCTTGACTTTGCAAGAAGTCATGGACTTTGAGTGGCTGGTTCATGATTTCAGTAACCACAGGCTCATCGCTGGACTTGGTATTCCAACGCTGGCGGAGAGGCAAAGGAGATTGACCATGTGCTCGTTGGAGAATGATCCAGAATTGCAGTCTACCGGAGTGCTCAGTTCCTCAATACTGACCATCGGCTTGTTGTAGCAACTCTGAAGTTGCAGCTTAAATCCAGGAGAATGGTACCATCCCAGCCTAGGCTGGAAGTTTGCAAGCTCAAGGATGAGAGGGTAGCTGAGGAGTTTACAAACAGGCTGAGTGGGGATTTGGGGGGTCTGGGTGCTTTGAGAAATCCTGATGAGTTGTGGAGTGCATTCAAGACCACCATCTTTGACATTGCCGGTGGATGGCTTAGAACTCACCATCGGGCGAAGAAGAATTTTGTCTCTCAAGTAACACTGGATACCATTGACCAGAGTCGCAGGGTCAAACTTAATGGCAGAGCTGAGCTGTTGAGGGAGTTGAGGTGTAAACTGTACATGCACTGAGGGTGGACAAGGAGGCCAATGTGTGAAGAATCTGTGAGGGGGTAGAGCATCACCTGTGGTCAAGTAATTCCCGTCCTCCTTACAGAGGAATTCATGCATTGCGTTCCTCCAAGCCCATACCTTGGTGTACTGCATTTAGAGCAGAGGGTGGTGGGCTCTTGACAGAGGAGTCTGAAGTGAAGGCCCGCTGGGCCGGTTATTTTGAGCGGATGTACCAGGCTGTTCCACCAGCTGTTGAGTTGGATGGCAGGAGTGTTACTATCCCGATTGCTGACACCAATCAACTGTGATCCACCTTCATTTGTGGAAACACAGGCTGTGGTGAGCCGGTTGAAATGGGGTAAAGCTCTTGGGATCTGTGGCATCCATGCTGAACTTCTCAAGGCTGGTGGAAATGCTGTACTCATGTCATTGCATGCAGTTCTGTGCTCTGCCTAGAACACAAGTATCATCCCAACTGACTGGAAGAAGGGCCTTGTTGTCCCTCTCTGGAAAGGGAAGGGTGATCACCAGGACTGCAACAATTACCGAGGGGTGACGCTGCTCTCAGTGCCGGGCAAGGTCTTTGCTTGGATAACTACTGATCGGGTTTGCCACCATCTGCTTGAGCACCAGCACCCAGAGCAGTCAGGCTTTACACCAAATAGGTCAAAGATTGACAGTATCCTTGTCCTTTGGGTCCTCACTGAAAACTGATGGAAGTTTCAGGAGGTGCTGCGTGCTGCCTATATTGATCTTTGCAATGTGTTCAAATCAGTGAATTGGGAAGCCCTCGGGAGGATTATTGGTCTTCGTGTGGTGCCACCAAAAATGATCAATCTGATGTCTGAACGATACTCGGGTGCTGAGAGTGCTGTGATAACATCTCTAACTTATTTCCAGTTGATACTGGAGTATGTCAGGGGTATGCACTGACCCTCACGCTTTTCAGTGCTTGTATGGACTGGATTCTGGGGAGGATGTCGGAGAGATCAAGCTGTGTTGCATCATTTGGGAATGTCAAGATCTCTGACCTTGATTTCATAGATAATGCAATCATCCTTGCAGAGACTCTGGATATCCTTTTGGGGGCCCTCGAGGTGCTGATTGAGGAGTCGGAGCCGCTGGGATGGGTTTCCTGGGTCAAAACTAAGATCCAGGCTTTCATTGACATATTGGATGCTGCTATCTTGTCTGTACCCGTTTGTGGTGAGTATGTTGAGGTCACGGAGAGATTCACTTACCTAGGCAATGATATTCATGTCTCTGCTAGCTGTGAGACAGAGGTCAATAGATGTCCGAGTCAGGCCTGGGGAGTCATGGGTTCACTGGATCATGGGGTGTGACGCTGGTACCTGTGCAGGCCGAGAGTCTGAGTCTTCAGGTCCCTGGTGCTTCCATACTTACTCTACAGATGTGAGACTTGGACTCTGACAAGGGATCTGTGACGGAAACTAAATTCCTTTGGTACCAGGTCTTTTCGGAGAATCGTTGGCTATCGCTGGTCAGACTTTTTGTCCAACGAGTGGTTGCTGAGAGAGACTCAAATGAAATTTATCTGCATAGTCCGTGAGCGTCAGCTGTGGCTGTATGAACATGTGGCTCGTTTTCCTGACGCTGATCCTGCTCACCAGATTCTCTCAGCGAGGGAGCCTCGTGAGTAAAGGACAATGGGCCGACCACGTGCTTTGTGGTTGCAGCAGGTTGATCAACATCTCAAGGAGATGGGGATGGGCCAGGCATCTGCCTGGGGGATGGCCAGACGGAGGCCCCTGGAGTACTGGTGGAAAGCGGATGCAGCAATGCACTGCTCTGGTGCATGCTCCCATACCTTATCTGACCTGACAAACTACCAGATCGGTGCTTCACACACCCGGGGTATTGCATCACAAAGTGTGCCATCCTTAAGATTGACCTAAAGATGGGCAGCGAGTCTGCATCAAAGATAATGTAGTGCGTTTCGATGAAGAGTAGGTGAATGATCACCGGCAGGACTGGCAGGATGGTCCAGATGTGTGAACACTCGACTTTAAGCTAAGCTGTGTAGCCTGGGTTTGAATCCCAACATCGCTATAAACTGTCATTCCGGTGTTTCACAGGCAGGGCGATTCGTCAATGTGTATGCAGTCCCTCGAATGGACATTAAACTGGTGGTTTCGTCTGCCAGGATTAGTTGGTGGACATTAAGGATCCCCATGGTGTCTCTGGTGAAGAGTAGGCAAGCTATCGCCAGCACCCTGAACAAATTACAAATTCCTGCCCTAAAGTGCAGGGGGGACTGCATCAGGGGGCACAGCCACGCTCCCAGCAACGATGCAAACCAGCAGCCAAGGGCTGCACACAGAATGAATGAACGATCGCCGGCACCATAAACAAATTCCACATTCCTGCCGCCTTCCGTTGAACGTCAGGCCTGGACAGGCGGTTCATGAGAGACCTTGGGCAAAAACCTTTACCTGGTAGACCCCACAAGAAGGTGGAAATAATTTGGAGCTTCAAAGTAGCAGTCGAGTCACAAGCTCAAAACTGATCTCAAACGACAACAGCACGAGGTCGAGTGCATACCTCCGCCATGCTCAACGATTTACGTTTTGTATCTCAATGATAGGCCCGATCTGGATCCGGACCTCCAATAATGAATCGGCTTGTTCTCGTCACCTAACCAGCTCATCAACTAAGTCATGTCACAACTCGTCCACAACCTTCTGAAATATGATTATATATATATATATAATTTTTGACCCCATCTCTCAATGATGGGGAATCACTGAGAAAATTTCTTCCAAATTCTCCAAACCGGATCCGGATCTTCATCAAAATTAAATAAATTCTTCCTTGTCACGCATCCAACCTGTCCACCAAGTTTTGTCCAAATCTGGCCATAACTTTTTGAGATATCCTGTTCACACACAAACAGACAGACAAGAAACAGACAGGGGTGAAAACATAACCTCCGCACACCTTTGGTGGCAGAAGTAATAAGTTTAAAAAGTGAAAATGAAATGATATTTTCAAGTTCTGATAAAACTGACAACCCCACACACACACACGACCTGACACAAATGTAAAGCTCAACAAGGCACGGACAAAAGTGCCTCCAAATTTAAGTATGGTTTCTCTAGCCATGACAGAGGAATGAGTTAACACAAGCAACTTCAGCGGTGATACCAAAACAAGTCAAGATTAAAAAATAATGTCGATGTACAACAAACCCCAACACTAGTTTTTGTACTGAACTACACATCAGCAGAACCTGCTTTTGCTCGATATTCACAAATTTCCCCCAAGGCTATCTTTTTATACCCCAGTCTAATGACTTGTAATACAGCTCAGTATATAATTACACCATCAAGCTGGTTGGAAGCATAGCTAAAAGTAGCTCTCGTGTGGGATTGGGCATTCAACATCGCTCGCTTGAAAACGGCTCCAAAAGCAACAACTGGTCAGCTTTTGCAGCTGCTCGAGAAAAAGCTGTGCCCTCACACTTCTCGGCCCTCTACCTCTGACGCCCCACAGGCGATTCATCAAGAAAAGATCTTCGTTCGGGGTAGTACAGTGGCACTGCATTTTGTGGCAGCAATTTTGGCTCTGTTGGGCCAAGATCCAATCGACGAGGCAGAATTAGACCGAGCGAGGGAGAAAGAGGTCAGCTCGGGGCAGATTGGCTCAGTCCGAAGACTCTTGCGAGTCAATAATTCACATTAGTGCATTCAATAGAATTACCACGCGTGTTAAGACAAGTTTATTTCCGTAATCAAATGCAAAACTGCAGCCTTAGGTCTCCAAATATCAGCAGATGCTCCGACGGTCGGATAGGTTTACGGTTGTTGACATTATTTCACCAAAAAAAAGTGTCAGATGTGTGATGAAACAAATTATTTGCAACTAACCTGCTCCAATAATTAAGATATTTGACTATTATTAGCTTACCTGGACTTTTGTCAGGTGAGCTTATGTGATCAAGCAGTGTCCGTAGGCGAGTGAGTGAGTCAGTCTGTTGACTTGGTGGTTATTGGGATCGGCTTGGGATCCTAGGTTCAAGCACCGTTGGCCGCTGAATTAATACACCAGGGGGTTGACTCAGCCTGTCATCTTTCTGAGGTCGGAAAAATGAGTACCAGTGTGTACTGGTAGAGGGGCACTGCCTCAGCGACAGTCACACTTCCAAGAAATGATAGCTACCCCGGCAGCTAAGC
The DNA here is from genome assembly GCA_035128595.1 of Eptatretus atami. NCBI lineage: Eukaryota > Metazoa > Chordata > Myxini > Myxiniformes > Myxinidae > Eptatretus > Eptatretus atami. The sequence goes on along the minus strand of CM068961.1, from coordinate 111,057,769 downwards.
TGCCATACCCAAGAAGTCGTCTGTAAACACTTCAATCATTATCGCTCGAACCAAACACGATTTTGGTGAAACTTAGCCACAAGCTTCATATCTGATGCCTAACAAAGCTGTATTGACCGCATGAAAATCTGCACTCATTATGGGGTCAAGGGGGGTTTTGACCCCCCCCCCAAAAAAAAGATATTTGCTCTCTCTCCAAAACTACACATGCTTTCAATGAAACTTGACCACAACCTTCATCACCATGATGGATGCACCAAAGTTTGTTCACAGCAATAAAAAAAAAAAAATCAGGGTCTAAGGGGGTCCACTGGGGTTGAGCCCCCAGAATAGGTATTTGCCTCTTCTCCGAAACTACTCTGATACACTCACAATTTCAATTGAACTTCACCACAACCTTCATCACCCGTGATGTACACAAAGTTTTGTTCACGGCATTAAAAAAAATTAATTAATTAATGGGACATAATGGGGGGGGAAGAAAGCAAAATGGAATTAAAACACACCTTATCAAATGTATTGTTTGCAGTTCATACAAACACCTGTTCATTTTGTATACCTTGTTACAGCTTATATACTCTTTCATTACATCCTCCCACCCCACCCTTCATCCATCCTTTCAAACCAGAGGACAAAAGTGAGTTTCCCCACGTGAAAAGCTGGCCTCAAGGCATTACCCATCTTCAAGTGGTCTTCACTGGAAGATTACAAAATTCGAAGTAAAAGGTTCAATCACATGCAACTGTAAATGACTCCACAGTGCAGACATCTTCGATACATCGTCATCTATTCTCAAGCAGAAAAGCAAGATGGACTACATTGTTCCCTTCAAAAGGTGCTGTACTTGTTGATGCCCTCTAATGTACACAATGCTTTGCACAATTGGGAAGCACAATGTCAACAACCCTCTATTTATTAATTTTTTTCAAAACTAGCTCAAGTCAGATTGTACATTCGACCGACGATTTTCCCGACGGAGTAATGCATGCCTTCGGTATAGAAAAGCACAAATCAGCCAGCCGAGACACGTCGGGCAGCCACGCAAGGAGTAGGGTGTGCCGAATGGCAAGCACACGTCGGGGAGCTGCCCAGACAAGCGGACAAGAACAGGAAATCCCACAATGGGGCTGAAAAACGTGTACATCGAAGGAGGTCACAGAACGATGAGGGGGCCTGCCATTTGCACGTGAGAGAAAAGCAGCAAAATGTGGTACAAAACGGAAACGTGAGGGCATCTGCAGAAGGTTTCGGTAGCTATGCTAAACTCCTGTGTTTAGTCACAGTGAGCTAGTACCCACCCCTCCCACACCTTGCTTCCATATTTCCCAGCACTCGCTCCCAAACGGACGAGACATTTCATCATGCCACTGCTATTTCAGCTTTCAAACTGAAATAAAAACGCGAAGATCAAACTGCACAGTTTTGTAAGTTACATTCAACAAGGTCACACTTGCAAAACATTGAATAAATCACCAAGCCCAAAGTTCTGTGAACCTACTTTGTTAACTCCACATATTACACACAAACAATAAAATAAAAAAACTCACTTTCATTGCATATTGACAGTTTTCAGAAAACATGGAAGCTTTACAAAGCGTAATTAGTGAACTCTGGTACACGCTGATGCACAACTCGTGATTATTGCAAAATCAAGGTGTGAGATGCTGGTCAAATAATTTACAAAGCATCAGGCATGCATATTTAAGAGTACAAACTTCAGGAGGACACAAGAGAATTGTAATGGTCACATGAGTAATAATAAAAAGAAGAATGAAAGTCAAGAAAGCAACAGCAAAGTAAAGAACAAGCAATGCAAAAAATGAAAGGAATGTTGGAAAAATGCCAATGCATCAATGCATCAAGGCTGGCACACAAGAGGTTCAACGCCACAACAACTGTTCCATTCGTGCTGGGTAATTCCACTGCCATTAGAGCCTTTTCGCCCAAAAAGCCGGCGAGGCAGAGCCCCGCATGGTTCTGGCGGTTCTACGAGAGGAACCAATATCATCACAAAGGTAGAGCTTTGCACATCGGAAGAAGGAATTCACATCATTTGGATTCCTTCATATGCAGAAAGGTGCTCGCTCATCAAGCTTGATCAACATTTGCATAGGCTCGAATAGCTTTGTGCAGGTGCGCAAGGCCATGCAATGGTACCCCAAAAGTATCACTGGTATCGGCTGGATTCATACCAGCTTGTCCCAAGACAAGGACCTGAGGCATGTTTTTAAATAAATAAATATTTCAATGTTTTTTTTTTTTCATTCGTGTTCAAAGGCTCGTGGAGCATCTTGTACATACATCACATACAGGACAAAGACATGAGTGAAACAGAACGGCACTCGGTAGAGCGCATACCTCCGCCAGGCTGAACAGATTACATTTTGTATCCCACCAATAGGCCGGATCTGCATCCGGACCCTAACAAAAATCAAATCAATTTGTCATTGTCACACACCCAACTTGTCCATCAAGTTTCGTCCGAATCCGTCCACAACTTTTGGAGATATCCTGCTCACAGACAGACAAACGGGGGTGAAAACATGACCTCTATCCACCTTCGGTAGCGGAAGTAACATCAGTCAATGGACATTAACATGAATTACAAGGACATTCGTAGACAATGGGCAAACACATATGGTATATGGGATTTGAACCTGGGTTCTCTCCAACATGAGCTGAGGTCAGTTGGGAACACCAACAGACCTTCCTGGGTGTACAATAAAAAAATATTTTTAAAAACTCAACTCGTGGCAAGATTTTAATCCGGATCAATTTTTCTTCCCTTACAATCCTGAAATAACAAGACGCGGTACGTAGTTAGTTGAATGTGCAAGCGGTGTTAAAGTAGTGCTTAGCAAATTCTCGAGCAGGAGGCTTACAAAAAAAACAAAAACAAAGGAACTTGTGGTTGAATTTTATCAGGTTTGACTTTTTTTTTTTGTAATCCTGAGATCAACAACTTGTACACTATAGTTTATTGGATCATAAAATGTAGTACCAGTGCTGCTCAATGTCATTTTGCACCCCAGGGGATGAGGGCATTCACGGCCTGGAGAATGGCATCTTCTTGTCGAAAGATAACACTCTCCAGCTAAGGAGCAAGGCAGCGTTCTCGTCTTCTTAACTATTTTTTCCCCATAGCGGGAAAGTGGCAATCTTTATCTGTTCTAACTCTCCCCCCACCCCCCCAATCTTT
>CM068961.1:110971501-110993909 GCA_035128595.1 Eptatretus atami | reverse complement strand
TTCAAACCTTGGGATTAATTCATAATTTGAACAATTTAATTCAAACCTTGGGAAAAAAACACTTCAAAACCTTGGGAAAACAGCTGTTCCCTATGGAAAATTCAACCTTGGGATTAATTCATAATTTGAACAATTAATTCAAACCTTGGGGAAAAAAGCTTTAAAACCTTGGAAACAGCTGTTCCCTTGCGGAAAATTCAAACTTGGATTAATAATTAATTTGAACATAATTCAAACCTTGGGAAAAAAACAGCTTTCAAACCCTTGGGAAACAGCATGGTTTCCCTTGGAAAATTTCAAACCTTGGGATTAATTCATAATTTGAACAATTAATTCAAACCTTGGGAAACAGCTTTCAAACCTTGGAAACAGCTGTTCCCTGCTGGAAAATTCAAACCTTGGGATAATAATAATTTGAACAATTACTAAAAACCTTGGGAAAAAACAGCTTTTAAAACTTGGGAAAACGCTGAAACGGGATGAAGAACGATATCAACCTTGAAAAGGCACCATACTCGGTCCCAGCGTTCATTTTGTGACTTATATCAAACGAAAGAAAGAATTGTGACCGTCAACGTGAAAAAAAGAACAATGTGTAACGTCTTCGTGATCTCATAACACCTTGTGTCTGTCATTGGTTGGAAAATAAAATGGCCGTAACGGGAAACGGCCTTGTCCATTAATTCAAACCTTGAAAAGGCAGATCCGCAGCGCCCCACCAATATACTGGCAATTAATTAGATGGACCAGTGGTTTCGAGAAACGGCGCGTCGTTAGACCAACACATCGAGATTGCTGGAATTATAGATAATAAACTAAAAAAAATACATATAGCGAAATATTATTTGAATAATAAATAAATTATATAATCATTAGAACAACAGCACAGGCATAGTTGTGATCCAAAATCAGATGGAGAATTTTATTGACTGTTTATTTCTTGTGACTTCATTAAAAAGGTTTTGTGTGGAATTCGGGTATTCACTCCCATTCAAATCGGGAACGATTATTAAGTGGGTCTCCCCCATGGGGTTTTGCGAGCAATCTTCGGCACTCAGGCAAAGAAACTCACAAAATGTCTACCCACCTCACGAATCCCCCTGTCTTCAGGGGAACGAACATGTAAAGAATCAATCAAAAAAAGGGAACACTACCTCTTAGCTGGGGCATGCAGACGAGTAGTATGTAGATGTTAGTAGCCCCCCCCCAGTTTTTTCGGGGGTCTTTTCGCGTCCAGGATTTCCATGTGATTCCAAAATTTTTTGTGCTTCTTTGGTGTTGTATTCTCAGCTTGATTTGAATTGCTTGGTCTTCGATTTCTTTCCCAGCACGATGAGATGTTCCGCATCTAATTACTTCTTGACGTACGTTTTGTTATTGCGCAGTAATTTTATTAATGATTTTGTACAAAACAAAACCATCATCTATCTATAATTTCCAGCAATCTCTGTTGTGTGTGTCTGTTCCGTCCTGTCCGTCTGTTTGTCTGTTGCTGCGACGCCGTTCTCGACAACCGCGGTCCGATCTGATTGAAACTTGCCAGAATATTGCGGGGACCGCAGATGTTGCCTTTTGAGGGTTTGATGTCAATCGGCTACGAGCGTTCCCAAAGTTACGGCCATTTATCTGTCGACCAATGACAGACACGTGTATGACGTCACGAATGACGTCACAATTTAATTAATTCTATTTTAATTTTTTTTGCACGATTGACGTCAACCAATTCTTCTTCTTCTTCGTTTGGTATGAAACGTCACAATCGACGCTGGGACCTGAGTATGTGCCTTTTCAAGGTTTGTTGATATTGTTCTTTATCCGTTTTAGCTGTTTTCCCAAGTGTTTCCCAAGGTTTTTGAAAAGCTGTTTTTCCCAAGGTTCGAATTAATTGTTTCAATTATTAATTAAGTCCAAAGGTTTTGAATTTTTCCCAAGGGAAACAGCTGTTTTCCCAAGGGTTTGAAGGTTTTTTCCAAAGGTTTGAATTAATTGTTGTGCTTGGTAGACATTTTGAATACATTTAAGAGAGAGGGCGAGAGAGGAGGGGGAGAGAGGGGGAGAGATGGGTGGGCGAGAGATAGGGGCCTCACAATTCAAAGAGGAGGGAGAGAGGAGGGGCGAGAGAGGGAAGAGAGGAGGCGTCACAATCAAGAGAGGTGGTGGAGAGAGGAGGTGGCGGAAGAAGAGGAGGATTAGAGTGGGGGCGAGAGAGAGGGGCGAAGAGAGGGCGGGGAAGAGAGAGGGGCGAGACTAGGGGGAGAGAGGGGCGAGAGAGAGGGGGCGTCACATTTCTGTCTTCTTCTTCGTTTGATATGGACGTCACAATTGACGCTGGGGACCTGAGTATGTTTCCCAGGTGTTTTTCCCAAGTTTATGGCCATTTATTGATATGGTGGTTCGAATCTTATGAAAAAAATGCCCCAATCCAGTCGTCGTTTACGAGAGCGAAGGAACGAAGCTGCACATTTACTGCACGCACCTACAGGGCCCGCACTAGTAATGTTGAAAGTTAGAAAGTGGTTTCATAAAATTTTGCACCCCCTTGCCTCACCCTTGCACTTCTTATGCCATAGAACCGAGTCAGTCACCAATCATTTGATCTCAGCGATGAAGCTCAGTCTGTGGTTCTCTTACTCTCACACTGGTGGTTCTCTCTGTCTTCTCAGTTCATTTCTTGCCTCACCCCTCTGCTTTGTTCTGTACGCCATCCCCGAATTTTGCTCCAAAGGGTTCTCGGTTTCCAGTCACCCACTTCTGTTGACTTCGAAAATCCAGTTCTTTGCTCTCCTAGACTCCTCCACTCATTGTGTGTGTGTGTGTGTGTGCTGACTGTGTCTGTGACCGCTGTTTCTGCGACAACCACTGGTCCGATTCCAATTGTAAACTGCCAGGAATATTGCTGCGGAACCTGTGGATGTGCCTTCTCAAGGTTATATTAATCGGACAAGTGCTTCCAAGTTTATGGCCATTTATTTTACCAACCAATGACAAGACACGTTGTCTGCGTTAGGTTGTGGCGATGGGGAAGAGATCTCAGTCTTCGTTCCCCTTCGGATGACAGCTACGGACTTACGGATAGTGATGACTTCCTGTATTCTAATAATTTCCCGATTTCGTGTCTGCGCATTTCTCATAAAAAAACACAATGCCCCAATCCAGTCAATCGTTTTGAGAGCGAAGGAACGGCCGTTGTTGGTGGTGAAGTTTTTTTTTTATTTCTTTTTTCTTTCTCTTCTCTTTGTGTTCCTTGGAACGAATTGCGAAAGGCAAATAGGTTGCGCTAAATTTAATAATTGGCCATTAAAAACTTAAATTGCGAATTAATTCGTAACTGCGATATGCGAACTTCGGACAGTGAACGACTTACTGTATCTTTCTCATTTTTCTCGATTTTTCTCGATTTATCGACTTACTGTATTCTTTCTTTCTCGATTTCTTGTACTTTCTCGATCTCTTTCTCGATCTTTTCTCGATTTCTTTCTCGGATTTTCTTAAACACAATGCCCCAATCCAGGTCGTCGTTTACGACAGCGAGGGACGAAGCTGCGCGTTCGTGCACGCGCCAAGGAATTCTACGAAGCACGAGCGCTCGCTTGACACGCGACGGCTAACGCGCATGACAGCCCGCGTGCAGCTGAAACGGTATGAAGAACGAACTGCTCGCTTGGCAGGACAACACTGAACGCATAGACAAGGCGTCGTGCAGCTGAAACGGCCACGCAGTACGGGCCAATCTGGTGGTGTTCTGCGAGCGGTTTGAAAGTTTTTTTTTGAAAGTTTTTTTGCACGTACTGCCACGCACGTCTATGGACAACATATGCTGTGTGAGAGCGTGTGGTGTATACGTATTAAAAGAACACTACACCAGAGAAAAAAACCGGAGGACGAACCTGGGGAAAAAGGGTTTGGAAGCCGGGAACCCCGGTGGGAAAAAGGGGCTTGGAACCCGGGACCCCCGTGGGGGAAAAAGGGGTTTTGGAACCCGGTAACCCCCGTGGGCGGAAAAAAAAAGGGGTTTTGGAACCCGGACCCCCGTGGGGGAAAAAGGTTGGTTTTGGAAACCCGGGACCCCCGTGGGGGAAAAAGGGGTTTTGGAAATCCGGGACTCCCTTAGGGAAAAAGGGGTTTTGAACCCGGGACCCCGCGGGGAAAAAGGGGTTTGAACCCGGCCCCCGTGGGGAAAAAAGGGTTTTGGAACCGGGACCCCCGTGGGGGAGGAAAAAGGGGTTGAACGATTCTTCCCCCCCCCCTGATAAGCATCTTTGCTCTATTTGTGTCTCTTTCCATGGCATTTTTGATTTATTTTTGCTTTGAAATTTATTCTTTGATTTACCTCAGAAAAAAAAAGTTCTTTTAATAAATTATTTTACAACTATAAAATTTGTCGATTTTTCAAACCTGTCCGTGTTTTAGTCCTTTCCTTCATGGTTGGATTGTAACATTGATGGATCGAGAATAAACATTGAATTATCTCCTTAGCCCAGTATCATTTAAATCTTCAGTCTTTGGGGGGGGGGAGACCGCTCACCAGCCATGTTTTTTCCCATCGCGCTGTTCGTGCTCACCATCTCGGCAAGTGTGAGCGTTTCCCTCCATCACAGCAGGGTAAGTGGGATTGTGAGAAATAACAAGCGTATTGTAACTTGAGGAAGGTAAACAACACGATCGGAGTCACTTCTTTAGAACTTTGGTAAACCCAGACTGTATTTATTAATAACAGGATGAAGAACAGGTAACACCAGGAACCCCGCTCGTAATGATAATTTATAAAACAGGATTAAAAAACAGGGTAACACCAGGACCCAGTTGGAATTTAATTTAATAAACAGGTTTAAAACAGCAAACACCAGGAACCCCCAGCTCGTGTTAAATTAAAACAGACTATAAACAGGTTAACACCAGGTACCCAGCTCGTATTTAATTAATAAACCGGATTAAAACAGGTAAACCAGGAACCCCAGCTCGCGTATTTAATTAATAAACAGGACTAAAACAGGTAACACCAGGAACCCCACTCAGTTATTTAATTAATAAACCGGATTTAAAACAGGTACACAGAACCCAGCTTTCGTATTTAATAATAAAACAGGACAAAACAGGGTAACACCAGTACCCCAGCTCGTATATAATTAAATAAACAGGATTAAAACAGGTAACACCAGGTACCCCAGCTCGTATATAATTACCATAATCAGGATTAAAAACAGGTAACACCAGAATCCCAGCTCGATTTAATGAATTATCCAGGATTAAAACAGGTAACACCAGGAATCCCAGCTTCGTATTAATTAATAATCAGGATTAAAAACAGGTAACCCAGGAATCCCAAGCTGTATTTAATTAATTAATCAGGATTAAAAACAGTAACACCAGATCCCAGCTGTATTTATGAATAAACAGGGATTAAAAACAGCGTAACACCAGGTACCCCAACTCGTATGTAATTAATTAAACAGGATTAAAAACAGGTAACCAACCAGTATCCCAGCTCGTATTTAAATTAATAACGGATATAAGTTTCAAAGACGTATTAATGCTCCATAGTATCTTTTAACGGATCATTCTGTGAGTATTTGACGGAGCCGTCATTTTCCCCGTTGCATTATCCGTACGATGGAGTACACACTCCCTTACCAAACTACCTTATACTAATTACGAATGTGATTCTCACCAAGGAACAAACATGGGTGGAAACATCACCTTTCGTTCCCACCTTCAGTAGTGCGATGTGGTTGAGGAATACGACCGGTGGTTGGGTGTGAAATCTATATAAATTTATCTATTTATACGGATGCATGTACAACACAAATGAAATGTCATTCCACACTCATACCAAGAATATAAAATAAATTAAGGAGGTGTACCATTACTCACTGTTGTAAGCTCCTTTATAATAGGGTTATCATGAATAACATTGATTTAAATAACAACGTCTGTTGTGCAAGCGTTTCTAATGAGAATCCCAACTGATCAAAATGAAACGTTTTTTTAAATCTGTTCTCATTGGGGTTAAAATATTGAAAGAGAAAGGAGACTTCGTGTTTTTCATCAACTTGGGTCACGTGGATTTCACTGGAAGAGGTTATTTGGACAACGAAAATATATAATAATATCTGGTGAGATTAATCAATGCGACGAGGAACGGTGCGTGGCCACAGTCCATTGACATCACAAAAGAAGTGATTGAAAACAAATAGGGAAATCTTTAGCAGAGCAGTATCATTAAATCTTCAGTTCTTGAGAGCTGTGCACCGCCATGTTTTTTTTTTGCTGTGGTGATCTACTACACAGTAGTATTTCAGGTTGTTAGCATGAATAGTGGACTTGGTTTTGTAATGCACCAGTCAAGAAGCCTAGGTCAGCAACCGCTTCAGGCAAGGAAATTTCTAAGTTCTAGACCAGTAATCCTCTTGTGGCGGTTCTACTTTTCATCAGGCTGAGTTGACGCAGTGTCTGTCTTTGATTTTAATCCGTAAGAGCCAATGTAAATTAACTGTCTAAAGGTGCTGTAACTGTCTTTAATAGTCAATGTAACTACCTTTAATAGCCAGTGTGGTGCCTTTAGCAAAAGTTGCCTTGGTCAACTCGAAGGCCTGTCTGGTCGCGTCCAGACGTTATCGGGCGGTAAAAATAAAAAATATTGGTAACTGCTTCGGTTTACGACCTTTAAATAACATCTTTAGTAACAGTTGAATATGGGTTTTCTTGATAATTTATTAACTCTGTATACATATTGTTATCATTTTAAGACCTCACAAGAGGTTTCTTTGTGACGTACTATCAGTCTAACCTTGATCTTCATTTTCGTGTCAAAATCGTTGCTTTAATGTTCGATGTTTCAAAAATGGTTCAAATCGTGCTTTTGTCGGGCCGGATTTTCGATATTCGCTTTTCGTTTTCGTGTCACGTGCTTCAAGTTTGGCAAAAATGCGGAAAATGACGATTTTCAAAATCTATCTCCTCTACAATTTCTCAAAGCAATTTGAATTGATTGTGGGCATATGAATCTATGGGACAATATCTTAAATTTGTGTCAGGACGGTATTTTCGAATTGCGCTTTCGTTTTCGCGCACGTGACTTCAAAGTTTATGCAAAAAAACTGCCCGACCTTCAGGAGGCTATATATTTTTCTCGCATAGATGACCGTCACTTCCCGCACGGTGTATTTTTGAATGATCCGTTTTCATTATATTGACCATCAGTGTAAACATCTCTCGGTGGCAAAAATATGGCACCCTTGCACTGTTTTTTTCAAATAATGCACCCTTTCTTCAGAAAAGAGTTGAAAATAAAAAATCTTTTGGTATCCACATATGTATGTCTTTGTTTTGCAGTGGAACAAAACAAAAAAAAACTGAAAGAATTTTACCAAATCTTTAGCTTATTCCCACTACAGGAAAATCCTAAATGGTCCGGCAATATTATTGGCACCTTTTAGATGTTGTTAGAAATAATGAGATTCAAAGCAGATTGATTCTCCTTTACCTTGGATTGAAAAACTTCACCTATGGTGAGTTGCAGGTGCCCTGCATATAAAAAAATCACTTCATTCAACCAGTTTGAATGGAGAAAGGAGGTCTTCTGCTGTTTTGTGTCACTGTGTGTACCCCAAGAAGCATGGAGAAAAGAAGAAACAGAGAATTGTCGGAGGGAGGGTCAGACACAAGATTGTATCCCAAGCATGGACAATTCTCAAGGCTACAAAGTTCCATCCTCGAGAGACCTTGTTTGAATTCCTGTGTCCAGATACGTCAATGGTTATCAGGGAAATTTAAGGGCCCATGGCACTGCAACCAACCGCCCTGGACGTGCGCTGCGAGAGGAAACTTTGTGAAAATTGCAGCGAAGAAGGATTGTTCGAATGTGAGAAAGCACCCGATGAACTGCCAAAACAGATTCAAGCTGACCTTCACATACAAGTTTTACGACAGTTTCAACTCGCCACCATGTATTCGTCAAACTCATTGAAAAGGGCGGTTCTATGTAGGAACCCAGTGAGGACCCACTGCTGAGAGAGAAGAGAGTCACTAGAAAGCCCAACTGGAGTTTGCCAAAACACACTGAACAAAACAAAATCCTTCTGGGAAAATTGTCCTGTGGACAGAGGAGTACAACTATCACTGGCCCATCTATCCTCACCTTACTTCAACTATATCATAACTGTTTGAAACCGGCCCATCTATCTCATCTTACTCAAACTATATTCATACTGTTTGAAACCGGCCATCTATCCTCACCTTACTCAACTATATTCATACTGTTTGAAACCGGCCCAATCATCCTCATTACTCAACTGTATCAATCTGTTTAAACGCGGCCCATCTATCCTCCCCTTTACTCAACGATATCATACTGTTTGAAACTTGCCCAATCTATCCTCACCTCACTTTTACTCTATCATCCTGTTTGGGAAAACTGCCCATCTATCCTCACCTTACTCAACTGTATCATCCTGTTTGAAACCGGCCCTCTATCCTCACTTCACTTTACTTATCAATACTGTGAAACCTGCATCATCCTCACTTCACCTTTTACTATATATACTGTTTGAAAAGCGGCCCATCTATCCTCATCTACTCAAACTGTATCATCCTGTTTTGAACCGGCCCATCTATCCTCACTTTACTCAACTATATCATCTGTTTGAAACCGGCCCATCCTATCCTCACCTTACCTCAACTGTATCATTCTGTTTGAAACCGGCCATCCTCCTCACTTTACTTAATCTATATCATACTGTTCGGAAACTGCCCCATCCATCCTCCACTTTAACTCAACCATATCATAACGTTTGTAAACGGCCCATCTATCCTCCCACTTTACTCAACCATATCATACTGTTTTGGAAACCGGCCAATCCATCCTCACTTTATTCAAACCATATTCATACTTTTGAAACATCCCCATCTATCCTCACTTTACTCAACTATATTAATTCTGTTTGAAACTGGCCCATCTATCCTCACTTACTAACTATATCATTCTGTTTGAAACTGGCCCATCCATCCTCACCTTATCAACTATTATCATTCTGTTTGAAAACCGGGCCATCTATCCTCACTTACTTATCTATATCATTCTGTTTGAAACCGGCCCAATCTATCCTCGCATTAACTCAACTATATTCATACTGCTTTGAAAACCGGCCCATCCAATCCTCACTTATCACCATATCATACTGTTATGAGAACCGGCCATCTAATACCTCACTTTAACTATCTATATCATTCTGTTTGAAAGCGGCCCAATCTATCCTCCTCTTTATCTCAACCACGATCATAACTGTTTGAAACTTGGCCCTCATCCTCGACCTTACTCAACCATAATCATACTGTTTTGAAACCGGCCCATCTATCCTCACTTTACTTATCGTATATCATTCTGTTTGAGAACCGCCCATTCTATCCTCAGACTTTACGTTTCTAATATCATTTTCTGTTTGAAACCGCCCATCTATCCCTCGGCAATTACTCAACTATATCATACTGTTTGAAACCGGCCCATCATCCTCACTTTACTCAACCATATCATACTGTTGAAAACCGGCCATCTATCTCGCATTCACTCAACTATATCATACTGTTTGAAAACCGGCCCAATCTATCCTCACTTTACTCAACCATATCATACTGTTTGAAACCGGCCCATCTATCCTCACTTACTAACTATATCATACTGTTGAACCGGCCCATCTATCCTCACTTTACCAACCATATCATACTGTTTTGAAACGGCCCATCTAATCCTCGCATTACTTCAACTATATCATACTTGTTTGAAACCGGCCACCATCCTCACTTTACTCAACCATATCATAGTTGAAAACCGGCCATCTATCCTCACTTTGACTTATCTATTCGGATTCTGTTTGAACCGGCCCGATCGTTATCCTCACTCTTAAACTTCACCACATCATACTGTTTTGAAAACTGGACCATCCATCCTCACCTTACTCAACCATATCATAACTGTTTGAACCGGCCCATCTATGCCTCACTTTACTCAAACCACATCATACTGCTTGAAACCGGCCCATCTATCCTCACTTTACTCACTCACATCATACTGTTTGAAACGCCATATATCCTCACTTTTACTCAACCATATCATGACTGTTTGAAACTGGCCCATAATCCTCACTTCTCAAACCAACGATATATATGGTTTGAAACCGGCCCATTATTATCCTCACTTTACTCAACCATATCAGATACTGTTTGAAACTGGACCATCGCAATCCTCCAACTTTACTCAACCACATCATACATGTTGAAACCGGCCAATCATCCTCACTTTACTCAACCACATCTACTGTTTGAAACCGGCCCCATATATCCTACACTTGTAGTTTAAACTCAACCAATCATACTTGTTTGAAACTTGCCATATTATCTCACTTTACTCAACTATATCATTTCTGTTTGAAACCGGCAATCTATCCGCATTTACTTAAACCATATCATACTGTTTTGAACTGGCCTATCTATGCCCACTTTACTCACTATACATCCTGTTTGAAACCAGCCCATCCATCCTCACTTTACTTATCATATCATAATTTTAAAACGGCTTCATCAATCCTCACTTTACTCAATATATCTACTGTTTGAAACCGGCCCATCTATCCTCACCCTTACTTCAATGAACATTCTGTTTTGAAACCGGCCAATCTATCCTCACTTTACTGAACTATATCATTCGTGTTGAAAACGGCCAAATCTATCCGCACTACTTAACCATATCATACTGTTTGAAACCGCCTATCTATCCTCACGTTACTGCAACTTAGTATCATCCTGTTTTGAACACGGCTGAGGCCCATCTATCTTCTTCACTTTACTTATCTATATCATAGCTTAGAAACTCGGTCAATGTCTCTATCCTCACTTACTAGGCACTAGATAATCTGTTGGAAACCGGGCCCAATCCTCACTTTGAACTTATCTATATTCATTCTGTTTGACCGGCCCATCCATCTCACTTTACTTATCTATATCAATACTTTGAAACTGGCCATCCATCCCTCACTTACTGAACTATATCATTCTGTTTGGAAACCGGCCACATCTATCACTCATTTTACTTCAACTATACCCATACTGTTTGAAACCGGCCCATCAATCCTCACTTTCAACTTACGGATATTACATCCTGTTTTGAAACCGGCCAATCTATCCTCACTTTACTCAACTATAGTCATCTGTTTGAACCGGGCCCATATATCCTCACTTCACTTACGATATCATTCTGTTGTTTGAAACCGGCCCATCTATCTTCACTTTACTTATCTATATCATTCCTGTTTTGAAAACCGGCCCATCTATCCTCACTTTAACTTATCTATATCATTATGTTTGAAAACCGCACCATCTATCCTCACTTTACTTCAACTAGATAATTCTGTTTGAAACCGGCCCATCTATCCTCACTTAACTATCTATATCAATTCTGTTTGAAAACCGGGCGCCATGTGCCATCCTCAGATAGATGGGCCGGTTTCAAACAGTATGATATAGTTGAGTAAAGTGAGGATAGATGAGCCGGTTTCAAACTATGATATAGATAAGTAAAGTGAGGATAGATGGGCCGGTTTCAAACAGGATGATATAGTTGAGTAAGGTGAGGATAGATAGGCCGGTTTCAAACAGTATGATATGGTTAAGTAAAGTGCGGATAGATTGGCCGGTTTCAACCCGAATGATATAGTCTCAGTAACAGTGAGGATAGATTGGCCGGTTTCAAAACAGAATTGATCATTGAAGTAACGGTTGAGGATAGATGGGCCGGTTTCAAACAGTATGATATTATTGAAGTAAAGTGAGGATTGATGAAGCCGTTTTAAAATTATGATATAGATAAGTAAAGTGAGGAGGATGGGGCTGGTTTCAAACAGGATGATATAGTGAGTAAAGTGAGGCATAGATAGGCCAAGTTCAAACAGTATGATATGGTTTAAGTTAAAGTGCGGATAGATTGGCCGGTTTCAAACAGAAATGATATATGTTGAGTAAAGTGAGATATATATGGCAAGTTTCAAAACAGTATGATTGGTTGAGTTAACTACACAGTGGAGGATATATGGGCCGGTTTCAAACAGGTATGATGTGGCTTGAGTAAAGTGAGGATAGATGGCCGGTTTCAACATTATGATGTGGTTGAGTAAAGTTGAGGATTGGATGGTCCAGTTTTCAAACAGTATATGATATGGTTGAGTAAAAGTGAGGATATATGGGGCCGGTTTTCAACAGTAATATGAATTGGTGTTGAGAAGTGAGGATATATGGGCCAGTTCAAACAGTTTATGAATATGGTTGAGTAAAAGTGAGGATATATGGCGTTTCAAACAGTTGATGTGAGTGAGTAAAGTGGAGGATAGATGGGCCGGTTTCTAAAGCTAGTATGATGTGGTTTGAGTAAAGTGAGGCATAGATGGGCCGGTTCAAACAGTA
The DNA here is from genome assembly GCA_035128595.1 of Eptatretus atami. Classification (NCBI taxonomy): domain Eukaryota; kingdom Metazoa; phylum Chordata; class Myxini; order Myxiniformes; family Myxinidae; genus Eptatretus; species Eptatretus atami. Next base: position 110,981,462 of record CM068961.1, on the reverse strand, counting down.
TGATATGGTTGAGTAAGGTGAGGATGGATGGTCCAGTTTTCAAACAGTATGATGTGGTGAGTAAAGTGAGGATACGATCGGGCCGGTTTCAAACAGAATCGAATATAGATAAGTCAAAGTGAGGATAGATGGCCGGTTTTCAACTATGATATGGTTGAGTAAAGTGAGGATGGTGGCCGGTTTCAAACACGTATGATATAGTTGAAGTAATGCGAGGATTAGATGGGCCGTTTCAAAACAGTATGATATGGTTGGTAAAGTGAGGATAGATGGGCCGGTTCAACAGTATGATATAGTTAGTAAGTGAGGATAGATGGGCCGGTTTCAAACAGTATGATATGGTTGAGTAAAGTGAGGATAGATGGGCCGGTTTTCAAACAGTATGATATAGTTGAGTGAATGCGAGATAGATGGCCGGTTTTCAACAGTATGATATGGTTGAGTAAAGTGAGGATGATGGGCCGGTTTCAAACAGTATGATATAGTTGAGTAATTGCGAGGTATAGATGGGCGGGTTATCAAACAGAAAATGATTTAGAAAAGTAAAGTTGCAGGAAGAATGGGCCGTTCTCAACAGAAGATATAGATAAGTTAAAGTGAGGATAGATGGTTGCCGGTTTCAAACAGTATGAAATATGGTTGAGTAAGGTCGAGGATGGAATGGGCCAGTTTCAAACAGTATGATGTGGTTTGAGATAAAGAGGGATAGATTGGTGCCTGCGTTTCAAACAGAATGATATAGATAGTTAAAGTGAGGATTAGATGGCACGGTTCTCATACAGTATGATATGGTGATAAGTGAGGATTGGATGGGCCGGTTTTCAAAGCAGTATGAATATAGTTGAGTTAATGCGAGGATAGATTGGGCCGGTTTCAAACAGAATGATATAGATAAGTAAGTGAGGATAGATGGCCCGGTTTTCAAACAGAATGATAATAGTTGATAAGGTGAGGATGGATGGGCCAGTTTCAAACAGAATGATATAGTTAGTAAGTGAGGATAGATGGGCCAGTTTCAAACAGAATTAATATAGTTGAGTAAAGTGAGGATAGATGGGGATGTTTCAAAAGTATGAATATGGTTTGAATAAAGTGAGGATGGATTGGCCGGTTTCCAAAACAGTATGATATGGTTGAGTAAAGTGGGAGGATAGATGGGCCGTTTACAAACGTTATGATATGGTTGAGTTAAAGTGGAGGATGGATGGGGCAGTTTCCGAACAGTATGATATAGATTAAGTAAAGTGAGGAGGATGGCCGGTTTCAAACAGAATGATACAGTTGAGGTAAGGTGAGGATAGGATGGGCCGGTTTCAAACAGATGATATAGTTGAGTAAAGTGAGGATAGATGGGCCGGTTCAAAACAGGATGATACAGTTTGAGTAGATGAGGATAGATGGGCCGCTTTTCAAACAGTATATATAGTAAAAGGTGAAGTGAGGATGATGCAGGTTTCACAGTATTGATAAGTAAAGTGAAGTGAGGATAGAGGGCCGGTTTCAAACAGGATGATACAGTTGAGTAAGGTGAGGATAGATGGGCAGTTTTCCCAAACAGGATGATAGAGTAAAAGTGAGGTGAGGATAGATTGGGCAAGTTTCAAACAGTATATATCGTTGTAGTAAGGGGTAGGATAGATGAGGCCTGTTTGAAACAGATTGATAGTTGAGTAGATGAGATGATTGGGCTGGTTTCAAACAGGTATGAATATAGTTGAGTAAGGGAGGATAGATTGGCCGGTTTCAAACAGTATGATATTGTGTGAGTAAGTGAGGATAGATGGGCCGGTTTCAAACAGTATATGATTGTTGAATAAGGTGAGGATAGAGTGGCGTTCCAAAGGTATAGTTGTACTCCTCTGTCCACAGGACAATTTTCCCAGAAGGATTTTGTTTTGTTCAGTGTGTTTTGGCAAACTCCAGTTGGGCTTTCTAGTGACTCTCTTCTCTCTCAGCAGTGGGTCCTCACTGGGTTCCTACATAGAACCGCCCTTTTCAATGAGTTTGACGAATACATGGTGGCGAGTTGAAACTGTCGTAAAACTTGTATGTGAAGGTCAGCTTGAATCTGTTTTGGCAGTTCATCGGGTGCTTTCTCACATTCGAACAATCCTTCTTCGCTGCAATTTTCACAAAGTTTCCTCTCGCAGCGCACGTCCAGGGCGGTTGGTTGCAGTGCCATGGGCCCTTAAATTTCCCTGATAACCATTGACGTATCTGGACACAGGAATTCAAACAAGGTCTCTCGAGGATGGAACTTTGTAGCCTTGAGAATTGTCCATGCTTGGGATACAATCTTGTGTCTGACCCTCCCTCCGACAATTCTCTGTTTCTTCTTTTCTCCATGCTTCTTGGGGTACACACAGTGACACAAAACAGCAGAAGACCTCCTTTCTCCATTCAAACTGGTTGAATGAAGTGATTTTTTTATATGCAGGGCACCTGCAACTCACCATAGGTGAAGTTTTTCAATCCAAGGTAAAGGAGAATCAATCTGCTTTGAATCTCATTATTTCTAACAACATCTAAAAGGTGCCAATAATATTGCCGGACCATTTAGGATTTTCCTGTAGTGGGAATAAGCTAAAGATTTGGTAAAATTCTTTCAGTTTTTTTTTGTTTTGTTCCACTGCAAAACAAAGACATACATATGTGGATACCAAAAGATTTTTTATTTTCAACTCTTTTCTGAAGAAAGGGTGCATTATTTGAAAAAAACAGTGCAAGGGTGCCATATTTTTGCCACCGAGAGATGTTTACACTGATGGTCAATATAATGAAAACGGATCATTCAAAAATACACCGTGCGGGAAGTGACGGTCATCTATGCGAGAAAAATATATAGCCTCCTGAAGGTCGGGCAGTTTTTTTGCATAAACTTTGAAGTCACGTGCGCGAAAACGAAAGCGCAATTCGAAAATACCGTCCTGACACAAATTTAAGATATTGTCCCATAGATTCATATGCCCACAATCAATTCAAATTGCTTTGAGAAATTGTAGAGGAGATAGATTTTGAAAATCGTCATTTTCCGCATTTTTGCCAAACTTGAAGCACGTGACACGAAAACGAAAAGCGAATATCGAAAATCCGGCCCGACAAAAGCACGATTTGAACCATTTTTGAAACATCGAACATTAAAGCAACGATTTTGACACGAAAATGAAGATCAAGGTTAGACTGATAGTACGTCACAAAGAAACCTCTTGTGAGGTCTTAAAATGATAACAATATGTATACAGAGTTAATAAATTATCAAGAAAACCCATATTCAACTGTTACTAAAGATGTTATTTAAAGGTCGTAAACCGAAGCAGTTACCAATATTTTTTATTTTTACCGCCCGATAACGTCTGGACGCGACCAGACAGGCCTTCGAGTTGACCAAGGCAACTTTTGCTAAAGGCACCACACTGGCTATTAAAGGTAGTTACATTGACTATTAAAGACAGTTACAGCACCTTTAGACAGTTAATTTACATTGGCTCTTACGGATTAAAATCAAAGACAGACACTGCGTCAACTCAGCCTGATGAAAAGTAGAACCGCCACAAGAGGATTACTGGTCTAGAACTTAGAAATTTCCTTGCCTGAAGCGGTTGCTGACCTAGGCTTCTTGACTGGTGCATTACAAAACCAAGTCCACTATTCATGCTAACAACCTGAAATACTACTGTGTAGTAGATCACCACAGCAAAAAAAAAACATGGCGGTGCACAGCTCTCAAGAACTGAAGATTTAATGATACTGCTCTGCTAAAGATTTCCCTATTTGTTTTCAATCACTTCTTTTGTGATGTCAATGGACTGTGGCCACGCACCGTTCCTCGTCGCATTGATTAATCTCACCAGATATTATTATATATTTTCGTTGTCCAAATAACCTCTTCCAGTGAAATCCACGTGACCCAAGTTGATGAAAAACACGAAGTCTCCTTTCTCTTTCAATATTTTAACCCCAATGAGAACAGATTTAAAAAAACGTTTCATTTTGATCAGTTGGGATTCTCATTAGAAACGCTTGCACAACAGACGTTGTTATTTAAATCAATGTTATTCATGATAACCCTATTATAAAGGAGCTTACAACAGTGAGTAATGGTACACCTCCTTAATTTATTTTATATTCTTGGTATGAGTGTGGAATGACATTTCATTTGTGTTGTACATGCATCCGTATAAATAGATAAATTTATATAGATTTCACACCCAACCACCGGTCGTATTCCTCAACCACATCGCACTACTGAAGGTGGGAACGAAAGGTGATGTTTCCACCCATGTTTGTTCCTTGGTGAGAATCACATTCGTAATTAGTATAAGGTAGTTTGGTAAGGGAGTGTGTACTCCATCGTACGGATAATGCAACGGGGAAAATGACGGCTCCGTCAAATACTCACAGAATGATCCGTTAAAAGATACTATGGAGCATTAATACGTCTTTGAAACTTATATCCGTTATTAATTTAAATACGAGCTGGGATACTGGTTGGTTACCTGTTTTTAATCCTGTTTAATTAATTACATACGAGTTGGGGTACCTGGTGTTACGCTGTTTTTAATCCCTGTTTATTCATAAATACAGCTGGGATCTGGTGTTACTGTTTTTAATCCTGATTAATTAATTAAATACAGCTTGGGATTCCTGGGTTACCTGTTTTTAATCCTGATTATTAATTAATACGAAGCTGGGATTCCTGGTGTTACCTGTTTTAATCCTGGATAATTCATTAAATCGAGCTGGGATTCTGGTGTTACCTGTTTTTAATCCTGATTATGGTAATTATATACGAGCTGGGGTACCTGGTGTTACCTGTTTTAATCCTGTTTATTTAATTATATACGAGCTGGGGTACTGGTGTTACCCTGTTTTGTCCTGTTTTATTATTAAATACGAAAGCTGGGTTCTGTGTACCTGTTTTAAATCCGGTTTATTAATTAAATAACTGAGTGGGGTTCCTGGTGTTACCTGTTTTAGTCCTGTTTATTAATTAAATACGCGAGCTGGGGTTCCTGGTTTACCTGTTTTAATCCGGTTTATTAATTAAATACGAGCTGGGTACCTGGTGTTAACCTGTTTATAGTCTGTTTTAATTTAACACGAGCTGGGGGTTCCTGGTGTTTGCTGTTTTAAACCTGTTTATTAAATTAAATTCCAACTGGGTCCTGGTGTTACCCTGTTTTTTAATCCTGTTTTATAAATTATCATTACGAGCGGGGTTCCTGGTGTTACCTGTTCTTCATCCTGTTATTAATAAATACAGTCTGGGTTTACCAAAGTTCTAAAGAAGTGACTCCGATCGTGTTGTTTACCTTCCTCAAGTTACAATACGCTTGTTATTTCTCACAATCCCACTTACCCTGCTGTGATGGAGGGAAACGCTCACACTTGCCGAGATGGTGAGCACGAACAGCGCGATGGGAAAAAACATGGCTGGTGAGCGGTCTCCCCCCCCCCAAAGACTGAAGATTTAAATGATACTGGGCTAAGGAGATAATTCAATGTTTATTCTCGATCCATCAATGTTACAATCCAACCATGAAGGAAAGGACTAAAACACGGACAGGTTTGAAAAATCGACAAATTTTATAGTTGTAAAATAATTTATTAAAAGAACTTTTTTTTTCTGAGGTAAATCAAAGAATAAATTTCAAAGCAAAAATAAATCAAAAATGCCATGGAAAGAGACACAAATAGAGCAAAGATGCTTATCAGGGGGGGGGGAAGAATCGTTCAACCCCTTTTTCCTCCCCCACGGGGGTCCCGGTTCCAAAACCCTTTTTTCCCCACGGGGGCCGGGTTCAAACCCCTTTTTCCCCGCGGGGTCCCGGGTTCAAAACCCCTTTTTCCCTAAGGGAGTCCCGGATTTCCAAAACCCCTTTTTCCCCCACGGGGGTCCCGGGTTTCCAAAACCAACCTTTTTCCCCCACGGGGGTCCGGGTTCCAAAACCCCTTTTTTTTTCCGCCCACGGGGGTTACCGGGTTCCAAAACCCCTTTTTCCCCCACGGGGGTCCCGGGTTCCAAGCCCCTTTTTCCCACCGGGGTTCCCGGCTTCCAAACCCTTTTTCCCCAGGTTCGTCCTCCGGTTTTTTTCTCTGGTGTAGTGTTCTTTTAATACGTATACACCACACGCTCTCACACAGCATATGTTGTCCATAGACGTGCGTGGCAGTACGTGCAAAAAAACTTTCAAAAAAAAACTTTCAAACCGCTCGCAGAACACCACCAGATTGGCCCGTACTGCGTGGCCGTTTCAGCTGCACGACGCCTTGTCTATGCGTTCAGTGTTGTCCTGCCAAGCGAGCAGTTCGTTCTTCATACCGTTTCAGCTGCACGCGGGCTGTCATGCGCGTTAGCCGTCGCGTGTCAAGCGAGCGCTCGTGCTTCGTAGAATTCCTTGGCGCGTGCACGAACGCGCAGCTTCGTCCCTCGCTGTCGTAAACGACGACCTGGATTGGGGCATTGTGTTTAAGAAAATCCGAGAAAGAAATCGAGAAAAGATCGAGAAAGAGATCGAGAAAGTACAAGAAATCGAGAAAGAAAGAATACAGTAAGTCGATAAATCGAGAAAAATCGAGAAAAATGAGAAAGATACAGTAAGTCGTTCACTGTCCGAAGTTCGCATATCGCAGTTACGAATTAATTCGCAATTTAAGTTTTTAATGGCCAATTATTAAATTTAGCGCAACCTATTTGCCTTTCGCAATTCGTTCCAAGGAACACAAAGAGAAGAGAAAGAAAAAAGAAATAAAAAAAAAACTTCACCACCAACAACGGCCGTTCCTTCGCTCTCAAAACGATTGACTGGATTGGGGCATTGTGTTTTTTTATGAGAAATGCGCAGACACGAAATCGGGAAATTATTAGAATACAGGAAGTCATCACTATCCGTAAGTCCGTAGCTGTCATCCGAAGGGGAACGAAGACTGAGATCTCTTCCCCATCGCCACAACCTAACGCAGACAACGTGTCTTGTCATTGGTTGGTAAAATAAATGGCCATAAACTTGGAAGCACTTGTCCGATTAATATAACCTTGAGAAGGCACATCCACAGGTTCCGCAGCAATATTCCTGGCAGTTTACAATTGGAATCGGACCAGTGGTTGTCGCAGAAACAGCGGTCACAGACACAGTCAGCACACACACACACACACACAATGAGTGGAGGAGTCTAGGAGAGCAAAGAACTGGATTTTCGAAGTCAACAGAAGTGGGTGACTGGAAACCGAGAACCCTTTGGAGCAAAATTCGGGGATGGCGTACAGAACAAAGCAGAGGGGTGAGGCAAGAAATGAACTGAGAAGACAGAGAGAACCACCAGTGTGAGAGTAAGAGAACCACAGACTGAGCTTCATCGCTGAGATCAAATGATTGGTGACTGACTCGGTTCTATGGCATAAGAAGTGCAAGGGTGAGGCAAGGGGGTGCAAAATTTTATGAAACCACTTTCTAACTTTCAACATTACTAGTGCGGGCCCTGTAGGTGCGTGCAGTAAATGTGCAGCTTCGTTCCTTCGCTCTCGTAAACGACGACTGGATTGGGGCATTTTTTTCATAAGATTCGAACCACCATATCAATAAATGGCCATAAACTTGGGAAAAACACCTGGGAAACATACTCAGGTCCCCAGCGTCAATTGTGACGTCCATATCAAACGAAGAAGAAGACAGAAATGTGACGCCCCCTCTCTCTCGCCCCTCTCTCCCCCTAGTCTCGCCCCTCTCTCTTCCCCGCCCTCTCTTCGCCCCTCTCTCTCGCCCCCACTCTAATCCTCCTCTTCTTCCGCCACCTCCTCTCTCCACCACCTCTCTTGATTGTGACGCCTCCTCTCTTCCCTCTCTCGCCCCTCCTCTCTCCCTCCTCTTTGAATTGTGAGGCCCCTATCTCTCGCCCACCCATCTCTCCCCCTCTCTCCCCCTCCTCTCTCGCCCTCTCTCTTAAATGTATTCAAAATGTCTACCAAGCACAACAATTAATTCAAACCTTTGGAAAAAACCTTCAAACCCTTGGGAAAACAGCTGTTTCCCTTGGGAAAAATTCAAAACCTTTGGACTTAATTAATAATTGAAACAATTAATTCGAACCTTGGGAAAAACAGCTTTTCAAAAACCTTGGGAAACACTTGGGAAAACAGCTAAAACGGATAAAGAACAATATCAACAAACCTTGAAAAGGCACATACTCAGGTCCCAGCGTCGATTGTGACGTTTCATACCAAACGAAGAAGAAGAAGAATTGGTTGACGTCAATCGTGCAAAAAAAATTAAAATAGAATTAATTAAATTGTGACGTCATTCGTGACGTCATACACGTGTCTGTCATTGGTCGACAGATAAATGGCCGTAACTTTGGGAACGCTCGTAGCCGATTGACATCAAACCCTCAAAAGGCAACATCTGCGGTCCCCGCAATATTCTGGCAAGTTTCAATCAGATCGGACCGCGGTTGTCGAGAACGGCGTCGCAGCAACAGACAAACAGACGGACAGGACGGAACAGACACACACAACAGAGATTGCTGGAAATTATAGATAGATGATGGTTTTGTTTTGTACAAAATCATTAATAAAATTACTGCGCAATAACAAAACGTACGTCAAGAAGTAATTAGATGCGGAACATCTCATCGTGCTGGGAAAGAAATCGAAGACCAAGCAATTCAAATCAAGCTGAGAATACAACACCAAAGAAGCACAAAAAATTTTGGAATCACATGGAAATCCTGGACGCGAAAAGACCCCCGAAAAAACTGGGGGGGGGCTACTAACATCTACATACTACTCGTCTGCATGCCCCAGCTAAGAGGTAGTGTTCCCTTTTTTTGATTGATTCTTTACATGTTCGTTCCCCTGAAGACAGGGGGATTCGTGAGGTGGGTAGACATTTTGTGAGTTTCTTTGCCTGAGTGCCGAAGATTGCTCGCAAAACCCCATGGGGGAGACCCACTTAATAATCGTTCCCGATTTGAATGGGAGTGAATACCCGAATTCCACACAAAACCTTTTTAATGAAGTCACAAGAAATAAACAGTCAATAAAATTCTCCATCTGATTTTGGATCACAACTATGCCTGTGCTGTTGTTCTAATGATTATATAATTTATTTATTATTCAAATAATATTTCGCTATATGTATTTTTTTTAGTTTATTATCTATAATTCCAGCAATCTCGATGTGTTGGTCTAACGACGCGCCGTTTCTCGAAACCACTGGTCCATCTAATTAATTGCCAGTATATTGGTGGGGCGCTGCGGATCTGCCTTTTCAAGGTTTGAATTAATGGACAAGGCCGTTTCCCGTTACGGCCATTTTATTTTCCAACCAATGACAGACACAAGGTGTTATGAGATCACGAAGACGTTACACATTGTTCTTTTTTTCACGTTGACGGTCACAATTCTTTCTTTCGTTTGATATAAGTCACAAAATGAACGCTGGGACCGAGTATGGTGCCTTTTCAAGGTTGATATCGTTCTTCATCCCGTTTCAGCGTTTTCCCAAGTTTTAAAAGCTGTTTTTTCCCAAGGTTTTTAGTAATTGTTCAAATTATTATTATCCCAAGGTTTGAATTTTCCAGCAGGGAACAGCTGTTTCCAAGGTTTGAAAGCTGTTTCCCAAGGTTTGAATTAATTGTTCAAATTATGAATTAATCCCAAGGTTTGAAATTTTCCAAGGGAAACCATGCTGTTTCCCAAGGGTTTGAAAGCTGTTTTTTTCCCAAGGTTTGAATTATGTTCAAATTAATTATTAATCCAAGTTTGAATTTTCCGCAAGGGAACAGCTGTTTCCAAGGTTTTAAAGCTTTTTTCCCCAAGGTTTGAATTAATTGTTCAAATTATGAATTAATCCCAAGGTTGAATTTTCCATAGGGAACAGCTGTTTTCCCAAGGTTTTGAAGTGTTTTTTTCCCAAGGTTTGAATTAAATTGTTCAAATTATGAATTAATCCCAAGGTTTGAA
>CM068961.1:110948919-110965324 GCA_035128595.1 Eptatretus atami | reverse complement strand
TCACACTTCTGTGAGTTCGGTGACACACTCGAGGACATGCTGTGGGACCAGCTTGTTGTTGGTGTTGTGGACGATTACATACAGTGATGCCTGTTAGCCGAATGAACATTGAGATTCATGACAGCCAAGGACATTGCCATTTCCACAGAGAGTTCCTGACAGTACCACCTACTCTTTAAACGGTCAGGCACAGACCAACACCACTGTCAATCGTGTCAAGCACCCTTCATTATAGCGACAGAAAAGGAATGCCAGACCCAGACGTCCATCACAAATAAGTTATGGAGGCAACATGTGTTATCGCGATTGTCAGGTCAGACAGATCAGTTCTGTGGACTTGCTGCAGGTACCATGTAAACCTGTACGTAACTTTATCATGTCGTGTTTCGGTGACTAAAACCGTCTTCCCCCACCAGATTTCCTGGGAGGAAGCGTGTATGGATATGGACCACACAGCGGATACAAACAAAAAACCGTCAAATGGGCGGGAGGCAAGCTCCTGTAAGTCAAATGGATTACTGAACACCATTGCCTAATCGCGGGCCAGTTAATGGCCAGAGCTGAGCTGTTCAGGGAGCTGAGCATAAAACTAGTTAAGGTTTAAAACCACACAGTAAAAATCTTATTTGAATGGCTAAGGTTTAGAAAACCACACAGTAAAATATCTTATTTGAATGTCTTAGGTTTATAAACTACACAGTAAATATCTTATTTGAAGTGTTAAGGTTTAAACCACACAGTAAAATCCCTTATTTGAACTCGTTAAAGGGTTTAAAACCACACAGTAAAATATCTTATTTGGAACTGGTTAAGGTTCAAAATCACACAGTAAAATCCCTTATTTGGGACTGGTTAAGGATTAAATCCACACAATAAAATATCTTATTTGGAGCGAGTTAAGGTTTAAAACAACACAGTAAAATCCCTTATTTGGAGCTCGTTAAGGTTTAAAACAACACAGTAAAATCCCTTATTTGATACTGGTTAAAGATTAAATCCACACAATAAAATATCTTATCTGGAGCTCGTTAAGGTTTAAAACCACACAGTAAAATATCTTATTTGGAGCTCGTTAAGGTTCAAAACCACACAGTAAAATTCCTTATTTGGAGCGAGTTAAGGTTTAAAACCACACAGTAAAATATCTTATTTGGAGCTAGTGAGCTCATTAAGGTTGACAAACCAACCAGAAATCCTTATGGAGCTATTAAGGTTAAACCACACAGTAAATCCCTTATTGAACTATTAATCAATCTATAATTAGCATATCTCTGTGTGTGTGTCTATCGTGTCTGTCTGTCTGGTGTGTCGCGACACGCTGTTTCGACAAGCCTGATTATCTAATGAACTTGCAGGAATATTGCTGGGACAGTGATGGCTTTTCAAGGTGATATTATAGGACATGCGGTTCCAAGTTAGGGCATTGTTTGCAACAATGAAGGAAGGTGCATAACTCACGATGACGTCACAATTATTTATTTTTCACGATGCGTACATTCTTCTTATTCTCGTTTGAATATGACTCAAATTGACCGGGAAGCCTGAGTATGTGCCTTTTCAAGTTTGATATAGTTCTCTCATAGTTCAGTGTTCCAGTGTTTCCAAGTTATGGCCATTTATTTACCAACATGAAGAAAAGGTGCTACACGTCACAAATTGACGTGACAATTATCATTTATTTTTTTTGCACTTGGCCGCACGAGGGCAGCACGTATGGGCTGACTTTTCAAGGATGTCACCTGACAAAAGGATTGCTTTCAAGGTTTATGTAATTAAACAAGCGATTCAATTACGCCATTTATTTGCAACACTGACAGGACACGGTGCTATGAATTCACGATGGATTACAAATTATTTATTATTTTCACGATTGACGTCCCATTCTTCTTCTTCTCGTTTGATATAACGTCACACTTGACATGGGACTGAGGTATGTGCCTCCAGACGATCATCTCAAGGTGGGAGGAACGGCCTGTGTGGTTGTTTCGGCACGTACAGGCATGCACCTACAGGCACCACCTCGGCACCAACGTAGGCACGCATGTACGGGCATGCGAGAGCGAAGGAACGGCCTGTGTGGTTGTTGTGGTATGAAAGGCCTGTGGTGTTTTTTTAACGCACGTCAGGATGCACTACAAGGCAAAGCACCTCGGGCACGCACGTATGGGCACGCATGTAACCGGGCATGCGAGAGCGAAGGAACGGCTGTGTGTTGTTTTTCTGGCCACGCGGTTGAAAGTGTATTTTATTTTTTTTTGCGTACAGCCACGCACGTATTGCCACGATAGTACGGGCACGCACGTACGCACACAGTACGGGCCGGCACTAAGTCTTATAAACCACGCAGTAAAATCCTTATTTGAGCTCTTCAGGTTAAACAACACAGTAAAATTCCTTTTTCTGAACAGTTTATGTTGAAAACCACAGTAAAACCCTTTTTCGGAATAGTTTAGGTTGAAAACACACAGTAAAATCCCTTTGTTGGAGTATTAAGCAGTTGAAAACCACAAAGTAAATTCTTATTTGAGCTCACTAAGGTTGAAAACCACACAGTAAAATCGCTTTTTTGGAACTAGTTTTAGTTGAAAACCACACAGTAAAATTTCATTATTTGGAGTCATTAGGAGATAAACTACACAGTAAATCCTTTTTCGGAAGTTTAGTTGAAACACACAGTAAAATCCTTTTGAGCGTCATTAAGGATGAAACTCACATAAAATCCATTTTGGAGCTCATTAAGGTTAAAACCACACTAAATCCACCTTTTTTTGGAACTAGTTAGTGAAACACACAGTAAATCCTTATTTGGGGGCTCATTAAGGTTGAAACACACGTAAATCTTTTTTGAACTAGTTTAGGTTGAAACCACACAAGTAAATTCCTTATTTGAGCTCATTAAGTTTTAAACCAACAGGTAAATCTCTTTTGGAAGAGTAAATATTAAAACCACACAGTAAACATCCCTTATTTGGATCATCATTCAGGTTGAAAACCACAGTAAAATCTTATTTGGAGCTCATTCAGGTTGAAACCCACACAGTAAAATTCTTTTTGGAACTAGTTTAGTGTTGAAACAACAAAGTAAAATCCCTTTTTTGGAACTAGTTTTTGGTTGAAACCAACACAGTAAATTCCTTATTTGGAACTAGTTAGGTTTAAAACACACAGTAAATCGCTTTTGATTCATTTAGCTTGAAAACCACACAGTAAAATCGCTTTTTTGGAGCTCTTAAGGTTGAAACACACAGTAAACCCCTTATTTGGAAGCTCATTAGGTTGAAACCAACAGTAAAATCTTTTGGAACTAGTTTCATGTTTAAAACAACAGTAAAAACCCTTTTTGGAATAGTTTTGGTTGAAAAACAACAAGTAAATCTTTTTGGACTAGTTAGGATGAAAACAACACAGTAAATCCTTATTTGGATAGTTTTGGTTTGACACAACCAACAAAGCTAAAATTCCTTATTTGGAGCTCATTAGGTTGAAAACAACAGTAAATCCCTTTTTTGGAGCTCATTAGTGAAAACCAACACAGTAAAATTCTTATTTGGAGCTCATTGAGGTTAAAACCACTCGTAAAATCACTTTTTGGAACAAAGTTTAGGTGAAAACCACACGTAAATTCCTTATTTGAGCTCTTAAGGTTGAAAACCAACAGTAAAATTCCTTATTTGGAGCTCATTAAGGTTGAAAAACAACGTAAACTTTTGGAGCTCATTAGGTGAAAACCTCACAGTCAAAATTCATATTTGGAGCTCTTAAGGTGAAAACACAGTAAATCCCTTTTTGAACTAGTTTTAGGAGGTTTGAAAACCACACAGTAAAATTCTTATTTGGAGCTCATTAAGGTTTTGAAAACCACACAGTAAATCCTTTTTTGGGAAATCGTTTAGGTTGAAAACACACAGTAAAATTCTTATTGGAGCTCATTAAGGTTGAAAACCAACAGTAAAATTCTTAGTTGAGCTCATTAAGGTTGAAAACACACATAAAATCCTCTTTTGGGAACGAGAAATACTTAAAACACAGCGTAAAATCTTATTCTTGATCTCATTCGTGAAAACCACACAGTAAATCCTTATTTTGGACTCATATCAGGTTGAAACCCACACAGTAAAATTCTTTTGAACTAGTTTAATGTTGAAACCACACCGTACAAATCCCTTTTTGAACTAGTTTTGGTTGAAACCACAGTAAAATTCTTATTTGAACTAGTTTAGGTTGAAAACAACAGTAAAATCGCTTTTTTGGATTATTAGGTTGAAACCACACAGTTAAACTTCGCTTTTTTGGAGATCTTAAGGTTGAAAACACATGTAAAACTTTATTTTGGAGCTTCTTCAAGTGAAACCACAAGCAGTAAATCCATTTTTTGGAAACTAGTTTTGTTGAAACCACACAGTAAATCCTTTTTGGAACTATTTTGGTTGAAAACCACACAGTAAAATTACTTTTTTGGAACTAGTTTAGGAATGAACCACACAGTAAATCTTATTTGGACTCAAGTTTTTGGTTGAAAACCACACAGTAAAAATTCTTATTTGGAGCTATTAAGGTTGAAACACCACAACAGTAAAATCCTTTTTTGGAGTCATTAGGGGAACACAACAGGTAAAATACCTTATTTGGAGCTCATTGAGGGAAAACCACACAGTAAATCATTTTTTGGAACTAGTTGAGGTTGAAAACCCAACAGAATTCTTATTTTGGAGCTCATTAAGGTTGAAAACCAGACAGTAAATTCTTATTGGAGCTCATTTAAAGGTTGAAAACCGAAGTAGAAATTCCTTACTTGGCGCTCATTAAGGTTGAAAAAACGTAATCCTTATTTGGATCTCATTCAGGTTGAAACCAACAGTAAATCCCTTTTTTGGAACAGTTTAGGTTGAAAACCACACAGTAAAATTCCTTACTTGAGCTCATTCAGGTTGAAAACCACACAGTAAAAATCCTTATTTGGATCTCATTAAGTTGAAAACCACACAGTAAATCTTTTTGGAACTAGTTTATGATGAAAACCACACAGTAAATCCTTTTTTTGGAACTAGGTTTTGGGTTGAAAACACACAGTAAATTCCTTATTGGACTAGTTAGGTTGAAAACCACACAGTAAAATCCCTTTTTTGGAACTCAGTTTATATTGAAACCACACGTAAATCTCTTTTTGGAACTAGTTTTAGTTGAAAACCAAACAGTAAAATTCCTTAATTTGGAACTAGTTTAGGTTGACCACAAGTAAATCGCTTTTTGGATCTCAATTAGTTGGAAAAACAACCGTAAAATCGCTTTTTGGAGCCATTAGGTGAAACCACACAGTAACCCTTATGGAGCTCATTCAGGTTGAAACCACAGCAGTAAAATCCCTTTTTGAACTCAGTTATGTTGAAAACACACAAGTAAAATCCTTTTTTGGAACTAGTTTTGGTTGAAAACACACAGTAAAATCCTTTTTTTGGAACTAGTTTATGTTGGAAAACACACAGTAAGACCCTTTTTTGGAATAGTTTTGGTTGAAAAACCACTCAGTAAAATTTTCTTATTCTGGAGCTCATTAGGTGAAAACTAAACAGTAAAATCCTTTTTTTGAGCTCTTAAGGGTGAAAACCACACAGTAATTCTTATTGGAGCTCAATTGAGGTTGAAACAACAGTAAATCACTTTTTTTGGAACTAGTTTAGGTTGAAAACCAACATCAGTAAATTCCTTATTTGGAGCTCATTAAGGTTAAAACCACACACGTAAAATTCCTTATTGGAGTCATTAAGGTTGAAAACCACACAGTAAAATTCTTACTTGGAGCTCATTAAGGTTGAAGAACCACACAGTAAAAATCTTATTTGGATCTTCATTCAAGTTGAAAACCACACAGTAAAATCCTTTTTTGGAACTAGTTTAGGTTGAAAACCACACAGTAAAATTCTTAACTTGGGCTCATTCAGTTGAAACCACACTGTAAAATCCTTATTTGGATCTCATTAAGGTTGAAAATCCACACAGTAAATCCTTTTTTTGGAACTAGTTTCTGTGAAAACCACACAGTAAAATCAGCTTTTTTGGAACTGGTTTTTGGTTGAAAACCAACAGAAAATTCTTATTTGAACTAGTTAGGTTGAAAACACACAGTAAAAATCCCTTTTTTTGGAACTAGTTATTGTTTGAAACCACACAGTAAAATCTTTTTTGGGAACTAGTTTTAGTTGAAAACACTACAGTAAAATTTCTTATTTGGAATAGTTTTTGGTTGAACAACAACAGTAAAATCGCTTTTTTGGATCTTCATTAGGTTGAACCACAAACAGTAAAATGCTTTTTTTTGGAGCTTATTAAGGTTGAAAACCACAAGTAAAACCCTTATTTGGAGCTCATTCAGTTGAAACCACAACCAGTAAAATCCCTTTTTTGAACTAGTTAATGTTTGGAACAACACACAGTAAATCCCTTTTTGGAACTAGTTTTGGTTGAAACAACAGTAAAATCCTTTTTGGAATAGTTTATGTTTGAAAACAACAGTAATCCTTTTTGGAAAATAGTTTGGTTGAAAACACTCAGTAAGATTCCTTATTTGGATGCTATAAGGTTGAAAACCAAAACAGGAAAAATCCTTTTTTTGGACTATTAGGGTGAAAACACACAGTAAAATTCTTATTGAAGCTCTTGAGGTTGACAACCACACAAAGTAAAAATCACTTTTTGGAACTAGTTTAGGTTGAAAACACACAGTAAAAATTCCTTATTTTGAGCTCATTACGGTTGAAACAACAGTAAAATTCTTATTTCGGCGATTAAGGTTGAAACACACAGTAAAATTCCTTACTTTGGAGCTCAATTAAGGTTGAAAAACACAGTAAAACCTATTTGGATTCATTCAGTTGAAAACACACAGTAAAATCCCTTTTGGAACTAGTTTTAGGTTGAAAACCAACAGTAAACATCTTTACTCTGGAGCTCATTCAGGTTTGCAAATCCCACACAGTAAAAATCCTTATTTGGATTCATTAAGGTTGAAACACAAGTAAATCTTTTTTGGAAACTAGTTTTGTTGAAAACAGACACATAAATTCCTTTTTTGGAACTGGTTTTTGGTTGAAAAACCACACGAAATTCCTTATATTGGAACTAGTTTTAGGTGAAAAACACAGTAAATCCCTTTTTGGAACTATTTATTGTGAACCAACAGTAAATCCTTTTTTGGAACCCTAGTTTTTTTTTTTAGGTTTGGAAAAAAAAACACACAGTAAAATCCTTATTTGGACTCATGTCAGGTGTGAAACCACACAGTAATTACCTTTTTTGGAACTAGTTTATGTTGAAAACACACACAAGTTAAATCCTTTTTGGACTAGTTTGGTTGAAAACCACACAGTAAAATTCTATTATGAATAGTTTTAGGTTGAAAACCCACAGTAAAAATCCGCTTTTTTGGATCTCATTTGGGTGACAAACACACCAGTAAATCGTTTTTGGAGCTATTAAGGTTGAAAAACCACACAGTAAAACCCTTATTGGAGCTCATTCAGGTTGAAACCCACACAGTAAAATCCCTTTTTTGGGAAGTGTTTATGTTGAAAACACACAGTAATCCCTTTTTTGGACTAGTTTTTGGTTGAACACACAGTATCCCTTTTTCTGGAACTAGTTTATGTTGAAAACAACAGTAAGAATCCTTTTTTGGAACTAGTTTTTGTTGAAAAACACTCAGTAAAATTCCTTATTTTGGAGCTCATTAAGGTTGAAAACCAAAAGTAAAAATCCCTTTTGAGCTATAAGGGTGAAAACACACAGTAAAATCCTTATTTGGACTCATTGAGGTTGAAACCACACAGTAAAATACTTTTTTGGAACTAGATTAGGTTGAACAACCACACAGTAAAATTCTTATTTGGAGTCATAAAGGTTGAAAACACACAGTAAAATTCTTTTTGGAGTCATTAAGGTTTGAAACACACAGTAAATTCTTACTTGGAGCTCATTAAGGTTTGGAAAACCACTACAGTAAAATCCTTATTTGGATCTATAAGTTGAAAACCACACAGTAAATACCATTTTTTGGAACTAGTTTAGGTTTGAAACCACACAGTAAAAATTCTTCTGGAGCTCATTCAGGTTGAAAATCCACACAGTAAATCCTTTTTGGAATCTCCTTAGGTTGAAAAACCACAACAGTAAATCCCTTTTTTGGAACTAGTTTTATGTGAAAACACACAGTAAAATCCTTTTTTGGAATGGTTTTTGTGTAAAAACCAACAGTAAAATCCTTATTGGAACTAGTTTAGGTTGAAAACCACACAGTAAAATTCCTTTTGGAACTAGTTTATGTTGAAACCAAAGTAAAATGCCTTTTTTGGAACTAGTTTTATTGAAAACACACGTAAAATTCCTTATTTGGAATAGTTTAGGTTGAAAACCACACAGTAAAATCCTTATTTGAACAAGTGAATTTGGTTGAAAAACACACAGTAAATTCTATAATTATGGAGCTCATAAGGTTGAAAACCACACGTAAATCCCTTTTTGGAGCTGCCATTAAGTTGAAAACTACCAGTAAATTCCTTATTTGGAGCTCAATTAAGGTTGAAACCACTCACGTAAAATCCTTTTTTTGGAACTAGTTTAGGTTGAAAACCACACAGTAAAATTCCTTATTTGGAGCTCATTTAGGGTTTGAAAACCAACGTAAAATTCCTTATTTGGAGCTCATTAAGGTTTAAAACCCACATAATCCTTTATTTGGAACTAGTTAATCAATCTAATAATTCCATAGCAATCTCTGTGTGTGATGTTCTAATCTGTGTGTCTGTCTGTCTGTGCTGTCTGCGACCGCTGTTTTCGACACACTGATCGCTCTAATTGAAAATTTGCCAGGAATATTGCTGGGGACCAGTGGATGTGCTTTTCAGGTATTGAATATTAATAGGACAGCGGTTCCCAAGTACGGGCATTTTGTTTGCCAACCATGACAGGACACGTCTATGACATCAACGATTGACGTCACATTATTTATTTTTTTCACGATTGACGTCAAATTCTTCTTATTCTCTCGTTTGATATGACGTACAATTGATCGGGACATGAGTATGTCCTTTTCAAGGTTTGTATGCGTCTCTTCATTACCGTTTCAAGGCTGTTTCCCAGTGTTTTCCCAATTATCGCCATTTATTTCAACAATGCACAGTACAAAGGTGCTATGACGTCACAATTGACGTGAATTATCATTTTTATTTTTTTTTTGCACGTATGGCCCCGCACGTACGGGACACGTATGCCTGCACTCTTTCAAGGATTGCTCCTGCAAAAGGATGTGTGCCTTTTCAAGGTTTAATTAATCGGACAAGGCGTTCCCAAGTTACGGCATTTATTGCAACCAATGAAGGACAAGGTGCTATGACATACGCTTGATGTCAACAATTGATTTATTTTATTTTTCACTTATTGAACGTCAACAATTCTTCTTTCTTCGTTTGATATACCGTCACAATGCACTGGGGGACCTGAAGTATGTGCTCCAGAATCGGATCAGCTCTCTAAGGTGGGTATGGAACGGCTGGTGGTTGTTTACGCACGTACAGGCATGCACTCAGGCACGCATCGGGGCACGCACGTATTGGCACGCTGTACGGGAATGCGAGAGCGAAGGAACGGCCTGTGGTGGTTGTTGTTTTCTGGCACGCGGTTTGAAAGTGTTATTGTATTTTTTTTGCGAACAGCACGCCAGTGATTGCACGTAGGTCGGCACGCACGTACGGGCACACATGTACGGGCACCGTACTAGTCTTTAAAACCACCCAGGAAAATCCTTATTTGGAGCTCATTCAGGTTGAAACCCACCGTAAAATCCTTTTTTGGAACTAGTTTTAATGTGAAACCACACGTAAAATCCCTTTTTTCGGAAACTTGTTTAGGTTGAAACCACAGAGTAACATCCTATTTGGAGCTCATTCAGGTTAAACCACAGTAAAATTCCCTTTTTTGAACAGTTTAATTTTGAAATACCAACAGAAAAATCCCTTTTTTCGAACTGATTTAGGTTGAAACACACAGTAAATCCTTTTTTGGAAGTATTAAGGTTGAAACCACACAGGTAAAAATTCCTTATTTGGAGCTCATTAAGGTTAAACCACCGTAAAATCGCTTTGGAATAGTTGTAGGTGTGAAAACCACAAAGTAAAATCCTTATTTGAGCTCATTAAGGTGAAACAACAGTAAAATCTTTTTTCGGAACTAGTTTAGGTTGAAAACAACAGTAAATCCTTTTTTGGAGCTTCATTAAGTTGAATAACTCACAGTAGAAATTCCATTTTGGAGCTCATTAAGGTTGAAACAACACACAGTAAAATCCTTTTTTTGGAACTAGTTTAGGTTGAAAAGCACACAGTAAAATTCTTATTTTGGAGCTCATTAGGTGAAAACCACAACAGTTGATTATATATAAAAAATTTCCTTTTTTGGACTCGTTTAGGTTGAAACCACACAGTAAAATTCCTTTATTTGGTAGCTCATTAGTAACCACACAGTAAAATTCCTTAGTTGGAGCTCATTAGGTTGAAAACCACACAGTAAATCCTTGGAACAGAGTAAATATTTAAAAACTAACAGTACATCTTATTTGGATCTCATTCAGGTTGAAAAATCAACACGTAAAATCCCTTATTGGAGCACATTCAGGTTGAAACCCACAAGTAAATTCTTTTTGGAATAGTTTATGTTGAAAACACACAGTAAATGTTTTGGAACTAGTTTTGGTTAAACCACACAGTTAAAAATTCCTTTTTGGACTATTTAGGTTGAAAACCAACAGTAAAATCGTTTTTTGTTAAATCTAATTTAGGTTGAAAACACACATAAAATGTTTTTTGGAGCTCATATGAAGGTTGAAACACAAGTAAAAACCCTTATTTGGAGCTCATCTCAGGTTGAACCCAAGTAAATCCTTTTTGAACTAGTTATGTTGAAACACAACAGTAACCTCCCTTTTTGGAATAGTTTTGGTTGAAAACCACACAGTAAAACTTCCTTTTTGGACTATTTTAGGGATGAAAACCACAGCAGTAAAATCTTATTTGGATCAAGTTTTGGTGAAAACACACACAGTAAATTCTTATTTGGAGTCATTAAGGTTGAAAACAAACAGTAAATCGTTTTTTGAGCTCATTAAGGGGAAAACACACAGTAAATTCCTTATTTGGAGCTCATTGAGCTTGAAAACCACAAGTAAAATCACTTTTTGGAACTAGTTTAGGTTGAATAACCACACAGTAAACATTTCTTTGGGAGCTCATTAAAGGTGAAAAACACAGTAAAATTCTTATTTGGAGCTATTAAGGTGAAAACGCGCACAGTAAAATGTCCTTACTTGGAGCTCATTAAGGTTGAAAACAACAGTCAAATCCTTATTTGGATCTCATTCAGGTTGAAAACCAAGATAAATCCTTTTTTGGACTAGTTTAGGTTGAAAACCACAGTAAATTCCTACTTGGACTCAATTCAGGTTGAAAACAACAGTAAATCCCTTATTGGATCTCATTAAGGTTGAAACACACAGTAAAATCCCTTTTTTGGAATAGTTTATGTTGAAAACTCCAAGTAAAATTTATTTTGGACTGGTTTTGGGTTTGAACACACAGTAGAAATCCTTATTTGGAATAGTTTAGGTTGAAAACAACAGTAAATCCCTTTTCTTTGGAAACTAGTTTTCTATGTTGAAAACCACACAGTAAAAATCCTTTTTTGAACTAGTTTTTAGTTGAAGAACCAACAGTAAATCTTATTTGGAACTAGTTTAGGTTGAAAAACCAACACGTAAAATCCATTATTGGAAACAAGTTTTGGTTGAAAACACAGTAAATTCTTATTTGAGTCAATAAGGTTGAATAACAACACAGTAATCCCTTTTTGGAGCTCATAAGTTTTGAAACAACACAGTAATAAATTCTTATTTGGAGCTCATAAGGTGAAAACACACAGTAAAATCCTTTTTTGACCTCGTTTAGGTTGAAAACCACAGTAAAATTCTTATTTGGGCTCATTTTAAGGGTTGAAAACCACCAGTAATAAATTCCTTACTTGGAGCTCATTCAAGGTTTAAAACCACACAGTAAAATCTTATTTGGAACTACGTTAATCAATCTATAATTCAGCAATCTCTGTGGTGTGTGTTATTGTGTGTCTGTCGTACTGTGTGTCTGCGACCGCTGTTTTATCGACAACCTGATCTGATCCTAATTGAAACTGCAGGAATATTGCTGGGGACAGTGGATGTGCTTTCAAGGTTTGATATAATAGGACTGCGGTTCCAAGTTACGGGATTTGGTCTTTTGCCAACCTGACAGGACACGGTGTATAACATACGATTGAGTAAATTATTATTTTTTACGATTGAAGTCACAATTCTTTCTTATTTCGTCGTTATTGAATGAGTCACAATTGACGCTGGGGACCTGAGTATGTGCTTTTCAGGGTTTGAATATGTCTTCTTCAGCCGTTTCAGCTGTTTCAGTGTTCCCAAGTTTGGGCATTTATTTTACAAACCAATGACAGTACAAACGTGCTTGAGTCACAAATTGACGTGACAATTATCATTTTTTATTTTTTTTTGCACGTATGGCCCCGCACGTACGGGCACGCGTCACGTATGGCTGCCTTTTCAAGGATTGCATCCTGCACAAAAGGATGTGCCTTTTCAAGGTTGATATTAATGCGGACATAGCGATTCAAGTTACGCGCCTTTATTTGCAACCAATGACAGGACACGGTGTTGAAACATCACGACTTGATGTCACAATTAATTTACTTATTTTTCAGCTGACGTCCATTCCTCCTTCTTCTGCGTTTGATTAACGTCAAATTGACACGGGGACTGAGTATGTGCTCCAAAATGGAATCCTCTCAGGTGGGTATGGAACGGCTGTGTTGGTTGTTTTACGCACGTATAAGGCATGCCACCTACAGGCACGCACTCGGGCAACGCCACGTATGGCCACGCATGTACGGGTGCGAGAGCGAAGGAACGCCTGTGTGGTTGTTGTGGGTATGGAACGCTGTGGTGGCTTTGTTTACGCACGTACAGGCATGCCACACAGGCAACGCACCTCGGGCCGCACGTATGGGCGCATGTAAGGGCATGCGAAAGCGAAGGAACGGCCGTGGTGGTTTTGTTTCTGGCACGCGGTTTTGAAAGTGTTATTTGTATTTTTTTTTTTTTGCACGTAAAGCCACGCACGTATTGCAGTACGTACGGGACCAGTACGGGCGAACATGTAGGGCCGCACTAGTCCTAAAACGCAGCAGTAATCCCTTATTTGGATGCTTATTCAGGTGAAAACAACACAGTAAAATCCCTTTTTGTGGAACTAGTTTAGTTGAAAAACACTACAGTAAAATCCATTTTTCGGAAAATAGTTTAAGGTTGAAACAAACGTAAAAATTCCTTTTTGGAGCTCATTAAGGTTGAAACCACTACAGTAAAATCCTTTTGGAGCTATTAAGGTTGAAACCCAACAGTAAAATCGTTTTTGGACTATTTGAGTTGAAACACAACAGTAAAATTCCTTATTGAGCTTCATTAAGGATGAAAAACCACACAGTAAAATCCTTTTTAGGAACTAGTTTAGGTTGAAAACACAACGTAATCCCTTTTTTGGAGCATTAAGGATGACTCACAGTACAAATTCCATATGGAGTATTAGGTTGAAAACGCACACAGTAAAATCCCTTTTTTGGAACTAGTTTAGGTTTGAAAACCACACAGTAAAATTCCTTATTTGAGCTCATTAAGGTTGAAAACCCACACGTAATCCTTTTTGGACTAGTTTAGGTTGAAAACACACAGTAAAATTCCTTATTTGGAGTCCTAAGGTTGAACCACACAGTAAAAATCCCTCTTTTTGGAAACGAGTAAATATTTAAAACCACCAGTAACAATCTTATTGGATCTCATTCAGGTGAAAACCACACAGTAAATCCTTATTTGGAGCTTCATTCAGGTTGAAACTCACACAGTAAATTCTTTTGGAACTAGTTTATGTTGAAAACACACGTAAATCCCTTTTTTGAACTGGTTTTGGGGTTGAAAACACACAGCAAAATCCTTATTTGGAACTAGTTTAGGTTGAAAACCACACAGTAAAATCGTTTTTTTGGATCTCATTTTAGTTGAACAACCACAACAGTAAAATCGCTTTTTGAGCTCAATTAAGGTTGAAACACACAGTAAAACCTTATTTTGAGCTCAATTCAAGGTTGAAACCACACAGTAAATCCCTTTTTGGACTAGTTTATTTGAAAAACACACAGTAAAATCCCTTTTTTTGAACTAGTTTTTGTGTTGAAAACCCCCGTAAGATCCCTTTTTTGGGAATAGTTTATGTTGAAAACACACATAAATCCTTTTTTGGAACTAAGTTTTGGTTGAAAACCACTCAGTAATTCCTTATTTGGAGCTCATTAAGGTGAAAAACAAACAGTAAAATCTTTTTGGAGCTCATTAAAGGGTGGAAAACCAACAGTAAAATTCCTTATTGGAAGCTCATTGAGTTGAAAACCACACAGTAAAATCATTTTTGGAACTAGTTTAGGTTGAAAAAACACGTAAAAATTCTTATTTGGAGCTCATTAAGGTTGAAAACCACACGTAAAATCCTTATTTGGAGCTCATTAAGGTTGAAAACACACATAAAATTCTTATTGGAAGCTCATAAGGTTGAAAACACACAGTAAAATCCTTATTTGGATTCATTCAAGTTGAAAACCACACAGTAAAATCCCTTTTTTGGAACAGTTTTAGGTTGAAAACACACAGTAAAATTCCTTACTTGAGCTCATTCAGGTTGAAAACCAAACAGTAAAAAATTCCTTATTGGACTCAATTAAGGTTGAAACCCAGTAAATCCTTTTTTGGAACTAGTTTATTGTTGAACAACACACAGTAAAATCCCTTTTTTGGACTGGTTTTGGTTGAAAACCCACAGTAATTCCTTTTGGAATAGTTTAGGTTGAAACCAACAGTAAATCCTTTTTTTGGAGTACAGTTTATGTTAATAACCAACAGTAAATCCCTTTTTTTGGACTAGTTTTAGTTGAAAACGCACACAGTAAAAATCCTTATTGGAGCTCATTCGGTTGCAACCACACAGTAAATTCCTTTTTTTGGACTAGTTTATGTAAAAACAACAGTAAAATCCTTTTTTGGAACTAGTTTGGTTAAAACCACACAGTAAAATTCCTTATTTGGAACTAGTTTAGGTGAAAACAACAGTAAAACTCGCTTTTTTTTGGATCTCATTTAGGTTGAAACCACAGTAAATGCTTTTTGGAGCTCAATTAAGGTTGAAAACACACAGTAAACCCTTATTGGAGCTCATTCATGGTTGAAACCCACAAGTAAAATCTTCTTTGGAACTAGTTTATGTGAAAACCAACAGTAAAATCCTTTTTTGGACTAGTTTTGGTTGAAAACGACAAGTAAAATCCCTTTTTTGGAACTAGTTTATGTTGAAAATCCACACGTAAAATCCTTTTTGGAACTAGTTTTGGTTGAAAACCCTCAGTCAAATTCCTTATTTGGAGCTATTAAGGTTGAGAAAACCAAACAGGTAAAATCTTTTTGGAGCTCATTAAGGGTGAAAACACACAGTAAAATTTCCTTATTTGGAGCTCTGAGTTGAAAACCCACAAGTAAAATCACTTTTTTGGAAATAGTTTAGGTTGAAAACCACCCAGTAAATTCTTATTTGGAGCTCATTAAGGTTGTAAAACACGCAGTAAAATTCCTTATTGAGCTCATTAGGTTGAAAACCAACAGTAAATTCTTACTTGGAGCTTCATTTAAGGTTGAAACCACAACAGTAAAACGCCTATTTGGATCTCATAAGTTGAAAACACAAACAGTAAAATCCCTTTTTTGGAACTAGTTCTAGGTTTGAAAACAACAGTAAATTCTTACTTGGAGCTCATTCAGGTTGAAACACACAGTAAAATCCTTATTGGATCTCATTAAGGTTGAAAACCAACAGTAATCCTTTTTTTGGAAACTAGTTATGTGAACACACCCACAGTAAAATCCTTTTTTGGAAATGGTTTGGTTGAAAAAACCACACAGATAAATTCCTTATTTGGAGACTAGTTTAGTTGAAAAACCACAAGTAATCCTTTTTTTGGAACTATTGTTTATGTGAAAACCCACAGTAATATCCTTTTTTGAACTAGTTTTTTAGTTTGAAAACCCACACAGTAAAATTCCTTTTTTGGAACTAGTTAGGTGAACAAACACAGTAAATCCCTTATTTGGAACAGAGTTTTGGTTGAAAACCAACAGTAAAATTCATTAATTTGGAGCTCAATAAGGTTGAAACACACAGTAAAATCCTTTTTTGGAGCTCATAAGTTTGAAAACTAACCAGTAAATTCCTTA
>CM068961.1:110894383-110906724 GCA_035128595.1 Eptatretus atami | reverse complement strand
GCCATCCGTCCAGGTAGGGGCAGACCCTCTGGACACGACATTTGGTGTCAGGAGTGGGATTCAGACTCTGAACAACATTTCACAGGGGACATGAAATTGTTGATCATGATAATTGGTGGCGGGGGGGAAAAAGAACGCTTGGAAATGTAAATTTTTCTTTTTTTTCTGAGGAGATTAAATTTGTGCGGGAAATAGCGGACAATCACAAAATGGCGGTTCAGAGGGAAGGTAGTAGGAATGAAGGAAGCGAGCCCAGGGAAGAATTGAGTGATGATGATAGGGTGGGAGCGTCAGTCCCTCCTCCCCCACAGTGGTGGAGGATGAGACGCAAACGTCAGTCCTTCCTCCCCCACAGTGGTGGAGGATGAGACGCAAGGAGCGGGTGTGATGTCCAAGCAAGACTTGTTTCATTTATTAATGGAACAAATGAATAAACAAAGTGAACATATGAACCAAAATAATGAACGATTGGAAAACAATATGAATGAATAAAATGAACGAAGGGATGAAAAACTGAGGAGACAAAATGAACAAAGGGATTTAAAAAAAAAAGTGAACAAATAAATGGAATAAAAAACAAAATTGAGAAACAAATGCGTGAATTGATAGAACAATATAAAAGAACATCAAACAAAATTTTTGGAAAGGAGGATGAAATTAATGAACAAAGGAATTAAATTGGGGGAAAAGTTGGAAGAAGAAATTGGGACAACAAATAAAACAAGAAGAAGACGTCGTGCAGAGCACGATACTTGCAAAATCCATAAAACAAAATTTGACCGTCAAAAAATAATGTGGTTGAATTCAATGACCAAATATATGCAACTCCTCTTCAAATTTTAAGTGAATCAAAATGAAAACTGACAATTTTAGAAATTCAGCCTATGTTGACCTTTTGGTCTATGTGGACCTCCACAATAATTGGTGGTTGAATTCAGTGACCTGAAATATAAATCCTCTTCAAATTTCAAGTCAATCGGATGAAAATTGAGGATTTAGAAATACCACCTTAGTGTTGACCTTGGGCCTATGTTGACCTCAAAAATAATTGGCAGGTTTAATTCAGTGGACCTGAAATATAAATCCTCTTCAAATTTCAAGTCAATCGGATGATGAGGATTTTAGAAATCTCACCTAAGTTGTTGACATTTGGCCTATGTTGAGCTTTGGTCTATGTTGATCTAAAAAAAATAATTGCCCAGTTGAATTCAGTGACCTGAAATATAAATCCTCTTCAAATTTCAAGTTAATCAGATGAAAATTGACAATTTTAGAAATTCGGCCGATGTGGCCTCAAAAATAATTGGTGGTTGAATTCAGTGACCTGATTTGAAAATACTCTTCAAATTTCATGTCAATCGGATGAAAATTGAGGATTATAAAAATCTCATCTAAGTTGTTGACTTTTAGCCTATGTTGACCTTTTGAACTTTTGACCTCAAAAACAATAGGGTTCTTCCTTATGACAAACTCTATCATGTGGTGAAGTTTCGTGAAAATCGGTTTAAAATTGTGACCTGCAGGCGACAAACAGACAGACAGACAGAATAACAAAATCGACTAACCAATATACGGTACTTGCAAAATCGAATAATTGACAAGGTAAATGAGGACCTGGAAGACTATTGCACCCGTGTGGATGCCGTAATGCTACAGAACAGGTAGAGGAATTTGGATTTTGTAAGTGCCAGGGTGGTGGTTTGGCTGAGGACATGCAAAAGTTGAAAACTTGTGTAACAGAACAAGAGCAGGTGTTAGTTGATAAAGGCTTATGGGAGCCATAATTGACTGTGGAAAGGATGAATGAGATGTTACAGGAGCAGCTGAACACTTGGGACACTACCATCAAGGGAGAGGTGATGGAACGGAAAGTTTCTGTTAATCTCAATTGTGACGTGGATGGTTCTGTTGAGACCATGCTTAGATTGACTGAATCGTATGAAGTTGAGTTGGACTAACTGAACTTTGACATTGGGGTTGTTCCTGAACAGGGTCAAGCAGATTTGGCAGAGCCAATGTTTGAACACTTGCAGAACATGTAGAGGAGGAGAGTTGCAGCGACTATGACTTCCTGTTGGCTGAGCGGGAGGCTCCTCTTGAATTAGGCCAGAGTGAGTCAAGTACAGGCTTGGAAGAGAAACAGGTCCGCATTTGCGTCTTGGGCACCCACCGAGAACAAGGTGCCAACACCTTCTGGAATGTAGCAGGCACTTTTTCCTTTTCCAGCAACTCTGTTCTCAGCTAGAAGTTCTGCAATTTGCTCCACAAGCTTTTGCGTGGTGAACACTGCAATGTTCTGCAGGATTCCTCACTTCAAGTTATTCGATTAAAGGAGCTTGGTCATATGTAGAGCCACCGTCATGTCCGTTGTGGTTGGCTTGTGTCCATCTACATCATATTGATTATAAAGAAAGTTGACTGCTACATTTGGTGGCCGGTTTTTCCATCTGGCTTGGCAGTGACGAATGGGGAGCTTTGCGCTGCGGGAGAGAGTGGCATTGGCGCCGTTTTTTCAGCTGACAGTGGAGCTGTTTGCCGATAATGACAGTGAGCTCAGCCTTTTTGAAGCAAATTCTGCATCTTTGAATCAACCACATGCTACCTCCATGACACAGGCTGGACAGTGTTGGCTGGCACCTCTCACCCAGGTCATACCAGATCCAAGTCTCCGAGTCTCCCGTCCCATGGAGGAGCAACTCTGGTGCGATGGGGAACAGGGGCCAGAAACGAGGGAATCTGTGCTGGCTGAGCGTGTGAGTCCAGTAGTGGTGATTTCAGGTGAAAGATCTGATCGAGAGCTTACGCCAGGAGATCAGAGCGTTGCGTGCTGAACTGCAGTCCTCCAAGAGCGAAGCCCAGAAGGTGATGAAGAGACATTGGCGGGAAGAAAGTCGGAGCTGGAAAGAATGCAAACAAAGAAAAGGAACAGGGAATTCGAGCAGATAAGCTGGAGCAAGAGCTGTTCAGGCTGGCGGAGGTTTGCGCTCTCTCGAGTGCTGCTCTAGTTATCTCCTTTTTTTGTGTGTGGATTCGTATCAACTGTGAGGGGTTTTTTTTCCAAGTTAGGGAGATTTTTTTTTTTAATCTTCCAGACACTTTGTAAATAGCTCTGGCAACTTTCTTTGGCGCAGTTCACCAACGTCTTTGACTGCATCTTGAAAGATTATCATCTTCATAGGCCTTTCTCTTTTTCATGCAAACTAGATCTCATCAGCAGTCATTGGCAAGATGGCTTGAGTGTTTTTCTTTCATACTTAAAATCACAGAATTACATCGATTTCATTGGGGCAAAAAGACAAAAACAAAAGTATGATATATCTGAAAATATATTTGCTTTAAATGAAATTTATGGACATTGAACATTGTCTTTAGTAATGATAATAGAAAATGTTTCGGGACATTAACTTGATGGCCATGTTAATTGAATTGAGCTTCTGAGAAGTAAACTGGGCTATCCAACATGATAATTTCTGAGGAAAAGGGGTTCAAAGTTCAGGTTCCCCATTTAGAATATTTTTCAACCCCAATGAAAAAAAAAAGAAAAGAAAATCAGAATCAGCCTCAAACATTTTGTTGAAAACTGACGTCAACCCCAAAGGTGTATTGACCTTGAAAGATTACTTGGAACACTACACTCAATTTGGCCTTCAATATGAGACCCAGCCAATTTACTTCTCACAGGCTCAATTATACTTTTGCTTATCTTCATTCACATAAGGAGGAAAAATGATTGAGAAAGTATTAATGGAAATAGTAACTCACTGAACATGCCTTCTAACCGTACAAGGCATGTGATGAAGTTATCAAAGTCGATGTTTAGGTTTTCATCAGCATAACGCATGCTGATTATCTGATACAGCTGGTTGTTCATTTGGTAACCTGAAAAATTGCAAGTGGTCCACAACAATGTTAACTGATTGTTCTGGCCAGGAAGCATGGAAAGATCATGTTTAAATCACACAGCGATTGAAGCCCATTTCCATCACTGACAAAACTTCATGGTAACACCATTTCAGACATTCCCAACTTTGTTTTTGAGAAAAATGCTTCACCTAACATTGCCAACCAAACAACAACTGCTTTTATTTTTATAATTCAATCAGAGGATAATGCTCATGAAAGTGCTCAACAATAACTTTGAGGATGTGAGGCCAATACACCCACAGTGGATCAGAGTAACAAGCAGATCGGGAGCATGGAAAAACAGGCAAATTATAGACAAACAAGAAGAATAACAGAAGGGACACAGACAAACGTATATAATACATCACAAAAAGAGGAGAGTCGAGGCAGATGTGAGACATGCAAGCAGGAAGGACAGGGGAATGAACTAGAAAGAGCAACCAAAGATTACAGACCCTCGCCACGACTTGTTTTGTGTGGTGTGTGGTATGTAGTCGATGCATTGGCGATGTAGCTTATGTTCATACAGAGGAAAAAATAAACCTTTTCGGTTTTATTGCATAGATTCACACTCCAATTGTATGTATTTTATAGACGTGGTCACGTTCTGTACTTTCTAGAAGTATGCACTATCTAATAGTACGTACTTTATAGATGCGCTTACATTATTAATACACGTACTTGAAAGACATACTCACGTTTTTAACAGTACATCCTTTAAAGACGTACTTGCATTCTAATAGCACAGTATGTACTTATGAGACATACTGGCATTCTAATCGTACAGTATGTACTTTTTAGATATGCTCGCATTCTAATAGTGTAGTGCCAACTTTAGAGACATACTAGCATTCTAAGAGTACACAATTAAGCCTGGTGTTGGCTTAGTGGTTAGGGTGGCTGGCTTGGGATCTTAGCATTCTGAGTTTGAGCCCCGTTGGCCACTGAATTAACACCAGGTGTGGTTGACTGAGCCTGTCATCTTTCCAATGTTGACAAAATGAGTACCAGTGTACTGGTGCAGTATAGGGGCAGAGTATCAGTGGTATAGTCACGCCCTAATAAAATAATAGCTCACCGGCAGCCAAGCTGCCATATGCAAGAAGAAGTACATAATTTATGGATGTGCTCACATTGTAATAGAACATCCTTTATAGACGTACTTACATTTCTCACAGTACATCCTTTATAGACGTACTCGCATTCTAATAGTACGCACTTTATATACGTGTTCTCATTGTGATAGACTAATCGTACATACTTTGCAGACTTACTTGCATTTCACACAGTGCATCCTTTATAGATGTACTCACATTCTAATACTACATACTTTATTGACATGCTCACATTCTAATTGTACATACTTTATAGATATACTTCCATTATAAATGTACATCTTTTATAGACGGACTCGCTTTCTAATTGTACATATTTACGTCTGCCACCGAAGGTGGAAGGAGGTTATGTTTTCACCTCTGTCTGTCTGTTTGTTTGTCAGTTTATTTGTTTGTGTGCAGGATATGTCAAAAAGTTGTGGACGGATTCGGATGAAATTTTGTGGACAGGTTCGGTGTGTGACAAGGGCGAACTGATGAGATTTTGGTGAAGATCCGGATCTGACTACTAGAATTTTTAAAAGTGATTCTTCACCATTGAGAGATCGGGCCAAAAACGATACATAGCATGATATGTCAAAAAGTTGTGGACGGATTCAGAATAAACTTAGTGGACACATTAGGTGTGTGACAAGGACGAATTGATTCGATTTTGGTGAAGATCCGAATCCAGATCCAGATATGAGAATTTTAAATTTTTTTGTAAATGTAATAACATTCTAATTGAACATATTTTATAGAGGTATTCAGTTGAAAAAAAACGACAACGTGTAATACTGGCTACTACCAGCTGGCTTTTCTGGCCTCCATTAGCAACATTATATGCGGACAGACAAACTAACAAACAGATGCAAATGTAATGTATTCTCTGGTGAGGGTAAAAAGGCACACGTGGGCGTAAGGGAAAGGTCAGCGAGAAAAAGGTTCACAGGTCATAATAGAGATTAAAATAAGTGAGGGGAAAAAGATTGGAGGGAAGAACAAGACTCGATGGATTCAGGTTGATTACTCCACAAATGGACCAGTTGGGGTGGGGAGAGGGGAGCAAGTAGAAAATGCCATATGACGACGGAGAAGCTCAAATTCACAAGTTTGACACCAAGGTATAAACAGAACAATTCTAGGTCACCAAATATCTCTGCAGATGTACCCTTGTGCATACAGGAAGATACGAAAAACAAACTTTGCCATAATGTACCTGGTAATCTCACCTGCTGCATTAACTGCCAAGCGTAACTCGTAGGATGTCATGCTCCCAGACTTGTCAGAATCAAACTGTTGGAAGATTCCCTAGAAAAGGTACACATGTATGTCAATAATCAATCAGCATCAACTGTAACCATAAACTGGCTGATTTTAATCCACTTCAGGTTAAAAGCCTCTCTCAACTCGTGCTAAATCGTGTTTTGCATACTCGCCATACTTACCAAGTGTGGGTTGGCACGTGAGAAACCATGGGAATCGATCCCACACCAGCCATTAAAAAAGAAATACCATTTCAAAATAATTTGGTACGTGCAGACTAAACGAATGGTTGATGTACCTCCACCACCCCCTCCCACCCCCACCCCTTCCCCAAATGACAAAAATACCCAGAGCGAAATCGATGAGGCGCCATTGCAAATCCTCACACTTCCCACCTAAAGAAAAGTTGAAATGTGGTAAAAAGTTTCCACCAGGAATGACCCAACATCAATTTTTGCGATGAATTTTTTTCCCTTGTTTTGACCCCTGTGACCCTTAGTCACCCTGTGACCCCTGGGGCATGAACCGGGATTCAAATCCAGAAAATCGTTCCATATTTCATGCGTCCCCCAATGCTGATTGCATATACAAAGTCTAATTCGAAAATGTTTTAAAATGTGCCCGTAATTGCATTTTTTGGTATTTGACCTTTTCACCCCACCCCGGGGGGGGGGGGGGGGGGGGGGGTGGTGCCAAAAATGATACTGCTCTTACACCTTCTTGCCACGTGGTAATCATAACTACCAAGTTTGGTGAATTTCTGTACAACTATTTAGGAGGAAATGGCATGACGGACAGACAGACAGACGGAGCCGATTACAAGTGGTTTTTTTTTTGGTTTTTTTTAGTTTGGGAATAACAAAGCAGCTATTCATTGGTGTGGGGATCTTTGGTGTGGTTTGTGGTGAGGATACTGAATTGGTGTGCCAGGGTTTGTGCGTATAAATATGACTGAAGGAAGCAATATTAAGGATTTGGATTCTGAGTTTCTGGAACCCAAGCTCGTGTTTGGAGAACTACCAAGTCATTGCATTACTGCTAATAAAACCAAACAGCTTCACTAATGACTGCCCCATGGATACGAGGTAAGATTCCTGCTCCACCTGATCTGCTATCCACATGGAACCAAGTCCAAACGGTGTGGTTGTCTATGAAGTGTTCAGGATAACTTCGGGATGGCAGTGAAATGCTTCCTAAAAAAAATGGCAGGATTGCTCAACTGACAAATGGAATAATAAATTTTTTAACAGGTTTGGAATGTTAAGACTTCTAGTTTTATATAAGACGAGCAGAAGCCCGTGGTAAAAAAATACCACGACATGAAAAAAGAAGAAAAAAACAAGTAGAGGTACATACATCACCTTCACTCTTTCATTCCTCTTTTTTCCCCACCTTTGAAATAAATTCCCACATTCTCTTCAATCCCATTCTTCCCTCATGCCTTCAAAACAGCCATTCACCCACCACCTCTTCTCTTCCCCCATCCAAAACCTCGATCTTTTCTACCCCCATTAATTGACCCCAAATCCACCTCCTTCAAATTCCCTGCTTTCCTTCCTGAAAGTCCCTGTA
This sequence comes from Eptatretus atami, assembly GCA_035128595.1. Taxonomy (NCBI): domain Eukaryota; kingdom Metazoa; phylum Chordata; class Myxini; order Myxiniformes; family Myxinidae; genus Eptatretus; species Eptatretus atami. Next base: position 110,898,889 of record CM068961.1, on the reverse strand, counting down.
GTGTCCATCTTGTATACCCCGTGTTCCCCGCCCCATCCCTTCCACAGATCTCCTAATGTCTCTGTTCCCCATTGTTTTGTCCTTCCCTCTCCCACCCCTCTTGTCTCATGCCCCCCTTGCTGTGTGTTGTGTGTTAGCTCTCACACGAGCCTCAACAATGTGCACAAAAAAAGTACACCGCTCCCATGCCAAATCTATATATTACTAAAACTCTCATCTTGTATGTATGTATGTAATGGTATGTTCCCGAAATACAGCCAAACGGTACACGATAGCGCAAACATTTTCAGCACCTTACACCATTCTCCTGCGGTGTGCAGTATCAAGTTTCGTTCAAATTGGGCAACGAAAAAAATTATTTAAAAAATCAATTTCCCATTCAGTCATAGTACTCTTCAGGATTATTTGATCAATGCAAACAACCTCAGCGGTATAGTTCGCTGGAGCTATCTTTTTTTGTTGTTTTTGAAATGATTTTTTTTTTCAACCGCTGTCACAACGGGAACCCAACGGGTTCACGGGTCGTCTAGTAAATAAATAACGTTCTCCAGCACATGTCATTGCCGGAGCGCCTTCGGCGCCTGGCGATGCTGCCGTGCAGCACTTGGAGACAAAATTGGAAGGGAGTAGTGGTGTGCAATGATTTAATTGATTGATCAATTGCGTAAAATAATAATAATAAATAAATAATAATCGTAAGGTAATTAATTTCTTTATTGGCCAATAGCATACCTAAACCACCACTGTTTCATCCGAATCTGTAACTTTTTGAAAATTAAGTAATTAATCGAAAACTTAAATAAGTAATTGATCAATAAATCAAAAATACCCTTTTCACCAAATCACTTGGTCACTGTTCTATCCAAATATCAGCTTCTGAGCTCAAAGGATGGCTAAGATATCACCCGAGCAAACAAGAAAACAAAGAAACAGAGTGAAATCTGAATACGACCTTTCAGTGCCCGGCGATGATGTCATGCAATGCCTGCAGATGGAATCGGGAGGGACTGTACACATAAAGAAGCCTTTTATTCTTGCGCTGCTTGAAAGAGCTCCAAATGGGAGGATATACATTTCTTAACAGCAAAGAAAAAACATTTTTGGGAGCAAACGAGGCAGCGGCTTGTTGCCTATGCACCGCCCAAGTTCAATTTTTTTTTGTCTGATTGAAAAAATTATAATGTTCCTCAAGGTTTAGGTGAATTTGAAGGAACTTTTACATAAAAATTTTTTCTCTCCGAGGAGCGTCTCCATGTTTCAAGGTGGGACAGACAGACAGACAGACAGACAGACAGCATTAGCCGAATATATATATATATATATATATATATATATATATATATATATATATATATATATATATATGTATGTATAGATTCTTGTTTTGAGGAGAAAGTGAAAAAGCGAATGATGGTTTCAGAGATTTACATTGGCTTGTAGCGAATGTAAATGCTTATAATCAGCCGAGTGAGTAACCGATAGGCTAGAATTAATGGTATATCTTTCTTATATCTTTTGGCATCTTCTCTGTCTACACTTTTTAGTAGATCATTCACTTCAGGCTGTCTACCATCTGCTTGGAATGTGACAAACATCACTCAATCCACAAGAACGGAGCAAAGACAGATCCATTCAATGACCGACTGGTCAGTGTTTTTCTCATAAATAAGCAAAGGAATGGAATTTATAATCGCTGTTGACAGCAATCATTCCTTGTCAAAACAATCAAATCGCCTATCACCAGATTGGTAATCCACCTGGACCAGTCAATTATTGGGTTGACAGAATGGCCCAGACCTCGAGGTACGCACACTCACCTCTAAGCTGTCCAGCCTGCGATCAGATCCCGACACAGCTATAAACTGCCATCCTGGTGTTTCACAGGCAGAGTGATTCATCAATATGTGTGCCGTCTCTCAATTGGATGTTAAACAGGCGTCCTGTCTGCCAACATTCGTTGGTGGTTGTTAAAGATCCCACAGTGTCCATCACAGTAAATTTACGTTATTGACATCAGTGTCATATATCACATCTTGGGTCAGTGTGCTCCTCTCGTTTAACATATACTAGCAGTAAAGCCCGGCGTTGCTCGGGATTTCTTGCAAATTTCCTGAATAGCTGCGAAAAGCCACAATAAGCGTAGCCCACCAACAAAACAGTTAAACGCTTACTACCTCATAATTGACGGCTCTAAACCGCGTAAAGACTCTTCGATCCGGACCTGTATGGTACCGTAGAAAACATAGGGTGAAATGATGTATTGACAGGCGGATAAAAGGGGGAAGTAACACGCAAAAGATGAGTTAGGTTTACAGAACGGCGGAATTGTTCTCTTGGCGAACTTGCAACTGAGAGGGCATTCTGATTGTGGATTAAAACTGATGAGATTTGAATGAAAATCCACAAAGATATCATTTATCGATTTTTTCGAATATCGGAAGTGTTATGGAAAATTTATTATCCCATGACCTAAGTATAACCAAAAGCCATAATCTACGCGAATTTGAATGAATCGGTGAGTTTGTGGAATGCATAACGACCATACACACACACATCCTCAGTTTTATAATATATATATATATATATATATATATAATATATATAATATATATATATATATAATATAATATATAATTCCAGCAATCGTGTGTGTGTGGTGTGTGTGTGTCTGTCTGCTCTGCGACCGCCGTTTCTCGACGACCGCCGGTCCGATCTGATTGAAACTTGCCAGGAATATGCGGGGCCCGCAGATGTGCTTTGAGTTTTGATATCATCGGACAAGCGTTCCCAAGTTACCGGCCATTTATCTGTCGCCAATGACAAGACACGGTGCTATACAGTCACGAATGACTCACAATTAATGTTTGTTGTTTGTTTATTTATTTATTTATTTATTTTTGCACGATCGACGGTCCGATCTGACTGAAACTTGCCAGGAATATGCCGGGGCCCGCGGATGTGCTTTTCAAGGTTTGATATTAATCGGACGAGCGTTCCCAAGTTACGGCAATTTATCTGTCGACCAAATGACAGGACACGGTGCTTATACATCGACGAATGACATCACAATTAATGTTTATTTATTATTATTTTTATTATTTCTTTTGCACGATTGAAACTTGCCAGGAATATTGCGGGGACGCCGCAGATGTGCCTTTTCGAGGTTTGAGAGAGAGAGAGAGAGGCTGCACATACTGGCACTCACCTACGGGCACGCACCTACGCCCGCCCCTACGGCCCTACTAGTATGATATATAATATATATTATAATTATATTATATATATATATGATATATAATATAATATATAACTATGTTGTGGGTAATAGAGGAATTTTAATAGAAAAAGGCGTAAGGATTGTAAGAGATAAGCTGTGTCCATGGATTGTATGGAACTTGACTGAAATTTAATGGCTGAAACTGTCAGCTAAAGCTTTAGTGTGTCAACACCGATGGGGGGTGCGGTGGTGGTATAATACGTGGGGATTAAGGATAATTCTTCCCTGATGCCCCCTGTGACGTTTTCCTATGTTTTTGCATTTCCAAGACTGGCGATAAAAAGGATCACGTCTTTTAAACAACAACCGAGCCGGACATTTCCAAGGAAGCAAGAAACCCCGCCTCCAGGGATGACAACAAGCAAAGCACGCCCCTGGAGTGGATGATTAATGGGCATGACGTGAGAGGAGAGGAGAGTTAGGTTCGGAGCATGACACGAAGAATGAGTGGGACAGAAGCGAGTGCCACAAGATGGCAGGTGGAAGAGAAGGGCATTACGGCTGGCTTCCCCTCGACATGATGAAGAAGGCTGCACAATTCTCGTGTTCGTCCTGAGGCGAATTGGCTCCTGTGATGGAGCAAGACGCTGCCCATTGACTGTTGGCTGGGTCGGGTGAGACCGTGCCTCAAAGCCTCGTGTTATGCCATCGGAGGAGAAGACAGCGCCATTCTGCAGAGGAGCGGCGTCGGCAAGTGCGATCGATGAAAGAAGCTGCACGGCGGTTTCTGAGCCCTGGTGTTGAGTATCACCACCCGAATTGCCTACTGTATGTTTCCCGCCCAGACAGCGGCTGGGCGCCATTTTGGGCATGTTTTCCCGTGCAGTGACAACGTGGTTTGGCGAATTCATCTCTGGGCATGCAGCTAAGTGCCGGGAGAAAGGGAGGATTTTTCTTTTATTTATTCTGTCGCCTTGTCTGTATTAAAGTCTGTGTGGAGGCACCTCAAATAGGAATGTAGTTCACCACACATTTCCTGATTATTCCCGTTTTGATTTATCCCCATTATGAATACTTGATTTATTTTCATTAAACCCCGTATTTATTTAAGTTGCTTGTGTTGTCTACTTGTCATGGGTTCGAGCAAAACCCGTGCGTCTCCGTCCTTGCCGCCCTTCCTTCCCGTGCATGCCATAATCTCCTGAGAATCTCGGCTGTTCGCCTCCAAAGGAAATCGTTCGGTTATCCATCCAGGAAGGGGCAAACCCCCCTGGACACGATTATATATA
>CM068961.1:110855137-110880969 GCA_035128595.1 Eptatretus atami | reverse complement strand
AAAAAAAAGATATGAAGAAGAAGAGGACGACTGAATATAAAAGGCTATACATGTACATACACTCTTTAAAAATATGTACATGCACACTTAAAAAATATGTACATACACACTTTAAAAATATGTACATACACTTTAAAAATATGTACATGCACACTTTAAAAATATGTACATGCACACTTTAAACATATGTACATAACACTCTTGAGAAATAGTGTAAATGCAACACTTTAAAAATTATGTAGATACAATATGTCAACATAAACAATATGTACATACATATGTACATAAAAATATGTACAATACACACTTTAAAATATGTACAATACACACTTTAAAAAATATTGTACATACAGGACACTTTAAATACACACCTCTTGAAAAATATGTACAGTGCAACACTTTAAAAAATATGTACAATGCACACTGTAAAAAGTATGTACATACACACTTTAAAATTATGGTACGATCAACACTTTAAATGCAACACTCTTGAATAATAGTGTCACATGCACACTTTAAAAATATGTACATGCAAAGACTTTTAATAAATAGTGTACATACTACACTTTAAAAAATATGTACATGACATTTACAAAATATGTACATACACACTTTAAAATATGTAATGCACAAATTTAAAAAAATATGTACATACAAAACTGTTAAAAATGAATACACTCTGAAATAAGTACATGCACACATTTAAAAATATAGTACATAACATACACTTTAAAAATATGTAACAGATACACACTTTAAAATATGTAGGAGAACATTTAAAATATGTACAATGCACAACTTATAAAAGCTATACATGTACATACACTCAATTGAAAATATGTACATGCACACTTAAAAATATGTACATACACTATTTTAAAAATATGTACATACACCTTTAAAAATAATGTACATAGCATGCACACTTTAAATACATACACTCTTGAAAAAATATGTACATGCACACTTTAAAAATATTACATGCAATTTTAAAAATATGTACATACACACTTTAAAAATATGTACATACACCACTTTAAATACACAACACTCTTGAAAAATATGTACATGCACACTTTAAAATATGTACATGCACACTTTAAAAAATATGTACATACACACTTTAAAAAATATGTAACATACACACTTAAAAATATGTACATGACACTTTAAAATATTGTACATGCACACTTTAAAAATATGTACATACACACTTTCAAAAATAGTGTACATACACACTTTAAAAAATGTTACATACACACTTTAAAAAATATGTACATACACTTTAAAAATATGCACACTTTAAACATATGTACATGCACACTTTAAAAATATGTACATACACACTTTAAACATATGTACATACACTCTTGAAAATATGTACATGCACACTTTAAAAATATGTACATACACACTTTAAAAATATGTACATACACACACTTTAAAAATATGTACAACACACTTTAAAAATATGTACATACACACATATTTAAAATATGTACATACACTTTAAACAATGTATGCACACTTTAAACCATATGTACATGCGAGCACTTTAAAACATGATGTGCATACAGCATCTTGAAACATTGATGGGTGAGAAATACACTCTTGGAAAAAATATGTACAGTCACACTTTAAAAATAGTGTACATACACACTTTAAAAATACTGTACATTACACACTTTAAAAATATGTACATACACACTTTATAAAAAAATATGTACATACACTTTAAAATATGTACATACACACTTTAAAATATGTACATGACACACTTTAAAATATGTACATGCACGAGGGTCTGCAATCTCCGATTTCTCTTTTTATTGCTTTCTTTCCAAATACTTACCTCTGACCTTTTCTTCACTTGCTAACACCTTGCCCCTTTTCTCTGCCTGCACTATTGCACGTACATGCACACTTTAAAGTTTTATGAAATGTATACGTCCACTTTCACACACACACACACACACACCACCACACCACACACACAACACCACACACCACACACACACACACACACACACACACACACGCCACCTCTGAGTTTATGTACATTTTAAAACTGAAACAAGGTACCTTTTCATTACAAGGATCATCGTCATGATTAATATTTGAAATCTTTAATTTAAAAAAAAAATGTCCGTTTTGTCGTGTTTTGTATTTACTGTTATTTTGTTGAGATGTCCAGTGGTGTGTTCAATTATTATCAAGCAGCTAGCTAGCGCTTGCCAAGCCAGCCATTCCTTGTCAACAGTTTTGATTGGAGTGCTTGCTTGGGTGCCTAAGCCACTTGGCATGCGCTCTACAAAGAAACTTGGTAACTGAACAAACCCCAGAATCATTACATGGCGATGAGGATAAGACATCTAACAGCATCACTTCTTTCAGCCATATCATTAAATTTCTCCCTCAGGGGGTGGGATGGGAAGAGCCAGAGGCAGGGGAAGGGGTGGGGTGGGAAGAGGGACTCGACGATGCCCGGCAACGCTGGGTACCACTGCTAGTGGAATATAAAGTCAAGTAAACACACCATGTTTGCTGCTTTTCACCACTCTAAGTGCATACATGACTTGGCTTGTTATGCAATCCCCGTGGCACCACAAACCACACAGAGATGATAAACTTATAAAACCAAATGACATGGGGAGGGTGGGGAGGACCGCTCTGCCTGTGAAACTGAATGACGTTCCATTTTTTTTTCTTCATAAAATGCTATATATATATATATATATATAATTATATATGAAGAAGAAGATATATAGAAGAAGAAAAGAAGGATATAAAGAAGATATAATGAAGAAGAAGAAGAAAAAAAATATATAATGAAGAAGAAGAAATTTATGAAGAAGAAAGAAGAGAAAAAAAAGATATGAAGAAGAAGAGACGAACTGAATATAAAAGGCTATACATTTTGAATCTAGATGGGCTTTACATTTTGGATTTCTATTTTGATCTTCCTTGTTGTGTGTTGTTGTATATTAATTATTCAGTATTCAACATCTAAAAAGGCTGTGATGAACATCACATTAACAATACACCATCTTTGCTCCTCACACCGCCAAATTTTATACATATCCCAAAAAAAGTTGTGGTGACTTTTGCTTTCTCGTGTTTTATATACTTTTATTTAATTTTTCACGTGCAATTTCTTTAAAGTAATAAAATGCTTAATGTTTTATATATTTCGTTATTTTGGTATGGATTAAATCCATCTATGTTATTAAATTGTTTTAATATTTGTCTCTGTTGATTTGGGTGATGGTCTGGTTATGTATCACTTTCGGAATGGTTCTGTCCACTGTCCACCCCCCCCCCTCACGATCCTGCCTGGTTTGGTTGAGCCCACATTTGCGTTTGATATCTTCTTGTAATAAAACGCTTAATGTTTAATTATTTTTTAAAAAAAATTTGGGTTGTGTACACAAGCCCAGAGACAAAGTAACTCCCTTGCGTTGGAAATACCATCATGGCTTCAGCAGTTATTGAGATAGGTCAGGCTACAGTTTAACATCATTTTTAGAGGAGAAGAAGTACAAATTGGCGATTGAGCGATCTGTCATTGTGGTACTTTAGCGATGTATTCTGGCGTCTTTTTAAATCTTGGTAGTTCAGAAAGCGCTCGAGAATAAAAGTTATGGCTTTTATATGCTTATGAGTTCACTCTACAGGAGTTCATGAGCATATCATTGTGTACCCATTTGAATTTGAATGGGTGGCCATTTTTTTCCCCCGTATCAATTATCCCGCTGTGGAAGTAAAATAATTAATCCCATCTTGTGAAATGTGAGCATGGACATATCAGGTGATAGAAAGCTCTGTGGATCACATGACTATCGCAAAGCAGTTGGTGTTTCTGTATTGATCATGCTGAAACAAATATTTTTCAGCGGAGCAATGCAAATATCTGAGAAAGCTTGAAAGTGCTCGAGGACGTACCAAAGGAATTTGCATTTGAAGCAAAGAGTCATGACCACATCCTTGAAAACTTTCTGTTTGTCTCTTAGCAGAATGTTTTTCGTCAATTCACTGACATGTGAGTGGATCACCCTCCCCATTTCTCTTCCCTATATAAGAAACTGTGTTTGGAACATCAAGCCAGTAAGCAATCACGTTGCATTGATTGTCTTTCTCCATGATCATGTATTAAATAAATGATTCAACCTGTATTGTGACTGGAGTTACTTGAGTAAGGTTTCGAGTTTTCCACAACACCGCTATATGGAGTACTACCTTACTCCATGATGAGAGTTAATTATTTAAACTAAGCCAATGTTTCAATAATTGCATTTAAACTGGTGAGTTTTCCCTTCTCTTAGCAAGGTAGTAACCATTATGAAGACAATCCTTTTGAGATATAAGTGCAGTACCTTCCAGCATTTGAGCTTGTTCCACAGGTATTTGAACTCTGGCAGCGTCAGCTTGCCTGAGGCATCTGTCTGGAATGATCAGTCAAAGTACATTTGCTTATAGGGGAGTGAAAACAGAGTTATCACGGTGGTTTTATGATAGCTTTCAAACAAATCCCAGTACCATCTTCTCAACCCCTCTCCCTTCCTCACCCAGCCACCTCAAAAAAATTAAACCAGAAAAAAAGGATATTCCATGAACTTTAACTGTTGAGAAACCAATAAGTTAAATTTTAAAAAGTTTTTATTTTCAGTGATGCTCATTAGTATTTCCATTTAAGTCCATGGCTCATGAATTTGGGACCCCAGGTTTTATAATCCTATTTACCATGATAATTTTTTCCCTTTTCTGCTAATGTCATAATTTGTGTTGAGGTACACTGATGTTTCCTCAAGTCTTTGTTCTGCTAATGATGGACAACATTTAGACAAATGTATAAAAGTTTAAATATCTCCTTTTTGCCTATTCTTTTTGCTTCATCTTTGCTTTTTGCTTGTTTGGGTTCCTTCTGATTACTCCAATGCAGGACTGTACCTATTTGGTCTTCCATTTGATCCGAGTTGAAATTATTTTAATCCCATTCTAAATTCAATTGAATAAGAATGAAAAACGTCATGGGTCAGGGTCAGGTGCCCGATCAAAGCGGGGTTGCTTCAAAGCGGGATGTCTTGGTACCCGGTCATCACTGCCAGCAGTTGTAAAGTGGCAATTCTAATTATGTCTCTTATTAATTACATAACACACCAGTACACAAACACCACACAAAACTACACAAAACAAGTCCTGGCGAGGGTCTGCAATCTCCGATTTCTCTTTTTATTGCTTTCTTTCCAATACTTACCTCTGACCTTTTCTTCACTTGCTAACACCTTGCCCCCTTTTCTCTGCCTGCGACTCTATTGCACGTACTCCGGTGTAGCCGACTGTTCTCATCCTCCTTTTCCCTTCTGTCAGTCTTGTGACCTCGAACTTCTGTTGCTCAGCTCTTCCAAGAACCTTCCCCATTGTGCTTTTTATTTATTTAAAGAAGAGCTCTCATTTCCCTGATTCGAATTGTCCAAAATCAAACATTTGTCTTTTCACACGTGACGGGCGAAATTGTTTCACTAAAAATAGCAGTTCTTTACATGAAGTGAAAAGAATGTAGCAGTTGGAAAAATAAAAGCTAAATTTTAAACAAGGATACATCCATTAGCGCTACCATACTGCGGCAACTGTCAAAAGCCAATCCCTTGGTCTTCAGTTCAGGGTCTGCAACAAGGAAAAACAGTTGAATAACACGGTACACCAACTTATCAGAATACAATGAAAATATAATTAAAATAGGGGACTCTTCAATAACTTTTTCTGTTTCTCATATGGATGGAAATTATTTTTGGACAAAAATTCTTCAGGGGCATTAAACCTTGTTACTCACATTTGCTGAAAGCTTTGTTTAAGATAGTCTGCAACTCAGCGGCATTTACCTGCATGTCCTGCATTATCAGTGAAGTGGAAAGAAAGATACAGTATTGAAAAAAAAATAAGAGGAAGATAAAACAGGTACAAGTAGAGAGAGGTTTTATACAAGGAAAACGAGCACACAAGAAAAGGTCATTTGGCCCATTACACCTCCATCATGTCCACTTTTGTCATCATAATATAATGGGCGTAAGCCTGGAACTTCTAACACACTTTTCTCCGAACATATTCTGTTCATACTTCCGAAATCTTTACATTATGTGTCCCATGTATTTACGCAGGTGATAGCGGATTCAAAAAAGTCGAATATCATAATCATAATATAATGGGCGTAAGCCTGGAACTTATCCTCTTTATCTCTTTGCTGATGATTCCACCCTCTGCCGTACCATCTGTTATCCCTCAGACCGGCATGTAGCAGCTTCTTCGCTCACTGCAGATCTGGGTAAAATCACAAACTGGTCCAACACGTGAACACGTCTTTCAATCCGGACAAATCTCACACTCTCACTATGTCCCCCGAAAGGACCGTTTAGAACCCCCCCCCCCCAATCCACTTTCTCAACAATCCTCTGGAAGAAGTCCTTTCTTTCAAGCTTCTGGGTCTCACTATCTGCCATGACCTTTCCTGAGAAAGCCACATTTCAAACCTGGCTCCAAAGCCAGTCTCCGACTGGGAATCCTCCATCGTGCAAAGTCCTTCCTCAGCCCACCTGAGCTCCGAACCACTTACAAAGCTTTTGTCCACAGCCTGATGGAGTACTGCTCTCCCCTCTGGGCTGGTGCTCCTGCCTCCCACCTTTCTCGGCTTCACGCTGTGGAAACCAAGGCATTTCCTATCATTGGCATCTCCCGCGATGAGGCTGAGTCTTGGGCCTCTCACTCAATCACCGCAGGCTGGTCGGTGGTCTTTCTGTCTTCTACCGTCTCCTCTCCAGCTCGCCCCCCCTGCTCTCTCTGCGATTTGTCCCCACCACATTTCCACAGGGCGCTCAAGGTCCACCAACAACCCCCTTCTGGTAAAACTATCAAAATCACGAATCACTGCTCACCTTCACTCTTTCATTCCTCTTTTTTCCCACCTTTGGAATAAACTCCCTCACTCTATTCAATCCATTCTTCCTCCAGGCCTTCAAACACGCTGTTCACCACCACCTCTTATCATCCCCCATCCAATCCTCTCTTCTTTAAGCCTCACCACTCCCACCTCTAATTCGATTCTACCCCGTTAATCCACCACTCCTTCAAATTCCCTGCTTTCCTTCCTGAAAGTCCCTGTAATATCCATCTTGTATTCCCCATGTTCCCCGCCCCATCCCTCTCCTTCCACAGATCTCCTGTCTCTGTTACCCACTGTTTGTCCTTTCCCCTCCACCCCTCTTGTCTCATGCCCCCCCCCCTTGATGTGCGTTGTGTGTTAGCTATCATACGAGCCTCGACAAGGTATACAAAAAAAATAAAAAACTTCTAACACTTTTCTCCGAACATATTCTGTTCATACTTCCGAAATCTTCACATTATGTGTTCCATGTATTTTCGCAGGTGATAGCGGATTCAAGAAATCGAATATCATAATCATAATATTAATATAATCATAATCACAATATAATGGGTGTAAGCCTGGAACTTCTAACACACTTTTCTCCGAACATGTTCTGTTCATACTTCCGAAATCTTCATATTATGTGTTCCATGTATTTACACAAGTCATAGCAGATTCAAAAAATCGAATATAGATAGAATTTTCAAAGTGGGAATCGATGACGTCACAATCAGCAGTGTTCGGTGGCAAACCGACGGCCGGATCCCAGACGACGTGCTTTACTTAACTGAGTCCATCAGTTCAGGACGTTTGTTCAATCAGCATTTACGACATTTATCCTGCCATGTTGTTAATCTGTTGATGGAGGTAATATAGAAACAATGAATATGTCAAATCGTTCTACTCATCCGGCACGATGTGTCAAGGCAACAATCTAAAGCGACCGGTCTCAAACGCTACCATGGGCACCCAGACACACCACCAATCTGACCTGAGCTGTTGAATGCGGCGAAAACATCCAAAGAAACTACCGTAACCGAGTATTGTGATCCGTCCTGTTCCCCATACCCGTCTATACGGGTATCTGCTAGTCTATTTAATTGTCTTAGTCATTAAATAACATTATTATGCAACTCATTCAATGTCAACATCACTTTTACAAAATACTATGCTTTATCTAATGTGCAAATCTCATTCAATCCATCGGGATAGGTAAGGCCAAAGTATCAGTCCGCACACGATTGCAGGAGGGACAGCTGAAAAAAAAATCAAGATGCTCCTTAATGCAGCCCTCTCTCATCACACCAAACCCCAACCCCCTTTAACAACATTTAAGAATGGCATTTTGTACGAACTTGGTTCAATTAGGGGTTGAACCCAGAAACAGCTAGTTCAAAGTTGAGCAAGGTCTCAACCAATCTGTAACCATCCTGTTTATTTCAGAGATTATTTGTTACGATTCCCATTCCCTTAATTCCTTTGGCATTAAGTTTATTTGCGGTCACATACACATACAAGGCTTGTTCCGAACTGCCTGTTTCTCGGTTCAACTCCTAACCTTATCTTTGTATTGTAAAGTGAGAACGACACCGAGAGCTTTGTTGACTTGAAAATGGTCAAAGGCAGAAACAAAGGAATTAATTTACTCCTTTTTACAAGTTCAGCGATTTTCTGAGCAAAGGTGAAATGATATTTATTTTTTTTTATTTTAGAAAGGTAAAGATTGAGGATCATTTACACATTACTTACGCAGAAACAGGAATGGCAGGAGGGTAAATTTAGAAAAAAACATTCCTCCGCCAACATTATTATACATACTTGTACCAAGTTTGATTTAAATCTCTCCAGCTGTTCTCAAATATCATATTTTCACCTGACATGTCCTTTGACATTTTGACCCCGAAATCTCATCAGTTTATGTATACATCATTTCACATACTTGTACCAAGTTTGACTTGGATCCCTTCAGCTGTTCTTAAGTTATCGCAGTAATGAAAACCTATCACGGACGGACGGACGGACAGCCGGACAGACAACCTGAAAACATAATGACTCAGGCGACTAAGGCGGCGGAGTCATAAAAAAAAAATTGAAGAATGCAAGTGAAGGCAGGGAGATAAAGAAGATAAAGTAAATGCAGGGGAGTTGGAGAGGAGTGAGAAGAAAATGAAAAGGAGATGAGAGCTAAGAGAAGGGAGGGAATGAGAATGTCCTGGGGATATGATAAGAGGGGGGCTCAAAAACCAGTCCATGTTTTAGATACATATACTATGACAATAGACTCTCAAGACAAAACGCAATTTCAGCAGAAAAACTGTTTTCTGTGCTGATGGTGACCAACACTAAAAGCAAAAAAAATAGAAGACACCAAGGAAGGGGTGGGTTAAACAGGTAATTTCCAGGAGACACCCTTCTTCGTCTTCTTTAACGGTGACAATTAGGCCCACGTTCTTGTGGGGTTGGCTGGGGGGAAGTCTTTGGCCCAAGTCTTTCATGAACCAGCTGGCCAGGCATGATGCTCGACTAAGTAGATAGGGCAGGAATTTGTTCATGGTGTCGGCGATAGCTCGCCTTCTCTTCGTAAAGGCCACCATCGGATTTTTAACGCCCACCAACTAATGTCGGCAGACAGGACACCAGTTTAACGTCCATCCAAGGGACAGCACACACACACACACACACACACTGATGAATCATCCTGCCTCTGAAACACCGGGATGACAGTTTATACGTGGGTCAGATTTCATGCAACCCAGGTGAAACAGCCTTAGAGGTGAGTGTGCGTACCTCTTGGGCCTAGGCCAGCCTTCCAGCTCTTACAGGAGAGACACGATATGTAAAATAAAAAAAAGAAGTCCTCAATCCTTGGCCCGTTCATTTAAACGAGAAAGCTTCCCATAGTGTCCCAAAAGTTAAAAAGTAGAATCCATGTTGATTAGATGTTCCTATGTGCAATTATTTTTTTTCACCACACATTTATGAGGTGTCCAACAAATGTTGATTGGCTTATTAAAATGACTAGAATTTTAAAAAACGCTTCGCTGACGGAAATACCAATCTTTGCTGCGATGGCTAATCCATAGGGCAAGAAGAAAAAGGATTCCTGGGAGTGCGGGAAGAACCAGCATCGCGAGTTGGCGTTTGCAGTTTAGCCACATGTGTCCCAGTGTGACCACTCCTTGGCTTTTTTCACAAGATTTGGCTGATTCGTCTTCACCTGGCGTTTGGTTTTCTACAGGTTTTCTTGGCGTGTCGGTTTTCTATTATCATCGCTTTTCCAAAACTTTGTGAATTCTTGGCTTTTTTCATTGGCTCACCTTGATTTATGAAAATGAGGAGTGGTCACACTGATGTGTCCATGTTCCCATAAAATAACTAAATAAATAAACAATTTTAAAATATATATTTCATTACAAGCTTCCTGGGAGTTCCTTGAATCCACCGTCGTTGGATTTGTTGAAATCCGTTAATCCGTTTCCAAGTTATAACAGGATAGACAAACATGGCTCCTTTTATAACATAGATATGGATACTAATGTGAACAATTCGTGTGTCTCACATCTCCAGAGATTTGTTTGAATATCAGACGAAACTGGCGATCCTCTGTTTTCTCTGCGCCTCTTGATCGTCGACCTTGGGATGCTGCAATGCAAGGAATCCAGGTAGTTTATAATTACTGAACAGTAACATATTAACATGGAGATTCATTCATGCATCATGCATATGCAGTGCCTGGCTACTGGTTGTATTATTTCTGGGGGGGGGGGGGGGAGAGATGGCTCTGTCATGATGCAACCCACATCCTCTTGTAGTTTAGGGTGGGGATATAGTATTTCCTTAAGGGTTGGTCAATTTGTGTTCAAAGGTTATAGGCACATCTTCAACATCAAGAAGAGAATGCTACCAGAGGGAAAACCAGCTCAACGTGCCCTCTGAAGCATGACATGATCTTTGATACAATTCAGTCCACCTGTAAAGCACCAGGGTGAGAGTTATAAGTTGGATCGGGAATATAACCTCGACTACATCACTGAAAGGCAAGTGCACTACCTCGGCTATCCTGTCAGCCCAACATGCAGACCACAATTAAATGGCAAACAATGGTAACTTGATGAGAGTATCAAGTGGGAGGTACATTTTGACAATTAAAGGTTTTGCGATTGATTTTCCATTTTGCTTTTAATGAGTTTCACCTACAGCCCATTGAAAGGTCACCTGTGTAAGTTTCCAGGTGTACGCGCCACATCGGTAAGATGACAAGAGTAAATGTCAATTATTTTGTTGATACTATGTGCAGTAATCACGAGGTGGCAACTCATCCTTGTGGGCAAAGTTGTCTGGAATTTGGGCCAAATAGTTCATCTTTACATTGAACCTGTCAGTGTAACCCTATATAGGGAGGATATGAAGTTCAGATTCATATCCATTCGAGTTTCTTACATATGCTCAGCTGTCTGACTTACTGACTGCATTTCTCTGTATAAAGTCCTGTTACAGTGAGAGCAATAAAAACCTACTATAATGATAATAACAACAATAATATTAGTAAAGGAACTATAAGTGTCCGTCCATCCGTCTGTGTGTCTCTGTCCATCATGCTTCATTTTAAAGGGTTCCTGCTGTCATGGAGTAATAACCAGAGAGTTGGTGTCAGCCACCCAATGCTCGCCTGTTTATACATTTATCGTTTTTAAAAGACTCGTCTAATAATTAATTTTTTTTTATAAAGCATTGCAGTGAAGTCTGATCCAAATAATTTTAAAGCAATATATGTATTTGTATATTGTAATCAGTAACAAGAGCGCAAGTGAGCACATATACGTCCGAACAAGAAGGTATATACAGAATTGTGCTACTACATTGAAACAGCATCCTGGTTGCCATGGCAACCACTTTAGATGACGAACGTATGTCGCGACACACCGTCTCCACAGTCTGTACTATGTACCAAATATGAAACGTGAAAGTTGAAAACTTTGGGGTTAGAGGCGACAGGAACGGATGGAAAACAGCATCTTGGTTGCCATGGCAACCACCTTAGATGATGAACGTATGTCACGACACACCGTCTCCACAGTCTGTACCTATGTACCAAATATGAAACGTGAAAGTTGAAAACTTTGGAGTTAGAGTGGCGACAGGAATGGATGGAAAACAGCATCTGGTTGCCATGGCAACCACTTTAGATGATGAACGTATGTCACGACACACCGTCTCCACAGTCTGTACCTATGTACCAAATATGAAACGTGAAAGTTGAAAACTTTGGGAGTTAGAGTGAGGACACGGACGGACGGAATCACATAATAAGCCCCGATATATATATATATATATATATATATATATATATATATATATATATATATATCGGGCGTATAAAAATAGTGTGGTAGATAAAAACATTAGAAAGGAAAAATAACTTGCACCAAAACTTTAACATTTTCACGCTAACACTCACGCCGGGGGTATCGCTATAGCTCTCTGTTCTTCGAACAGGCGAGCTAAAAATGGAAAGGATACCGTTGGAAATCTAATCATCAATTTATTTGGAACAAAAATTTGTGACCGTTTCATCATAAAGATACCCGTTTAAAAAGCCCCTCTTTCCAGGATTGCAGAAGAAGAAGTGGGAATGGGAGCTTAAAGCAGCGATTCGAACGGAAATGTTTATTACTCCACAACAGCAGGAACCCTTCAGAAGGACGTGCAAGGAGCACAAATAATTATATACCGTATTGTAATAACTTTTGAAGCAATAAAATGTATAAAAGTACACGGAAGGAGCCTCAAATAGAGGCGTTATAATAGAAGTATTATAGTATTGAAGAACGTTATATTGAACGGAGAGTTCGGTATTGTTATATATATATACGTATATCGTTATATATATATATATATATATACTGTATATATATATCGTTATATATAGTATTGAAGTGCAACATTATAATAGTAACATTATAATAGAAGCACTTTTTGTGTTTCACTTCATTTTACATCCACATTGAGATTCACAGATAGATATGTAATATGTTTGTGAAGTACAACATGCTGTCTATTGATGAAATCCATCAGTGAAGCGACGGATAGGCACAACTAGTAATAATAAATAATAATAATAATAATAATAATAATAATTCAAACTGATTAAACCACAGCACGAGTGTCACCTCAATGCTCCTTCATGCATTGCCATCACCTGGAACAAATGCATTGCAAAACCATAGGTAATTCCTCTTGATTGCTCAGTTAACGAACAGATGGCTTTTCATGCATTTACTGTGCAAGGAACAATGAACTTGTCTGGAAGAAAAAGACTTTGTCGACACATCTGCACATCGTTACAAATGCACGTCCCCTTGAGAAACAGCAGTCGCTTTGTCAAGAACAGACACCAGAAGCAAAGCTGCTTACCTTGTTTTCCTAAATTCAAAGTGATCACCTCCCCCATCCTGCTTGTGAAAGCCAATTACATTTTAGGGATTGCAGAAGCACCCCATGCATCATCTCTGAGCCAAAAAGGAGGTAAGCAAAGCTTCGCCGGGCCAGTCTACCATCCATGCACTTCAAAAGCATTAACCTCTAGTCTTTTGATGTCTTGAGATTCTTCACTCTCTTCTGATTCCGAGCTCACCTGGATCTGCCCTGGCCTAGTTCTGTCTGAAATAAAGACGATTGGCTACAGAAGAAGAAGAAAACAAGTACATTAAAAACAAGAGGGGGGGGGGGGGGAGAAAGGAAAGAAATATGAAACATGAATAGTATAAAATAATTGATCAAGGGGATTCTAAAATGGCATAATTGTTACCCAGTACTCAATATAATCTATTGGACTTGGAGGCCCAGCTTTCAACAACCGACTAGAAAAGCCGTAAACCGGCCAACGACGTAGCCCTTTCTAAAGCCACGTTGAAGGGCGTTTGGTATACTCGTCAAGCTTGTGAAGCGCAGGTTGGTGGAGACTGAGCTGCCAGGAGGAACCGAGTCCACATCAGTTAGTGGAGAACGAAACGGGTCTTTAACCGTTCACCGAACAGCCGGACGTGCCGATGGAAATCAAGGAATTGCCTCAGCCATCACCTCCAAAAAGGTGAAACTCAGTCTATTACAGTATATATTTATATATATATATATATAATTTATTTAATTCCTCGCATCTCTTTCTTCAGTTTAGTTTTGTTTATTGTAAGTTTATTCCATTACTGTCATGGTTTGTTGTGCATTTTAGATCAAAGCCACTCATGAATGGCCAGTGAGAAAAGCTTTTTTTGTTTGTTTTCATGAGCTTAGAAGTACAGTATGTAGAAACTAACAGACACACACCAATGTATTAGTGGGAGTGGGGGGAGGGGAAAAAATAAAGAAAAAAACAATAATAATAATAATAATAATAATTCTGAATCAATTTTTAAAAAAAACTTCTTTATATGAACACTTCATCGATGGTAAGAAAAATCTTCGACAGCGGAAATGTTGTTAAACAGGAATCACAGTAAGTGATGAAATTTCTCCAAATCCTCAATTAGTGGATTTCATCTTTAATGTATTAGAGTTAAATTAAGCAATAAAATGTACACCGGAGGCCCAAATTGTAGGCCTTCATCACTAATGCAGCAAAGTGCTTCACCATGCCAGCTGGGTGACGGATTGTTTAATTATCAACCGTCGTATTTATGCCAACCGAGACTTCCCTACAACGATCGCCGTTAGGTTGCAGGTTCTCAACTTCTAGATTAACTCCTCAGATGGATATGGACTGGGATAAGGATGGGAAAATTTAAGTCACTATTGCACCATTTTGGGCCTGCTTATAAAATAGTCAATCAGCATGACAATGGTGCATCTGGGCATCCTTGCACTGGCAGCTTGCAGATGCTAAATACATGAACGTCACATTGTAGTTTTTCATCCACCGAGAAGTTTGTGTTAAATCAACCACTGAGGGGTGGGTGGGTGTTAACGCGGACACGGATGTTTTGAGGACTTGGCAAGTCTGGCATCCGTGCATCATGCGACGATCGTGCCGTTGCCCAGATTGCAAAACTTTGTATTGAAAAGCTCCCCGACGTCAAGTTTGAGGAGCGTGATGGTTAATCCACCTGTAGTTTATCAGGATAACCTCAAAGCAACTCATGCCAAGAATTCTGCTCACAAAGATGCTTATGCATCAAGTTGGCTATCCGGCTCACAGTTGATCCTGCTCATCCTGCCTTTTTAAGCCTCGTTTCAAAAAGGACAAAATATTTACTATTGTTACTGATTGGAAAAAAAAATATTAAAAAAAAACAGCTAAAGGAAAAGGCAGGCAATTTGGCAATTGTCATTTTGTTTCAATTTTAGGAGTTGGAAAATAAATGGAACAAATTTCAAGGAAAAAAAAAAAGTGAACGATTTAACAGTTGGGCTCAAATCATCTCTTAAAACAACGTAACTTTGTTTCTGATCAATGCTAACTCTACAATGACACTCGCGGTAGCATCGTTTCTGGTTCAATCGCCAGCCACGTGGATGGACCGACTTCACCGACATATTTGTATCGTGTATTCTCTCAATGATGTAGAAAATGAAATACTACTCAAATGTTGTGAAAGATAAATGTCAATCTTCAGGTTACGGACAAGAGCTGGGATCTGGATGTTATGATCTGATCTGGATGTTAATTTCGTGAAACATTACTTCTTTTTTGGTCTGAGCAAGCACACACTTCCTACGCACTTTGTTATTTAATCAATGAGTAGTATTTGTAGTGTTTATCCATGTGAGTGTTGCCATTTTATTTCACTGTCCATCATGAGTGCAGAATGATGAGACTGGGTGCATCTCCTTTGATAAACAAACAAGCTCAACGAACCAACATCACTTACTGCTGCCATCACAAAGCACACTTATCGCAGCAGCATATACTTTCTCTGGGAGGAAAAGACAGAAATAAACTACCAATGTGAACATGCCAACACCGAGGCGTTCTGTCACCGTACAGAGAGCGGAAGCAGAACGTGTTATGTATATTTGAGGAATCATTTGTTCCACTTTCCCAGATCTCATCACGCAACGAGCAAAACAGTCACCAACAAAGAACGAGCCTTTCAGCAGCAGAATGCCTCTCAAAATGTCACAAATTTCCCACCTTGGTTCGCTGTTAGGGTTAGTTGTATTGCTTACTTTCGTCTGTGTGTATGTGTGCGTCACAAGTTTTTAATACTTACAAATACGTGTGCTTACAATTGTTTTTTAAGGTCACAAAACGACACCAAATAAAATTTATTAGATACAATAAAAACGGTTAAAAACAAACAAACATTAGAAAACATTTTCAGTGTTTGCTAAGAGATGTAGTAGATCACGTGGGAAATCTGTTAAATTGATAGTTTCCGTATTTGAATAACAGCTCGATTCAATGTTAATAGGCAAAATGGACGTGCTGAGTAATGTACATATAATGCACAAGGTAAAGGTGTGCATGATTTAATGTATTGTTATATAATGGAAAATGCCATGAGCATTATGAATCATAACTAGAACGGCACTCGGTAGAGTGCATACCTTTGCTCGGCTGAACAGTTTACGTTTTGTATTCCACTGATAGGCCGGAACTGGATCCAGACCTGAAACAATCTAATTGGCTTGTTCTTGTCACCTACCCAACTCATCCACCAAGTTTGGTCATAACCCGTCCGCAACTTTTTGAAATATCATGCTACATATAGTTTTTGGCCCAATCTCTCAAAGGTGAAGAATCACTTTAAAAATTCTCGTAAACAGATCCGGATATTTACCAAAATCAAACAGTTTTGTCATTGTCACACACTCAAGATTTGTCCGAATCCGTCCATAACTTATTGAGATATCCTGCTCACAGTCCACCTTAGGTGGCGGAGGTAATTTGAAGTGTCCCTTCGTTTGTTTGTTTGACTTGTATGTATTCTGGGATGAATTGAACACTACTGGTTATACTCGGGGTGTGCGCGAGAATTATTTAGATGATAAAAATTAATGTCATAGCCCCCAACGTTCAGGGTGGGGGAGGCACGCCAATTCTCCGTGTAAATGTGTATCGTATATCGCTGCTCCCAGTGCAACGGCGTATTACAAGTCATAAAATGCCGATTCTTTGCCTCAAAACCAAATACATAATAGAAATGGAGGAATAATAATCATACTGTTGTGGGAATGCCTTATAGGGGGTAACTTCGCATAATATAGTGAGAGTTATTCCCCATATTGCATGTATTAGAACAAGTGTGAAGTAATTTAATTGTGATGTAGAATATGTGTCATTTTATGAATAGAAAGATCCGTCTTCCTTAACCCCGTCTGATAGGCCATCAGATGATGGGTTTAGGCGAGAGAGCCGCCATGACAGAAAAGCGAGCCAGAGAACCGAGTGAAAGGTTGGCAAAGGGTTAGCTCCACGCATGGACCATGCTGCAGACCAATAGTGGCCGAGTGGGTAAGGGCTAAATGTGTCACAGTTGCCGGTACGGGCCATGGCTCTAAAAAGGCATGTCGGGCATAGCTGGTGGCAGACACCCATGATGAAGCGTAACTGCGGAGCCTGCAAGTGAACTGCATTGAGGGTTTTTCCTGAAACTAAGCCTTGCAGCATAGCCTCCAGCCACGCCCCCACGCAGCAAGTCATGCCCACTCTCCCCTTTGTGCGAGCTCCTGTCCGCGGCCTGGAATTGTTCTTGCCTCCCCGTGTTGCCACTTGGGACTCACTGTGTCCTGCTGGATGCAGCCCAGGTACAACTGTCATGTCTGACTCTAACTCGTGTCTATCTACTGAGGAGTGTCGGAGGCCTTAAGGCTTAGTTATTCGAGGATCCCATTAATTTGTTGATCTGGGGGCGCGTGTGTGTCCGGGTAGTGTGTTAAATCATCACTTCTTTTTGGATTCCCACCCCATTGTTTCAATTACCGATAAAACAACTTGATCTCTGGATGAATTTGAGTGCGAGTTGTACACATCAGTTAAAGGATGGATTGGGTTTGGCAGATAGTGCCAGGACAAGACCGTGCTGACGTCCAGAAATTTTGCTCAGGCGCTAATTAGTGTAAGAGATGCACGACGCCGATCAGCGTGAGGCATCGATTGACTCCATGGTTCCATTGGACCTTTGTTTTGTGACAAACAGGCCTATGATCCAGCTCGGAACGACTGAATCAGTCAGCCATCGTGACCGCTTTGACGCAGTGCATCGGGAATTGGACCCGGCAACTGGGCCGACCCAATGGCTGTAACAATACCATAGGTCGGTACATGTCACATCGACCTTAACTTCAGGGCCAGTGCAACAACCACAGCAAACTAGGGGGTCGTTGAGAGTGGCAATATTTGGTGGAGCGGAAACAAAATTGAATGAAATATTCATGAAATTACAGAAGTAGGCAAGAGTGAGAATTGCTTTCCAATACATGTCCCCTACTGATGTGATATTTTCCAAGTCTAAAAAGGACATAACTGTTTGAAAAATCGACGAAACGTCCTGAAACTCAAACTTGTTCTGTAACTTAATATTAATTCAGCCTGGAAATTCTTACACAGAAGCCTGCTCTCTGTTAATGCACAGATTTATCCCAACTCATCTTCAGTAATCTTACCCATCATCCTGCTCTTGGTACTATGAATCCTGTGGTGAAGCTGTTGCTTTAAAACAACTTGCATTCTCCTCCTGGAAGATCCATCCGAAGGCAACCTCAGATCATTCCACAAAGCCCACAACAAGTGTGTGTCTAGAAAAAAAACAAGCATCTGTCCAATCTCAAGAATGAACTTTCAAACCCTAGTGGTGCCTTGTCAAGTCCGTCTCTGGTGTATACTTCCCTTCCATCCCTTCCCTCATTTCAAATGGAACCACAGCCGACTCCACTCGTGAGAAGGTCGAATGCCTCAGTTCTGTGTTTGCTTCAAAATCTTGTGTCACCAACCCATCACTCTCTGTTCCCACCCTTCCCAGTCACAC
Organism: Eptatretus atami; assembly: GCA_035128595.1. Lineage (NCBI taxonomy): Eukaryota > Metazoa > Chordata > Myxini > Myxiniformes > Myxinidae > Eptatretus > Eptatretus atami. Next base: position 110,862,090 of record CM068961.1, on the reverse strand, counting down.
CAAAACTGCTCCTGAACTCTATGTCTTTTGCACCTGAGAAGGTGAACATTCTGGCAACCGTTGACTCAGATTCTGCAACTGGACCGGACGGCATCAGCTCACGTGGTCCTATAAACCTGCTCTGCTGCTCTTGCACTTCCTATTTCTGCCATTTTCACCCTGTCTTTTACCATAGGTCATCTTCCATCTGCTTGGAAATTAGCCAACATCACAGCATTACATAAAAAAAGTTGGTAAAAACACATCCTCTTATCTACAGACCAATTACCTTCCAATCATCAACAACATCATGGAATCCATCATCACAGTTGACATATAAATTATAATCATTCCTTTTCTCCAACAGCCTCATATCAGATCATCAATTCGGATTCAGACCTGGTCAGTCCACCTTGAACATGCTGCTTCTACTCTCCCAACAATGGTGGAGGCCCTCAATGTCAGTCATGACATCAGGGCCGTTTCTCTGGACATATCTCGAGCTTTTGATACAGTCTGGCATCCTGTGTTACTCTCCAAACAACTCTGCCTATGGGATCCAAGGCCAACTCCACTCTTGGATGACTGACTTCCTCCCCTCTCATCGTCAACGTGTGGCTCTCAACGGAACCCTTTCATCTCTTTCCCTGTCAAGGCTGGAGTACACAAAGGCAGTGTTCTTGGCCCCATCTTATTCCTATTCTTCATCAATGATCTCACTGACTCTCTGGAAAATCTTTATCTCTTTGTTGATGACTCCACACTCTGCCCTGACATCCCTCATCCTTCTGACAGACAGGCAGGAGCCTCTTTCCTCTCATTAAACCTTGACAAAAACACAAACTTGTCAAACACTTGGAACATGTCTTTCAATCCTGAGTAATCCCTCACACTCACTATCTCTCTCCGAAAGGACCGTATTGCAAACCCTTCCATCTACTTTCTCAACAACCATCTCAAAGAGGTTCAGTCATTCAAAATCTTGGGTCTCACCCTCATAGATGATCTCTCTTGGGAAAGTCACATTTCAAAATTGGGCTCCATCCATCAGGCAAAGTCCTTCCTTGGCAGAACTGAGCTCCTATCCACCTGCAAGGCTTTCATCCGCAGCTCTATGTAGTACTGCTCTCGAATCTGGGCTGGCTCCCCTGCCTCACATCTTGCTAAACTTGATGCTGTGGAAACAAAGGCCTTCAATATCATTGGAATCTCTCATGATGAAGTTGATTCTTTGGGCCTATCTCTTCACCATCACTGACAGGTCGGTGGTCTCTCTGTCTTTTTCCACCTCATTTCTGGTCTTGCACTCTCTGCCCTCTCCATGATTTGACTCCCCCCTCCCCCTCCAGGTATCTGCAGGACACACGTGGTCCACCAGTAATCCCCTCCCAGTGAAACTGGTAAGGGACTAACAAGCAGACTTCAGTATTGGGAAATGAAAAGCCAAGATCCACTGATATCACTCACTTCCCTCAATCCCTTCATCCACTCCACTTATATTCCTTGTCTCACTACCTTAGCTACCCCTTCAACCCTGAGCACAAGTTGCAGTTTTAAGCTAATTCAGTTCAGCGGTGCAGGAGTGCATAGAAGTCAAACAAACAAACACATCGAATGATCATGATAGTTTCAGATGTCTGTGGTTTTCATTCAGAGAATCGACATATTTGATGACATTATGACTTGTAATGCGTGCCACAACCAGCAGGAATAGTGAGTGCTACACGATACACTCACACTATTCAGCCATGAGAACTTGGGCTAATTATGTACATAAACCTTCATTTATTACAAAAATGGCTCATTCCTTTATTTGGGCGGTATATTGGCGAGACCGCTGCCTCGATCGTTCCCCCCAAAAAAATAAGCCGGCTTACATACTTGAAGCAAAAGCATGGCTGCCGCTTATGTGCATATATAATACATCCTGGTTATATAGCTCGGATAATTCAAATTGTGATTACGAGACTTCCAAAGGGCAAAGACATCCTTCGGCTTGCAAGTAAATCAACATGGCGGACGCATGATTTTTCTTCTTGACAGTCATGGGTGGAATCAAGCCGGCTCTCCAGCCAATGGGTTTGAAGGCTTCGTACACATGCAGCTTCATTACATTTTTAATACACAGTGTAAGATATACAGTACACTGCATAGCGGGAATTGCGCCACCTTTTGTGGGAGCCGGTATTACAAATTATCTTCCTTTATCGTCTTCATAATATAATGGAACCTTCTCAAAGTTATGACATGGAGTTGCTATGTCAAAAAACAACTTTCAAAAAATGACAAAAATTATAAAGTGCATTTCCAAGAATGTTCCGCAGCACATTTGCCCACGGAAGGTGGGCCAAGGAGGGTACTCCTACCTGCAGGGCTATGTCATGTCATCGCACAGGGCATAAGTGCCCGCTAGTAATGATAACTTTACACGATCCCTTCATTCTAATTGGGATCACAAATGGTACAGCAGAACTCCATTTTACCCCAAACGTGCGGTGTTTTAGATTAAGCAAGTTTTTAATTTTTGGTTTTTTAAATTTTTTTAAACAAGTTCAGGTGTGCCAAGGAAGAACTTTGCACGACGTAGGATGCTCAGTCGGCGATTGGCTTTGCAGGCCAGCTTGGAGATGAGGCTTTCCCAGGAAAGATTGTGGCAGATCGTGAGGCCCAAAAGCTTGAATGAAAGCACTTCTTCAAGAGGAAAATATATTTTTGGGAAAATTTTTGCTCATGTAAGTGCAATAACTTCACAATAATGTAAAAATAACTCTCACGTGCAAGTCTTTGGCAGTAGCTTTGCAATTACTGCACATAATGTTTGTTAATTTTTCACGACTGATACACCTTATAACTTCCACTTCTGACAGACGTTCAACTCTTAATAATTAATCATTCTTTGCCTATTAAAATAATGTGCTAAACTTGCTCAGACTATGTGTGCAGCTTCAGACATTGGAACTATTGGAATGTCAACCTCATATACGTATGTACATCCTTTGTCGTTTGGCTATTCCATCATCTTCTTTCATATTCAGCACATGGCTGCGAGTAGCATCATCGGCTGAGGGTGTGGCTGTGCCCATGATCCAACGCCCTTTGTAGGTCAGGGCAGGAATTTGTTCCAGGGTGCCAGTGATAGCTCGCGTACTCTTCGCGAGGGACACCATGGGATCTTTAACATTCACCAAATAATGCCAGCCTGCTGTTGGCTTCGCGGTTAGGGCGGTGGCTTGGCATCCTAGGGTCCTGAGTTCGAGCCCCGTTGGCCACTGATTTAACACCAGGGGGTTGACTCAGCCTGTCACCCTTCCAAGGTCGGCAAAATGAGCACCAGTATACTGGTAATAGGGGCACTGCATCAGCGGCAGCCGTGCCCCTAACCAATGATGCAACCAAAAAGGCAGCACACGATGGGAACCAAAGAATGCCGACAGATGGGACGATAAGTTTAACGTCCACCAGAGGGACAGCACAAACATTGATGAACCACTCTGCCTGTGAAACACCAGAATGAGAGTTTATCGCTGGGTCTGGATTCAAACCCAGGCTAGACGGCTCAGAGTCAATTATACATTCCTCGATGCCATCGTGCCAGCCCTTGGCTCTTCCATGAGTCTTGATATATTTAAAGATGTGCATGTTTTCTTTTTAATAGTGTGTCAAAGTCCAGCTTTACAGAGACGACATATCAAAAAGCATGATCAGTTTGATTGCGAATCATTTGATTATATTCATCGAGCAAAAATTGTCATTGAATTGATCATATTGTGATGTAATAAACTTTAGTTCTCATGGACACTCACCTCCAAGTTTGCTGTTCCAATAACACCATCCATTTCTCTAAGTGGGGAAACAAGAACAACATTGCATATCAATTGTAAATGTCCAATTTACATTTAATCACCATATGCAGCTTATAACTTTACTACTGCTGAAAACTTCACAAGATCAAGTTGTGATACCACATCTTCCACGCAAAGCATTTCAGAACAGAAGATTTATGAACAAATTCATCTTTAATTCTCAAACCATTTAAAACGTAGTTTCCTTTGCAGGGGTTTGTAATATATGGGTGGAAATCAAAGCAAGAGGAGCGGCTATATGAAGATCGGAAGGGACCACATTTCCTGATACAGGTTCCCCAAGATAATATTGAACGGTGTTTTTTTCTTTTTGTTTACAGATTCAAGGCTCGTGGAAGTGTTGGAACACAGAATGGATCAGGATGCAACATAACAAAAAGGAACTAGAAGGGCACTCGGTAGAGCGCATACCTCCGCTATGTAATGCCCGATCCCTATGAACATATTGGGCCCAATACATTTTTGAAGTATCATGCTATACAGTACTTTATCGTTTTTGGCCCCATCTCTCAATAGTGAAGAATCACTTGAAAAAGTATCAGATCCCGATCCGGATCTTCACCAATATTGAACCAATTCTTCCGTGTCACACACCCAACGTGTCCACCAAGTTTCACCCGAATCCATCTACAACTTTTTGAGATATCCTGTACACAGACAGACAGACAGAAAGGGGTGAAAAACATAACCTCCTTCACCTTCGGTGGTAGAGGTAACAACCGAAAGAGAAACTGGAAATGCCAACAGCAGGGCTGATGGAGAAAATAAACGAAGCAGACAAACAAGGGATGCGCGGGTAAGGTTGAGGGGTAGGGGAGAATGCAGGGGGTGGATAAGATAGATACAGAAGCATTAACGGGTGGAGAAGAGATCATGATTTTGTATTGGGGATGATCTGAGATGGTGGTGAACAGCCGTCTTGAAGAGCTGGAGGAAAGAATGAGATTGAAGAGAATGTAGAAATTGGTTCCACAGGTGGGGAATAAGGGAAACAAATGAGTGGAGGTGAGCAGTGATCCAGGAATTTTGGAGTTTCAATAGAAGGTGGTTGATGGTGGACCGTGTGCGCCCTGCAGATACCTGGGGAAAACAAACTATGGAGAATGCAGGGTGCAAGACCAGAAAGGAGGTGGAAGAAGACAGAGACCCATTGACCTGTCTGCGATGGCAAAGTGATCGACCCGTAGACTCGGCTTCAGCACGAGAGATTCCAATGATCTTGAGGGCCTTGGTTTCCATGGCGTCAAGCTGAGCAAAATGTGAGGCAGGGCAGCCAGCCCAGAGGGAAGAGCAGTACTCCATCAAGCTGCAGATGGTATGTAAACCTCATGTATCCTTTCAGGTGTGCCAAGGAAGGACTTTGCACAATGGAGGATGCCCAATCGGTGACTGGCTTTGGAGGCCAGCTTGGAAATGTGATTTCCCCAAGAAAGATCATGGCTGAGACCCAAGCGTTTTTTTTTACCATGCGCATAAAACGCAAAGCAGGGTTAAACAATTGGTTCACTCTGTCTGTCTGTCTACAGTCATCAGTCTATGATTGAGGAACAACATAATCTCAATTGAATGTTATATGTTTACCACTACACAACATGAATTGGAAAATGAACCGACAGTTTAGGAGTACTTTGCCTCTTAGAATCGGGCAAATTGTACGGTGTCTCGTCCCAATCGCACATGCGCACAGAGTAAGCTATTTGTTTTTGTTTTTTTAACTGTCTGTCTGGCAGCAAAATAACATTGAAAATCATTCCAAACAGGAAATGTACTGTGTTTAGGGAGGTCATACAGGACACTAACAACAAGCACAGAAACTTATGGAACGTGTTAAATAAGTGGCGTGAATGACGGTGCATCAACGGCGATAAACTTCCGAAAAAATTTTTTTGTCTACATCCTTTTAAACTATTATTTTATTTCAATCGAATTATGTACTTGAACACTGTTAAACAGTGTAGAACACAAATCACCTTGTTAGCACTCTCAACCCCCCCCCCTCCCAGTTTATCAGTATTTGGACACAATAATACATCATTTTACATCATCTTGTAAAATCAAATTTGCCGCAGAGTTTAAAGACATTTCCCACGTCCTTTTTTCAAGATTGCACGGAGTATAGGTGTTCTATGAACTCTCTACTTGTTCATAGTGCCTTAATCGAATTAATTTCTCATTTTTGATCAAATTCTCATCTGAACATCTGCCTCATCATGTGAGCAAAGCAAGCTTTAAATCCCATTTACCATAAGGCATTTAAAAGCATTTGTCGCTTTGTCCATCATCTCCTGATATGCTTGTAATTCATGTAAAAGTACACCGATGTCGACTCGATGCAATCCTTTGTCCTGGATGCAATGTACGTACAAGCTCCACGATGAGCCCTCGATCAACGTATATATTATTTCGAAAACATTCAACAGCAATTTTTACACCGTATAAATCTGCGGAACATTCTCCAGTAGGTTTTGTTTTTAGCATCATCTTAACCTTGACAACATCGTTTCCTGGAGGAATGATATCTGATAGCAGGGAAATATCCTCAGAGATGCTTTATCTTAATTACATTTACTGCAATTACAAACGACCACTTTAGTGCTTTAGAAGCAGGAAGATATTAATTTAACCTTGTTGTTCCATTGTTTTCCCGGGCATCGAAGGATTACGACAGAGCTTGTACACACATTAAATGAATAACAGGAACAATGAAGGCGACAAACAAATTGGCAAGTACAGTAGTGTACATGGGATTTGAACCCAGTGTCACAGTAGCATGAAGCGAGTGCTCGTATTTACAATAATCATGTGGGTTTGGAGCTGCACGGTGCCCAGTCAAATAAAATCTGCTTGCAATTTATGATTAGTCTTCCTTTGCTCTTGAAGAAAATACCTTAGATCCTAGAAGGTCAAAAATTCTGAAAATCCCAGTTAAGTAACTACATATTAAGTACACGTGCCATCTGTGTCCAATAATTTGATCATTCAAACCAAAAGGTTATTGGTAACCAGATGCTTTCCCAAGTGTCCGTGCGAGAATTTCTTACCTTAAAGCATCCAAATTGAGACGGGTTGAGAAGATAAGTACGTTAATTGATTGCAACAAAATAAACACAA
>CM068961.1:110830680-110855127 GCA_035128595.1 Eptatretus atami | reverse complement strand
GTTCAGATGAACAGATCATTTCATAATTTTATCAATGATACAAAGAAGGTGTTAGCTGGTGCTACCTGCTGGCTAAGCTAGGTATATGGTATGAGTGGGAGATTTTCACTCACTGGAGGGGATGAAGTTAGACAGCTGAACTTTTCTTGTTAATCCAATTTAGTAATTCCCCTGAGAAAAACAGTTTCCACAAGATTGATCCTTTATATACTGCGGCCTTCGACCAGATTTGAACTCACAACGTGTAGGATTATTGGTCCGGTGTCCTTATTACACTTACTACACTGCAATGCAATCGATAAAGTGATAAATCATTACAAGACCAAATGGAGTGAGATGTAGATTTTGTTTTGATTTTTTTTTTTTAACCTCCGCCACCGAAAGTGGACGGATGTTTGGGATATCTCGAAAAGTTGTGCATGGATTCGGACAAAATTTGGTGGACAGGTTGGGCCCGTGACAAAGATGAATTGATTCAACTTTGGTGAAGATCTGGATCCGGATACAATAATTTTAAAGTGATTCTTCACCATTTAGTGATAGGGCCAAAAATTATATTTAGCATGATATATCTCAAAAAGTTATGGACGGATTATGATAGAACATGGTGAACGAGAGAGTTCATAGAACACGATATCCCATTCAGTGTTCAAGTATATACAGGACGGCCTTGTCATTCGCGGGGGTTAATTCTGGAAAATCCCCGTGAACTGTAAATCTGCAAACTTAGAGGGTAATTGGGGAAAATAGGGTTAGCGACTTCAACTGTAAAATTTGTCCAAACTGTACCTTTAATCAACAAGTATGTGCATCGTTTTGTGCTATTTATCTTCATGAATAAAAGAGTTGTTAAGAACGCCCGATGATGCAATCACTCAGACACCCTTTAATGCATTCATGGGTCTTTTTAGACCCGGGGCTATCTTTTTTATTTGTTACGCGATAAGTTTGTTATAAAAACGTTTTTTTTACATGATTTTCCATATGTGCAGCGAGCGAAGGGTGATGAATGCTTCTGTTTTTTTTTTCTTGCATATCAGGATCGGAGGGGGGGGGGGGGTATTTTAAAACAATTACCCATCACATTGCCCAGTATGATTGTTTGTTTCATTACAACTTTGTAATAAATTTTGTCTATGCATGATCTTTCATATATGAAGCCTGGTGTTGGCTTGGTGGTTAGGATGACTGGCTTTGGATCCTAGGGTCCTGAGTTTGAGCCCCGTTGGCCACTGAATTAACACCAGGTACGTTGACTCAGCCTGTCATCCTTCCAAGGTCGGCGAAATGAGTACCAGTGTACTGGTCCCAGTGTATTCCCCGGTTAGAATAGGTGTACCATATCCCTGTGTGTCGTAAGAGGCAACCAGAGTTGGCGTCAGGAAGGGCATCCGGCCATAAAAACATTGCCTCAAGAAGGGAGCTATGGTGCATGGAGCTGCAAAAGCTAACCCCTCCCTGCTCAGCAGGGAAAAATGGCTGTAAAAAGGCTGTTTTTTTCTCATGATCTTTCATATGTGCTTCAAAATAAAGGGTAATACATATTCCTGTATGTGTGTTTTGGTTTTTTTCTTGGTTCAGGATTGGGGGGAATTTTTTTTTTTTTAAATTTTACCCCAAATGCATTTATGGGTCTTTTTAGACCCGGGGCTAGTTTGGTTGGTTGTTACGTGATAACTTTGTTATAAAAACGTTTTTATGCTTGATTCTTCATATATGCTGCGAGGGAAGGGTGATGAATATTTATGTGTGGATTTTTTTTTTGGGGGGGGGGGCGGGCTTTTATGAAGAATCATGCATAGAAAAATGTTTATGACAAAGTAGACCCACAATTGCATCAAAGGATGAACATAAAATAAAGTATTATTTTCCTGTATTAAGAACATAAAAGAAAGTTTATTTTCTTGAGTTATTATTACTGTTTCATATGTAGCCTATGGCTGCTGGTTTCATCATTGCTGGGGTTGCTGCTGATGCAGTGCCCCCTGTTTCCAGTAAGCTGGTACTCATTTTGCCACCCTTGGAAGGATGACAGGCTGAGTCAACGCACCTGGTGTTATTTAATGACACGACACAAGCTCAAACTCAAGACCCAAAGATCTCAAGCCAGATAACTCAACCGTTAAGCCAACAGCCGGCGTATTTTCCTGTATTAAGAACATAAAATTAAGTTTATTTTCTTGACTTATGAAGATCATGAAATTTACCTTTAATAATAACGATGATAAACTTGATCCAATAATGTGATGGCGATGTTGATGATGGTGACGATAAAGAAGAGTTGATGGAGATGATGGCACATACCCATAATGGCTGAATCTTTAAGCTGAAACACATGCCATGCCCTCTAATGCTATATATCGATATGTCGCATGATTCTTGGAAGTATACTGTATGAAGGCGATTTGTTTATATACAGTTTTCAAGTACTGTATATAATTCGATTTAAATAAAGCTTTAAAGAGGTATAAATAAAACAAATTCCAGGTTTTAACGCCATTTTCCCAGTGGCTATTAAACCACCCTATTTAACAAGTTACATAAGTTCTTCGTGCCTGTTAATTTCTCCCTCATAACGCCCTTAAAAACAGTAAGCTTCCTGTTTGGAATAGTTTTCCATTTTGTTTGACTGCCAGGCAGACAGACAGAGTAAAAATATTATCTCAGTCCTCTCTGCTCATGTGCGGTCACCATGAATTCCAAGCCAAGGTACGTTAAAAAGACAGACTTGTCATTTTGTTCATGTTCTGATTTGTGTTCAAAACATGACATTTGATTTAAATATGTTGTTCCTCGATCATAAACTGACGATCATAAACTGATAAGACAGACGGGCGGACGGACGGACTTGAACCAATTGCTTAACCTCTCTTTTCGCTTCACGTACCATGGGGTAATGAGTTGGGTAGGTGACAAAAACAAGACAATTCGATTTTGGTTCATGTCCGGATCCAGATGTGGCTTATTAGTGGGATACAAAACAAACTGTTCAGCCTGGTAGAGGTACTGTATGTCCTCCACCAAGTGCCGTTCTATTCCCCGCAAGTGGGAACTCCCGCAAGGTAAACAAGGTTTTGTCTTTTAACATCCCTCTCCGATTTGCATTTTCCTCAATTGCACTCAATACTCTTATTTCTTTCTTTTTTTCCTTTTAATAAAACAAGACCCACTTGACACCAATGGAAAAGTTTCAGGAGAACTGCAAAAGGTATGATGTTGAAAACGCCACAAAGCATAAAGACCACGCTATTCTCCGACAATAACAACAAAATTAATGCTTTAATTGAAATGCATGGCCACATTCAACAAACTCTTATTGTCCCAATCCAGAAACAAGCAATTGCAAAATGAAAAAGAAATGTTTTCAAAATTTCATTTTATAAGCAGCTTTTGTTCCCCCCTCCCCCCTGGGTCCTGCTCAACAAATCACCACTGATGCTTGTAAAAGTCTTACTCTGAGATGTTGGCTTTTTCAGAGAAGACCCTCAGCAAGAACTCGCCCTCCTCGTGAGGCTTAAATGTGGATGGCACAATCACGTACTCGCCAGGTGGGAGGCGGAACCGTTCCGTGATCTCCCGCAGGTTAATGTACGAACCACTGTGAAGCCACGGATTTGTTGTACAGGAAGACCTCTTTTGGAAGATGTTCCTTCTTGTCAAAAACTACTCGAAGAAAAGAAGAGTTCGAACAAATAAGAAAGGAGGAAGAAAGGGTCACGCAGGGTATGTGGGGGGGGGGTGAAATAAAAGGGTATAAATCCCAAAAGGCAGAACTATTACCATTAGTGAAAAATGTTTTTTTTACTTTCTAACTTGATAACCCAATTATTATTCAGAGTAGCAACTGTGTAGGATAATGTTATTTCACAATCCAATATTCTCAAGTCATCCAAGTGAACTTGCAGATGAAGATTGAAAAACATTTGTGCATTTTCCCATTAGTTTTACAGTTTGAAACAGTTAAAAAAAAAAAAAAACGTTTCCATTAAAATCTATAACATCCTGTGTGCTAATGATCATCGTTTAGCAGTATTCCCTAAATTGGTCTGTAATTAATTTTACAAAATTAATTTCAAAGTAGAGGGTCCAACCAAGGAAAAACGTGAAATGGTTTAAACACCTAGCTTGAAGTTTCGATGCTCCGTATGACCGTGAGTGTGTGTGTGTGTATGTGTGTACATTAGACAATGAGAGGTACTTTTTCAAAAGCAAACAATCACTTTCGAAGCACATAGAACCGGCTGGATGCCATTGCATTTTCCTGCACATTAGGATGAAACATCAGCTGATGTCTGCAAGCATAATCGTCTCCATACCTCTTCTGGAACCTGAAACATGAATGGTCAACATTAGTTTGGGCAAAATACATCGTATGGTATACTTTTATGGGACGAAATATTTGCCATACAAAGGCAAACCTCAAAATTGACCTAATTCTCATGAGCATTATAAATAAATAAATAAATAGCCATTTAAAGAATAATAACACAATGTGTTCCTTTGTGGGAATAGTGATAATATTAAAATGCACAAATAGCAGTGAACCATCTGCTGATATGTGAAATCAAAGCACTGAGAATCAATTAAATTCATTTTTATCTGGGTGCGTGTTTGTGCAATTTGCCTTGCAATTATACTTTCAAACAATTTTTAAGTAGTTGGTTAAAAAAAAATTAAACATTCCATCAACTGTCTGGGGGCCGTCAATTTTTATTACATTCGCAAATATGACTGAATTTTTGATCCCCCTTTCTCTGATATTATGAAATAATTTTGTGGGCTTCTTCTACTGAGTTGTCAGGTGTGATTTTCATTTCTGCATGAAGGACAGTGACGTGTGAAAAGGAAAAGTTGGGTAAAAGTGAGTGAGACGATGTGAACTTCAATTGGGTAATACATAACAAAATGGTAATTACTGTCACCCTGCACGTGAAGCAAAACGCAGTGTTAAGCAATTCGTTCACTTCTGTCTGTCCTGTCTGCAAACGTCAATTTATGATCGAGCAACAACTTAAATTAAATTGAACGTTATATTTTGAACACGAATCGGAAGGCTCTGAATTTGTGCCAATTGCGCATGTGCAGAGAGGACTAAGAAAACATTTTTGCTCTGTCTGCCTGTGAAACAAAATTGAAAATAACTGCAAACAGGAACTTACTGTTTTTAAGGACGTCACAAAGGACACAGACGACAGACAAAAATCACTAATTTAAACGTGTTAAATAATGTGGCGTAAAAGACGCGGCATCAAACGGCTGATTCTTCACCATTGAGAGATAGGGCCAAAAAAGATATATAGCACGATATCTCAAAAGGTTGTCGACGGATTCGGACGAAATTTGGCGGACACATTGAGTGTGTAACAAGGAATAATTGATTCAATTTCGGTGAAAATCCGAATTCGGATTGGACAATTTTTTTCACCGATTCTTCACCATTGAGGGATCGTGCCAAAAACGATATATGGCATGATATTGCAAAAATGTATTGGGCCTGATATGTTCTTGTGGATCAGGCATTGTGTGCTGGAGGTATGCACTCCACCGAGTGCCCTTCTAGTTACTTTCCTGTATGTTATCAAAAAAAATTTTTTTTAACCAATAAAAACATTTCTATTGAGGTAATAGCGAAGCTCATGACTAATGATCCAATGCTATTGCGACCTATCAGTGTCTTCCATTACAAAGAGCCATAATCAAAACCGCACTCAGAGACCACCATTTAAAAATGAATAAAATAAGTGGAAGGGTTTGTTGGAACAACCGGTTTTGCCAATTTCCTCCAAGGTTACAAGTGTTGTGCAAACCAAGCTTGCTGCTCTTGCGTGGCAGTGATTTATCCTTATCACTAACTCAACGAAAGTGATCTGCCGTAAAGCACTATGATCGGTGCCAGGCCGGCCAAGTGCTGCAATAAAAAAAACAAAAGAAAACTGTGTTGCAATGGCAATGCCAATGTTACTTTACAGTCGAAAGGTCATAATGACATGATGTCTGTTGCATGCACTCCAGTTAACCATAATAAAAACCAAGAATTCATATTATGGTTGTTTTTAACATATATTTACCTTCGTGCAAGCCGTTACTAAGCAGAAGCGTCCAAAACATATCCATGGAGATTTAATCGTAAGATAAGCATGGCTAGCAGGGGACCAAGTGAGACCAAATTGTTGTCGGTTGATGAGCATTAATTTTTATAAAGGCAAACAGAAAGGTGTCACAACCAATAATTGTCTACTGTGGAATGTCGTGAAGCGATACAAAAAAAAAGCATCGGTCATTATATCAGTGAGATGGTCGTGTGATACCACAGTATCCCAGGTTAAGTGAAGATCTTGTCGTCTCAAGTATACCCATCATAAAGTACATTATCCGATTTGAATATATAAATACACCAATAACAGCCGAAGCATCACAAAGTTCAATTGTTGTAGAACTCTTGTGCAGCAGTCATGCCTTGTAGATCGTGAAGCCGATGGTGAGCATGGTGACCCTGTGTCGCGCCTCGCGTCGCCGATGCTTCTGCATAAGAGCAACGATGAAAGAGCAAAGAACTTCATCATCGTCTGGGTCATCATCCTCCTCGTAGAGCCTCAGTCGGTATTGTGGATTCGTCCAGAACGTGTCTGTAATACAGTTGTTACACAATATGGAACTCCGTGCAAACATTTATAGACTCTGCATACCACATTCAGTTAGATACCAGTGTTTGAACTTCATGAAGGCACACTTAGCAATTTACTGTGCTTTATACCTTTAAAGTAATGATCATCTCAAAGCCAGGGATGGAGTTTCCGCTCTTTGACTAGCTGTCGAAGCCTTCAACATTGGCCCTGGCACAAGTTTACAAATGTGCTCCAAATAATACAAAGCTGTGTTGCAGGCACAACCAACCAAGACATTGAAAACTCGCCCTCATTCATTCATCACCCTCTTCACTCAGCCGTAGAAGCATCTTCCTGAGTCTATTTTCTCAAGCCGTTCCCTTCCGGATTTCAAATCTGCTAACCCACTGCCACCCCATGGTGTCCCTCATAACTGCTGAGACCCTGTTTCTATCCTTCACCTGCAATTCCTTCTTTTGTCATTTACTCTTACATGAACTTCGTTATGTGTGTAAAACTTTTTTGGAGTAAAATTCACTGAAATTTGCCGATAGTGGAATCTCATCAGCAGATTCAGCAAACTGATCGCTGATACCTGCATTCTGATCTCTCCATGTATATCCATTTCTGCAGTTCTCAGACACGTCTTGTAGACTATATAGCTTCAGCCATGGTACAAATATTCCATAATTATACGGCTTCTATCGAGCCATTGTACGCGGTATTAGTCTATATTTGTCCATGTGCGTCTTACTCGTACGTTTGTTCGCTTGGCATCACAGTACAGGGTGTTCTTTAGTTAACTTTATCAAAATGTATTTTCTCCAATCTACCAAAAATGTTTACTTGCAATGTAACCCTGCTCGGTATTTTTGCTAGGACAAAAAAAAAATTGAAGATAAAAGCACAGAAGGAACATGGTTCGGTACGAGCTTTGGAGAACACAAGAAACTGTTTGTTTACGTTTCTGTTGTAGGGCTAAGGACAAAGGATTAGCATCCCAGAGGTTGTGGGTTTAAATCTCACAGACGGCAGCAGTATTATTCTTAGCATCTGAAAACTGAGCTCGTTCTTAGTGGAATTTACTTTTAGTTATTAAAATGTCACTAAAGATCCAGCTGTCTCTGAAAAAGACCTTCAGGAAGGGGGCTAATCTGTATGCCCAACCTGATGCTATATCATGTAAGTCCAGATTCTGTGTTTAAGTCTTAAAATGCCCTTCGAGACACCTTTAGATGGACCATAAAATGATGTACATATTAATACTTCCCCCCCCAGGAACTCCGAGCCTCGACTTGTGCTCAGAATCGATTTATCTATGGATGAAGAATAGAAAAGAAAAATGGGGAAATGAGCCAAATGGACTTGTACTCCACGTGGTATGTAAAGCATTGCTGGCCACATCTAATTTTCTCGGTATAATAGATAGGCTTGACGCGCTGTGGTAACAATACTGCACGCATTGTGCACACATTGGCACGTTGTGTTAAAGCTATCCATTACATCTGGAAAAGTGAACCATGAAAAAGGCATGAGACAGAGAAAGACAAAGAAGCATGGCCCTATCACACCTTATAAAGTCTATTCACTTACTGGGGTAGTTTCGGCAGCCTCCCGCAGAGCAACCGCGCACCCAACGCCCCTCACTGATTGATACGGTCCATTTGTGTGTCTGCTCATCACTCAAAGCATCTGGAGTCAAGTTACAAATCTCTAGTTTGGTGAAGTTCCTTTTGAAATCCTCAAATGTCATCCTGTGAAGTATTCCAACAACACAGGGCCAAAAAAAAAAATGTTATGAGTAATTAGCACAAAAATTAATGCATAATCGATGCAATACGTCAAACGGCCTAATCGATGAGGTATTACCAGAATTCACCGTCGTCCTTCAATTGCCATTGCAGATGCTTTTTGTCTTCTGGGTCATCAATGTTTTCCCATTCTTTGGAGCTGCACAGATGCATTCACATTTGTGGTTTTTTTTTTTTTGACAAAATTATTGTTGCAGGAAAACTAGTACGTCACGGAGATTTAATCCACACTTGATGTGTTCCTGTTTCTTATACTTATCGCTCCAAGGTCCAATCCACTCAACACGGCCCCAAGGATTGCGAAGTCTCACCAAGTGGTTCAGCTTCCCCAAACTTTTGACCTGCACAGCCATCACAATGCGTACTTCGTCTTTGTTTTTTTTTTCTGAATAATATGCAGCAATGCAAACAGAGAATGTACTTGTTAAGCTGGTAACAAACGTTCATCAATTAATATTGTTGTGGTCGTATAGCTCGTCCGGTTGCCCGGTTCAAATATGGTGAGTCACCTCAATGCGACCGTAGTGGCCAGCTGAGTTGGTGGTCCAGGGTCGGATTGAGGCCTTTCCACTTCTGATACCGTACCCGTGGGACCGCAAAGTTAGCCAAGCGTTATGCCAATTGGTACCGAAGGCCTCGTTCGCAATTACAGTCGAGCGATGCCGAGAGGCACATGTATGCGGCGTTGTAGGCCACAGCCAAATATTTCCTGCTCAACGGGCCTTTCCTTAATCACCAAAGAGAACCACGACAGCCAGAATTCATACCAAGACCATGTATATTTCATAAATATCATACATGGGGGAAGGAAACAGAAGGAAGCAATACAACAACAAAATATACACCCGAGCGGGTTTGACGGTCAGCTCGGAAACAAAACTTGATGCAACCGAGTGTTAATCAACCTTAGCGACTACGGAAAGTGAAAACAGAATTTAAAATTGAACTTAAAATAACCGCGCGGAGGTGTTGAAGTCAGCGGACCTCGTGTTGCCCAATAACGGGGCCAGACGACAGAGGTAACGAGAAACTAGTTGGTCGAATTAAATCTTCTTAATAATCCCTATGAAACCCATTATGCATTATAGCCGTCGATGCTTCCTAATAGGCCATTCGACCAATCGGTCATTTTGCACTTGATGACCCGTGACCTTGACCCCGAGGCGAAATGTGAAAAAGGGCTCAGACGATCTATAGAGAGCAACTAGTATTATCATCCTGTCAAGTTAGAACTCAATCGGCCGAGATGTCTAGGAGGAGATAGAAAAATAAAATTGTTGACAGACGGACGGATCTGAGGACATCGAATGGTTATATTAGGTCAGCGAGGTGACCTAATAACCAGGATGTTATAAATAAATGCAACAACTTACCCACTACAGATTATGCATCCACGATACCAACAAACGAACAGCGATCCCTCATTGGCTAATCCTTCGGGCCCGGTCAAGCACACCATGATAGAGAGACAACATATAGAGGCAGACAAGACAGGAAATACCCGAGCTGTGCCGGCGTGGCACAACTGGTAAGGATGTCGGGTGGCAGACCTGTCATGTCTCAGGCGCAGTGAGCACGCTGTCTCAGCACGTGAGAGCACACAAAAAAAGGAGAGGTGTGGCTGGTGGTTGGGGATGTGGCGCAGCAGGACAGCCTAACAAAATCCCAGCGCAGCCTTCCGTAGTGTTTGGTTTGGGAAACTCCTCAAATCCCCTTCTGCTGGTCGGGCTTTTAAAATCTCTGCCCCCCCCATCTCTAACCCTGACGTTCTTCCCTCGTCTCGTTCCCTATTGGTCCGGAATCCAGTCTGGGGGCAGAGCGACCTCTCCGAGACCCTTCATCCCAATATTCTGAGGTCATGGGCCTCGGCTGACAGGGCCTATGCCATTCTCCCTCCTATACTCACGTCGCAAAGCTTAGCAAGAACTTTAAAGCACATTCCGACTGATTTTACAAAGGAAAAAAATATAAAACAGGCTCACATGGATGAAGACTCTTAGACACAAGCACCAGGGTAGGTCGACGGCATCTATCTATTACATAAGTGGCACATATCTAATATCACAATTAATTCCTTTACGCTTAGCGATGCTATATTAAACATCTTTCACCCACTAGGAATAATTTATACAACAACATGTATTATATGCATACGGAACATGAAAGTATATTATTCAATGATATTTCTGATGCTTATTTAAACACAGAAAAGCTTGTGGTCGTACTTGAGTTGTCTTTGCTCGGTAAAAAATATAAGGTATTGAAGATGAAAGAAAGATGCAAAATGAGAGTTGTTTAGGGAACACAACAAAGGAGCTTGCCGACTATCAATGTAATTAAATAACAAAGTCATTACAGTAAATATACCTCGTCTACTCCAGTTACAGCATATGCATGGTTCCGCACCAGTCCCAACGCAGTTCTGGATTCTGCCATAAGTGGCTTTGTAATCTAGAATGATCACCGAAAAACACTCCGATTAATGACTAACAGCAGTACATGAGGTATAACACGTTCATAGGTCAAAAGTCAAAAAGCACTCATTATTTCAAGAGCTATTTGGGAAAACTATCTTGATAAGATTAGTGCAGAATTTCAACATTAAAAGTTCAGATATTTTATTATGTTCAAGAAACTTTAAAAAAATTTTTTGAAACAAAACCATGATTGGTCTTTGTATCTCTTATACAAACGATTTGATCAATTTATTTCTTGGAACATCCCATTCACATGATATATATATATATGTTGTAGAGTTCAAAAAGAGACTGTAACACTGAAGGAACTAATCCAACAATCTTGATGTTATATTCAAAAAAAGAAAAACATTTTCACCGTCTTTCTGATGATATCAGGACTGAATAGAGCAGGAGCAATTGATTTTCCATTTGCTGCAAAAGCATCCTTCTGGTCTTCTGCTCCAAAACCGTCTTCAGTTGTACCATCCATCACATTTCCTGAAGATATCATGGAGCCTTCCTTTGCAGCAATGGCGTGATCAGGGTCATGGCTGCACTGATCAGCTCTGGTATCATAATCGGCATTGTGAGCATCAATGCATGGGCACTCATCCAAGCTCACCGAATGTAAAAGTCCCAAACAGCCCGAGGCAGAGATCCCGCACTGCCAGCAAACACCACCCTGGTGCCCAACAAACATAAAGAAACTTTGCAAAATTCGAAATCCGGGAATATTTTCTATCGAAAGACATAAGAAATTGAAATCGATTTGGATGAAGTGCAGCAACACGAAAAGAACGAGCTTCTGGTTTGTTTGGTCAAGTCCTTACTTCAATGGAACAACCCATGAGAGATCGTCTCAAGCTGGCTTTCTTCATGATCTTGAAGAGGTCTTGAGGACTCTTGGTGAGTTCATAGCATTCTGTAACACCTTCAGTGAAGTCCTCCATTGCTTCAGTTGTGTTTCCTCCCTTCAGAGCTTCATAAGAGCCGTGTATCCTGGATGTGATACAAAGCGACTTTTTAAAAAGTTAAAGGTACAAATGAAACGGAACACCAAGAAGGAACCCGAAGAAGTAAAGAGCAAAGACCCGAAGAAGTAAACAAACCAATATTGCAATTAAACCTGGTGTTGACTTAACGGTTAGGGTAGCTTGCTTAAGATCTGAGGGTCTTGAGTTCAAGCCCCTGTCATCCTTTGAATTAACACCAGGTGGGTTGACTCAGCCTGCCTCACCAGAAGGCTCACCTCACCACTCAACCTCACCTCACTGGTGAGTTCTGGCTGACTCACCAGAACCAGGTGGGTTCTGAGATTGGCAAAATGAGTACCAGCTTACTGGTAACAGGGGCATTGCATCAGTGGCACAGAAAATGATGTAGCCAAGCAGTCACAGGCTGCATACGAATAAATAAACACACAAGTATTGCAATTGATCACTTTTACGGCAATCTGTAGTATGCCTACCAAACATTTCTTTTTATCTTATTCTTATGAGCGAATGTGTGACCTCGGCATACAAATAGGATTCACCGAGTTGTAATGGGATTGTAAATCTTACTTGGCGTATGCCTTTTCCAACAATGCACTCCAAAACTCATTTCTTTCCATGGAATGTACAAACACAAGTTTGTTTCTGTAAGTGGGAAGTCTGTCATCAACCACAACATCAACCCATTCCCCAAACCGCCAAAACTGCAGGGGCAAAAAAACAAAAAATCAAAATCAAAATAAGCACCTTAATTAACATTGACGACGACATCATGAACCAATAAACGTTTTGTTTCAAATACTGTATTGTTTCACACAATCCCGATGTTGAGCATACTTAATCATCATCGTTATGTTCAGCATACTAGCGATGACAGAGTTAATCAAATGAAAATGTAACCAAAAAGTTTAGTCTGATGACGTCACAATGCTTGGTCCTTGCTCTGGAAGCTTAAAGACAATGATTTAAGGGTATTTTTGGGGGCTGAAAGACTTAGAACCGCTTTGGGCTAAAAGTAAAATATTGTTATGTGTGTCGGGTGTAAGGTACCGTCGTTAGTAAAGTGAAAGGCCTGAGCATGGACTGTGCTCTCACGTAGGATAGTTCATTTTTTACCTTCAATAAGAACTTCACGTTTCGGCTAAGTTGTCCTGTTTTTGGATGCCGTTGGAGGGCTGACAGGATGGCCTAGACTCTTAGAGGTACACACACTCACTCGCCTCTAAGCTGTCTAGCCTGGGTTCAAATCCTGCGCATGATTTTGCAGCTATAGTGGACACTCACATTGCCAAAATTTTCACAATGTTGTACAATATAATTTTGTCATGGAAACACCCCAATATGCATTGCTGTGCTATAAACTATGACACTACTAACGTGATAAACATGTGCTATAAAACCTTTTTTGTGTGTGTGCTGTGCAAAGATCATTAAATGTCACTTAGGGTATCGGTGACCAAGTGGAATTGCAACTCTAAAGTTATAGGTTCCAGTTTTTGAGAAGGCAGTTATATCAAGGATTTGGATTCTAGAAGCTTCTTAAAACAGAGTTATGCTGTACAGAAAATTAAAAAAAGCTAGTTCGGTGTATACAAAAAGAAGTGTATACAGAAAAGTTAACTCGGACAATATCCAAGGTTTTGAGAGCTGAGATGTTGGTGATTGGAAGTTAAGATCTCAAAGGTTTGGACGAGTTAATCAGTTGAAGCCATTAATTAGTACAGATCGAATCCGTGTGAACACGCAATAAACAACTTGATCTGGCGTAACTCGCTGTCTGCAGGTGCCGTCTGTGGCAAGCTTCATATGATTTTTATGATTGCAGATCGAAAGCAGTCGTCACGCGATCGATCGACGACCATGTAATCTCATGACACCAACTACTTTTGCAACTTGCTGAATGACTCATGGTATGTTCACCTGAATGCAAGAACTTGAATATGGATTTTAAAAAATCTTAATAATTTAGTTGATACAGATTTTCTGTGCATAGAGCATTATAATATTGGAAGAATCATCATGTCACGATCCAACTGTCATTAAAAAAAACCAAACTGGCTCACTATAATGATCTTTGTTGGAGGGAGGAGAGGTGATGCTCTGTTCTTATCTATGGGTGATGACATTCAATGTTAAGGTTGATTCTTATGTCCTCAAGTTAGCTTGGTATTGGCATCAAAATGCTGACTGAAAAAGGGCAGCAACACCCATCTCACCAAAGGGTGGTGGGAGGTGAGGAATCTCTGATGGGTAATGTCCCGAGGCTCACCTAACAGCCACTATTGCCCAGAATTAAGCTTTGCCCAAAGTGTTTAAGGAGTCAATTGTTTTTAATTATCAATTTCCAACCTAACAATACAGTTCCCACTAATTGTCCGTGTTCACAGTTAACATCCAAGTGATCCAAATTTAAGTCGTCAAAATATGAATATCACAAATATAACTGCAAAAATTGGATTTATTTTAAATACCATGTACAAATCTGCATTATTGGTAAAAAAAAAAAAATAATAATATATCATAAGGTCGTATGTGAGTGGAACTTCAATGTTTTCAGTGATTGTTTTTGGTTCATTTTCCCACAAATTGTCTGGAACTGGAATATCAAAGTTTTTGCAGATGTGCCAGCAGATTACTTTACAAACTATGTTGTGTCGTTGTGTGTACAGCTGTTCTGACACGTTTTTGGGGTTTTTTTCATGTTCGGTCATTAAGCGTCACAAATCATTCTCTTTGCTAACCCCACCTCCACACCTCACCTGTCCTTTTGATTTTTCCCCCTCTCCCCCACCCTTCTCTCTCACTCTGTCCCCTCCTCACTCCCCTCCTCATAAAATGCAGCACTCTCCTCCCACACATCTGTCGCTCTCTCACTGTCTCTTGCCTGTGGTGTGTGTGTGTGTGTGTGGTGTGTGTGTGTGTGTGTGTGTGCCTCTCTCTCTCTCTCTCTCTCTCTCTCTCTCATGCACCCCTTCTTCCCACAGTCAATAGGAACGTCTGTTGAGGGGTCGTTCTCCCACACCCCCTAACTTCCCCTTCGCCCTCTCTTTCTCTCTCTTTCTCTCTCTTTCTCCCCGAGAAGGGTAAAGGATAGATCCCCTCTCTTATGGAAGCTTTTTTCTTTACGACAGACACATTCACACACATTCCTTTCACGAGCTCTGAAGCCCGCCCTCATTTTTCCTCAGCACATTCTTTCACGAGCTCTGAAGCCCGCCCCCATTCTTCCTCACGCCAATCTTTCATGAGCTCCGATATCTGCCTTTTTGAGAGCGCATGGGTCATCATGGTAACCGTGCCCCAGTGGGCGGGGTGAGCTTGGGCGGACGGCACCCCGCGGAGACGGCCCGGAGATATAAAAACGAGCGAGAGGTACGTTCTGAAGTGAAAAAGTTCTGAAGAGAAAAGCGTGAGGAGAGAAAAAGTCCGAGGAGAAAAAGTGAGGAGAGAAAGGAGGGGAAAAGCGTTCTGAAGAGAAAAGCATGAGGAGAGGAAAAGCGAAAGGAGAGAGGAAAAAGCAAAGGACGAGAGAAGCGACCAAGAACGGGTGTCGACCAGGGCCGACGAGACAATTCGCCGTTCTCAGTGCTTCGGCAAGCGAGCGTGTGGTGCGTGTGTGGGTGTGAGCAGCGCTGCCAACAAGTGAGGCACGGGTCGATCACCAACAACACCAGGTCTAAACCTGCGACGGATAATCTCGGTGCCCTCCAGACTTCGACTGCGTTCAAGGCTGCCCCGCGAGAGGTGCACGGCAAAGCTGGGTGCTGGCGACGGACGTGACACGCACGCACGCATTTTCAGGACGTTTTCGCTTCACGGACGACTTTCTGGTGAGCGAGACGATTCCCCCCCCCCCCCCCCCCCCCCCCTGAATGATCTGCTGGTACCCTTGTCTGTGTTTAGCTGTAAGTAAGTCAACCCCCGATAAGCATCTGCTCTTCGTCTCTTTCTTGGCATTTTGATTGATTCTGCTTTGAAATTTATCTTTTATTTATCTCAGAAAATAAAAAGTTATTTTTTTTATTTTATTATTAATAAACTATTTGTCGATTTCCAACCTGTCCATGTTTGTCCTTTCCTTCTATTGGTCTAGCATTGTCCGAACCGAGATAGACTGGGAGATAATTACCACAGTTTTGACCAAAAAATCGTCGGCACGCACCAGCGGTTAAAACGCTCGTCTGCCCTAATTAAAATCTAATCAGATAATATTGGTGCTTTGCCGAGGGCGCGCTCCCTGCTCAGGTAACCACGTGACCTCTAGTTAATCGGAATAATTAGACGGCGGACACGAACTCGTGGTTGACTGGGTGGTGATCGTGGTTTTACAACAACCCACCGCACCATAACGTTAATTGTGAGCGCCTGGCCGGCTCTACGGAGGACAACCGGGTATTAATCCCCTGAGTAACAAGCTGGTGTCTCAGTATCCGTGGCCGCAGCAATATATATTGTTACGGCGTGGAAATTGACAGAACACCATAAAGGTCCCTAGATCAGTTAGGCCGATAAGTCCGTGTCCAGATAGATTTCCCCACCGTTGTTTAAAGGAACTATTCATGTTAACCGGGCTGTGATCTTTGAGTTAGCCGTTATCTTTACTATCGTTATTTTGGACCAACCACGTCACCACCAACATCTTTCTCAACAACCGCTTTACAACAACCACCACCACCACCAACATCGCTCTCAACAATCGCTTCAGACCAACCGCCTTCCACCACCACAACCACACCTGCCTCTCACCAAACCACGCCATCCTCACCACTTCGCCAGCAACCGTCAACATCTCCACACTACAAACATCGCCTCACCTTCGTCTCCGAAACGACGCCAGCTGCGGCGAGTCCGCATCGAGCGGCGTCGCTGCAGGCCGATGCGGGACGTTTGCTCGTCGGATCAAGCTTGGTGATCTCGCGCACGTCCGCTTTCCGCGCAGAGGTCAGAGGTCAGAGGTCGAGGATCGGAGGCCAAACCGCGTCTCACCAGCCCTATAAAAGGACGAGCAGAGCCAAGCTCGCGTTCGAGTTGGTCGTGTCGAGTTGATCGGTCGGTCTGAGTCAGTCTGGAGAGGTCGGGGAGTCGGGAGGAAGCCAGAAGCCAAGGAGCTGCGTGGAAGTCTGGGCTCGTGGCGGAGTCGGGAGCTTGGAGCTTGCAGTCGGTGGAGAGTCCGGGCGTCACGAAGGAGACGCGAGCTGGAGGCGCAGCCTTGCCTGCTGTGTCGCGCGGAACCGCGCGTTCGTGTGGAGAGAGCCGGAGAGAGCTCGCCAGCAGCGACAGGCGGTCCGAGGTGATCGGGCTTCGGCGCAGTTCGAGCATCACTGAGGACGGACGGGTTCTTACAGAGCATCAACTCTAAGAGAGCAAAGAACCGTTCGTTCCTCTCAAACGAGTTGCCGACTGAGACCGAATCACCCGGCCGCTTGGCAAGGACCGAGCTCGACCGCGGCTATGCTAGTGCTGTGGGGAAGGAGCATCGCAGGTCGCCCAAGCGAGTTTGTTGGAGAGAGCCGGAGAGAGCTCGCCTGCCACACGGAAGGCCCGAGCTCGACCGCGGCTACACTAGCTGCTGTGGGGACGCCGGACAGGACATCGCGGGTCGCCCACGCCAGACACCACGAGGGTGCAGGTAACCTGCAACGGTCTCGTGGGACTCGTTCGGTCTGCCAAGTCCCACGCCATAAAGACCAAGAGGTCCAGTCTGACCCATTGCCTCTGATGGGTCTTTTTCCTGCTTTTCTTTCGAATGAATGTTGTGGCACCGAGTCCCGTAAGTAAAACTGTGTAAGTGACTGTACATTAATAATTACTTATAGACGGTTGTAGTGCTTTGTCTTGCCCACGTGCC
Source organism: Eptatretus atami (assembly GCA_035128595.1). NCBI lineage: Eukaryota > Metazoa > Chordata > Myxini > Myxiniformes > Myxinidae > Eptatretus > Eptatretus atami. The sequence continues at coordinate 110,837,412 of CM068961.1, read as the reverse complement.
GTTCCGCATTCATTGCTTGTTCTGTATACGTGCATGCTGGTGTTTTTGAATGACTGCATGATTGTTCCTGCATACGTAGAGTAAATAAATATGCTGGTTTAAATGTAAACCTGTTCGTTGCGTCCATGTCCCCATTGAAATGCCATCTTGTATTGCGGAATATTAGTTGGCTTTTAAATAGCCGGTAAAGTGATCGGGTCCAACGGACTGCGCGATATTACCCTGCTCGGTTATCCCAAAAGGAAGCGGGCTGCTTAAGCGGCTCGTTTCCAAGCGTCCTGTTGAGGTACAACCTCTCGGTAACCTACCTGCGCGAATAATTAGGTAAATCGAAGATTTGGCGATCGGACCCTGTAGCGCGCGGGTAGGGTACGGACAAGGTTGTAGTGGGATTGAAAACCCATCCGTGACTGGTTTCTGACGCCATTGCAGAAATCACGACTGGATTGTCGTTCGGTGGGCGAACCGGCTGCTATTGGTGAAACGCGGTCGTTCGCACGCCGACGGGCGCGAATTCTACAACAATATATATATATATATACTGTATGTATATTATTAAACCTCCTAACATGATGGAGTAGTGAGGCACAGATTGCATCCCATAACAGCCACAGCTGCCTCATCTATGAGCAGCAATGGCCATCTGCTGACTTCCTGGTGGTAGTGGTCATTACAATTTACAAGTCATAATGTAATAAAATATGTCAATTCTCTGCATGAAGACCAGACATTGGAAATTATCCTGATCATTTGAGATGTTATTTTTTTTGTATTTTATGCACTCCTGCACCACTGAACTCAATGAGCTTAAAACTGCAGCTTGTGTTTGGGGGTAAAGGGGTAGATAAGGTCGTGAGAGAAGGGATACAAGTGGGAGTGGATGAAGGGATTGAGGAAAACTCATGACGGGGTAGAGGGGAATGGGAGCAAGGAGTTGCCGAGTCGATAAATTAATGGAAATAATTTTGAGGGCATTAGTTGTAATGGACCGCCGTGTGTCTGTGTGTGTGTGTGTATGTGTGCGCGTGCGTGCGTGCGTGCATGCGCAAAACCAGCGGACCACACATGTAACCAAGCATGAAGGGCACTTGCTAAGTGGCTTAAGCACTCAAGCAAGCACTCCAACAGAATGGTTGATAAGGAACGGCTGGCTTAGCAAGCGATTAGTGATCAGTCACACTAAACACCACCCAAAGATGCACAGAATGTCCAACAATGTGCAAATTGGACAAATGAACACTTTTTTTTTTTAGGAGTCAGAACTGCTGCTAAGGTCAATTACGCAGTTTAAAATTTTAAATTCTGCTCAGATTAAGAGATTCTCGAGCTTATCGCAATTGCAGAAATTAAATGAAGGCACAAACACTGGTGTCTCCGGGCATTTATAAACATTGCGACATAGCCAGCAATTTAACATATCATATGAAGATCAGCGATGTGTACAGCAATTCATAGATATGAAGCTTTATCGTACAGAAACCGACCTGTTCCAAGGCAAGGCATTTTTGATCTGAGCTGAGAAAATGCCGCATTACGACCCCGAGGTGAGTGAACCGAATGCAGGCTGACCAAAAGTAAGCCTGTTTCTGGTTTCACCGTTAATTATCTTCAAAAGGGGTGTTTAAATTAACCCCAACAGCCCAATTTCCATTCGATGCACTCTCTTGGAGTTCCCTTGGTATGCATGCAAAGTTTCAGGCTGCTAGGTTTCATGGCTTTGGTGTTATAGAGGACGCACACTGACGCATACACACAAATTGACTGACATTTATTTTTTATAGATTGATTTGTAAGAATGTAAGATGTGAAAGCATGAAGATCTGATTTTTGAAATTAATCTCAACATGTCAAAACGTGAGCACAACTCAAAATGGTGCATTTCCATTGCATTAGGTTGTCATTGTACTCAGGTGTACCATTTAAATAAACAACTTTATATGGATATTTAGTCGCTATACTAACCCATGACAACAGACCACGAAGTTATTACTGAGTCATGGTACAGCATCAAGATTGAGTGAATGGGTTCATCAACAAAATAATGGTTCAAATAACTTTTACCAAATTAAAAAAAATTGGAAGATGTTCCACCTTGTCGAATAAAACATACCATATTTAAATAAATATAAGCATGCACTTCAGTCTATCAATAGATAAGCTTGGAAGGGTTTTACACGACAACAAAGCGATATGGTTTGTATGCAATTAACTGCTACAGACATGTTGTCTCACCTGGAAGTGAAAGATCCCAGCATAGCCATCACTAAAGCCCTGGTCTGTGGGCACGACCCTTGTAAGAAGTTGTTGATTCATCGTCAGACAGGAGAAAGCAGCCAACACCCAGCAATCACCTGCCTCCCCGACAACCTTCCAATAAAAACTCACATCCAGCACGCTGAGAATAAAAATCCGTGCAATTGAAAAGAATGAATGTTCAGGCGATTTTACATAGGTCTTAATGATACATTTCCACCTTCAGATGAGGTTGAACTGAAGCTTGCAGGTTTGCTTTGGATTGTACATTCCCCAAGCATCGGCTGGAGTGCTGACACGTCATGCTCATAGTGCAAAAAGGTGTAGCCTCAAAGGCTTGAAGGGGTCAGGCATGGTTTAAACCCAATACTATCCTATTTAAGTTAGTGTTATCACACTATGTTCATTAACACCCATCTGAAATATTATATCTGCTTGTGGATACGCAAGACTGTTTGACGTCAAGAAGCAAGCTCGTGATTTTGCTGCACAATCACCATCAGGCCTTCTCCCCACAAGCGCTAAATGTCCTGTATTAACTCGGTGAAGTGGGCGAGGGACACCATGATGTTCCATTATCCCTTAAAATTGGTAACCATGGCAGATACCAGTGCCCCCCCATGTAAATGGTAAAGTACTGTCTGTAATGTTTACCCCTATAAAGAAAGTATGTGTCGTCCAAGTGGAGTATTTGCAAGTCACAATTGCATAGGAACCCATTGATGAGGTTCTGCACCCCCCCCCATCTTCCCTGTGTTATGCTTCATCAGATGCTGCCTGGCTATTGCCATTTGGCAGGTCAATAGCACTCTCCCATAACGAGGCTGGAGCACAGGGTCTGATGTTTTCACATCACAGGAAGGTTAGTGTTTTCTACCGTCTATTCTCCAACATTGCTCCCAGGGCTCTATTTTATTCCTCACTTCTTCCGTCTATGGAACCACCTTCCACAAGCTTTTCTGTCTCCCTCTTCCCTTCAGGACTTCAAGCAAAACGTGCACGACCATCTCTTGTCATCCCAAATTCTGACCCATGATCTTTATTATCCCCATTAACCTTACTGACTAGTTTCAATGTTTCCTCCCCTCTTCCCTCTCCTCTTTTCCTGTTTGTTCATTCTCTTGATGTTAGTCTCATGGTCAGTTCTACATTGATTGCACTTCCATGAGCCTTGCTCCTTTTTAAAACAAACAATCAAACAAAACAAGAAGAGCACTCGGTACAGCGCATACCTCCGCCAGGCTGAACAGTTTACACTTTCTATCCCACTGATAGCTGGATCTACAACTAGATCTGAACCAAAATCTCATCAGCTTGTTATTGTCACCTAACCAATGCATCCACCAAGTGTTGTCATCATCCATTCACACTTATTTGAGATATCGTGCTACATATCGTTTTTGGCCCCATCTCTCAATGGTGAAGAAACAAATTTCTTGTATCCAGATCCGGATGTTCACCAAAATATAATCGATTCGTCCTTGTCACATACCCAACCTGTCCACAAAATTTTATCCGAATATTTTGATAACCTTTTGAGATACACTGCTCACAGACAGACAGACAGACAGACAGACAGACAGACAGCATGGGTGAAAACAACCTCTGCTCATCTTCATTGGTGAAAGTAACGAGATTCCACACCAAATGAAAAATTGGTTTCATCAGCTTCAACCACAAGCTGGGTCACCTAATCAGCAACCACATTGTTGCTGACAAGCCATTTGGTTCTGCCAAGACTGCATTTCAGAAAACTGTCCAGATATTTATACAGGTTGTAGGCAGGTGCTCATAAAACATGATGGGATGAAGTAAGATGTTATGTTGTGTGTCAAGATAAAAAAAATTTCAGCTCCCATTGCAATGCCCTGCACCATCCTCTCGTTGATTCCCCCCAAACGAGAGCAACAGGTTTCCAGTCTGACTGTTATTGTTATGACCTGCCATTTGTGATCTGACTTACAAATTTCAGGTAACAGCTGTGACCCTTTTGATTGAAATCTAGAAATGGAGGGAATAATTTGCATTCAAAACAGCAACATTCTCAGACATTCGAACAGAAATTTATAAAAAAATGTCAGGACTCCAAAGTAAACAGTCATGGCAGTTGAAAGCTAGATGTTGTGGTATTTGTGGATAAGCATTAGTAAATGCCTAAAAATGAATGATTAAAATTGACGGTTACATGTTATAAGTTTGCTGTAGTATGAATCGGTGAATTGTAACAATAAACTGCTTGATGTAATGAGCTAATTTTGACAGTGGATCGCAGTATCGTACTGTAAACTGCCCTTGTGAGATTTGTGAAGATGCCGGCACATTCTCAGATGAATCTTCCAGTACGGACAAGAATCGCAGTTACTGGAAGGCATGGGATCGTTCTGTGATACCATATATACCCGCTGTAGAGAGAGGGAAAAATCCACGAGGTGTAGAGAGATGGGTGACGTGATGAGACGTGTGTATCCATCGTCCCCGTGCTTGATTTAACTCTGATGAGTGAACGAGGTGTTAATGTGTGGAGCCGATGATAATCAGGTTGGTGAAAACTTATTTGAGATTGTGTTTCGGGAAAGAGTTCCTTTGAGCTCTTTAATCACCTGGACGGGCCAGCGTACGAGAGAGAACACCGCGACAAGACTCGATCGTTCAACAGCCCTGGTGGACGAGGTGAACAAGCGTAAGTTGAGCCGGCAGGACAGGGACACTGGGTGGGAACAACTCAACGTGGGAATCGGAGTTGGACAATGCATTATCTGAAAGGGTGAACTTCCTCATTTGACTTTGTATCTGTTTATTTGAATTACAAGTTTCAGAAACGTTACACCGTTGATGTGGTCACTGTAACGTCACTCAGAAGTCACAGACCCCAACTGACAAAGATCCATTTGATTGGTAGCCGACCGGTACGATCGTTCATACTCGTAAAGCGCAAACCTTGGGTTGCAGTCCTTAGAGAATGAGATGGGTTCGGCACCACGGACAACATACGTACACCAAAGGGAAGGAAACCCCAAGAGGTGTATACCCCAACAAGTCAGATGATTCCAAAATGTAAAGGACAACAAGATGTATTGAAGTTGGTCATTGCTAAGAACGTCAGCAACTATCAATCGAACTATAACCCTAATTGGTTTGGGGATAAAAGAGGGAGACAGTGAAAGTGAAAGGGAATGCAACAGCAAATATCACAAGCAGTCATACCAGGTTGTTTTCCTTACCCAGTTCTCCTTGAATGATATCGGTGCGGTCACAGCCATCCACAATGAAACATGGATTTTTACAGATCTCCTGCAGAAAAAAAATGCAAGAGGAATGCAGGCAAAATCATGTCAAAGGAAGATTGAAGTTTAATTACGGAGGAAATGTACCCAGTCTACAAGATGAACTCAAAAGCATATCAAACTGCAAAACCAGTCTGCATATACATTGTATTCAAACTTAACTTGACGAAAACAACAGGTAAAAAAAAATAAAAAGTACAATTTATCAATTAGTGTCCTCAATATTCTCATGATAAAGCTTTGTTGAAAATTTGATCGCAAAAGCTAAAATAGTAAATAAAGAAACCTGGAAGCGATTACAAAAACCGGCCGCGTCACGCTATGCGGCGGACGGACTATTATGGCCTATTTGTACTTACTTGACTTTGCTCTTTGATATTTTGACCCAATCTATCTTATTGTAATGGAGCAAATGTATATGGTTATGTCTGCATACTTGTGACCAAAAGTCTTCTTCTTCAATATTCTTTCACAATTCCACCATGTTATACATACATATTATATATATATATATATATATATATATATATATATATATATATCTATATATATTGTTACGGTTCTCGGAACCTTATGCATACAACATACAGTTGTTGTGAGTCAGTTATTTCATTAATATACGTGTAGTTAGGTCCCTACCTTTTGTCTAGTGGAAGATGAGGGAGTGTGTTGCGATGGGCTATAGTTAGGATTAATAAATCATTTTTTCCCTTTTATTTTATTAAATCATTTTCCCCTGCATTCCACTTCCCACTCTTCCTCATTTATTTTCTGAGGTGAATTGCCTCGCACCCTCGTCTCGCTTACCATAGCGTACCACCGACTACCCACTGTATCCGGAGTCGCGTTTTCTGAGGCAGAATCCCGAAGTTCGCTATGAAAGCCGCATCGGCTTCCACCTTTCCAAACCCAGACACGCACGGCGTGGGCGGGCCAGACCGGAGTCTGGCCGAAACCCGCCCAGAGGGGTGGACCACATGAAGGCCCGGTCCAATCGGATGCTCGGATCGGACGATGACATCGGTTCGCCTGGCTCCTCCCCGAGCTCCGTGATCTATAAAGTACGGAGCATTCCTCAGAGTCGAGTGGGAAGTTGGTTGGCGAAGTTGGGGTCGTTGGAGAGGTTGAAGAGAATTGCAGTTTGGAGAGGTTGAAGAGAATTGTTGTGAAAGTGTTCCTGCTGCCTGGCTCTGCC
>CM068961.1:110816314-110826787 GCA_035128595.1 Eptatretus atami | reverse complement strand
GAGAGATGTTAAACGGTTCAGGGAAATAAGTTGTTTAATTACTTCTGGTTAAAACTCAATGTGGCTGCCCACTGAATGTGGACTGATGAGATAAATTGTAATAAAATATTTTGTCGAACAGTAGTGGATCAATCAACTGAAAGTCTTGAACGAAAGCTAGCGGTTTTCCAGAGAATTTTTTTTTTTTTAAATATGATAGACTCGGCATTGGGAATGTTGGTTGAAATTTAACATCATAGGGTCACATGGTCTCGCAAGCCATGTTGGACAAGCCTTGCTGATCATGCCGAAAACTCCAAAGACGTGATCGCCACCATTCTGAATTTGATTTGATAAAGATGGCTCGTGGGTTCGATGTCATGATCGAAGGCGGGGCGGCATGTTTTTTTTTTTTTCACCATCGAAATTTCACAAAATTTTTCACGATGGTTGCGATAACTCGACAGAATGTTTTGTGATAACTATCATCATAAGTCCGTGGGTGGTCAGCCTAGTTGGAATATAAAAGGAAAAACTTTGGACCTCTATCTCCCAAACCGCGTCCATGGGAAAAATTGAAATCTGCAACATGTGAAGTACTCCCCATGGGAAAGAAAAGGTGATTTTTTGATGATTCGTATGCGGTTTCCTTATGACGTTCAATAATTTCATGTCAACGCTTTATCTGATCAGTATGAAAATTGTGAGGGTCATCTAGGGATAAATTGTAATTGGCAAAAAAATTGAGGACATCATGGTCATGTGGTTTCGCACTCATCGTGTGTTTTTTTAAACAAAAAACGTGTCAAAAATCTTCTTTTCCGTAATGCTGAAAAGATCGTGCGAAACTTTACAGGTATGAAGCACCTATCCATGAGGAACCAAAAAGCTCTCCACCTATAACTTCAGTAGGTCACATGTGTTGGTAGCTATGATTTTTTTTTGAAAAATAATAACATTTAAAATGTTTCTGGCGAAAAGGCTGACAGCTGCGAGGGAAACTCACTGAACATGTTCTTCCGCAAGCTTGCAGATACCAGATGTTCACAAATAAGTAAATAGGTTACATGGTGGCAGCCATATTGGTTTTGAACGAAATTCTTTAAAAACAAGCTCAAATGAACTAAGATCCTCGTCCTCTTAATGATGACGTCATAAAAACGAACATGAACGTACAATTGTGATGTATCAGTTGCGATCAATTATCTTGCTAATGCCCGGACTTGATTCCCGCAAACAAAATTCAAACAGCTTGCTATTTCGAGATAAGTGGTATTATGCGATTTCGATTACGGCGATATTATTGAGTCCAACGTTTTTTTCTTGGAAGAATTTCCAAAATGCGGAGATGGACTGCCTGCGGCGTGGGCTTTCTGCATATAATGGCAGTTTCACGAAGACCCGATGAAACTCTGGGTTGTGAAACAAAAAATGTCAAAAAAGATAGATGACGTCATAAAAAATTGATATGACGTCATAAGTGATGTATGCATATGTGTGGTAATTCATCTCTGCTAATCCCTGTTCGATTTCCCGCTAACCAGAATTCAAAAGTTTGCCTAGTTCGGAGGAATAATTTTTAGGCGATTTCCAATTAGCGGAATGTTTGTGAACGTCATTACTTTTTTCTAGGAGGAGATTCTTCAAAAACGGAGATGGTACTGTCTGCGCAGAATTTACATATTATACGCGCAGTTTCAGGAAGTTTTGATGAATACTGTAGGCTGTGAACAAAAAAGTCCAACAGAAGAGATGAAGAACAATAACGTGATAGCTTGAATCCTCCACGAGGATCTAAAAATCTGTTTCTGAATCACTTCACAATCAATGTGAAATGTCACAGTTATGAGTTGAGTAGACATGTGGAATATATGTTTTAAATTTCAAACTTGATCAGATGCATAGTCTGGCAGCAGTAATTATTTATTTTTTTTAAATTCGGTTCAGGATTTAATCAAATTGGTACAAGTATATAATGATGTAATAATGTGGGCGAGCACAATTCTGGCGACATCGTAGACGTCGAGGTTGTGTTAGTTTTTGTTTATTATGGGTTGGTTAATGAATGTAATATCAGCTCATTTAAATTGATTTGTATTTGCTTCTTTGAACATGTTTTTACCTTCCACAATTGATTATCTGGTCCATTTAAAGATTCTTACGAAAGTTATCCTGTTCACTTTTAAAATGTTTTCATGTACGTATTGAATAGGCAATAAATAAGGAATATCATACAAGCATTGGGGACTATCTTCCGAGAGTGGCAAGAGTCTAATTAAAGACTTTCTAAATGAGGGAAGTTAAAACTTGACTAACTGCGGGGTAGACAAGCACGGAGTGAGGGGTCGGTGTAATGCAAGTTCTCCAATCACTCTTACGAAACGTTGTTGAGCAAACAATTTTTTTCCGCGTCGAAAAAGAACTGGTTAAATAATATTGTCTTTTATTCCATTCGATCAAGAGCAGAGTTCAGACAGTTAAGTAACAGATTTTTTCCAGATTTGCAAAAACATGCCAAGTATGTAAACCCTGAAGTTTGTTTGGATTTTGAATCTGAGTCCTTTAATTTACACACAAAGTACCTGTTGGCGACGTGTAGTTTAGGCCTAGCACATTGGTCTGTTTTATAAGAGTCATTTTGCATCCATGACTTAATGCAAGCGATTATATTAGCTGGCTTGGTGTTTGTAACATATATAGCTGACAGTTACGGCTTTGCTTCAGCAGGATGGGCATTCGTTGTTTTAAGACTGGAATAAACCCCTGTTTTAGCGACTTTTTTTGTGAGCACTGTGATGCTCCGCCGTGCTGTTTTATATTCTTTAAACTGAAGTGTGTGGAAATAATATTCTGGAAAAGGCTTTATGAGGAGGAAGTTACATGCTGTGGATTTTCTCAAGTGCGGGAATTGTAGATATGTGGTAGAATTTTAAATTCTCACGAAAACTTCTGATATTGTAAGAATAAAAATCACCGTGAGATGTAATGTTTAGCATGCTATGTAAAAACAATGAGTGTTTAAGAAACTTCTACAATACTGATATCAATTTCCTTTTTTATATTAGTTCTTAAATTGTGGAATCAAAGCGAGATATTGAATGGGCAAGAGGCCTTTTAGTGTCGTCTTTGCTCAAAAGTTGTCAACTATTAACTTTCGTTGACTTCATCCCAAGATCAAACAGGAAAATGATCCGATATGTTTTGGTTCTTCGACAAATTGTTTATCTTACAGTTTTGGAGTATAAGTGAAAAAGAAGAGCAGAAGGATGCCATATACCTCAACATAACACAAGCTTCCAGCAGCCAAGGGAAGGACCGCAACCCTCCAAACCGCTCATTCAGGTAAACCCACGGGTAACAGCCATTGTAAACCGCAGTGGCAGGCCGCTTGTTTCTAGCAAGGGCAAAAAGCTTCCATCAGCTATGCAAGAGTGTGTTCGAACAGGTGTGTGCTCTTGAAGACCAGACTTTCGCTCTACGCATCCTCCGTTTTCTACAGCCAGTCATGCCCATGCGCCTGGAATGGAAGGAGGCCTTCCGTAAGTGACATTGCATGCATCTTGCTGTTTCTGTGTTTCATGATAATGGTTTATTCAAAAGTAAACAATTTTGGCAGCAAAAGTCCCCCCCCCCCCCTTCCCGCCCCACCCCACGATTGCTAGCTTATGAGATTTTTAGCCACTGGTAGGCCCACATCTTTACTTTGGACCACAAACTCATTGATGATATAACGAAGGAAAAACATGATTTGTTACCTGATCTGATACTACACGTGAGTTTACCTTATATCTCATCCAAAAACAATATATGGTATGAATAAAGTTTTGCAAGTTGGGGATTGATCCATTGTAATAAAGTATTAAATTGCACAGCCAACCAAAATGAATAAAATTCGATTCAGCTCGCACCTTATTTAAACACAAACAGAGCGGAGCCGACGCAAATCTCAGGCAACTTCTTCGGTCGTGGACAGCACGAACTTCCTCAAAGCTCGCCCACCGCATGTGAAGCAAATCGAGTGTGTGGCCTACGTTATTTTTGCCTTGTGTTAATCCTCTTCCGGTCGCAACACACTTGGATTTGTCAGAGTGGAAAACAAAATCATACTTCTCTCCCCTGTTTGTTACGCTAATCATCCTTGAATCGTTGTCTGCTTCCTTTGTCATCTTGCCTTCCCTGATGAATCATGGTTAAAATAAGTATGTTATTAAACCTTGGCAACTATATGGGCGTAGCATTGTACATCGTGGGTTAGTTCCTCCTTGGTGATTGATGTGGTCACGTGGTCCCGTTTAGCGGGGTTGGAATGTGGGTGGAGCGAGTCATGCTTCGGTGAGATTGTGTGAAATGTATATTATATATATATTAGAGGAGAGAGACAGAGAGAGACAGAGAAAGATGTAATGGAGCGTGGCAAATCACACACATACACAGACACAGATCACAGACGTAATGACGAGAGCAAACATGGCCGCTGAGCTTGGATGAAGTGCTTTCACTTCCTGGGACTCTGGGTACTGCGTACTCTGCGTACGCAGTGACATTCCCAGCAATAGCAGCCACTTGTCTCACTGCACTCCGAGAGGGCATTTCATAAGGAGGAATTTCCTCCCTCCCCATGGAGCCCATCTATAGGGATTGTCCTGTGCTGTATCCTTTTAAATGTGGACGTCAAGAAAGAACCAACACTACCATTGTGTACGATTCCACCAGGATGAAGTTTTGACGCACCCGACTTCACCCAAACTCATAGCGGACATTCTATCCATTACACCACGAGTCGGTTGTACAAAACAGCATGTAGTTTGAAACAAAATGCCAACCAGTATCAATTTACTTCTGCTGGCATTATTGCTTTCCTCATTCAATTTCCCTCTTTTCAAGATAATAAAAGACAAATAATTCTTCTGCCGATACGTTACATAAATTGGAATGATTGCAAAGACACCCTCTCACTCTATCGAAGTGCAGCCTGTGGCTGCTCTGTTGCATCATTCGTTGGGACGGCAGTTTGCGCTGATGTGGAATCAAAAAATTCAAATCAAAAATGTGCCGCCCTTACGCAAGTAGCACTGGTACTCATTTTGCCGACCTCGAAGATGACAGGCCTGATCAACCTCTGGTGTGTATTAATTCAGTGGCCAACAGGGCTTGACTCAGGGACCCTGGGATCCCCAAGCCGCCACCCACCAACGCACTAAGCCAACACCAGGCTACGCAAAAGACACCAAAAAGACGAGACAACTCGATCACAAAGTAAAGTGGCCATAGATGATGAAAATAATTTATCAAAATCAAGCTAAATGCATTTGACAGCCTTTTACTTGTCAAGCAACAGTCAAGCAAGGAAGCAGCACAATACCATTTTTTAGCTCGGCTGTTCGAGAACGAGAGCTATATGCGATACTCCGGCTCCCGTGAGCGTCAAGCGTCAGCGTGAAATGTTTAAAGTTTTTGGTTCTGCAAGTTATTAGAAGCTTGCCATTTCATTAATATGGTACTAGGATGCGATGTTTGCATGGAGGTTTCCTTTGGGGTTAGATTAATTATTGATGTAGTGAAGTTGCAATAAAAATATTTCAAAGTTTTAAATTTTGGACGCTTTTTTGAACTTAACTTTTTTGTAGCACCTCAACATTAAAAGTTTTTTGGTGGCAGTTATTTAGAAGCTTGCCATTCATTATATGTGTACCTGGATGCTGATTATTTGGCAATGGAGGTTCCTGGGTATACCTATGGTGTAGTGAAGTTGAAATAAAAAATAATTTCAAATGTTTTAATTTTTGACTCTGTTTTGACTTAAACTTTTTTTTGTAGCACATCAAATTAAAGTTTTGGTGCAAGTTATTTAGAAGCTTGCCATTCCATTAAATGTTACTAAGATGCTGATTATTTGGCATGGGAGGGTTCCTTTTGGGGATACTTATTGGTGTAGTGAAGTTGGCAATTAAAAAATAATTTCAAAGTTTAAATTTTTGACCTTTTTGAACTTAACTTTTTTGTAGCACATCAACGTTAAAGCTTTTGTGCAAGTTATTTTTTAGAAGCTTGCCATTCATTTAATATGTGTACTAGGATGCTGATATTTGGCATGGAGTTCCTTTGGGGTATACTATTGTGTATGAAGTTGAAATAACAAATATTTAAAAAATTTTTTTTAATTTCAACCTTAAGATGGTGTCAAAGCCACCCATGAATCGCCTTTTATCTAGACGCTTGCCATTCATTTAATATGTGTACTAGTTACTGATTACAATATACAAATACAATATTGCTTTAAAATTATTTGGATCAGACTTCGCTGCATGCTTTATAAAAAATATTATTAGACATATTTTTTAAACGATAATGTATAAACAGCGAGCATTGGGTGGCTTTGACACCAACTCTCTGGTTAAGTATATGTAATGACTACGCCAGGTTTGAACCACTAGACTCAGAGCAGATGCTCTAACCATTACACCACCAAGGCTGGTTATGTTCTTTTTTGGTAATATACCCCATCTCTCGACATGAAAACAATTAGTTTGTTGGACAAATATATTTTTATATATATATATATATATTATTATATTATATATATACACACTCGAAGTGCACTGCAGAACATGCACAAGCAAATCCATTTTTGAGGAAAACCTTGAGCTGGCTACACTTGTACATTTTCCTCCAGTGATTTAGCAACTTGGTCAACGTGTCCGAAGGCAGTGGTTACATCAGTATCGTGTGATTTTTCAATGTACAATGTGCAAAGATCGGAGATGATGATGATGTTTGCTGCGATCTTGTGAAGTAGGTGATTCAGTGACCTATTATAATCATTCCTGTTAGTGTGTGCAAACATTGTTCTTGTGTTGAACCACCATAACCAGCTGTCCTGTGTGAAAAGCTTGTCGTAATATGGGAAAAAATTCTCATGTTTATCCAGTGTTTTAGTGTCGAAATTGAGTGGTTTTTTGTCAGATTTTATTTTTATTGGCTCCTTTTTGTTTTTCCCAATTTGTGAAACTTATTTGGGGCTTTATTGTACAGATTTGGTTTGCACTGAAGCAAAATTAAAGTAAATTTTTTTACTTTTTTTTTATTTCCTCGTTTAGAATAACTTGGCAAAGTTTGACAAAACTCCGTGCTGGTTGTGGTCGTTGCACATTGAATAAAATATATATTTCGAAGATAAACTTTTTCTCGTTTGCATGATTTTGTTATTTTGTAAGTTGTGCTCAATATCCCTGTACTTGCAAGTTATCATTTTCCCTTTTGATACGGTTCTGCACAACCAACTGTTGTGTGATATAATTTAAGGAAGTAATTGGTTGAGATCATAGTTACACTGCTTGAATCTGAACACGCTAAACCTCTAGTTGGAATCGAGATTTGGAACCTGGACCACCTCTGGTTCCTTGAACTTTGACAGACCCAATTTCTTTGTATGGACATGTTAATGTAATAAGAGAACATGTGTCTGGATTGTCTGTTTGTGTCTGGACAGAGTAACCATACACTTGTTGGACTTGTACATTCAACTGACGTGCTTCCAATTCCTTCTGCTGGATTATGCAACTGCACGGCATTACAGATGTTTCGTATTTAATTGCAGATGCACGGGGTCCAAAGGGTGTAGTTATTCGATATATGCTCGTTCACTCATCCGAACTGCAAAAGTGAATTTGTATATTTGTTTATATATGCTTCAAAAACTTAAAAAAAAAAACTGCTGGACAAAATCCAACCAAATTTTGTAGGTTGTCTGAGAGTACCCAAGTATGGTTTCTGTCAGGATAGCATATCTGGGAGAGGGGTTTCAAGGTTGGGGTTGAGGGGGTGGGGGGGGTGGAAGACCCTAATTCTCTCTAAGTAAATGTGTATCTATTGCACCAACTGGTGATAGCCAGTATTACAAATCATCATCTTGTCCAATAAATGCAAAATATATAATTCACCTCGAAAGAAAGTTCAAACTACTTCAATATGCATTACGTGATGTTGAAATCTGAGTGAGAATAATTCGAAATTTTCAAAATGTTTCATTTCATTCATTTTCAGCGGAGTTCAAACCAAAGCATTCAACACTGAGCTTCGCAGCAAAGCGGAAGTGTTTTTGCTCACACCATATTTAAGCAGCAAGGATGGCTGATGAAGATGATGTTAGCTGACTTCCAAGTAGACGGAAGATGACCTCGGGCAATGAATAGAGTGAATAGAGCAGAATGTTTGAAGTGCAATGCCTCTTTAATTAAAACCCGTCTGCGAAGCGACTTATAAAAATGCCTCGTAAGTTATAATGTTGGTATTACATAATGTAACCAGACTCGATGATGTAATGGTTATAGCGTCCATCTGAGGCTGTGAGGTCAGTGGTTGAAATCCCAGCCAAGTCGTACCAAAGACTTAAAAAAATGGTACGTGCTGCTTCCTTGCTTGATGTTCAGCATTTAAGGATAGAGCATGATAAACAACCCTGGAAGGCAATGGCAAACTACCCCATGTAACCCTTGCGAAACTGCTTTGCAGCAACAACACTCTTAAAGAGTATGTACATCAAAATCCAAAATAATATATAGTGTTAACACATGTATGAGAGATTTACTAAATAGGATGCATAGCATGCAAGTACTGAAAATGAATTATAATGTATATTATGCAATCTGAAATGATTTAAAATAAATTATTCAAATATATATGAAAGGTAAGTACTATGAGGAACCATTTGTAGCCCAAACATGTTTAACGCTGTGCATGAGCAACACAATACATCCATCCATCCATTGGGACCATACTCTGTGCAGAGTGTTGCTGTGCCTCAGCAGTCTCACACACTTGTCCATCTTCTCTTCCACGGTTCGATGCACCCCCGGAAGGCTTCTCCTGAATCCTCCGGAGCTCTGTCATCACGGCTCTTTTGATGGCCTCCACATCAGGAAATCAGGTCCCTTGAGCTTGGGGAATGGGAAAAAATCACAAGGGGCCAATTCTGGTGAATACGGAGGTTGCTCCAGAGTTGGTACGTTCCTTTCCGCCAGAAACTGTCGGATGCTCAGGGCACTGTGAGCAGGGGCGTTGTCATGGTGGAGCACCCAGGCGTTTTTCTCACACAGATCCCTCCTCTTGTCCCAGATGATCTCATGAGGCGTCGGAGGATTTCCTTGTACACGTATTGATTCACTGTTTGACCCTGTGGTAGAAACTCGAAGGGACAGATGCCCTTGATGGTCAAAAAACACTATGAGCATCACCTTGACCTTTGACTTCGACATCCTTGCTTTCATCGCCAGTAATGACTCTCTCGAGCAGGTCTGGATCGTCCTTGAGGCACTCGATAATGTCTTGACAGACAGTGACTCTTTGCTGTTTCTGGTCCTCGGAACAACAGCTTGGGACATCTTTGCGCACCTTGCGCATTTCGAGATTTTCAGTGATGATGCTCCAGACAGTGTCCTTGGTGATGGAAAGTTCTCAGCAATCATCCGCACCGTGAGTCGACGATCTGCGCTGCCCATCTGCTTCACACGCTCGATGTTGTCCACCGTTCTGCTCGTTGAAGTCTTCCAGACCGGTGGATCGTCTTCAACCTTCTCCGTCCCTCTTTGAACCTCTTGTGCCATTCAAATGCACGTGTACGTGACATCGTTTCTTCCCCATAGACTTGCTGCAGCATTGCGAAGGCTTTGGAAGGTGTTTGCCAAGCTTGGCAAGACTTCAGATTGGCTCTCTGCTCACGACTCATAGCGAGACGACTCAGACTAGACGTGTAAAGAACCACCTGTAAAAAATCACACAATGAGCGCAGTCAACCATCACCAATCATATATATTGCTGGAATGTTGCGAAAGACTGTGACGCAACCCGTTCATGCAACATTCCAGCAATATATATGATTGGTGATGGTTGACTGCGCTCATTGTGTGATTTTTTACAGGTGGTTCTTTACACGTCTAGTCTGAGTCGTCTCGCTATGAGTCGTGAGCAGAGAGCCAATCTGAAGTTTCTTGCCAAGCTTGGCCAAACACTTCCAAAGCCTTCGCAATGCTGCAGCAAGTCTATGGGGAAGAAACGATGTCACGTACACGTGCATTTGAATGGCACAAGAGGTTCAAAGAGGACGGGAGGAGGTTGAAGACGATCCACGGTCTGGAAGACTTCAACGAGCAAACGGTGGACAACATCGAGCGTGTGAAGCAGATGGCACGCGCAGATCGTCGACTCACGGTGCGGATGATTGCTGAGGACTTTCCATCACCAAGGACACTGTCTGGAGCATCATCACTGAAAATCTCGAAATGCGCAAGGTGTGCGCAAAGATGTTCCCAAGCTGTTTTCCGAGGACCAGAAACAGCAAAGGAGTCACTGTCTGTCAAGACATTATCGAGTGCCTCAAGGACGATCCAGACCTGCTCGAGAGAGTCATTACTGGCGATGAAAGCAAGGATGTCGAAGTCAAAGGTCAAGGTGATGCTCATAGTGTTTTTTGACATCAAGGGCATCGTCCCCTTCGAG
>CM068961.1:110805964-110816304 GCA_035128595.1 Eptatretus atami | reverse complement strand
AGGGTCAAACAGTGAATCAATACGTGTACAAGGAAATCCTCCGACGCCTCATGAGATCAGTCTGGGACAAGAGGAGGGATCTGTGTGAGAAAAACGCCTGGGTGCTCCACCATGACAACGCCCCTGCTCACAGTGCCCTGAGCATCCGACAGTTTCTGGCGGAAAGGAACGTACCAACTCTGGAGCAACCTCCGTATTCACCAGAATTGGCCCCTTGTGATTTTTTCCCATTCCCCAAGCTCAAGGGGACCTGATTTCCTGATGTGGAGGCCATCAAAAGAGCCGTGATGACAGAGCTCCGGAGGATTCCAGGAGAAGCCTTCCGGGGGTGCATCGAACCGTGGAAGAAGAAGATGGACAAGTGTGTGAGACTGCTGAGGCAGCAGCAACACTCTGCACAGAGTATGGTCCCAATGGATGGATGGATGTATTGTGTTGCTCATGCACAGCGTTAAAACATGTTTGGGCTACAAATGGTTCCTCATAGTACTTACCTTTCATATATATTTGAATAATTTATTTTTAAATCATTTCAGATTGCATAATATACATTATAATTCATTTTCAGTACTTTGCATGCTATGCATCCTATTTAGTAAATCTCTCATACCATGTGTTAACACTATATATTATTTTGGATTTTGATGTACCATACTCTTTAAAGAGTGTTGTTGCTGCCATCTTTTGTTGGACATCTTTTGATTTGATTTTGATTCCACATCAGCGGCAAAAGCTGCGTCCCAACGAATGATGCAACCAGCAGCCACAGGCTGCACTCGATAGAGTGAGAGGTGTCTTTTGCAATCATTCCAATTTATGTAAACGTATCGCAGTAAGAATTTATTTGTCTTTTATTATCTTGAAAAAGAGGAAATTGAATGAGGAAAGCAATAATGGCAGAGTAAATGATACTGTTTGGCATTTTGTTCAAACTACATGCTTGTTTTGTACAACCAGACTCGGTGGTGTAATGGATAGAATGTCCGCTATGAGTTTGGGAAGTCGGTGGTTCAAACTTCAATCCCTGGTGGAATCGTACCAAATGGTATGTGTTGGTTCCTTTCTTGACGTCCAGCATTTAAAAGGATACAGCACAGACAATCCCTATAGATGGGCTTCCATGGGGAGGAGGAAATTCCTCCTTATGAAATGCCCCTCTGAGTGCAGTGAGACAAGTGGTGCTATTGCTGGGATGTCACTGGTACCCAGAGTACCAGTACCCAGAGTACCCCAGGAAGTGACAGCACTTCATCCAAGCTCAGCGGCCATGTTTGTCTCGTCATTACGTCTGTGTGTGTCTGTGTATGTGTGTGATTTGCAGCTCCATTACAGTTCTTTTCTCTGTCTCTCTCTGTCTCTCTCTCTCTAATATATATATACATATACATTTCACACAATCTTCACCGAGGCAGACTCGCTCCACCCACATTCCAACCCCGCCTACAACGGGACCACGTGACCACATCACATCACCAAGGAGGACTAACCCAGATGTACAATGCACGCCCAATAAGTTGCCAAGTTTTAATACACATACTTATTTTACCAGATCATGCAGGAAGCAGATGCAAAGGAAGCAGACAATCGATCAAGGATGATTAGCGTTAACAACAGGGAGAGAAGTAATGATTTTGTTTTCCACTCTGACATCAGTGTGTTGGACCGGAAGAGGATTAACACAAGGCAAAATAACGTAGGCCACACACTCGATTGTTCACTGGGCTTTGAGGAAGTTCGTGTGTCACGAACGAAAGGTTGCCTTGAGATTTGGTCGGCTCATGCTCGTTTGTGTTAAAATAAGTGCGAGCTTGATCGAGTTTTATCATTTTGGTTGGCTGTGCAATTTAATAATTACAATGGATCATCCCAACTGCAAAAACCTTATTTCATACATATATATGTTTCTTTGGATGAGTATAAGGTTAAACTCACGTGTTAGTATCAGATCAGGTAAACAAATCATGTTTTTCTTCGGTTATATCATCAATGAGTTTGTGGTCAAAGTAAAGATTGTGGGCCATACCCAGTGGGCTAAAATCTCATAAGCTAGCAATCGTGGGGTGGGGCGGGAAGGGGGGGGGGGACTTTGCTGCCAAAATTGTTACTTTTGAATAAAACCATTATCATGAAACAACAGCAAGAATCATGCAATGTCACTTACGGAAGGCCTCTTCCATTCCAGGCGCATGGGCAGTGACTGGCTGTAGAAAACGGAGGATGGTATAGCAGGAAAGTCTGGGTCTTCAAAGAGCACACCCTGTTCGACACACTCTTTGCATAGCTGATGGAAGCTTTTGCCCTTGCTAGAAACAAGGCCTGCACTGCGGTTTACAATGGCGTTACCCGTGGGTTTACCATGAATGAGCGGTTTGGAGGGTTTGGGTCCTTCCCTTGGCTGTGGAAGCTTGTGTATGTTGAAGGTATATGGCATCCTTCTGCTCTTCTTTTTCACTTATACTCCAAAACTGTACAGATAAACAATTTGTCGAAGAAACAAAACCATTCGGATCATTTTCCTGTTGATCTTGGGATGAAGTCATACGAAAAGTTAATATTGACAACTTTTGAGCAAAAGACGACACTAAAAGGACCTCCTTGCCCAAATCAATAGTCGCTTTTGATTCCACAATTTAGAACTATAAAAAAAGGAAATTGATATCAGTATTGTAGAAGTTTACTTAAACACTCATTGTTTTACATAGCATGCTAAACATTAACATCTCACGGTGATTTTATTCTTACAATATCAGAAGTTTTCATGAGAATTTAAAATTTCTACACACATATCAATTCCGCACATGATGAAAATCCACAGCATGTAACTTCCTCCTCATAAAGCCTTTTCCAGAATATTATATTCACACACACTTCAGTTTAAAGAATAATAAAACAGCACGGCGGAGCATCACAGTGCTCACAAAAAAAGTCGCTAAACAGGGGTTCTAATTCCAGTCTTAAAACCAACGAATGCCCATCCTGCTGAAGCAAAGCAGTAACTGTCAGCTATATATGTTACAAACACCAAGCCAGCTATATAATCTGCTTGCATTAAGTCATGGATGCCAAATGACTCTTTAAAAACGAGACCAATGTGCTGGCTAAACTACACGTCCCAACAGGTACTTTGTGTGTAAAAATTAAAGGACTCAAGATCAAATCCAAACAAACTTTCAGGGTTTACATACTTGGCATGTTTTGCAAATCTGGAAGAAAATCTGTTACTTACTGTCTGAGACTTCTGCTCTTGATCGAATGAATGACAATATTAATTTAACCAGTCTTTTTCGACCGGAAAAAAAATTGTTTGCTCAACAACTGTTTCGTAAGAGTGATGGAGAACTTGCATACACCGACCCCTCTACTCCGTGCTGTTCTACCCCCGAGTTAAGTCAAGTTTAAACTTCCCTATTTAGAAAGTCTTTAATTAGACTCTTGGCCACTCTCGGAAGGATAGTCCCCAATGCTTTGATATGATATTCCTTATTTATTGCCATTCAATACGTACAATGAAAACATTTTAAAAGTGAACAGGATAACTTTCGTAAGAATCTTTACAATGACCAGATAATCAATTGTGGAAGGTAAAAACATGTTCAAAAGAAGCAAAATAACAACATCCAATTAAATGAAGCTGATATTACATATCATTAACAACCACATAATAAACAAAAAACTAGAACGACAACCTTCGACGTCACGATGTCGCCAGATGTGCCTCCGCCCACATTATTACATCATTATAATACTTGTACCAAGTTTGATTTAAATTCCTGAACCGAGATTAAAAAAAATAAATAATTCTGGCTGCCAGACTATGCATCTGATCAGGTTGAAATTTAAAACATATATTCCACATGTCTACTCAATCATAACTGTGACATTTCACATTGATTGATGAAGTGATTCAAGAGAAAGTTTTAGATCCTCGTGGAGGATCTCTAAGTCTTACTCACGTTATTGTTCTTCATCCTCTTCTTGTGGACTTTTTTGTTTCACAGCCTACAGTTTTCATCAAACTTCCTGAAACTTGGCGTATATATGTAAAAATACCCTGCGCAGACAGTAACCATCTCCGATTTTGAAAATTCCTCCTAGAAAAAAAGTATGACGTCAAAACATCTCCCTAATGGAAATCGCCTAAAAAATTATCCCGAAACTAGGCAAGCTTTTTGAATTCTGTTTGCGGGAATCGAACAGGGCATTAGCAGAGATGAATTACCACACATATGATACATCACTATGACGTCATATCAATTTTTTATGACGTCATCCTATTTTTTGACATTTTTTGTTTCACAACCAGAGTTTTCATCGGGTCTTCGTGAAACTTGCCATGTATATGCAGAAAGCCCACACGCAGGCAGTAACCATCTCCGATTTTGGAAATTCTTCCAAGAAAAAAAGTTGACGTCATAATATCGCCGTAATGAAATCGCATATACCATTATCTCCGAAATAGGCAAGCTGTTTGAATTTTGTTTGCAGGGAATCAAGCCGGCATTAGCACAGATAATTGATCGCAAACCTGATACATCACAATGACGTCATGTTCGTTTTTATGACGTCATCATTAAGAGGACGAGGATCTTAGTTCATTTGAGCTTGTTTTTAAAGAATTTCGTTCAAACCAATATGGCTGCCAAACCATGTGACCTATTACTTATTTGTGAACATCCTGGTATCTGCAAGGCTTGGAGAACATGTCAGTGAAGTTTCCCCTCGAGCTGTCAAGCCTTTCTGCAGAACATTTTAAAATGTTTATTTTTCAAAAAAAATCATAGCTACCAAACCATGTGACCTATGACGTTATAGGTGGAGAGCTTTTGGTTCCTCATGGATAGGTGCTCATACCTGTAAAGTTTCGCCACGATCTGTTCAGCCATTACGGAAAAGAAGATTTTTGAAGGTTTTTTTGTAAAAAAAAAAAAACAACAACATGAGTGCCGAACCACATGACCGATGATTGTCTCAATTTTTTTGCCAATTACAATTTATCCTAGATGACCCTCAACAATTTTCATACTGATCGGATAAAGCGTTGACATGAAATTATGACGTATAAGGAAACCGCATACGACATCATCAAAAAAAAAATCACCTTTCTTCCCATGGGGGAGTACTTCACATGTGACAAGTTTCAATTTTTCCATGGAGCGGTTTGGAGATAGAGGTCCAAAGTTTTCCTTTTTTCCAACATGGCTGCCACACCACGTGACTTATGATGTCATAGTTATCACAAAACATTCTGCGATGAGTAATCGCAACCATGGTGAAAATTTTGTGAAATTTCGATGGTGAAAAAAAAAAAAAACATGCCGCCCCGCTTCGATCAGACATCGAACCCACGATGCCATCTTTATCAAATCAAAATTCAGAATGGGTGGCCGATCACGTCTTTGGAGTTTCGCATTGATCAGACAAGGCTTTGTCCAACATGGCTGCGAGACCATGGACCTACGATGTTAAATTTTCAACCAACATTCCCATGCCGAGTCTATCATATTTAAAAAAATTATTTCTCTGAAACCGCTTAGCCTTTCGATTCAAGACTTTTAGTGATGATCCACTACTGTTGCCTACAAAATATTTTATTTAACAATTATCTCATCAGTCACATTCAGTGGCAGCCACATTGGTTTTAAAGAAGTAATTAAACAATTATTTCCCTGAAACCGTTTAACCTATCAATTCTAGACTTTGCAGTTATGATCAACTGCCTTTGCTGCATACATGTGACTTAAAAATGACGTCATCAGTTACGTGGTGTGGCAGCCACATTGGTTTCAAGGAGAATAATAAAAAAAATTATTTTTCGGAAACCGCTGTAGCAATCGATGCGAAACTTTGCAGTTGTGATTCACTGTCCTTGCTTCATGTAATGAAACATATTTGATATGGATCTGTTAAGCAGTTTTTGAGAAAATGGTTTTTTAATTTTCGGTTTTCAAACTAAAATGGCTGCCAAACCATGTGACAAATGGCATTGAAAATATGAACTCTGCCCAAGTTTTGGTGGTGCATCATGTGTGTGTGTGTGAAGTTTCATTTTGATCGGATAGGGTTTGTTTTTCTATCCAATATGGCTGCTAGACCATGTGACCTATGATGTCATAGTTATTAAATTCTATTCAGCATGAATAGTCAATCATTTGTGTGCAGTTTCACTTCGATCTGGAAAGCAGTTCTGGAGAAGAATTTTCTTTTCCTTTTGTTTTTTAAACAATATGGCTGCCAAACCACGTGATGGATGACGTCATAATTTTTTCTTTGTTGAAATATTTCCCTCCATGAAATTTATTAAGATGACATAAGCAGATATAAAGTGAAGAAAAGAAAAGGGATTATATATTTTAAAAAAATTGTTAATAATTATCCTGCCGAAGGAGAGGGTATTGCGTTTGGGTCCGTTTGTTTGTTTGTTTACCTGTCTGTAAAGAACTTTCGTGTTTTTCTCCACAACTGCTTGTCGGATTGAGACAAAATTTGCCAAATAGGTGCGCCGCCTCCTGCAGAATGTTTCTACAAAATTATGACATCGTAGGTCATGTGGTACAGGCCCCATCTTGGAAAAAAACCCAAAAAGCTTTGCACCTCTACATCTCCGAAATCACTCCATGGAAAAAATTGAAACATGGCTCATTCTCAAGTACTTCCCATGGGGAACACGATATGTTAATGATGATGTCATCGGTGCCTTCGTAATGACGTCACTAGTTATAGTAAGAAATCACTAGGACAGTGAGGAACTCTGAGTGCACTCTAAAAATTTAACACACTTTCACTTCAACCTCCTCAAACGGACAAACACTACAAGCCATTCGAGTGTTGCACAAAACTTCCAAGATCGTTGCTGTGTCTATGAAATGTGCACAGTCCATTCATGGCAGAGGGGAAGATTTAGACCTTCAATCTTCACACACTGCGTTTCGGTGTCGTAGTCAAACTTCACAGAGCGCTCTTCTTTCACTGAAAACATAAGACATGGTCGTAAAACGCTATCATTACATGAGCAACATTAAAGCATTACCAGACCATTTACAAATAGCCGTGCCAATTCACCTGCGTGAAGGAGTGTGACTTTAGATGGGCAAGCCTCACCCATGCTCACCAGACTTTCTATGTAGGTTGGGGTGGAAAACTCACCAGACGATGAGTCAAGTCTGCAGAAATCATGCAACCAAAGTGATGGCAAGATTTCCCTTCGACAAAATGGCATCGTGCATTTCCTAAGTCAAATGGCGATGCTTTATCTCTGTGGACAATGTTAATCCAGTAGCTAGATACTCACTTAGCCATAATCGTGCCAGAAGAGTACATGAAGTTGCAGAGTAGGAAACAATTAGATTTCTGGTAAGCAAAAGAATACTCATCATCGGCAAACAGCTGTCCCTTTGCATTTCCCTGTAAGATCAGCAAAGAAGAAACAAAATCGGTTCAAGTGCAGCCAAAACGATCACTGGGCCAGGATATTGATTAGATCAAAAGCATCGAGTTTTTTAAGCAGAAACAAAATATCTTTCACTCCAGATTCAAACTAAGTATCACCGGAATAAATAGTGTCAAGGCCTATACTGACCATTTGAAATTCTTACAGGGGACCATTGGTGGTTGGGGATGGGAGTTTGTAAATTGAATATGAAGAAAAAGAAGGGTGGGGTGTTGAAAAGAGGAGGGAGAAAAGGAAAATGAACTTGGGAGGAAGGATGCAAGAAAGAGAAGGAAGAACATTTTATGGGAGACTCGCAGATGGGGAGGGGGGTATTGAACATGCCACCATTTTTTGTGTAACCAATACGTGGATAACCGCTCGCATCAGCTGGAAAACCCACCAGTGTATTCCTTGCCAAGACAGTCCTTCAGCATCACCTGTTCTACATTTGGATTTCTGGTATCACTTGGGGAAACAGCTCTGATTATCCCTGCCTTTTAAATAAACACTTTAAAACGTCCTTGTATTAAATCTGAAAACATAATTGTGTTACATTTAAAGCTTGGCCAATACTGATCACAAAAATTATATTACATCAATCCCTGGTCAGGTTCATGGCTTTCTATTGTCATGGACCAATTTTGTCTCGTAGAAATACCCCTTCAACATAAAAATATACTCTCCGCCATTAAAAAAAAACACTGAACAGGTATAATTGATAATATAACTGTTGAAAGACTGTTCTAGCATTCATTTGAAGTGCCATTTTGGCATGAGGGATGTGCATTATGCAGAACACCTGAATGCAAGTTTCCTTATTACGTAATTGCCTCATGCAACAATTGCTTAGCAAATGCAACTCATGCACCCTTAGGTTTTAAGATTAAACAACAGCAACAGTTTTAAGATTAAACAATTCCCCTCCGAATACAACCTAAACCCCGATTTGCTTTACCTATAGCTGCCTGGCACTGCGCTGCCTGCTTACCTCCCGTATCTCTTACCACCCCCAGATCCTTATCCTGTGTGACACGCTCCAAAATTACCCCTTGCATCATGTAATCCCTACTTTCATTGTTCTTTCCCATCCCCATCCCCTTACACCTGCTCAGGTTAAATTCCATCTGCTAATCTTTTGCCCAATCTATACAAGTATCAATACTTTCCTGTATCTGATCACTACCCCCTCTGCTATCCACCTTACCACCAAGCTTTGTGCCATCTGCAAATTTGGAAAACCTACTCTTCACCCCATTATCCAAATCGTTGATGTAAATAATGAATAGTAATGGTCCGAGTACTGATCCCTGAGGTATCCCACCACTTGCATCCTCCCAGCAAGACATCCTCCCACTCACAGCCACTCTTTGCTTCCTATCACTAAGCCAGTTTTCAATCCAATTAGCTACCTGACCAACCATTCCACAAGCCCTCACTTTGGCTAACAACCTCCAATGTGGTACCTTATCAAATGCCTTCTTAAAGTCCAGATATACTATGTCCACTGCCTTTCCCTCATCCACCCCAATCAGACACTGCTTCATAGAACTCTAAAAGATTTGTTAAACAGGAACTACCTTTGGTAAACCAATGCTGAATACATTTCATTCGTTTGTATTTATTTAAATGGTTCCTCATCTGGTCCCTAATGAATGTTTCCAACACCTTCCCCACAACTGAAGTCAAACTAACAGGTCTATAGTTTCCCAATTTCTTCTCTGGATCCTTTCTTAAATAATGTGTTACATTTGCTACCTCCAATCCTCGGTACCTGTCCTGACTCCAGTGAACTATTGAAAATATCCGTTAACATCTCGCTTACCTGCTCAGCCACCTCCATCAATACTCTCGTTGCATATTATCTGGACCCGGAGCCTTATCCACTCTTCGATTACCAGCTGTTCCTTTACTTCTCCACTCCAACCTGATCTTTCTGTAAAGCCCTTCCTCACCTCCTTGATAAATACTCTCAGCTATTGGCAATTCTCCTGACTGTTCTTGTGTAAAAGTTGAAGAAAAATACTGTTTAATAGCCTGCCATCTCACCTTCATCACTAACCACTCTCCCGGTGCTATTCCTCAATGGGCCCACACTGGTCCTCACCTGTTCTTTCCCCTGATATACTTAAAGAAAGCCTTGCTATTATTTTAATATTCTGAGCCATGTCCTTCTCATCCTCTCTTTTGGCTTGCAAAGTTATTTCACGTGCTCTGTTTACATCCAATAATTATATAAATCTAATTCCAGTCCTGTATTTTAAACCTAATAAATTCCTTTTGCCTCTCCTTAATAGCATTCCTTATCTCACTGTTCAGCCACCCTGGTCTCTTTCGACATCTAGTTTACACTCATTGGAATGTACTTACTCTGCACTCTACACATTTGGTCCTTGAAGGTTTCCCATTTCTCTGATGCTGATTGTCCTGTTGTTAGAGTCTCCAATCCACATCACCCAATTCTCTCCTCATACCCTCAAAGTTTGCCTTCCTGAATCCAATGCCTTACCCTACTATCCTGAACTCTAACCCTCTCTAGAATCTTGCACACACAATGTTATGGTCACTTGCTCCTAAATGCTCCCCAACCTCCACCTCCTCCACCATATTGAGATCGTTACTAAAAGGAGGTCTAACCTGCACTCCCCCTCATGGGATTATCTACAAACTGGGTTAAAAAGCAATCTTGGAATAAAACTAGGAATCCTCATCTGCTCTGCCTTTCCCTGTTCCTGGACCAATCTATCCCTGGCAAGTTAAAATCCCCATTCATCAATACTCTTCCCTTTCCACATGCCCTTTTGAATTCTTCATGTCCTCCTCCTTCCTCCTCCTCTTCCTTCACACACGGCACCTTATAAAAACATCCTACCAGTATCTTACTGTTTTTACAATCTCTAATCTCTTCCCACAC
>CM068961.1:110770241-110785766 GCA_035128595.1 Eptatretus atami | reverse complement strand
CGCCTCGCTGGTGCCCGTTCGAACAACGCGAGACCACACGAGGTGGACAGGTCCGAGGCAGAATCTGGTCTTCAGCTCGTCCTTTCCATCTGGGCTGGAGGCCTCAATAAAGACCATTTTGGTCCATTCTTTGGGTGTGTGCGTATGTGTGTTTGTGGCGCCAGTATAGTAAGTAATAATTGTCTCCTCATTCTGATAATATTTAGAATACCTTGGTACCATGGAAATACAACATAAAACCTAACTCAACCTCACCTGGCCAGCAATTGCCAACAAAATCCTGGCCGTCCTTGTGTTTCACAAAGTACTCAGCTTGTTTAGCCTCACGATAAATGTCGTAATCATCATCCAGCCGAATATGAGGATTCACAATTGTCACCATCTGGTTTCAAAACAAAGACAAATGCCGAAGGTAACCAATATAATATACAAAATACTTCCAACAATTTACAAACAACTTTCATAACGTCTTTGAATTTTATAATCTCATACAAAAAAAGGTCATGTTTACAAATGAAATTAATACCTTCCTCCCTTTGTTGCCAAGGTCCTGCTGCAGTTTGATGGGATCACCAAAGCGTTTGTGATCCCATGTGAAATAGCGTTTGCCATCTGTGTGCTCAATGTCCAACCACACAACATCGCAGGGGATTTCATGAGCATCGAAGCCTGCATCTACACTCCTCACATCATCCTCATCTTCGTAATTCCAGCGGCACTGATGGTATCCCAGTGCAAAGAGAGGAGGCAGAGACGGAATTCCTGTGCAAAAGAAAGAATCCTAAGCTTGTGGAAGACCAACATCACATCATAAAATATGCAATTTGGTGTCTGTCTGTCTGTCTGACCACTATACATTCAGTTGTTACTTATCCAATCTCAACCAAACTTGACAGGATGGCTAAGGGTCACACGATGAAAGTTGTCACGGCTTCAGTAGCCTACCCCTGCCACATCTCCCCAAGAGGATTTTCCACCGTGAGCGAAATCCATGTTATGTTAAATATAGATAGCTTATCGTGGAGTTTTTCCAAGGCTGCTTCTAATAACAAAAGTAACAAGAAAAAGAGCAATCAAGGATTGCAGACCCTCACCAGGACTTGTTTTGTGTGGTGTTTGTGTCGTTTTGTGTGGTGTAATTTATGTGGCGTTTGTGGACTAGTGTGTTACATAATTAATAAGAGACATAACTAGAACTGCCACTTTATAACTGCTGGCAGTGATGACCGGGTACCAAGACGTCCCGCTTTGATGCAACCACGCTTTGATCGGACACCTGACCCTGACCCATAACGTTTATTATTATTATTATTCAATTGAATTCAGAATGGGATGAAAATAAATTCAATTCAAATCAAATAGAAGACCAAATCGGTACAGTTTTGCATTGGAGTAATCAGAAGGAACCCAAACAAGTAAAAAGCAAAAATGAAGTCATCAGGATTGATATAATTATGGCTGCCAGACCATGTATCCAATCAAGTTGAAATTTAAAACATGCATTCCACATTCCTACTCGATCACGATTGTGAAGTTTCACGTTGATTGGTCAAGCGATTCCAGAGAAAACATTATTAAATATTTTTCTTAAATCCAATGTAGCTGCCAAACTTATGTGACATCAATGATTGCTTAACAACCTTGTACACGCATGCCTTGGGGGAACATTCATGTGAAGTTTCCCCTCAATCTGTTCAGCTATTTCAGAGAAGAAGAACAAACAAAAAGGTTGAAGGTTTAAAAAAAAACAAAAAAAACTTTGAGTTGACGTTTGACCTTTTGATCTCAAAAGTTGTTGGTTTCCCAATTCAGTAATGTACAAAACAATTGCTGTTTAATTTTCAAGTCAATCAGATGAAAAATTATGATTCTAAATATCTGACCTCAAGATGACCTTTGACCTTTTGACCTCAAAAAATAGTTGGTTTCCAAATCCAGTGATGCAGAATGCAATTCTTGCTCAAATGTCAAGTCAATCGGATGAAAAATTATGATTTTAGAAATTTGACCTCAAGATGACCTTTGACCATTGACTCAAAATCAATAGGCTTCTCAGTTGAGACGACCTCTGCAACTTGGTAGAGTTTCATGACAATCAGTTTAGAATTGTGACCTGTAGGCGATAAACAGACAGACAAACAAACAAACAGATAGAATAACAAAATCAACTGACCAATATGCATGAAAAAACTTCGATTTTGCAAGTAACAAAGACGGATGGACGGACGGACATAAATGTAATACCCTCTCCTTCGGCGAGGGTAACTAGAGAGTTCATTGAACACGATACCCCGCATCGTGTTTCTTCAATTTTAATGAAATAATGATTTTCATCTTCATCACACCATTTTAAAGCCATTATCCCTGATCAGGGGTCAGCTTTTTGGGGGCTCCAATCATGGTACCCTTTCTTGTGGCAATGTTTTTTTACAGCCGGATGCCCTTCCTGACGCCAACCCTTTAGTCGCCTCGACACACAGGGATAATTACCAGTATACTGGTGCTCATTTCGCTGACCTTTGGAAGGATGACAGGCTGAGTCAACCCCCCTGATGTTAATTCAGTGGCAAGCGGGGATCGAACTCAGGACCCCGAGGATCCCAAGCCACCACCCTACCCACTAAGCCAACACCAGGCTAATGAAATAATGATTTTAATGATGGTTAAAAAAACCGACGGTTTAGTGCGATTGTAGTAGTCCAGAAGCAGTCCCAAACAGCACCCTTATACACCACCCCCATTGAACCTTTATTACCCTTGCGGAAGGAGAGAGTATTACGTTTGGGTCTGTTTGTTACCTCCGCCACCAAAGGTGAAGGAGGTTACGTTTTCACCCCTCTGTCTGTCTGTCTGTCTGTCTGTGTGAAGGACATCTCAAAAAGTTGTGGACGGATCTGGATGAAATTTGGTGGGCAGGTTGGGTGTGTGACAAGGACAAACCGATTATATTTTGGTGAAGATCGGGATCCGGATCAGACTACTAGAATTTTTGAAGTAATTATTCAGCATTGAGAGATAGAAATCATGTGTCAGGTCAAGCCAGATTAGATCTGTGACTTGCTACAGATACCATGTAAACCTGTACTAACCTGTTTCATGGTCGGGTTGTCGGCGACTAAACCGTCTCCCCCACAAGGTTTCCTGGTGAGGAGGGTATATGATATGAACACCCAGCAGGATTAAAAACCAAAACCTGTCAAATGGCAGAGGAGCTCCTTGTGAGCCAACGGCCATCCATTTCTAGTGCCCAACTGTGTCTGCGGACGTCCTCCTGCAGTTGGGTTACTTTTTTTTTTCAGAGGTTGGTGGCAGGATTAGCAATCTGGCCACCGTGAAACACTTCATTCCGTAAAACACACAAATGTAAGGAAATCTGAAAACCCACTCCATGGGAGTACCCCCTCTGCTGCTGCCCTTTCCAGGGCAGCTCACCGGATGATGGGATTGGGGCAACACTTTCAGGACCCTCATTCCTTGATCATAGGAGGAAAACCATGGCGTAAACCTCCAGGGTCAGATTGCGGTGGTATGTGGCAGAGTGGTGCTGAGGTGTCGTGTGAGAGGGTGGAGTATCACCTGTGGTCAAGTGATTCTCGTCCTGCTTACAGGGGAACTCACGCATTGTGTTCCTCCAAGCCTATCCCTCAGTGTACTGCAGGTAGAGTGGAAGGTGGTGGGCTCTTGACAAAGGAGTCCGAAGTGAAGGCCTGACGGGCCGGTTACTTTGACCAGCTGCACCAGGCTGATCCACCAGCTATCGAGTTGGATGTTATGGGTGTTACTATCCCTGTTGCTGACCCTCCAATCAACTGTGATCCACCTTTGTTTGTGGAAAGACAGGCTGCGGTGAACCGGTTGATTGTTTGTGGAAAGACAGGCTGCGGTGAACCGGTTGAAATGGGATAAAGCTCCTGGGATCTGTGGCATCCATGTTGAACTTCTCAAGGATGGTGGAAATGCTGTACTCGTGTCATTGCATGCAGTTTGTGCTCTGCCTGGAACACAGGCATCATCCCAACTGACTTGAAGAGGGGCCATGTTGTCCCTCTCTGGAAAGGGAAAGATGATCGCCAGGACTGCAACAAATACCGAGGGGTGACACTGCTCTTAGTGCCGGGCAAGGTCTTTGCTCGGATAATTACTGACAGGGTTCGCTACAATCTGCTTGAGCATCAGCGTCCAGAGCAGTCAGGCTTAACACCAAAAAGGTCAACGATCGACCGTATCCTTGCTCTTCGGAACCTCACTGAATGCAGACAAGAGTTTCAGCAGGGGATGCTTGCAGCCTATGTTGATCTCTGCAAAGTGGTTGATTCAGTGAACCGGAATGCCCTCTGGAGGATTCTCGGTCTACCTGGGGTGCCACCAAAACTGATAAATCTGATGTCTGAATGATACTCTGGTACTGAAAGTGCTGTGAGATGTGGTGATACCATCTCTGACTTCTTTCCAGTTGTTATGGGAGTTCATCAAGGGTGTGTACTGGCCCACACACTTTTCAGTGCTTGGATGGACTGGATTCTAGGGACGATGTCGGAGAGATCAAGCTGCGGTGCATCATTTGGGAATGTCAAGATCTCTGACCTTGATTTCACAGATGATGCAGTCATCTTTGCGGAGACTCTGGATATCCCTTTGGGGGCCCTCGAGGTGCTGATTGAGGAATTGGAGCCGCTGGGATGGGTTTTCTGGGTCAAACCTAAAGGCCCAGTCACACCTTGACGTTTTAGCCAGCAATGGCAACGTATCAAAATGTATGTAAAACGCTGGCTTACGCTGAACTTTTGATGTTTTTTTTAAAGATTCGGACGTATTCCTAACGAGTTGGTCGTATGCATAACATATTAGTAATGGACACAGAACGTTTCGTTGTCTTAAAGATAACTTATACCAACGAATGCGTAGCCTGTTGTCGGCGTTCACAACCTATGCCCATGATAGTCTAACTTATGCATAGCGCGCTGCACGTATCGCCGACGATCACGTGACGTAGCCTATTAAAGGCTGCCGCACAATGATTCAAATCTAACCGCCAGAGAAATGGAAGTGTCAACATCGCAGTCACACCTTGGCGATCTTGCCAGCGTATGCCGACCTCTGAAAAATGCGTCTAAAACGCTGGCGCACGTCGAATACGATATGGATAAGTTGGTATACGTGAATAGAACGCTAAATGTACGCTATCATACGTCGTAGTAAGTGGAGTACGTCTTGTACTTTTAAAAGTGTTAAACATTTTACGACGTACTTGCCGTATGCCTCACACGTTCCGCATGCGATGGGAATAAGTTGTACGCACGATATGCGATCGTTGACACACGTCGACAAAAGTTACTTGTAAGTTACTCATAAGTCGAAACACGTCAATGTAATGGTTAGCGTCAGTGTTCCAGACTCCCTGGTTTTTTTTTTGTTTTTTTTTCTTCGGTATTACGGTGATGTTGACACTTCGATTTCTAGTGCGGTTATAATATAATATAATTAATAGGCTGCCGCTCAATGATATAAATCATAACCGCACTAGAAATCGAAGTGTCAACATGACCGTCATACCAAAGAAAGAAAACCCCCCCAAAAAAAAACCAGGGAGTCTGGAACACTGACGCTAACCATTACATTGACGCGTTTCGACTTATGAGTAACGTACAAGTAACTTTTGTCGACGTGTGTCAACGATCGCGTAACGTGCCTACAACACGTTACTCATAGGTTAGAAATAAGTTTCGGGTATGCTAAACATTACCTCGACGTGTTTCGACTTATGATTAACTTACAATTAACGTGTGTCGAGTGTGTCAACGATCGCATAACGTGCCTACAACTTATGGCCAGCGTAGCGGAACTTGTGAGTCATACGCTGGCATAAGTCGTAAAATTCCAAGCATGGAAAATTTGAGGACAACCGCAAGGTACAACGATGAAAGCCAGCGTACTACGACGTATGGCAGTGTTTTTAAAAAGAGAGAGATGCAACTGACGACGTGCCATCCCAGAAGCTCCCGGAACCATGTTCCAGGTGAGCTAATAATGTTTGATGACAAATGATAACGTGGATATTTTATGATTTGTATGGTCTTAATGCATAATTATGTCATTATGTATTGGATAGTTATCTTTAGTTTTGTAAAACTATATTTCTCAGTGTGTATCTTAGGGCCTACTCCTGTTGTTGTTAATGTCTTTATATGTTCTATAATTTGTAATTACACACAATTAGCCTAAGAACTACCAAGTGCAAGTTCAAATTTAAACTACTTTCTTCTGTTGAAGTATTTTCTATATATTGATCATTTGTACCCCTTTGTTATCAAACATAACGAGCAAAGGTAACCGGTGTTGCCTGGCATTCCGGGCCCCTCCCCCCCACCACTTTCTCTCCTCATCGCACCCCTTCCCTCCCTCCTCCCTCTGGACTCCCACCACACCCCTTGTCCTCCTCTTCCCCAATCCCTCACCTACCCCTGCCTCCTCCCACCCCACCCCTTTCACCCCTCTGGACTCCCACCATACGTTTTCCCCTCCCTCCTCCACTCTTCCCATCCCCCTCCTCCAGACTCCCATTCTACTCCTCCTCCCACTGGACTCCCACCTCACCCCTTCCCCGCCCTCCTCTCATCCACTCCCTCCAGGGAAGGGACTTTTTCTCGTTGGACCTCTCCAGCTACACCAGTAAATGAATAGCATGTGTTCTCGAATCCAATCAAACACTTGATGGCCATCAAGCCCAGCATATATATCTGTTACTCCATTATCATGCAAGGAATCAAAATAGTTTCATTTTGAAGGAAGCAGATTTCAGTGCCTGTTGCCAATTCTGCAGCCATTTCTGCTCGCATCCTGTGACTGTGAAGGGTACCTCTGCAGCACTATATCTTTCCTTTCTGCCTCTTTTATGGATGGTTCCATGTACGCGTCACACACAAAGTCAATACAAATCGACTATATCACCACCCTGCACAGCATCTTCTGAAATCTTACCATATGACCGGGGTGGATTCTGGATGGTGTGTAGAAGGGACATGACATCCACTATTGTGACATCGATTTGTTCTGGAGCATCATTTCCCACCATTCCTCAAGCTTATGTGACATCTTTGCCTTATCCATCTGTTTCAAACTTCCATAATTATTATGACTAGAGTGTCTGTTAATACCATACAAACAATAAATCTGAAAATTCGGAAGTGAATCTGGTCAAATTGGTGTCGCTGTAGATGCGCCCATTAGTAAAAAGTCCTAGATCTTGCTCCCTAGATGTCATACAAACATATGGATGGTGTCAAATGTTTACAGCTAAATATTCTACTTCATTATAATATACATAATCCAACACATTTAACTTGAATATAGGCATTCGAGCAAATAGAAAAGTAGCTTATGAAACGAAAGACAAAGAAGGAACCCGAAGAAGCAAAGAGCAAAGATGGAGTCATCAGGAGGAACCTGGATAGGATTTGGGTTTCAACCGCTTCGCCTTAACCTCAAACCCATCAAGGCACAGCCAAGTGGGCCTTACAAAAAAATTTCTGCAATAATTAACTTCTCCTGAGACAGATAGATGATGAAAGAGAGGAACAGAGAGTAAAGGAGATGAAAGAGAAGAAAAAGCAAGAATTATAATGAATAAAGAGAATTGTGGAAAATAAATTTGAAAGAAATGTTAAAGGAACAAAGAACAAATACGGCGGGAAGAACCCGGACAGATAGATTTCAGCAGTTACTACCAAGGCTCAAATGCAGCAACATGTACAAGCTAAAAGAGGTCCGTCAGCGGGGAAGCACAGTCCACACGCATCAGGATATGGTACAAACATGATGAAACGGAAGACAAGAAGGAACCCGAAGAGTAGAGAGTAAAGATGAAGTCATCAGAAGGAAACGGGATAGGATTCGGGTTTCAGCCGCTACTCCACTACCCTCAAAACCCATCAGGAGCAGCCAAGTAATCCACATTTTTCAAGAGCGTCACCAACAAAATTGGGGTATCGTCTCAAATAACCTCATCAATCCTATTACAGCATCAAAAATGAACCAGGAGACGACACTTGTTCATATGATACCTTATTTGTTTGTTTCCAGGACAAAACTGTTGAAATCCCAAATCAGCGCGACATACTGTTGCGAATCTGGAAGCCATGAGCACACAACATTCAGGTCCTATAGCTGTTTTTTCGATAATTGAATGTGGATAGATAGCTCCCCTTTCCTAGTCTAATGGGTGAATAAATGTAAATGTGCTGTGAGTTACTTTGATAGTCAGGGTTTTCTTTTATTTTACACCACCAACGATAACTACAACACCAACGAAAACCCTCTGCTCTCGGCATTCTCTGCGTGCTCGCTGAAATGCGTGTGTGTTCAGAATGCATTCGCGAACTGAATTCCATTCCCTAATATGGACATGAATCGGCTCGCTTGGGCACTCCAAGAAATGGGATGCGAGAGCCCCCACTGATGGCGAACGAGTCACGCCGGAAGTGAGCCGCACACCAGAGGGATAAAAAGGGAACGGAGAGACAGAAGTGAGTTGTTCTTTGCTCTTCTTGGTTGGTGGTTCTGGATCTTCTGGGTTCTTGTTCTTGGTTCTTGATTGGTGGTTGTTCGAGGAGCACGGAAGGTGGTTGGTGGTTCTTCGATTGAATCGACTCAGCGGATTGTGAGGGATCGGCACCTCGTCTTCACCAGCGCGTATTCTGGAACGCGAGAGGATCCGCCGGAGCTCGCGGAAGCTGATCGCGGCTCGCCGGTGTCTGGATTCAGCTCGCCCTCGCTGGTGCCGGTTCGAACAACGCGAAGACCACACGAGGTGGACAGGTCCGAGCAGAATCTGGTCTTCAGCTCGTCCTTTCCATCTGGGCTGGAGGCCTCAATAAAGACCATTTTGGTCATATCTTTGGTGTGTGCGTATGTGTGTTTGTGGCGCCAGTATAGTAAGTAATAAATTGTTAAGTGCCTTGCTGTACATACGTGCTTATTAATATTCGGATAACTCTGCTCTTCTGTTTTCCCTTCCTGCCTATTGTTAAATAAACAGCCCCATTTGTGAAATGTATCCGCTCGTTCGTGTCCTTTCCTCCATTGGCTTAGCGTGCTGCGTGTTGGAAAATTAGCCAGGCTGTTGCCGCTGTAACGGGACATTTGGACCGACGGATTGCGCGATAAACCGCTCGGGTCGCACGCGGTTCGAGTACGCTAAGCGGCTCGTTCCGTACGGGTGCCGTCGAGGGTGTGGAGACTCGGTAAATCGCCACGTGGAAATCTAGGTATTTTGAAATTGGCAAATAACCCTGTACCACGTGGCAGAAATATTGACGCTTCACGGTCCGATAAGGGACCCGTACTTTTTCGGAGTTTTCCGAAAAGGTACGATCTAAATTTCGGGCGATCGGTCGAGCCAACTCTACTGCTCCATCTAGCGGTCGTGCTTGCAGCCGATACCCGGCCCCACAACAATACGACGTGACGCTAAATCGCAATATTGCAGTTACGGGGTACCTACCCAACTTCAAGAACAAATTGTGGAAAAACGTCCAAGTAGATTTTTGTCATAAATGGATTTGTATTCTACAGATATTTCTCCCGAGAAACAATCCTCAGACATTTTGGTAAATAAGTCAAATAAAATCCTAGCTCTGGGACTAATTCCTTGGCATATTGCCAGTATCTCCTCATTCTGATAATATTTAGAATACCTTGGTACCATGGAAATACAACATAAAACCTAACTCAACCTCACCTGGCCAGCAATTGCCAACAAAATCCTGGCCGTCCTTGTGTTTCACAAAGTACTCAGCTGTTTAGCCTCACGATAAATGTCGTAATCATCATCCAGCCGAATATGAGGATTCACAATTGTCCACATCTGGTTTCAAAACAAAGACAAATGCCGAAGGTAACCAATATAATATACAAAATACTTCCAACAATTTACAAACAACTTTCATAACGTCTTTGAATTTTATAAATCTCATACAAAAAAAGGTCATGTTTACAAATGAAATTAATACCTTCCTCCCTTTGTTGCCAAGGTCCTGCTGCAGTTTGATGGGATCACCAAGCGTTTGTGATCCCATGTGAAATAGCGTTTGCCATCTGTGTGCTCAATGTCCAACCACACAACATCGCAGGGATTTCATGAGCATCGAAGCCTGCATCTACACTCCTCACATCATCCTCATCTTCGTAATTCCAGCGGCACTGATGGTATCCCAGTGCAAAGAGAGGAGGCAGAGACGGAATTCCTGTGCAAAAAAAGAATCCTAAGCTTGTGGAAGACCAACATCACATCATAAAATATGCAATTTGGTGTCTGTCTGTCTGTCTGACCACTATACATTCAGTTGTTACTTATCCAATCTCAACCAAACTTGACAGGATGGCTAAGGGTCACACGATGAAAGTTGTCACGGCTTCAGTAGCCTACCCCTGCCACATCTCCCCAAGAGGATTTTCCACCGTGAGCGAAATCCATGTTATGTAAAAATAAGATAGCTTATCGTGGAGTTTTCCAAGGCTGCTTCTAATAACAAAAGTAACAAGAAAAAGAGCAATCAAGGATTGCAGACCCTCACCAGGACTTGTTTGTGTGGTGTTTGTGTCGTTTTGTGTGGTGTAATTTATGTGGCGTTTGTGGACTAGTGTGTTACATAATTAATAAGAGACATAACTAGAACTGCCACTTTATAACTGCTGGCAGTGATGACGGGTACCAAGACGTCCCGTTTGATGCAACCACGCTTTGATCGGACACCTGACCCTGACCCATAACGTTTATTATTATTATTATTCAATTGAATTCAGAATGGGATGAAAATAAATTCAATTCAAATCAAATAGAAGACCAAATCGGTACAGTTTTGCATTGGAGTATCAGAAGGAACCCAAACAAGTAAAAAGCAAAAATGAAGTCATCAGGATTGATATAATTATGGCTGCCAGACCATGTATCCAATCAAGTTGAAATTTAAAACATGCATTCACATTCCTACTCGATCACGATTGTGAAGTTTCACGTTGATTGGTCAAGCGATTCCAGAGAAAACATTATTAATATTTTTCTTAAATCCAATGTAGCTGCCAAACTTATGTGACATCAATGATTGCTTAACAACCTTGTACACGCATGCCTTGGGGGAACATTCATGTGAAGTTTCCCCTAATCTGTTCAGCTATTTCAGAGAAGAAGAACAAACAAAAAGGTTGAAGGTTTAAAAAAAAACAAAAAAAACTTTGAGTTGACGTTTGACCTTTTGATCTCAAAAGTTGTTGGTTTCCCAATTCAGTAATGTACAAAACAATTGCTGTTTAATTTTCAAGTCAATCAGATGAAAAATTATGATTCTAAATATCTGACCTCAAGATGACCTTTGACCTTTTGACCTCAAAAATAGTTGGTTTCCAAATCCAGTGATGCAGAATGCAATTCTTGCTCAAATGTCAAGTCAATCGGATGAAAAATTATGATTTTAGAAATTTGACCTC
This sequence comes from Eptatretus atami, assembly GCA_035128595.1. Classification (NCBI taxonomy): domain Eukaryota; kingdom Metazoa; phylum Chordata; class Myxini; order Myxiniformes; family Myxinidae; genus Eptatretus; species Eptatretus atami. The sequence continues at coordinate 110,774,285 of CM068961.1, read as the reverse complement.
AAGATGACCTTTGACCATTGACTCAAAATCAATAGGCTTCTCAGTTGAGACGACCTCTGCAACTTGGTAGAGTTTCATGACATATTTTTAGAATTGTGACCTGTAGGCGATAAACAGACAGACAAACAAACAAACAGATAGAATAACAAAATCAACTGACCAATATGCATGAAAAAACTTCGATTTTGCAAGTAACAAAGACGGATGGACGGACGGACATAAATGTAATACCCTCTCCTTCGGCGAGGGTAACTAGAGAGTTCATTGAAAACGATACCCCGCATCGTGTTTCTTCAATTTTAATGAAATAATGATTTTCATCTTCATCACACCATTTTAAAGCCATTATCCCTGATCAGGGGTCAGCTTTTTGGGGCTCCAATCATGGTACCTTTCTTGTGGCAATGTTTTTTACAGCCGGATGCCCTTCCTGACGCCAACCCTTTAGTCGCCTCGCACACAGGGATAATTACCAGTATACTGGTGCTCATTTCGCTGACCTTTGGAAGGATGACAGGCGAGTCAACCCCCTGATGTTAATTCAGTGGCAAGCGGGATCGAACTCAGGACCCGAGGATCCCAAGCCACCACCCTACCCACTAAGCCAACACCAGGCTAATGAAATAATGATTTTAATGATGGTTAAAAAAACCGACGGTTTAGTGCGATTGTAGTGTCCAGAAGCAGTCCCAACAGCACCCTTATACACCACCCCATTGAACCTTTATTACCCTTGCGGAAGGAGAGAGTATTACGTTTGGGTCTGTTTGTTACCTCCGCCACCAGGTGAAGGAGGTTACGTTTTCACCCCTCTGTCTGTCTGTCTGTCTGTCTGTGTGAAGGACATCTCAAAAAGTTGTGGACGGATCTGGATGAAATTTGGTGGGCAGGTTGGGTGTGTGACAAGGACAAACCGATTATATTTTGGTGAAGATCGGGATCCGGATCAGACTACTAGAATTTTGAAGTAATTATTCAGCATTGAGAGATAGAAATCATGTGTCAGGTCAAGCCAGATTAGATCTGTGACTTGCTACAGATACCAGTAAACCTGTACTAACCTGTTTCATGGTCGGGTTGTCGGCGACTAAACCGTCTCCCCCACAAGGTTTCCTGGTGAGGAGGGTATATGATATGAACACCCAGCAGGATTAAAAACCAAAACCTGTCAAATGGCAGAGGAGCTCCTTGTGAGCCAACGGCATCCATTTCTAGTGCCCAACTGTGTCTGCGGACGTCCTCCTGCAGTTGGGTTACTTTTTTTTTCAGAGGTTGGTGGCAGGATTAGCAATCTGGCCACCGTGAAACACTTCATTCCGTAAAACACACAAATGTAAGGAAATCTGAAAACCCACTCCATGGGAGTACCCCCTCTGCTGCTGCCCTTTCCAGGGCAGCTCACCGGATGATGGGATTGGGGCAACACTTTCAGGACCTCATTCCTTGATCATAGGAGGAAAACCATGGCGTAAACTCCAGGGTCAGATTGCGGTGGTATGTGGCAGAGTGGTGCTGAGGTGTCGTGTGAGAGGGTGGAGTATCACCTGTGGTCAAGTGATTCTCGTCCTGCTTACAGGGGAACTCACGCATTGTGTTCCTCCAAGCCTATCCCTCAGTGTACTGCAGGTAGAGTGGAAGGTGGTGGGCTCTTGACAAAGGAGTCCGAAGTGAAGGCCTGACGGGCCGGTTACTTTGACCAGCTGCACCAGGCTGATCCACCAGCTATCGAGTTGGATGTTATGGGTGTTACTATCCCTGTTGCTGACCCTCCAATCAATGTGATCCACCTTTGTTTGTGGAAAGACAGGCTGCGGTGAACGCTTGATTGTTTGTGGAAAGACAGGCTGCGGTGAACCGGTTGAAATGGGATAAAGCTCCTGGGATCTGTGGCATCCATGTTGAACTTCTCAAGGATGGTGGAAATGCTGTACTCGTGTCGTTGCATGCAGTTTGTGCTCTGCCTGGAACAAAGGCATCATCCCAACTGACTTGAAGAGGGGCATGTTGTCCCTCTCTGGAAAGGGAAAGATGATCGCCAGGACTGCAACAATACCGAGGGGTGACACTGCTCTTAGTGCCGGGCAGGGTCTTTGCTCGGATAATTACTGACAGGGTTCGCTACAATCTGCTTGAGCATCAGCGTCCAGAGCAGTCAGGCTTAACACCAAAAAGGTCAACGATCGACCGTATCCTTGCTCTTCGGAACCTCACTGAATGCAGACAAGAGTTTCAGCAGGGGATGCTTGCAGCCTATGTTGATCTCTGCAAAGTGGTTGATTCAGTGAACCGGAATGCCCTCTGGAGGATTCTCGGTCTACCTGGGGTGCCACAAAACTGATAAATCTGATGTCTGAATGATACTCTGGTACTGAAAGTGCTGTGAGATGTGGTGATACCATCTCTGACTTCTTTCCAGTTGTTATGGGAGTTCATCAAGGTGTGTACTGGCCCACACACTTTCAGTGCTTGGATGGACTGGATTCTAGGGAGGATGTCGGAGAGATCAAGCTGCGGTGCATCATTTGGGAATGTCAAGATCTCTGACCTTGATTTCACAGATGATGCAGTCATCTTTGCGGAGACTCTGGATATCCCTTTGGGGCCCTCGAGGTGCTGATTGAGGAATTGGAGCCGCTGGGATGGGTTTTCTGGGTCAACCTAAGGCCCAGTCACACCTTGACGTTTTAGCCAGCAATGGCAACGTATCAAAATGTATGTAAAATGCTGGCTTACGCTGAACTTTTGATGTTTTTTTTTAAAGATTCGGACGTATTCCTAACGATTTGGTCGTATGCATAACATATTAGTAATGGACACAGAACGTTTCGTTGTCTTAAAGATAACTTATACCAACGAATGCGTAGCCTGTTGTCGGCGTTCACAACCTATGCCCAATGATAGTTAACTTATGCATAGCGCGCTGCACGTATCGCCGACGATCACGTGACGTAGCCTATTAAAAGGCTGCCGCACAATGATTCAAATCATAACCGCCGGAGAAATGGAAGTGTCAACATCGCAGTCACACCTTGGCGATCTTGCAGCGTATGCCGACCTCTGAAAAATGCGTCTAAAACGCTGGCGCACGTCGAATACGATATGGATAAGTTTGGTATACGTGAATAGAACGCTAAAGTACGCTATCATACGTCGTAGTAAGTGGAGTACGTCTTGTACTTTTAAAAGTGTTAAACATTTTACGACGTACTTGCCGTATGCTCACACGTTCCGCATGCGATGGAATAAGTTGTACGCACGATATGCGATCGTTGACACACGTCGACAAAAGTTACTTGTAAGTTACTCATAAGTCGAAACACGTCAATGTAATGGTTAGCGTCAGTGTTCCAGACTCCCTGGTTTTTTTTTTGTGTTTTTTTCTTCGGTATTACGGTGATGTTGACACTTCGATTTCTAGTGCGGTTATAATATAATATAATTAATAGGCTGCGCTCAATGATATAAATCATAACCGCACTAGAAATCGAAGTGTCAACATGACCGTCATACCAAAGAAAGAAAACCCCCCAAACAAAAAACCAGGGAGTCTGGAACACTGACGCTAACCATTACATTGACGCGTTTCGACTTATGAGTAACGTACAAGTAACTTTTGTCGACGTGTGTCAACGATCGCGTAACGTGCCTACAACACGTTACTCATAGGTTAGAAAATAAGTTTCGGGTATGCTAAACATTACCTCGACGTGTTTCGACTTATGATTAACTTACAATTAACGTGTGTCGAAGTGTGTCAACGATCGCATAACGTGCCTACAACTTATGGCCAGCGTAGCGGAACTTGTGAGTCATACGCTGGCATAAGTCGTAAAATTCCAAGCATGGAAAATTTGAGGACAACCGCAAGGTACACGATGAAAGCCAGCGTACTACGACGTATGGCAGTGTTTTTCGGCGTGCTCTCAATGTTTCCAAACTTACCCTAAAACGTATTCGACGTGTGCCGCGTTTTAGACAAATTTTTCAAAAATCGGCATAAGCTGGCTAAAACGTCAAGGTGTGACTGGGCCTTTAGATCCAGGC
>CM068961.1:110728686-110750346 GCA_035128595.1 Eptatretus atami | reverse complement strand
CTGAGTTCAAATCCCGCTCAGCTGTTGAATTAATACTAGTTGGGATGAACTCGGCCTGTCATCCTTCCGAGGTTGGCAAAATGAGTGCCAGCTTGCTGCTATACTGTGTCGGAGTGGCGACCCATCCAGGATTGTGTCCAATAGCCAAGGAGACTGCTTAAGCAGCACCCAACGCTCTGCACAGATATGGTCCCAATCTCTTCCTCTCCTCCTCCTCCTCCTCCTTGGGCTTTGACCTTTTGACCTCAAACAATAGGCTTCACTAACCCAATATGCAAACCGTGTTCAAATTTTAAGTCGATCGGATGAAAATTGATGCTTTTATGTGACCTTGACCTTTGACCTATTGACGTTGATATATAAAACGACGTGCTGCTATGTTTTGATTCAGTAACCCGATACACAATTTCTGTTCAACCGAGCAGAGTTCCCAGAGGAGAAGATTGCACATTACTTGCTGAAAATAGTATCGTCTGTATTGTAAGAGGACTCCATAGATGTTTGCGTGGTGTGCATCTAAAGGGGTCTAAGGTGTCTATAGGTTTCAATGGTCAAGGGATCTAAAGGGTGTATATGTCTTCAGGTGTCTAAAAGGTCGAAAGGGATCTCAAGGGTCAAGGAATTTAAGCGATTTAAAAGGGTATAAATGGTATAAAATGGTCTAATGGGTTCAAAAGGTTGAAAGGCTCGAGGGGTTCAAGTGGACGAAAGGGTGTGAAGGTCTAAGGGGTTATAAAAGGTCAAAATGTCTAAAAAGTATGTTTAAACAGTACGTAATTAATAGACATACATGGGTCAATCGAGGGTTCATCATCCACCCGTGTTTTTCGGTCTTGTATAGTATGTATACGGTATATACATAGATATCGAGTGAATCGGATGAAAATTGACGATTTGCGACTTTGACCTTTTGGCCTATTATCCTAATAAAACAATAATCTTCCAGCTTGTCACTAGCTCTACCAGGTGGTTAAGTTTCATGAAAATTAGAGTAAACATGCGACCTGGAGGTGATTGACAAACAGAATAACAGACCAGACCAACCAATATACATACTTGTGAATCTTAGATTTCTCAAGTAATAAAAGGAAAGAATACCTCACCAGAGAAAAGTCCCTTTGTTGTTGTTTTTTTGGTTATTTATTTATTTATTTCTAAATATTTTCAGTATCACTGGTGAGAAACTATATACTGTATGTGCTTTAGTTGTAACCACTTTGCTCTCCGCCTGTCAAATGCGATCAAAAAGTTGTATGTTTTATTATCCAAAACATGAGCAGTAAATGCCATGTGATTTTGTTTTTGATTTGTAGGATGCATGTTGCTATGGCCTTGTGCACTGATCTGAGTGTGAAAATACAACTCGAAACAGCACAGATATACGAATGTAAGTATCAGTCATCTGGGGTCCCACAATATGGTGGTTGAGTTGTCTAAACTGGGTTCAATTCCTGACTTAACTATAAACTGTGCTTCACTATGAATCACTGAGTGTGTCTTCTCTCTGACGGAAGTTAAACTGGGTGTCCCATCTGCTGGCATTAGTTTATGGACATTAATGGTCCCACATTTGTGTCTTGCGGAGGAAGCAATTTATCACCGGCACCCTGAACAAATGACAAGTTCCCACCCAAATCACCTTCAGTCGAACGCAAGGACTGGTCAACTAGTCGCTGAAATACTTGTGAGGAACTTTAACTTCAGTGGAAGAGGACACGATTAGGCCCATCAAGCCTGCACAATCATGCAAACATCGTTGTACTCTGCCATTCCCACCACTTCCTGATACCAATCTGTACTATCTCCCTGTAACCGCTGGAGGCAAAGCACTTGAGGCTTGTTTTGGTAAAACAAAGGGTTTATTCGACCACCATCAGCACCAACGCTGGTGGTGTGGCAAAAGAGATTGACCATGTACTCGTTGATGGTCGCTGGAGGATGATCCAGAACTGCAGGGTCTACCGGAGTGCTCGGTTCCTCAATACCGAGCACAGGCTTGTTGTAGCAACTCTGAAGTTGCAACTTAAATTCTGAGAAAGGTGCCATCTCAGCCTGGGCTGGATGTTGGCAAGCTCAAGGATGAGAGGGTAGCTGAGGAGTTTGTGAACAGGCCGAGTGGGGATTTGGGGGGTCTGTGATTAGATGAGAGTTGTGGAGTGCCTTCCAGACTACCATCCTTGACGTTGCCGATTGATGTCGGGAAATCACCGAAGGCAAAGAAATTTTGTGTCTCAATGGACACTTGATACCATTTACCAGAGTTGCAGGGCCAGCCTAATGGCAGAGCTGAGCTGTTCAGGGAGTTGATGCGTAAAACTGCATGTGTGCTGAGGGTGGACAAGGAGGCTTATGTGCGAGGAATCTGTGAGGGGTAGAGCATCACCTGTGGTCAGGTGATTCTCATCCTGCTTACAGGGGAATTCGCGCATTGCGTTCCTCCAAGCCTCCCTCGGTGTACTGTGGTGAGAGTGGATGGTGGTGGGTTCTTGACAGAGGAGTCCGAAGTGAAAGCCCGCTGGGCCAGTTACTTTGAGCGGCTGTACCAGGCTGACCCACCAGCTGTTGAGTTGGATGTCAGGGGTGTTACTATCCTATTGCTGACCCTCCAATCAACTGTGATTGCACCTTCGTGTGTGGAAACACAGTATGCGGTGAACTGGTTGAAGTGGGCATAACTCCTGAGATCTGTGGCATCCATGCTGAACATCTCATGGTTGGGGAAATGCTATCATTGATTACAGTTCTTGTGCTGTGCCTGGAACACAGGCATCATCCCAACTGACTGGAAGAGAGGTCTTGTTGTCCTGCCTGGAAAGGGAAGGTGGATCACCAGGACTGCAACAACTACTGAGAGGTGACGCTGCTGTCAGTGCCAAGCAAGGTCTTTGCTTGGATAATTATTGATAGGATATGCCAGCATCTGCTTGAACAACAGCGTCCAGAGCAGTCAGGCTCTACACTAAAGAGGTCAACGATTGACCGTGTCCTTGCTCTCTGGGTCCTCCCCGAAAACAGACGAGAGTTTTGGCAGGGGTTGCTTGCAGCCTATGTTGATCTCTGCAAAGCGTTCGATTCAGTGAACCGGGATTCCCTCTGGAGGATTAATTATTGGTGTTCGTGGGGTGCCACCAAAACTGATGTCTGAACTATACTCTGGTACTAAGAGTGCTCTGAGATGTTGTGATTCCATATCTGACTTATTTCCAGTTGTTACTGGAGTTCGTCAGGTGTGTGTACTGGCCCCCACACTTTTCAGCGTTTTTATGGACTGAACTCTGGGGAGGATGTCATAGAGATCAGGCTGCAATGCATCATTTGAGAATGTTAATATCTCTCACCTTGATTTAGCAGACGATGTTGTCATCTTTGCGGAGACCATGGATATCCTTTTGGGAGCCTTCGAGGTGCTGAATGAGGAGTCGAAGCCCCTGGGATTTCGGGTTTTCTGGATCAAAACTAAGATCCAGGCTTTCAATGACGACATGGATGCAGCTATCTTGTCTGTACCTGTTTGTGGTGAGGATTTTGAGATCAGGGAGAGATTCACTTACCTTGGCAGCGATATTCATGTCTCCGCTGGCTGTGAGCCAGAGGTCAATAGACGTCTGGGTCGGGCATGGGGAGTCATGGATTCGCTGGATCATGGGGTGTGGCTCTTTCGGTACCTGTGCAGGAGGATGAAAGTCCAACTCTTCAGGTCCTTGGTCCTTGTAGTCTTGCTCTACGGATGTGAGACTTGGACCAGGGATCTGAGACGGATACTTATCTCCTTCGGTTCCAGGTCTCTTCGGAGAATCCTTGGCTCTCGCTGGTCGGACTTTGTGTCCAACGAGCGGTTGCTTAGAGACTCAAATGAGATTTGTTACCTGCATAGTTCGTGAACGCCAGCTGCGGCAGCATGGACATGTGGCTCATTTTCCTGACGCTGATCCTGTTCACCAGATTCTCTCAGTGAGGGAGTTTCATGAGTGGAGGAGACCAATGGGCCAACCACGTGTCTCGTGGTTGCAGCAGGTTGATCAGCATCTCAAGGAGATGGGGATGGGCCAAGCATCTGCCTGAGGGATGGCCAGACAGAGGCCCCCGAAGTACCACCGGAAAGTGGACGCAGCGACGCGCTGCTCTGGTGCATGCTCCCTACTTGACCTGATCAGCACGCCACACTGACCATCCTGTGGCCAGGCTAAAGCAATCACACCTGATCGATCAATTGACTGGCACTGATTGGATATCACATCTCTCCCCCTTTATATGTACAAGCTCCCTCAAGAAGTTTGAGCAATTAGGAAGAGAGAGAGCCCAACCCCATCGGCATGAGCTTTAGTCAACCCACGATTTACAAACCAACCAACATGTAAGTGGTTTTGACCAATATAGAGCTCGATCACAAATTCAGTCTAACTGGAGCTCTGCAGGTACTCGGTGAACGACATAAACCCACAGTCTATCAACGGAGTCCGGAACTGACTGAACAGTGTGTTCGACTTTTGAGTCGACTTGTTCTCGACAACATTCAGTGGTACACTGCCGAGAAGCAATCTTCTCAGGTGAGGTTAAACTTCCTGGTAACTCTTCAGAAGCAATTTTCATTGATTCTCCAAACTTGAACTGAACTCCCAGCTCTGCAAAGTCAGACAGACTGTCGTGACGGTGGTACACATGATCGAAATGACGACATGTTCGGCCATCTATTAGTTGCACCACAACTATGATTGGGCCAGTTTCGTACACCACAACTGTCACTGGGCCAGTTTCAAGCACCACCTTCCCTGGTAACAATCTTGGGGCAGAAGCAAAGTTCCAGATGTGCACTGGATCACCAACCCCAACCTTATGAGCTTTGCATGTTGGTCATGAGCACTTTTTGCTTGTACTGCTTGGCCTCTGCCTTACTACCCAAACTAGGCTGGAGTAGGTCCAGGTGCATCTTTAACACCCACCAGGCCCATGAGCAATTCGGCAGGAGTGACCCTGGTGGTGGAATGTGGGGTTGTCCAATATTTTAATAAATACCTTGAGACCCGCGATGCAAAGTTCTCCTTCTCAAGCTTCTTCATCCCACACTTTGAAGTTTGGACAGCCCATTCAGCTTGTCCATTATAAAGGCGCTGTCACACCTTGACGATTTAGCCAGCGTATGCCGACTTATGAAAAATTTGTCTAAAACGCATGGCGCACACGTCGAATACGTTATGGGTAAAGTTTTGTATACGTTAAGAGCACGCTGAAAAACACTGGCATACGTCGTAGTACGCTGGCTTTCATCGTTGTACTTTGCGGTTGTCTCAAATTTAGCATGCTTGAAATTTTACGACGTATGCCACGTATGACTCACACGTTCCGCTACGCTGGCCATAAGTTGTAGGCACGTTATGCGATCGTTGACACATGTCGACACATCGTTACTTGTAAGTTACTTCATAAGTCGAAACACGTCGACGGTAATGATTAGCGTACCCGAAACTTATTTATAACCTATGAGTAACGTGTTGTAGGCACGTTACACGATCGTTGACACACGTCGAGGCACGTTATGCGATCGTTGACACACGTCGAGGCACGTTACTTGTAAGTTACTCATAAGTCGAAACACGTCGAGGTATGCTTAGCGTACCCAAAACTTATTTCTAACCTAATGAGTAACGTGCTTTGAACCTATGTGTAACGTACCTCCAACGCATATTGACGTATGTAGACGTATTTGATTGACGTCTTCCGGACGACCACAGAACTTACTGAACGTGTTTCTAATTTACAGCTACCGTATAATGGCGTATTGGCATCCTTTAAAAAAACCCAAAAAAACCAATAACTTCCGATATTTCGTCACGTGCCGTTACGTCACGTCCGATTGCCTCTTCAGTTTGCTCATGTCTTATTCTTAGTTCCTCCTCTGTGAATATTTTCTGTTTGAGGATATGTCACGTCGACGTCGAAATTAAAAGCAAATGTCCGAATATATTTTAAAATTCTGATAACTATAAAAAAAGCAAAACAAAAAAAACAACAACAACAACTTCAGATATTTTGTCACGTGCCTTCACGGAGCCAAGGAGAAAAAAAGAAAATAAGTTTCGGGTATGCTAAACATTACCTCGACGTGTTTCGACTTATGAGTTAACTACGAGGAACTTGTGTTGACGTGTGTCAACGATCGCATATCGTGCCTACAACTTATTCCCAGCGTAGTGGAACGCGTGAGCCATACGGCGAGTACGTCGTAAAATTTACAGCATGCTTGAAATTTCACGACGTACGAGACGTACACGAAATATGACAGCATACTTCATCATTTTTCAGCGTGCTCTTAACTTATATATACAACTTACCCATACCGTATTCGACGTGTGCCAGCCTTCGTTCGGCAAATATTTTCATAGGTCGGCATACGCTGGCTAATCGTCAAGGTGTGACTGCGTGGTTGACACTTAAATTTTCAGGCGGTTTTGATGTTTAAATCGGCGTTCGGCAGGTTTTTAACAAGCTACGCCACGAGTTCGTCGGCGAACTTGCAGCGCGCTATGCCTAAGTTAAACTATCGTTGGGCATAGGTTGTGAACGCCGACAACAGGCTAAGCATTCGTTGGTATAAGTTATCTATAAGACAACGAAACGTTCTGTGCCCTTACTAATATGTTATGCATACGACACAGAATACGACAAAATTGAAAAAAAAAAAAAAAAATTCAGTGTACGCCAACGTTTTACATACATTTTATACGTTGCCATTGCTGGCTAAATCGTCAATGGTGGTTGACCGCCCTTTAAGCTGGGTGATGTGGAGCCATGATGATATGTGACGCGGCATACACAGCAAGAATTCTTCACTCATGAAAACGGTGCCATTTTCTGATACGATCACATCAGGCAAACCATGAGTTGCAAGAATTGCTCTCAATTTTCTACAGTTATGGTCGTAGTGTTCGTTGGCATTACAGCCCCGTCAATCCACTTGTAGTGGACATCCACTACAATTAAAACGTCTTTCCCAAATAGAGCCCCACAAAATCAATATCAACCCTGGACCAAGGTCTTGCAGGTCATCTCCAAGGATGCAGAGGCATGTGCACAGAGTGCTTGACATTGTCCTGACACGTAGCACCTACCTGAATGCAAGACTCAATATCATTGGATATATTTGGCCACCAAAATACTCTTAAGCAATTGTCTTCATCTCGGTCAGAGTGTAGCTGTGAGTTATACCACGTGACCTGCATGCAGATGCAACAGGACCTTCTTTTCCCAAGTGGAGGAATGATGATGTGTGCTCCCGAGAGCAAACAACCATCTTAGACATCGAGTTTGTCTTGGCATATGTGGTAGGTCTGGAACTCCTGCCTCAACTTGCCCGATGGCCAGCCTCCCAGGGTAAACTTCCTCACTTGTCACGACCGGTCCATATTTTGACCTGAGTAGCCTTGATCTGAGACTGTCAGACAACTTATTCAACAACAACATAACTTAACCGGGTGGTGGAGTGCTTGATGCGGAATTTCGCAAAGGCAGTCGACCCAATGCATCTGAATTGGTTATGATGTTTCCCTATTTTATACTCTGTGGTAATCGTATGGTTCCAACGTTGGAGCTCAATGCTGTACCTGTGGTGAGCACAATTGCGGAATGGCCTTATTCTCTTTAAACGAAGCAGTCAATGGCTGGTGATCCATGACAATGCTGAATGATGTATCACAAAGGTACTGATAAAATTTCTTCACCCCAAAAAATACTTTTTTTTACGGATAAGCACTGAAAAAAACAAAAACAGTGCCCACTTGTATTTTTAATACTCTGTGCTTTCATGGTACAAGTGAGAGAATAGTAATAGTAAAAGAAAAACAAGGTGATAGAATTGTACATCCAAAACAACATAATATAATTATAAGTCTACTGTATTAGACTTTCAGATATTTGTGTGCTCTGGAGCAGAAAGCCTTGATCCTGGATGTTGTTGGGTGACCTACAGTGTCATCTGGTAAACTGTTCCACACTGGTATTATTGCAGGCATATAGGAGCGGTCATACTGAACAAGTGACCTGTGACCACTCTCCGCCTTGTCAGTAAGACACTGCACAGCAAAGCTTCCAAAGGAAGCACTTGCTCTAGTGAACCTTGATGGAATCCATGATTGAGGTAGCATGGTCTTCAGAAGTGCTGGAACTTCTTCTGTGTGCAGTCTGTACATCAGACCCAGACTTGCTACAGTTCTCCTGTGCGATAGGGGATCGATATTCAATTCCTGTGGAGGGGCCTTTATGATACTTACAGCACAACATTGCACGTCATCCAGCTTTTTAAGATGCATGGCACTTGCAGACATCCATACGAGGGGAGCATAGTCCATTGTGCTCCAGACATGGGCTTTGTACACTTGAGCTCAGCCAAGCGGATCCAAGTATGGAGCAATACTGCGAAAGGCACTCACTCTTTGTCCAGCTATAACGGCGATGGAGTTCATGTGAGACTGGAAACCCAAGCTCGAGGAGAACCTGACTCCAAGTATGTCAAGCTCATGTACATGCTGCAAGGGCTTGCCACCCATGAAGAACTCTGGAGGATGCTCACTTGGTAGTTGTCTACTGAGAGACATAACCTTGCATTTCTCGGTAGCAAACAGAACATTCCATTTCTGTCCCCACGCATAGATCTTCTGTAGGTCTTCCCTCAGAGAAATGGTGGCATTCACTTCATCCAGCAGGTAGTAGATGGTACCATCATCAGCATAGATGCAGGTAGGGTTAAATGCAGGTTGTCGCACTGATCGTTAATGTGGACTAGAAATAAGGTGGGTCCAATAATTGATCCTTGAGGTACTGATGCATTAATTGGAGTTGGTTTGGATGTTTGGCCATTAACCACAACCTGGATATGTCTGTCCATCAAGTAGCTGGATAACCACTGTAACAGCTGCCCTCCAACTCCATTAGGGACCAGCTTGACCAGCAAACTCTTGTGCCATATTCTTTCAAAAGCAGCTTGATGTCAAGTGCTACAATTGTACCCTCCTGATGTCTGTTGAGACAAGCATCCGCTCATGACTCAGATATGTTAGTAAATCGCGAGCTGAGTGACCAGGACAGAAGCCAAACTGATTGTCACTGAGCAGGTCATTTCCAATGAGATGTTTCCTCAGTGTGGTGTTGACGACTCTCTCCATAACCTTGCTGATGTAGCTTCGGAGACTAATGGGCCTTAATTGTCTGGAACACTGCAAGAGTTCTTCTTAAGCACTGTCACTACATTAGCTATCTTCCAGGAGAAAGGGAAGTGGCCATGGCTAAAGCAGAAACGAAACAGTTTGGCAAAAGGTATGGCAAGGACTGATGCACACTCTTTGAGAACTCTATTTCCAATTCCGTCAGGTCCAGAGGCCTTATTTATGTCTAGCTTCTGCAGGACTTATCTGATGTCACGAGGCTGGAACGTTAGTGTCAAGTGAATGTTGGTGCGAGCTGTGTGATCGGGAGGGTCATTTTCAGTACAACCAATTGTACACTTTGATGCAAAATGATCGCAGAAGATGTCCGCTTTCTCCTGGGAGGTTGCAAAGGTCTGACCATCCTTCTGCAATGTTGGGATATTAGAATGTCATCCTTTCCCTTGTATCCTCTTCACTGCCCACCACCAATCACTGGGTTTAGTTGTTCCAGAGGTCAGTCGAGCTTTTGTCCTCTGGAAGTGTCTTTTTGCCTCCTTCTCCACTTTCTGGTAGTTCTGCCTTGCCCTTCTCAGACCATCATGGGTAACAGCACATGGGCTCTTTCTCCAGTTGGTATATGCCAGACAGACAGCTTTATCAGCCATACTGCTAACCCTTCCTTGTCTAAGTGTGAATACTTTGATTCGGCTACTGACAAGGTTCCAGAAACAAACCCAATGAGTTTCTTGGTCCGATCTTCCCAATGGTGGGCAGTATACTGCTCCTATGGAGAGGCATCACAGGCCAAAACAAGGCATTTTGAAGGATGGCACGTGCGCAGGTTTCCTGGCATTCAAAATGCACCAGTACCCGGTCAGAGTGTAGCTGAGATTTTGACGACCAGAAAGCGGTTTCTTGTTCCTTCCCTAATTTCCATTATTACTACATGTTCCTTCCCTAATTTCCATTGGATGCCTTTCAACAGCAACTTACTTAATGGGGCAACATGTGTATCCAACTTTACAAATGTTACAAACCTATTTTCTTACCCTTCCGCATTCTGATATTACAATTGAAATCAGAGGGATTTTTTTGCTCCAACCAAATTATACCTGAGCTCAGGTATACTTTTGTGGATGGATTCAACAGACCGTTGATTGAGGTATGTTAACCACAGAAGGAAGCAAGAAGAAGCCCACGCTTTGGGCATTAACCCTTCTACGGTGCATACTTTATTATTTTCAATTGCTAACACGAATGGTTTACAAACGCATCATGTGTACAAATAAGAAGATGATGACAATCACACCTGCTTGGAAGAACATCTGACTTGTTTGCCTTTGTGGTCACCTGTATGTGCATCCCTCTTTATTGTTTTAGGAACAATATCTCTGCTTAATCGCATCCTGACATTTCACCTGCAAGTCTGTCATTGTGTTGATATCAGGGACTTGGTATAGTAAATACAATGGGGTTTCTATATACAGTATTATGCTTCAAACTTATAAAATTGCAGGTCTAAAGTATTAAGAAAACTGTTGGTTTTTCAATTTTGTTATCACGCTGAGAAAGATAACTTTATTTATTTACTTTGAATAAAAAGCTGAGCTAGACGCTTTTGGTTATGTTTTGCTAAATTATCTCCCAGGACATTCACAATCCATTGAATGATGGACTTCAAACAGTCACAGTGACACAGTGCAGTGATTGAAGGTAGAGTATGAGTTGTAATCCTTGGAAAGGAGAAGAGTGTGAAAATAATGGGTGGGAGTGAGACAATGGTAGTTTGCAGTTATGTATAAATTGTCTGTGTTGAGTGATTTTACAGGGCTTGTGCCAAAAACGTGATCTGCATTCGAAATTGCTATCTTCTGGCCTAGAATTTTTCCCATTTATTGATTATATGGCTGTTTATGAGACTGTACATTCCTTCCAAAGTTTATGAGAATGGAACAGGCAATTGAGGATGGGTTTTTACTTCATTGTTTCATGTAGTGGAATGCTATTGGCAGTCTATTATCTATAATTTTATAAAACCCCAATGGGTTGACTTTGTGGGACCTACCTTCTTTGGCATGCAGCTGTCTTTTTCCCTCTTCTGCGGTCTCAAAGGCTTCATGGCATAGTTCTCTTATCCATCAACGGTTTTGAACTTTCCTCCATTTTACTTAGGTGAGTTGTTAAGGCAATAATCTGTCCGTTTCACCTGGTTAATACTGCCATTTTGCTGCTCCAAAGCTATAGTTTTGTTCTTGTTGCTATTCCAGCTGCTGGCATCCTGTGGCATTCATCTGGAAAGCCGGCGATCTCACTGACTGACATTAATGTTCGGTACCTTCCGGGTGACGTAAAAAGTTGAAATTTTGCATGCCAACGGACAATGGTAGTTTGCATTGTCTGCCAAATATACTAGGAAAAATCACAGAACCATTGGACAGCATCCATAAATGAAAATATCTGAAAATAAGTGCAGCCTTGTGCTCATCAAGCAAGAGGTTGGTCATGCTTGCCTCCAATCATAAAGCTTCCATTTATCATGTACTTACGCATGAAGCATGGTTCGTTATTGCTTACAATGTGTAAGCATACCCCACTAGTGTGCAATATATATTGCTGCGGATCCAGGGTTCGTGGCTTGCCACAAGGGGAAGCACTCTCGTCCCTTCCGAGCACCCGGTCCTGAGGCCGACGGATACAGATAACTCCGCGCGCCAACTGGTTGCTGTGCAACCACGAATGCCAATCGGTACTGCCAATCCTGGCACGGTTACACTACTCAGCGTGATACCTTACCTGTGGACAGCCATACCAAGGGTGGTCTCGTGCCCTCGATGCGTACTTGTGTTAACTTACCGTATCAGGTGCAGCCGAGCAGAGCTGCCAAGTATGCACCGGCTAATAAGAGCCAATTAGTGGGGGAGGACTTCCCGGCTAACTATGTGAGGACCATGCTGGATGAAAGGAGGAAAAGACAAAACGAGCTGGGTGCATTGACAACATTAGCAAGTTATTTATAAAGCAAGGGTGAGGAAAGGTATGTAAACAATAATAAAAAGTTTTATTGCAAGCAATGTGTACAGCAGGGAAAGCAAGGATTCGTGGGGTGCAGGAATATACAAAGGAGAAGTCACAGGGAAGAGCTAAACCGATACTATACTTCTACAATCATAATTGTGCTAACATGACAGGCATCATCAGACACACACCTGAGGAAAGTAGAAAGCAAAGAAAGATGAGAGAAAGTATGAGGTGTGAACGACCTCTTTGTACCTGGGGAGGTCGACGGACCAACGTAACCCAGTCGCTTGGGAGGGGGAGGAGGGAATAAAATGGGGTGTCTATGGTGTGTGAGTGAGGATGTGCGATGAGGTGTGCAGTGATTTCTAATTTATTTATTTTATTTATTTATTGTGCACACTGTCGAGGCTCGTATGAGAGCTAACACACAGAACGTACAACACGGGGTGTAGGAGACAAGAGGGCGGGAGAGGGAAAGAAAAAATAGTGTGGAACAGAGACATTATGAGATCTGCGGAAGGGAGAGGGATGGGCGGGGTACACAGGATAAACAAGATGGACACTACAGGGACTTTCAGGAAGGAAAGCAGGGAATTTGAAGAGGTGGGCTTGTGGGTGGATTAGCAGGGTAGAAAAGATCGTGGTTTTGGATGGGGGGGAGATAAGAGATGTGGTGAACAACTGCTTTGAAGACCTGGAGGAATGGTGGGATTGAAGAGAGTGGGAGTTTGTTCCAAAGTGGGGAAAAAGAGGAATGAATGAGTGAAGGTAAGCAGTGATTCTTAATTTTGGTAGTTTTACCAGAAGGGGGTTGCTAGCAGACCTTGAATGCTCTGTGGAAATATGGGGGGGGGGACATATCTCACACAGAGCAGGGGGGAGGCTGGAGCGAGACGGTAAAAGACAGAAAGACCACCGACCTGCCTGTGGTGAGAGAGTGAGAGATCCAAAGACTCAGCCTCATCGCCAGGAGATACCAATGATCACAAATGCCTTGGTTTCCAGAGCGTGAGGCCAAGAAAGGTGAGAGGCGGAAGCACCAGCCCATTGGGGAGAGCTGTACTCCACCAGGCAGCAGACGAAAGCTTTGTTTGTATGTGGTCAGGAGCTCAGGTGTGCCAAGGCAGGACTTTACGCATTGGAGGATGCCCAGTCGGTGACTGGCTTTGGAGGGCATACCCTCGCGATTGGCAGATGTGGCAGAGAGAAATGTGTAAATATGTAGGTCAAGGGGGTGAAGGAGTGTCGGAAATGAAGCAAAAGAATGCATGAGAAGAATGGGAAACATGAGTGGCGAGAAATCTGTTAGTGCAATTATTAATAAGTGTAAAACTGCACTTCCTTCGGCACCTGGCTCTCAGTGAGCCTGGCCCAGCTTCCCTCTGCTCGCTCCGCTCAACGCAGCAACCAACAGTGATTTATGGTTTGAGCCAGATGATATGAAGAGCCAGACGAAGAGAGTGAACATGTGGAACTCGGTACATTTATCAAATCCTTCTTCAAAGGCTGAGTCCTAGATACACAACAGGCAGGCCGTGGGCGTATCATAGTGCCACCATTGGCATGCGGATGCTCACCCCAGCCTTGGCCTTGCCACCAGAAATGCCCTTGTTCACCCCCGAACCCGGCCATGCGATGAAGCTCTGAGATTCAACATGGAGCGAGGCACCCGATCACGTGCTCCATCCATGAGCTTGTCTCCACCAGTTTTGTGTCCAACAGGACTTGCATATCAGGTCACTGAATTTAACCACCAGTTCTTTTTGAGGTCAACATCGGCCAAAAGGTCAACATAAGCCCAAGGTCAACAACAAAGGTGGTACTTCTAAAATCCTCAATTTTCATCCGATTTACTTGAAATTTGAAGAGGAGTTGCATATTTGGTCATCGACTTCAACCACCAATTATTTTTGATGTCAAATTTGTTTTATGGATTTTGCAAGTATCGTGCTTTGAACGACGTTTTCTTCTTGTTTGTTTGTCAATCGCCTCCAGGTCACAATTTTAAACTGACCTTCACGAAACTTCACCAAGTTGTGGAGGTAGTCTCAACTGAGAATCCTCTTGATTTTGAGGTCAAAGGTCATCTTGAGGTCAAATTTCTAAAATAGTCATTTTTCATCCGATTGATTTGAAAATTAAACGGCAATTGTGTAGTATATTACTGAATTGAGAAAGCAACTATTTTTGAGGTCAAAAGATCAAAGGTCAACTCAAGATCAAACTTCTAAAAATCATCAAATTTCATCTGAAAAACCATCATTTTCATCCGATTGACTTGAGCTTTGATTAAGATTGTCAATTTTAATCTTAATGAAATGGACAAGTTGATGTATCCATGGCCAACTTTTGGAGGGGGGGTGGATTTTGCAAGTATTGTGCTCTGGACGACGTCTTTTTCCCCTGTTTGATTGTTACTTGCAAAATCGAAGATTTTTCAAGTATATTGGTTCGTCGATTTTGTTATTCTTCTGTCTGTCTGTCTGTCTGTCGCCTGCAGGTCACAATTTTAAACCGATCTTCACGAAACTTCACCACATGGTGGAGTTTGTCATAAGGACGAAGCCTATTGTCTTTGAGGTCAAAAGGTCAACATAGGCCAAAGGTCAACAACTTAGGTGAGATTTCTAAAATCCTCAATTTTCATCTGATTGACTTGACATTTGAAGAGGATTTATATTTCAGGTCACCGAATTCAACTAGCCAATTATTTTTGAATCAACATAGACCAAAAGGTCAACATAGTCCCAAGGTCAACAACTAAGGTGGTATTTCTAAAATCCTCAATTTTCATCCGATATTCTTGAAATTTGAAGATTTATATTTCATGTCAATACATTCAACGAGCCAATTTTTTTGTGGTCAACATAGACCAAAAGGTCAACATAGGCCAAAGGTCAACAACTGACGTAAGATTTATAAATTCCTCAATTTTCATCCGATTGCCTTGAAATTTTAGGAGGATTCATATTTCATGTCAATGAATTCAACCAACCAATTATTTTTGTGGTCAACTTCGACCAAAAGGTCAGCATAGGCCCAAGGTCAACAACTAAGGCGGTATTTCTAAAATCCTCAATTTTCATCCGATTGACTTGAGATTTGAAGAGTTGCATATTTGGTCATTGAATTCAACCACCAATGATTTTTGATGTCAAATTTTTTTATGAATTTTGCACGACGACTTCTTCTTGTTTGTCTGTTTATCTATACAGAACGTGAGTGTGTATTAATTACATGAGTCCCTTTAAGACCCTAAAGACCCTATATAACATTCACAACCCTGAGGCCCGTTCGGACCATGAAGACCCAGAAGACCAAAAGACCCCGAGGAATCAAAAGCCCCCCAAGATGCTATTGACCCCATTACACCCTTTAGATCCTCCTCGACCCTTTGGAACCCCGAAGACCCTTAGACACCTTTGTCCCCTTTAGACCTTCATGCCTTTCAGACTTTTTAATACCCTGTAGACCCCTTTGACCCATAGACTCTTTTAGACATTTTAAGACCCTTTGGACCCGTTCAGACAATTACAACCTTTTACACCTTACATTACACTCTTTAGACCCCTTCGACCTTTTAAGACCATTTAGACCCATTTCGACCTTTTGACCTTTCCACCTTTAGACCTTCAGACAATTTTACCTTTACAACTTTTCAGGCCTTTGAACTTTACGCATTTACAACTCGACCATTGAGACCTTTAATTTGCAATCAACGACCTTACATTTAGTACATCCTTCCATTTATTTGCCATACAAAACAAGTCCTGGCGAGGGTCTGTAATCTCTGATTGCTCTTTCTTGGATGAAGGATGTTTCATTGGTGAAAACTATTTTATTACAGTTAATAAAACTTTGCTCCTCAAAAGCAGAGCGTAACACATACATGACTTGTTTGATAATATTGGCAAGTTTACAGTCATGACTTGTCTAAATATTTGTTTCAAACCTCATGTTTAATTAATCATCAAATGCTTGAGGACGTTTTGAATTATAGCTGAATGTACAAGCTACAAGGTTTAAAACGCATTAAAGTCTTGTTAAAATGAAGATGGCTAGGATGACAAGCATAGCCCTTGCTTTATGTTTAAAAAAAAATAATTCTATATATCAAAGTAGCCGGATTTCTCCGTCTGTCTGTCTCGATGTCTGTTGTCGCACTCTTTTTCGCTGGGATGTCATTACAGCATTACGTCTAGTGCTCGGCTTGGCCTTTACACTAGTGTATTATTCCTAACTCGATGAGAATTGCATTTTTCAACTTGAAAACATTAATGACATAACATCTAATCTCAGGGAACATAAAACGAATTCATAATAGTTTTTTGGGGGGGAATATGTGTGTGCGTTACTAAAATGAACGCTGGGTTGTTAGTGTTAACGGTAAACAAAATGTTTATGGAATAAATATAAAATTGCAATTGGTCAAGTTGGAGGGGTAGACATGTGCAGGGAGTCCCTGCCTCGATGGCTCTGAATGACGTTTGAAGGATGTTTCATTGGTGAAGGATGTTTCAAGGGCTTTGCCCAGCAGATATAATTTTCAATGCATCTTGGTGAAAGGCATAACATTTGCCAAATGGGTCAAACCTTTCTGGGGGTGATTATAAGGTAGGTAGATATACAATGATTGCTCCCTGAGCTTTGACCATGATATGATGGGAATGATTTTACAACTGAATGAAGAATGGATTGTTGTGAAGTTTGTAGTTGGCATTAGTGGAGTACTGTTTTTTTGAAACACGAAAAATAGTTTGGTTGGGGTGGGGGGGGGGGGGGGTTCAATCGGAAGACCATGCGGTCAAGTTGATGTAACGCTTGTGGCAATTACTGGATGTTTTTTTTTTTTTTTTGAGTTTTTCACAACATTGAGGAATACACTTCCTGTTTCTTAATTTGTTGGAAGTAACATTTGCAACAACTTGCAGGCCAGTGCAATCAAAGTGGAGCAAACGTGTTTGAATACTACATGTATAAAGTGGCATGCAATTATTTTCCACATGGCTGTGTTAAAGTATTATCTGCTCCGATTCAACACAAACGTATTAAAATCTATCTGAACAGAGCCCGAGCAATCAGTTTTGTCACCATTCTTGTCACTTTAGCCAAATTCCACTGATGTTTTATGAACCCATTTATTTTGAACATGTGCTAGGCAAGGCTGGGTATCAGTCAAGTTGCAGGGGTAGACGTTTGTGTTGGGGGTGTTAGTTGTTGAAAGATATATATTCTGCTTTTAATTTAATGGGAAAATGCAAGGGGGCAAGCCTGGGGGTGTGGCCTGGCAGATTGAAAAAATGATGGAAGGGGAAAGAATCAGAGCAAGAGGTTTGGGAGGACATCTCGGAGTAAGTTTAGGAAAGGGGATTGTAATGTTTGAAGATATATGATGTGGGGGTGTATGATTAAAGTTATTCAAATGTAGTAATACTTTAAATAAAAGTAATAATTAAATACATTTGGATAAGGATATTGCATTGCTGTGTTGACTGACTGTGTGGACAGAGCCTGGTGTTGGCTCAGTGGTTAGGGTGGCGGCTTGGGATCCTAGGGTCCTGAGTTCAAGCCCCGTCGGCCACTGAATTAATACACCAGGGGGTTGACTCAGCCTGTCATCCTTCCGAGGTCGGCGAAATGAGTACCAGTTCCAGTGTGTGTACTGGTAGAGGGGCACTGCATCGGCGACACAGTCGCGCTTCAAGAAATTATAGCTACCCCGGCAGCTAAGCTGCCATACGACCACCACCACCACCACTGTGTGGACACAACTTTGAGGTGTTTGGGTCCATTGATGTTGAGTAACCTACTGATGTGGACCTGCGACCGGGGTTGTGGATCCGCCGTTTGGAAAGGTTCTGAGCTGAAAGGATCGAAACATCGACGAAGAACGGTGCCCAGCTGATGATCTGGGCAATTGGAAAATCAGTAAATTGCTTTTTAGTTAAGGTTATAACTTCAAATAAAAGTGTGTGTGTGTGTGTGTGTGTGTGTGTGTATTGTTATGTCTGGCTTCCTTCTTGGGACTACAGTGCAGTAATTGGCCTTTTTTTGATACCAATAACGTGTTAGTGCATATCATATCAGCTACACACTTTTAACTGCATTCCAATGTTTATTACCCTGTGCATGCGAAGCAAAGAGTGGGGTTAAGCAATTGGTTGATGTCAGTCTGTCTGTCTGTCTGTCTGTCTACAAATACAAGTTTATGATTGAGGAACAACTTCATTGAAATGGAATGCTGTATTTTGAACATTAATTGGAACATGAATCGGAGCCTGTAGTTTAGCAGGACTGTACTTTGTATCTGAAGTCGTCCCAATCGCACATGCGCAAAGAGGAGTGCGACAATCTTAGCTCACCTTGACTTTAGTAAGGTGAGCTTATGCGATCGAGCAGTATCCATAGGTGAGTGAGTGAGTCAGTCAGTCAGTCAGTCCGTAAACACTTCAATCATTATCGCTTGAACCAAACACACGATTTTGATGAAACTTGGCCACAAGCTTCATATCTGATGCCTCACGAAGGTGTATTGACTGCATCAAAATCTGCGCTCATTTTGGGGGTCTATGGGGGTTGTTTTGACCCACCCCCTCCAAAAATGGGTATTTGCTCCCTTCTCTGAAACTACACCGATTTCGGTGAAACTTGACCGCAACCTTCATCACCCAAAATATAACAAAGTGTATCAACTGCATCAAAATCTGTTTTGCAGTACATGTATGCAATTTGTACAATGACCAAAGTTTGAATACAGGTTATGAGGATGCATATTTTTGAGGTTATTTTTTGTTAAATGTTTGCCAGTTTTCTGCAGGTTGCATGACTGCAGTAGCGCACGCCACACCCTGACTTGTCGTTCTTGCCTCAAGGTGGAAATGACAGTCACATCTATGATCATGTAAAGTATAAAAGCTACTTATAGCTGCCTTGCTGTGGAAAAGCACATGTTGAGGCAGGTATAAAAAGCTAAGGTGAATTTAGAAAGTCAAACATGGGAGATAATTGACACAGTAAATGATAGCCAGTCCGCTGGAAAACAAACCTGCATGTATAACAATGGTGAGACATCACCGTCTTCAACAGGGAAGATGTCCGGGGGATCATATGAGGTCAATTATATTTTGTTTATTGTATGATTACATATATATATATATATATATATATATATGTATATATATTATATATGTATATATATATATATATATCAATTTATGTATGTATATATAATTAGTTTGTGTGAAATACTACACACTGTATAATGAAGCTATTACATACAAATCAGCCAAGCAGGATATCTCAGAGCTATGTGCACTCGCCTCTGAGCTGTCGAGCCTGGGTTGGAATCTTCGACCCACTTTTCTTTTAAACATCACTTTGGTGTTTGTGCATGCAGGGCAATGACATAATTAACCTCGATGGACGGAGGTTACTGTTTCACCCCTGTCTGTTGTTTGTTTGTTTGTTTGTGAACAGTATTATGGAAAAACTCCTGGACGGATTTCGACAAACTTGGTGGGGGGGATTAGGTATGGTCCAAGGATCATGCCATTAGATTTTGGACTTGGTCCAAAGTACAATATGGCCGCTATGGCGGCCATTTTGAAAAATATTTGAATTTTTGTTTTTGCATTTCTACATGTTTTAAGTGATTTCCAACAAAAAAAAAAAATTGTTAGAGAAAAAAAAACAATTTTGCAACTTTTTTTCAAAAAAATTATCGATTTTATTTTTTTGGCATTTCTACATGCGCGTCGATCTAGTTTAGTTTATTCAATCGTGGTTCAGTAGAGTCTGATCCGTTTTGACCTACAATGAATAGGATATCAGGTTCACTTAAGTGACCCAGCAGTATTGGCGGCGGAGGTTTTGCACTCTAACGAGTGCTCCCCCTCTAGTTTAGTGTGCATCAGCTGGGACGTTAAGCCTGTCTTTTAGCAGTAGTTACTGGTTACGTTACATCTTCCATGGTCATCTTTCGCAAACCATAGGCCATTGTGCACCAACAGCCTGGCCAAATTCAAAATTCCTGCCCTCGTTCCCAGGAAACGCAACCAAACAAATGCAGATACAGACAAGTCTGAAGACGACGATGGTTCACGAGCGGTATTTGACGATGTAGAGAGGATAAAAATTGTTAGAGAAAAAAAAACAAATTTTGCAACTTTTTTTCAAAAAATTATCGATTTTATTTTTTTGGCATTTCTACATGCGCGTCGATCTAGTTTAGTTTATTCAATCGTGTTCAGTAGAGTCTGATCCGTTTTGACCTACAATGAATAGGATATCAGGTTCACTTAAGTGACCCAGCAGTATTGGCGGCGGAGGTTTTGCACTCTAACGGAGTGCTCCCCCTCTAGTTTAGTGTGCATCAGCTGGACGTTAAGCCTGTCTTTTAGCAGTAGTTACTGGTTACGTTACATCTTCCATGGTCTCTTTCGCAAACCATAGGCCATTGTGCACACAACAGCCTGGCCAAATTCAAAATTCCTGCCCTCGTTCCAGGAAACGCAACCAAAACAAATGCAGATACAGACAAGTCTGAAGACGACGATGGTTCACGAGGCGGTATTTTGACGATGTATCTTGTTTCAGAAGTCAAGGATGAGACAATGTGATAATGTTTGACCAAGTTATAAAAATGATCAACATGATGTGGTACGGGTGACAGGTTATTAGTGCAAAAATGTCGAAAACCCGGTTTCGTTCAACAACTTTCAAAATTTGACCTTTGCATAACCTTTAAAGGTCACAAAACAATGTTGTGACATTAAAATAAGGAAACAGGATACATGCTATAGCTTATTGGAGTTAGTTCGTCGAAGAAGGTTGAAAACCCGGTTCGATTCCCACACATTTGAAAATTTGGCCTTTGTGAACTTTAAAGGTCAAAGGTCAAGGATTATGACCTTTGGTGCAAAACTTCCTCTGGAACATTCCAGGAACAATATAACGTCATATAGGCTATATGCCATTTCGCACTCCTCGGATTATCCATACTTTGATGAAATCAGCGTAAAAACAAACTTGAAGGGGGCATCACGGGCAAGATGTTCGAGATAGAGCAAAATGGTTTCAAGACTTTAGGTGGGGAATGACCTCAGAATTATGCATAAAAAAAATTATTGTCATCCTAGTCTCAAAGTTTGGGCGTCGTATGATTTTTATGTCAAAATTCGCAATTTTCTAAGTTCGTGACCTTGTGACCTTGACCTTGGACGAAAATGAAAAATCGAGCTCCGTGGGGCTATGCAGGTGCCATTGGGCTAACCAAATACCGAAACCCCTGTCAGATTCGACAAACCCCCTAAGGAGAGAGATGCAAATTGAAATCGGCTACCCCCTAAAAACATTTTTTTGGGCGTGGCTCCGCCCATAATGGGCGCGCCACGCCCATTCTCAGGAAAACACAACTATCATGATATAAATCTCCCACCAAAATTTTATCAGGATCGGATCAAAACCCACGGAGCTATGCTCGAGACAGGACAGACAGACAGACGCA
>CM068961.1:110705857-110718598 GCA_035128595.1 Eptatretus atami | reverse complement strand
TCAGGGTGCCCCAAGTAGCAGGTATGGGCGCATAAGTCGGTAGGGAGTGTTCCAGGTAGTGATTCCCCACCGATTATAAAGGAATTATCGTGTGCGCTGCATTTTGAATTAAGCCGTATCTGTTCTATCTTGTATATTTCAAACAACATGCATCTCCAACAACCACCCATCTCCCCCCACCTCGCCACCACCCTCCCACCCGCCCGCTCAACACCCTGCCTGCGCACCCCCCCCCCCAACAAAGAGCCAAGCCGAACTCCCCTGGAATTTTCCCCCGCGCGCCGAAAAGGGAGGGGCGAACGCCCGGGGCGATAAAAGGCCGCGTTGGAACGCCGAGAAGGCGGTTGGGAGAGAATTGGTGAGGAAATCGGTGGAACCGGTGGAATCGGTGTGGAGAGCGGGAGCAGTTGGTCGGAGTGGGTCGAGTCGGAGCCGGAGAGAAGTCGCCAGCCGGATCGCCGTTGAAGGCGTTGTTGGAGTCGAGACGAGTTCGGGCAGAGACATCGAGGGTCGCCCAGCGAGTCACCAATCAATGGAGTGTGTTGCAGGTAGCCTGCTCGGTCTCCCGGAGTGCCCTTCGTCGATCCCGCTCTATGAGCAATCATAAAGGCTTACAAGGCCCAGCTCTCTTCTTGCTTTTCTGGGGTTTTGCATCATAAGTCTGTGCGCGCTTGTCTGATAAGTAGTGAACTGATTAAGTGCCATGTAACATCAATACGTAGACATCGGCTGTTAGGGTATTTTTTGCTGTGTCTTGTCCCCATCCCCCTCCGCCCCCCCCATTCATGTGCATACGTGCCGCATTGAAAATAAAATGTCCCCTTGTTTGAATTATTCACCTGCTCGTTGCGTCCCTTCCTCCATTTGAAACTGCCATAATGCGCGGAATAAATACGCTGGTTTTAAACACGATTAAGATAATCGGGTCCAACGGGGCTTGGCGATAATAAACCGCTCTGCAATCGCAGACGGAAAGAGCTGCTTAAAGCGGCTCGGTTCCGAGCAGGTCCCGTTGAGGTACAACCTCTCGGTAGTCTGTCCGCGCGAATAATTAGGTAAATCGACAATTCGGCAATCGACCCTGTAGCGCGCGGGCAGAGCATTGACAAGGTTGTGGTGTGGTTAAAAACACACCCTTAGCTGGATTTCGGCGTTGATCCGAAAGCTGCGACTGGATTTCCACGTTCGGTGGGCGCGCGGCCGCCAATTGGGCTGAGGCGGTCATCCGCACGCCGGAGTGGCGAGAATCCACAACAATATATTACATATAATGCCAGATATGAAATGTATAAACAAGTTAAAAAGTGCTTTCTTATTATTTTAAATAACTTGATTGATCATGCGAATCATTCTGCAGTCAAAGTGTGAACATTTTAACTCTGTGTGCCCCTTTTATGAACATATAAGCACACTTTGCATGTAGTGTACAGTTAATTTGGGTTAAATGGCCTATTTGTCTCCAACAGTGAGTAGAACATTTAAGTTTTTATTTATTTATTGTCAGATTGCTGCACATATGTCATGTGAAACCTGAGGAGGGTTGTGGGTGACTGAAGGAGAGCATATCGAAATATTTTGTGTCTCAAGATTTCTTGCTTTAGGTTTATCTTCCTGTCCAGATTGCAAATTGATGTTGAGTAAATTGCTGACTTTCAATCTTCAGCTATAATCATGATATGTCGGATATCTTTGTGAGACACACCCAGAGATTTTTAAGTGTTTCACCATTTTATTGAGACCTGTACCTACAATATGTTTGAAATTTATTTGCTCTGGAATGCAAATTACTTGATGCTTTATGGTATGAACTCAGTTGCTGCAAAGTATCAGATAACTAACATATTCCATGAAGAAAAACAAAACAAAATATGGCACTAAGGTTATTAGTGAATAGTGATTGTGGAGCAGAATAAACAGATATTTCCAATATAATTAGCATTCCTAGGATTATGCATTCTTCAGACAAAATATCTATCTTGCTTAATGAAATCGTGGCAATTGGTGGCTCATTGCAAGTTCTGTAATCTGTGGAACAATATTGAAATGTACATGGTTTCTGAGGCCATTTCTATTTTGTCGCCTTGACTCGTTTTCAACACCACTGAAGTGTGAGATGCACCTATCCTTTTTATGTGACCACTCATATAACAACATCCAGACCATTACCCTCCACAGAAGCACCAGCAACAGAATTGATCTTAACCACCTGGTGTGAACTGGTCCTTATAGTGTTCTTCACTTTGTATTCAATTAACGTCTAACTTTGTACTCAATGCACAGATATCCACAACAAAACAGGAATCGGGTATGCTGTCTATAATATTGTCATATATAAACTAGATTTAGCTTGTTGGGAAAGTAATTAGCTAAGCTTGTCGGACTTCCGGCGTCGGCAGGTTCTCTCAAGGGTCTCTGCCGACTTTCTCAAAGTTAAGTCTCCGGTCGATTTTTTTTGTCCCATTTAACTGCTTATTTTCTCACCTCCATGTTACTGCGTGTTCCGAGTTGGGTTTTGTTTCAAAAATCGTGCTATTTTGTGAGTTTTCGTCGACCTTATCTTATCGGGTTCTTTGAGGCCTACCCATCCTTCCCCTCCAGGTGTACGATCGTTTTTATTTGTATTCTCTCCATATTACCTTCAATTATCTATTTTCCAACACTTCCTACACCCCCCCCCCATCCCTCCAAACTGTACACTCTGTTTCTTCTCTTAAATTTAAAGGAAAAAAAAAACTACCTTCCTCCCTGCAAATCCACGAGTCCCGATCCCTTTTCTTCTTCTTCTTCCTCCTCTTGCCGGCACACCATCTTTATTCTACTTGAGCTGACCCACTCTCTCCATTACCTTCACAATTTCTTCCAACAACCTTCTATTCCCAAATCTTAACTAATCCTCAAAAATCCATCAAAAATTAATAATCTTCCTTGTATCCTTTCAATCTAGACACCTCCTGTAACCACGTGTCTCCACTCTTCCTGATATTTTTCATCGACCTAGCAGCTTCATTCTGCGTTTACAGTTCCAAATTCACCATACACCTCCACGATTTTACTTCATCCTTCCCTTTTCCGAACGTTACGCAATCCTTATTTATAATAAATAAATCCACTTTTGACTATACGCCTTCCATAGCTATGTGCTTCTCCCGTAACCACGTGATCTGTTTCCACCCCCTGCAGTTACCGATCCAAATTCACCATTCACCTCATGATTTTTTCTACAACCTTTCCATTACCTAATCTGAGGAAAACTCTCTCAAAAAAATAATAATAATAATAAACCAATGTCACCCGTAGGGTGATCCGTATCTTGCCAAAAGGTGACCACGTGTGACTTCTTAAGGTCACACTTGAGGTGAACAGAGCTGCTATCCACCAGGAGCGACTCCTTGAGGAATATCTGCCTACGAGAGATTCCGATGAGAATCGTTCTACAAGACAGTAACCATGAAAAATATGCGTTTGCCTCATAACGTCACCAAATCACGTCATAATGTCTCAAGCTTGAATATCTAGAAGCACTCATCGAGGTGTTCAATTTGAGGATACACGATTATGGTTCCTAAAACTTGAAAATTTGACCTTGGGGTCAAATATGTTTGACCTTAGGCGTTACCATGAAGGTCAAGGCCAATCGCCACCAAAAATTAATCAGCTGATGCGCCAGACCATGAACTATATTTCCATGAAGTTTGAAGACGATCCGATCAAAATTACTCCAAAAATAAGGGTTTCGTCGACTCCCCTGATTTGCGACAAAGTGACCTTGACCTTTGACCTTGACCTTTCAAAATTTTATGCGCTGAAAGGGACCTCTATAGGCCTCTGATATGCGGTTACAAAATTTCAATGAAAACTGTGCTCTGCAGAGTGATTTATACGTGATTACAGATAAAAAAAAACAACAACAAAAAAAACACATGAAGGTCAAGGCCAATCGCCACCAAATTAATCAGCTGAGCGCCAGACATGAACTATATTTCCATGAAGTTTGAAGACGATCCGATCAAAATTACTCAAAAAATGTGGGTTTTGTCGATTACCTGATTTGCGAAAAAGTTGACCTTGACCTTTGACTTGACTTCAAAATTTATGGCTGAAAGGGACCTCCATAGGCCTCTGATATGCGAAGTTACAAAAATTTCCAATGAAAACTGGTGGTCTGCAGAATTTTTTTTTCGTGATTACAGACAAACAAAAAAAAACAAAAAAAAAAAACAGACTGACTAACATATCTTGCAAAACTTCGTTTTGGCAAGATAATAAAAACGATCTCTTATAATGCTTCATCTTCCTTCATCATGTTTTCACCACCTTTCTGTCTGTCTGTTTGTTACTTACGAAATCTTTAGATTTCGTAAGTATATTGATGACTTCCGTCATCTGTTTGTGTGTGTGGTGTGTGTGTGGTTGTTTGTTGTGTTTGTTTGTGTTGTGTTTGTGTGTTGTTTGTAGGCACGATAACTCGAGAACGGAAGAAGCTACAATGTCAAATTACACAACGTGATTCAGGAGGTGATGGCTAGCGCTGATTAGATTTTGGTCAAAATCGGTCAAAGGTCAAGGTCACAGTGAGGTCAAACATATTCCGTAAATTCATGTGGAGAAATGGAGTATTTTGCTTCGGTCGAACGTTACGAGTTCGTTTTAACTTCGATTTTAATTTTGTCTTTTTTCGGTTTTGCGATCGCTTAGGCGCTTAAAACTCGGTTTCAAAATTCTGGTAAAAAATCGGATGTTTTGGAGACGTTTTAAGTATTGTATAAAAAATATTTCACTCGCGCGTCACAGCTCGTCACGTGGTGCAGCGCGCTCTAGCAGAGGCGTCGTTGATCACGTAAAGGTTTTCCCTCGGCTGTGCGCGCTGACGGTGTTTTCGATAAAGATGGTGTTTAAAGCCATTTTTTATCCCAATAAAGGTTATCGTCGCATGCCTGACTCGCCTAGCGTCGGATTATGTAAAGATTGTTGGTGGATGGCCGAATATTATGGTTTTGTGACTTTGATAAATAATATTAAATAATTGCGTCGAGAAATGGAGATTTTAGCTTCGGTCGACGTTACGATTTTTGATGGTTTGGTACAGAATCATCGTAGAAACTTCTGGTTTGCGTCGCTACCTTCTCTAGAGACAGCTTTTATTAGACAAGGTGAGAGGTCAAGTTGACGATTTTCGTTAGTACCAGTCTATGACTGCTTGTTTGTTTGTTTGTGTGTTTGTTTGTGTGTGTTTGTGTGTTTGTTTGTAGGCACGATACTCGAGAACAAAGAAGATGCTACCAATGTCAAATTACACCACGTGATTCAGGAGGGTGATGGCTAGCGCTGATTAGATTTGGTCGAAATCGGTCAAAGGTCAAGGTCACAGTGAGGTCAAACATAATTCCGTAAATTCATGTGGAGAAATGGAGTATTTTTGCTTCGGTCGACGTTACGAGTTCGTTTAACTTCGATTTTAATTTTGTCTTCGGTTTTTGCGATCGCTTAGGACGCTAAAACTCGGTTGTCGAAATTCTGGTAAAAATCAGATGTTTTGGAGACGTTTTAAGATTGTATAAAAAATATTTCACTCGCCGCGTCACGGGTCGTCACGTGGTGCAGCGCGCTCGAGCAGAGGCGCGTTGATCACGTAAAGGTTTTCCGTGTGCGTGCTGACGGTGTTTTCGATAAAATGGTGTTTAAAAGTCATTTTTTATCCCAATAAAGGTTATCGTCGCATGCCTGACTCGCTAAGCCGTCAGATTATGTATAGATGTTGGTGGATGGCCGAATATTACGGTTTTGTGACTTTGATAAAATAATATTAAATAATTGCGTGGAGAAATGGAGATTTTGCTTCGGTCGACGTTACGATTTTTGATGGTTTGATACAGATTCATCGTAGAAACTTCTGGTTTGCGTCGCTACCTTCTCTAGAGACAGCTTTTATTAGACATGGTCAGAGGTCAAGTTGACGATTTCGTAAGTACCAGTCTATGACTGCTTGTTTGTCTGTTTGTTTGTGTACAGGATATCTCAAAAAGTTGTGGACGGAATCCAGATGAAATTTTGTCTACAGGTTCGGTGTGTGACAAAGACGAACTGATTAGATTTTAGTGAAGATCCGGATCCGGATCTGACTATGAGAATTTTTAAGTGATTCTTCACCATTGAGAGATAGGTTCAAAAACGATATAGTCCTGTTTAGCATGAAATTTCAAAAATGTATTGGGCTTGATATGTTCTCGTCGATCAGGCATTACGTGGTGGAGGTATGCGCTCTACCGAGTGCCCTTCTGGTTTATTTATGTGTTTGCATTCTGCAAGCGCAATCCACCAGCAAAAATTTGAGTTAAACAGGACGTATCTGACCAAGAGAAAGAATATGAATATACGACATTGCATCATCCTCACGCCTCACCACATCCTCAACAGGCAGCAATTTTCTCAGTTTATGCTCAAATTGCTCCTTGCCCACATTCTTCTGGATGTGAAAGCAGGGTACCATATCCAAATAGAAGAAGCAGATGCTGGTAAGGATGACAATCCATTATTCTTTACAATGAAGTAATTTCTCCAAGTGACAGGCAGGAATGCAAACAAATTCTGGAGTGGATACTTGGTGAATTTAAAGTTGATTTGGTGTCTTCACATGTTAACCTCAATGCGTAATTTCCCACTGATTTTTTAAACTTTTTTTTTGTTCTTGCATGCTTTTCATCATTTAATGGTTTCACTCCTACTGTATAATAAGTTTATGTTCTACCATGGTCTTTTGGCAATTCCTTACTTTTTGTTGTTTAAAATGGACAATTCAGACTCCATGGTGTAATGGTTAGAGCGTCCGCTCCGAGTCTGGGAGGTTGTTGGTTCAAACCCCGATCGAGTAATACCAAACACTTTAAAAATGGTACGTGCTGCTTCCTTGCATGTCGCTCAGCATTTAAAAGGATAGAGCACAGACAATTCCCATAGGTTGGCATCCATGGGGAGGAGGAAATTCCTCCTGAAGAAATGCTCCGCTGAGTGCGGTGAGAAAGGTGGTGGCATTATTGTGACCGCTGATACCCAGAGTATCCCGGGAAGTGACGGTACTTCCCCTAAGCTCAGTGGCTGTGTTAAGTGTTTGTCTTGTCAGTTTGTCCATGTGTGTGTGAATAGCAGCTCCATTACGAGCCTAAAGGGGTGTCACACCTTGACGATTTAGCGAACGTATGCCGTTTTTTTACAAATTTGCCGAATACGCTGGCCAACGTCGAATACGTTATTGGTAAGTTTTGTATACGTTAGGAATACCCTGAAAAACACTGCCATAAGTCGTTGTAGCTGGCTTTAATCGTTGACTTTTGTGCTTGTTCTCTCTTTTCGAATGCTTAAAATTTTACGACGTACTCGGCGTTTGGCTCACACGTTCCGCTACGCTGGCCATAAGTTGTAGGCACGTTATGCGATCGTTGACACACGTTAATTGTATGTTACTCATAAGTCGAAACACGTAGAGGAACATTCGCGTACCCGAAACTTATTTCTAACCTATGAGTAACGTTTTGTAAGCACGCTACACGAACGTTGTTCACACTTCGCAACACGCTACTTGAAGTTCCTCATACGTCGAAACACATCAAATTAATGTTTAGGGAACCCTTGACTTATTTAATAACTATGAATAACGTGCTTGGGATTATTACGCTATGCATACGCTGGACTATCGTTGGGCATAGGTTGTGGACGCCTAAAACACGATAAACAATCGTTGGTATAACTATGTACAAGTTCTCGAAGCGTTCTGTGTTCATTACTAGTACATTATGCATTTGTCAAAGTCGTTTTTAATACTTTAAAAAGTAAAACAAAGAAATATTTCATCGTGGGAATGAGGAAAAAAAATTAGCCGAAAAGAACATCGAACAATGGTGCAAAGTAGTCTCCTATTCTCTGGACGACAAGAGGATCCATCATCACCCACACCCTCCCCATCACGCTCACCTACTACTACTGACATGGACCTACTACTACTACCAATACTACTACTACAACTACTACTACTACTACTGACATAGACATACTACTACTACTACTACTACTACTAACTGACATAGACATACCACTACTACTACTGATGTAGACATTCTACTACCTAAATGCTACTACTACAACTACTACTACTATTACTACTGTCACGCACACCAACTACTGCTAATAGTATTACTATACTACTTCTACTGGCATTGACATCTACTCAACATGGAGTCTGGAACAATGATGGTTCCTCTTGTGAAGCCATTTGTATATACCAATTCCCTAAAACGCTGCCATACGTCAGTACACGGTAGATGTAAGTTAGAAACACTTTCAGTAAGTTCTGTGGTTGTCCGGAAGACGTCAATTTAATTCGTCTACATACGACAATGTGCGTTATACATACGTTACAAATAGGTTCATAGCATTTATTCAATGGTTAGATGCACGTTTTACTTAGGTTCAAACATGCTACACATAGGTTAAATGCACGTACTCTACGTTCATAGCACGGTAGCCATTGGTTCAAGGCCAGTTATACATAGTTTCAATGCACGTTACTCATACTTTCCAAGCACGTTAAACATAGGCTAAACTGGCGTTACTCATTTGTTCAAAGCACGTTACTCAACGGTTATAAATTGGTTTCAAGTATGGTTGCCATTAACTTGACGTGCTTCGACTATGAGTAACCTACAAGTAACGTGTGTTCGCCGTGTTTAAACGATCGCGGAACGTGCAAGAACAGATGCCAACGCATGCGAAACGTGTGAGCCTTACGTCGAGTACGTCTTCAAATTTTCAGCATGCTTGAAATTTCACGACGTATCGAACGGACTAGGTAATATGCCAGCGTACTTCAATGATTTCGAGCATAATCTTAACGTATACTCAACTTTCCTATAGCGTATTTGACGTGTGCCTAGCGTTGTAAACCCATTTTTTTAGAATGGCATACGCTGGCAAATCGTCAAGGTGTGACTGCAATGTTGACAATTCAAAATCTCGGCAGTTTTGATTTCAATCGGCGTCCGGCAAGTTCTTAACAGGCTACGCCACGAGTTCGCCGGCGATACGTATAGCGCGAAAGGGTAAGTTGAACTATCGCTTGTCTTAGGTTTTGAACGCCGATCACAAGTAAGCATTCGTTGGTAAAAGTTATGTATAACACAACGAAACGTTCTGTGCCCGTTACTAATATGTTATGCAAACGACCAACACGTTTTGAATGCGCCAAAACTCAAAAAAACATCAAAATTTCAGCGTACGTCAACGTTTTAGATCAATTTTTATACGTTGCCATTGCTGGCTTAAACGTCAAGGTGTGACAGGCCTTAACCTTGTACAGTATATTAAAAATAATATGGAATAGGCAAAGCCTAGAAGCGAACGTAAATTCTTCTTACATTCGCTTCTTAAATATATCAAATAAACAGTCTTTTTGCTATGAAAAAATAAATATTACTTAACATTACCTTCACAACAACAACTACACCACCTAGAACAGGATCTCATCTGCAAAAATAAATTATTACCTCAACATTACTTCACAACAACAACTACAACCACCGCCTAGAACAGGATCTCATCTGAAAAAAAAAAAAGTCCTCAACATTCCTTCACAATGACCTACATACCCGCCTAGAACAGGACTCATCTAAAAAATTAATATTACCTCAACATTATACCTCAACATTACCTTCAACCAACTACACTGCCTAGAACAGGATCTCATCTGAAAAACTAATATTACCTCAACATTACCTTCACAACAACAACTAACCGCCTAGAACAGGATCTCATCTGAAAAAAAAAATCCTCAACATTACCTTCACAACGAAACTACACCACCTAGAACAGGATCTCATCTAAAAAAATAAATATTACCTCAACATTACCTTCACAACGACAACTACACCGCCAAGACAGGATCTCATCTAAAAAAAAAAAATACTAGATTGAACGTACGATTCTTCTTACATTCGCTTCTGACTTTACCTATAACTTGTTCACAACTGTATACGCAATTTGGTTATTCGGCCTGGATTCGGGATCAGCGATCAAATATGTAAATCACGATAAAAATTATTTTTTGATGATGCGGGGATATCTTTATTAAAATCAGTGGAGGAATATACACCATGTCTGATATTATTTGGGTCTTTCATGTATCCGACGATGCCTTTATCTCCGGCATGCATCATTCCCATGACAAAAACCGGAAACAAAAAACCAGAAGCAAAAAAAAACGGAAGCAAAAGGGTCATAGGCAACGACACGGATTCAAATCGTCAGGGGTATTGTGTTGTTGTACTTTGTTGGTTGTTGTTGTTTCCTATTCTCTCATGTGCACGCGTTAAGTATGAAGCTCACTGCGTTCGCTATAAATAAAACCGACCTCACTTTTCTGGGTTCCTGGTAATAGCAGTCCAATGATTCCAAGTCCCTGAGCTCACATAGAAAATTTGCACCTATCAAATTGCGCGTGAAACACACTTTAAAAAATATAACTTCATTTTGATGCTTCCACTTTGTCAATAATTGGCCACACCAAAAAGCAATGTATGAAGGTGCAGTCGTTCACATACACCATTTCTGTTGAATATAAGCTCACCAAGTCTTTTGTTTTTGTTTTCAGGGTGTTTGGGATGAGCTTGACAACTGCTATGACAAGATCATACGTCTTGAGGCCACCTCTCATGATGATGGACTCACATCATGTCCATTTGAAAATCTCTCGGAGCTTGCCAAGCGGTACAGTCGGATAAGGCAGGAAATGGAGCAGAGGACATCTGAGTTAACAGAGGTATCAGGTCCTCAATCATTCTCTTCAACAATGTCTTGGCTTTTCACATTGAGTTATTACTTTGCTTGTATGAATAAACAGCTTCCAAAGCACATTAATAAAACTAGAATGGCACTTGGTAGAGCGCACACCCTCCGCCAGGCTGAACCGTTTAAGTTTTGTAGCCCACTGATAGGCCGGATCTGGATTCGGACCTGAACCAAAATCGAATAGTCTTGTTCTTGTCACCGACTTAACTCATCCATCGAGTTTTGTCATAACCTGTCCAACTTTTTGAAATATGCTGTACATTGTTTTTGGTTTCATCTCTCAATGGTGAAGGATCACTTGAATATTTTTTTTTTTTTTAATTCTCGGATCCGGATCCAGATCTTCACCCAAATCGAATCAATTTGTCTTTGTCACATATATTTGAGATATCCTGCTCACAAACAATCAGACAGACAGGGGTGAAAACACATCCGTCCAACTTTGGTGTCATAGGTAATAAAGTACTTTTTGTAGTCTGTAAAGCTTTAGTAATGCAATATTGGAAAAGGGAGACAAATTGTTTTTGTTTGTTTGTTTAGAGAAGCAAATGCGTGCCTCTTTCGTTGGGTGATTTTTGAACAAGTATTCACAGTGTACAGTATTTCCCATGTATGTATTATGCAAGGGAGGTGTGGGATGCGCACGTCACTTAAAGCCCTGGCGTTTAGCTCTCACAGCTAAACATGTTTTTACAGCTGCCCAAAATGAGAGGAGGAATATTTATTTGCGTTGTCTGTGTGTGCATCTTGCTGTTACAGGCCGTGGTTCAGTTCGCAGACTATGAGAAGTTGAAACAACTTGTTTTACTGTGGATAGCCAAGTCCCAAATGCTGCTTTCATCAGCTGACCCTACTCTACGTGACGTGAAAATCATGGTAAAAGGGCTTTTAAAATTCGCTTTGCTTCTTTATTATGTTTTATTCTTGTTTATTTTGATTGGTTAATGAGAGGGAAGGGAACTTGGTCAATATGGTAATGCTGAACCAAAATTAAAAACTTTCACAACCCTAAGTGTATATGGAATACAAATAAACTTTGACATTGGAGGAGGCAATTTGACCCATCATGCCTGCATCCTATCCCCACCCCCATTAACTCATCAATTTGTTGATCTTCTGTATGCGGTATAGTTAAATCTCATTTTTTCCCCCCACCTCACTGACGAGGTCAGAAGCAGGGAGATTAAAATGAGCTCCGACCGACCGATCATCAGTCCATGTGCTTTTGTGTCCACGATATTTCAAAAACCATTGAACATTTAGCTTTTATATTGCAGATATCTATTCCTCACGACATTATCTCATCCTGATTAGATCGCGGCAGTGATTGGACGTATTATATTGCCATGGCAACCATCTCCGTAATATGGATGGCCTGTGTACGCGATATTTCAAAAACCGTACAAGATTTAGCTTTCATTTTGCATTCGCTATTGACCTAGGGAAACTAGGATCTTTACATTAAAATATCATTTAATTGACCATTGACCACTCCGTTCAAAGCAGTATGCCAAAACAAAGATGAAAGGAACACGAAATGTCAGTTCAAATATTTATTCAATTCCAAGTTAGAATGGATAATCCCCTATCTTGGACGATGCCAGATGCCCATGTGATGCGCTGAAAAGAATGAATCTGCCGCCGAGAAACCATGACTCGAGAAGGTTTGTGATCACGTGGTTTGCTTTTACCGGGACATCATGACTGGAGATGGTTCGTTATCACGTGCGTCCCGTGTGCAGCATTGGAACCTCGCTATTATTTTATTTCAATAACTCCAACACTAAAAAATAAGGGATTTCCCAAGGCATGATATTTCTGCTGATATACTAATATTTGATGTCACATGATGTCAGGTAACAGCTTGGTGTTA
Source organism: Eptatretus atami (assembly GCA_035128595.1). NCBI lineage: Eukaryota > Metazoa > Chordata > Myxini > Myxiniformes > Myxinidae > Eptatretus > Eptatretus atami. Next base: position 110,705,892 of record CM068961.1, on the reverse strand, counting down.
ATTCAGCAGCCAACGGGGCTTGAGCTCAGGACCCT
>CM068961.1:110690069-110705847 GCA_035128595.1 Eptatretus atami | reverse complement strand
GCCGCCACCCTAACCACTAAGCCAACACCAGGCTCTGGTTGTGAAAAGATGAACAATATTAAGTGGTTGTGGAAAGACTAAATCTGAGAGGGAAGAGCTTGAGACAACAAAATGAGAGTTTCATGGGGAATAGTGTGATGAATGAACGGAGGTGAGCATTAATTATGATTGGACTTTTGGGGGTTACAAGGAAAGGGTTTTTGGTAGAATCCATGCAATCTGTAAGAGCAGGGTTTCTTCTTCTTCTTTCATATTACTTAATTTCATTATTACTTACGAAATCTAAGATTTCGTAAGTATATTGATGACTTCCGTCCTCTGTTTGTGTGTTTGTTTGTAGGCAACGATAACTCGAGAACGGAAGAAGCTACCAATGTCAAATTACCACGTGATTCAGGAGGGTGATGGCTAGCGCTGTTAGATTTTGGTCAAAATCGGTCAAAGGTCAAGGTCACAGTGAGGTCAAACATATTCCGTAAATTCCTGTGGAGAAATTGAGTATTTTTGCTTCGGTCGACGTTACGAGTTCGTTTTAACTTCGATTTTAATTTTGTCTTCGTTTTTTGTGATCACTTAGGACGCTTAACACTCAGTTGTCGAAATTCTGGTAAAAATCTGATGTTTTGGAGACGTTTTAAGATTGTATAAAAAATATTTCACCCGCCGCGCCACGGCTCGTCACGTGGTGCAGTGCGCTCGAGCAGACGCGTCGTTGAGTCACGTAAACGTTTTGCGTGTGCGCGCTGACGGTGTTTTCGATAAAGATGGTGTTAAAAAGTCATTTTTCATGCCCAATAAAGCTTATCGTCGCATGCCTGACTCGCTAAGCCATCGGATGGTGTAAAGATTGTTTGTGGATGGCCGGATATTACGATTTTATGACTTTGATAAAATAATAATCTATATATTAATACTGAAGGACCAACTTTGTGCTCCTCCTAGCGGCCGCCTCACGCTTTTCTCAGTACTGTGACCTGGACTGAAAGAAACCGTACCTGTAAGAGTGCATCGCACAAAGTGGCAATAGTCAACTTTCAACTCTGAAGCAGAATAAACACTTTTCGTTTACATTCGTTTACATGGCGACGTGTGACGTCACCGCTGAGAGGCGTCAGGACGTCATGACATCATCGGTCATTCGCTGACGTCATTACGTGTGTCGACAGACCGTCACCGCTGAGAGGTGTAATTCCACTCCTCGAAAATAGCGTCTGCAATGTAAACCTCTTCTGCACATGCTGACTACTCAGAATGTGAATTTGCACAAAAAAAGTAACAAGAAACATTGCATCTTCTATATATTAATACTGAAGACCAATTTTGTGCTCCTCCTAGCGGTCGTGTCACGTTTTCTCGGTACTTGTGACCTGGACTGAAAGAAACTTCGTACCTGTAAAGTGCAACGCACATAGTGGCAACAGTCAACCTTCAACTCTGAAGCAGAATAAACACTTTTCGTTGAGACGGGGGCGAGGAGTGAAGAGGCGGTGGCGGGGATGAAGAGACGGGGCAGGAGTAAGAGCGGGGGCAGGGAGTGAAGACGGGGGCAAGGTAAGCAAATTTTTGGGCGGGGGTAAGCAATTGAAAGCGGAGACGGGGGGGGGGAAATGGGGCGGGGATGATGGGCGGGGCTGGGGTGAATTAGGCGGGGTTGAGTGTGAGGGGTGGACAGGGAGGCGGGCCCGGGGCAAGTGGGGCGGGAGATCAAGAGACGGGGGAGGGGAGTGAAGTGCGGGGGGGCGGGGCAGCGGGTAATTAAATTTTTTGGCGGGGTAAGCAAATTGAAGGCGGGGGGGGGGGGAATGGGGCAGGGGTGGGGATGAGTGGGCGGGGCAAGCACGCCCTGTCCAGTCCATGTCCCTCGAGTGTGGTGAGCTGGTGAGGGTGGTTGAATGAACGGAATCCGTCTGTGACGGGGTTTCGGCTAGTATTAAATAATTCCGTAAATTCCTGTGGAGAAATGGAGTATTTTTGCTTCGGTCGACATTACGAGTTCGTTTTAACTTCGATTTTAATTTTGGCTTCGGATTTTGCGATCGCTAAGGCCTAAGTCACATTTGCCACGGCGGCCGTGGGGTCTCCAAAATCTACGGCCACTAGCAATTATACGGCGGCGCCAGTATTTCCACGGTCACACAATGTAGCAGTCACATATGTTTTTATTTTTCGGGGAGCCGCACGGCGTATTTAGAAATTGTCGAGACCGAAAACGTGGGGTTGCCGTACGGTCTTTGATTTGATGTTGCACGGTGACCTAAGGGGCCCTGCGGCGGCCATATAATTTTCAAGGCAGACGCAAGGTAGCCTCAAGGTGCCCGCAAGGCGACCGCAGGGGCCCTAAGGCGAATGCGGGCCAGACGGACGGTAACGAGTGGTTCATTTTCATTATTTTTTTTTTTTACCAGTTTTTTTTTTCGGCTTGTCGAATTGCTACGGCGAACGTAGAAATGAAAAAAGTTTTAACTCCGCGTTATAATTCCACAGCGACCCTACGGCCTGTAAAAAGATAGCCAAACGCGTAGGGCCACCCTGAGGCCACTGCAGAAACTCTCGCCGGCCGCCGCACGTTTCTGTCAATTCAGAGGGCGTACGGCTGCCGTATCCTCGCCGTAGAGCAAATGTGACTTAGGCCTTAGGACGCTTAACACTCGGTCGTTGAAATTCTGGTAAAAATCGGATGTTTTGGAGACTTTTAAGTTGTATAAAAAATATTTCACCCGCCGCGTCACGGCTCGTCACGTGGTGCAGCGCGCTCGAGTAGACGCGTCGTTGAGTCACGTAAAGGTTTTGCGTGTGCGCGCTGACGTCATCACGCTCGCCCCGGCTCCTTTCGAGTTGGGGGGCCGTCGAGTGTGACCTTTACGTTACGTTAATCCGCGGTAACTCGAGAACGGAAGAAACTACCAATGTCAAATTACACCACGTGATTCAGGAGGGTGATGGCTAGCGCTGATTAGATTTTGGTCAAATCGGTCAAAGGTCAAGGTCACAGTGAGGTCAACATTTGATTTTTGATGGTTGGTACAGAATCATCGTAGAAACTTCTGGTTTGTGTCGCTACCTTCTCTAGAGACAGCTTTTATTAGACAAGGTCAGAGGTCAAGTTGACGATTTCGTAAGTACCAGTCTATGACTGCTTGTTTTTTTATTGTCCATGTGAAACATTAACATTTTTCATCCCCTGGCAATTCGATTCAAAAATAATGGGTGCATCACATCCTTTTTATATTATCATTAAACATGTGAAGTGAATTAGACACTAATGATTGTCTAAACGGTGGAGCAAGAAGACGAATGCCTGAACGAGTAAAGCAAAAACAGACATGAAGTGGGTGCAATGGGTCCCACATTATCTTGTGAACTTTCAACACAGCACGTTTCTCATACAAGGTACAAGTTGATGGGAAGCTTGTCCGTATCACATGCTGGACAATCTTTCTGGGTCTTTCCAATTTCTTAACATTCTCTTTTGATAAATTAGCAAATGTCCATGTCAAATTGAAAGTAAGAATCTGCAGCTTGATGGAGTACTGCTCTCCCCTCGGGGCTAGTGCCCCGACCTCACATATTGCTCTTCTTGATGCTGTGTAAACCAAGGCTTTCAAAATCATTCAATTCTCTCGAGATGGAGCTGAGTCTATGGGCCTATCACTTCGCCATCGCCGACAGGTCTGTGGTCTCTCTGTCTTCTTCCGCCTTCTTTCTGGTCTTGCATTCCACCAGCAACCCCCTCCTGGAAAAACTGCCAAAATCCAGAACCATCGCTCATGTCCATTCATTTGTTCCTCTCTTTTCACATTTGTGGAACCAACTTGTAGACTCTCTCCAATCTCATTCTTCCCCCCAAGTCTTCAAGACAGTTGTTCACCATCATCTCTCAGATCGTTCTCCATCCAAAACCATGATCTTTTCTACACTTGTTAAACCACCTCCCACCCTACCAAAATTTTGCTTCTGTATCCATCTTGTCCACCCCTTGCATTCTCTACTAACCCTCATCATTGCCTGACCCCTTGCATTCTCCTCTTACCCCTCATCACTACCTGAATCCCTTGTTTTCATATGCACGTCATTTATTTTTGCGATCTGATCAATGATGGCCGACTGGTAGACTGGTGGCCATTTTAGTTGAACATAAATATGGGCTTGCCCTTTAACTCCACACAGCAAAATTACTAAAACAATGGGGGTTATGACATTTTATGTCTTTTATTACTTGTTTTTAGTCTGAACTGCATAAAAAGCATTTTCAACTTTATTAACAACAAGGAGCTGATACTCTAGGTGCCCTGTCTTTTGTGTGGTATGAGGAATAGTTATCTGTAATATGAAAGCTAAATCTTGAGCGGTTTTTGAAATATCACGTACACAAGCCGAGTTACCAAGATGGTTGCCTTGGCAACAGAATTCAGCCAATCACAGCCCTGATCTAATCATGTTGAGATAATGTCATGAGGAATAGATATCTGCAATATGAAAGCTAAATGTGCAATGGTTTTTGAAATATCGCATACACAAAAGTACGTGGACAGATGATCGGTCAGGCGGAGTTCATTTTAATATATCCCGTCCCCGTTCATTTTAATATACCCCTTGTTGGAGGCGCGGGGGACAATGAATGTAATGGTGGAATTGTACATGTTTATAATACATGGCACAATGATTATTAACCTCCGCCATCGAAGATGGACGGAGGTTACTGTTTTCACCCCTGTCTGTTTGTTTGTTTTGTTTTGTTTGTGAACAGTATTACGGAAAAACTCCTCGACGGATTTCGACGAAACTTGGTGGGGGGATTAGGTATGGTCCAAGGATCATGCCATTAGATTTTGGACTTGGTCAAAGTCCAATATGGCCGCTATGGCGGCCATTTGAAAAAATATTTGAATTTTTGTTTTGCATTTCTACATGTTTTAAGTGATTTCCACCCCCCCCCAAAAAAAAATTGTTAGAGAAAAAAAACCAGAAAATTTTGCAACTTTTTTTTCAACAAAATTTCGATTTTTTTTTATTTTTTTTGCATTTCTACATGTTATAAGTGATTTCCAACAAAAAACGCCAAATTATAATTGCGGCTGATTTTGGAACTTCAGGTGGATATACCCACGTAAAATCAATTTCTGTCTCAAGAATCTAGTTATGACGAATGAATTGAGTATGTAAAAGGGAAAGTTGCAAACTATAACTCTGTGAGCACTGTTGACGTCAAATTGAATGAATAGGATATCAGGTTCACATTGAGTGACCTAGCAGTATTGGCGGCAGAGGTTTTGCACTCTACCGAGTGCTCCCCCTCTAGTTTCTGTTGTATTTCCCATGGGGGCACTTGATTGATATTAAACATGTTCGTTTTCTCTGCCAAATCTTTTCATCAATATCAACGTTATTTGCAAAAATGTGCTACTTATGCCCCTATCAGAGGCAACCTTGTTAACCACAGTCTATTAATTTTAGGAAATAGATTTATTAATATTGCTTTAGCTTAGTGTACTGTGCACTTCCATATTGTCTTTCATCACTTGTCCCGGATGTTTGACAAACCAGATAGAGATTGACACCTGTGTTTTTCACCGCAGGCAGCCCTGCAGGAGGGTACAGAAGATGTCCCATGGTATCTTCAAGCTATGGAGCAGAAGGTTAATGGTTTGGCTGCCCACTGCTTGACTGAGAAATTGGAAGAGGAGATTAACAACCTCAAAGCAGAAACTCTTGAGCTTCAACAGGATTTGCAAAAGAATGTTCGAAGTTCTAACTTTGATGACCAGGTGAGAGGTGTTGTAATTTTAGTTTTGCATGCTGTTATTTTAGGTCAGAAAGAATTTCAAGTTTTGGTATCCATTTTATTGTCGTTTGTTCTTTGTCACCCTTAATAGTTAACCTCTCAAAGTGAACTGAGCTGCTCATAAATGAATTATATCTTGGTGTGTTTGCTATGAAATTATTACTGTTGAAACTGCCAGACAAGAAAAACAGTAGCATGACAGTTGTTGACAGAAAATCAACAGAGAAGACATTGTTACCATTCTATGAGAGCATTGGTTGTCTTCAATGAAAACAATTTTACGTTCCGTATTTTTTGGCGTACAAGTCGATACTTTTTTCCTCCAGAAATCCAGGCTTCAAATTGTGCTCAGAATCGACTTATCTATGGTTTAAAACAATTAATTACATAAATAAGAAAAGTTTGCATTGTGTCATATTTTTCTGAAATAAATTGCATAATTGTTAATTTAAAACACACCATTGGGTGAAAAATTAATTGACATTAATCCGCTCACTGACACATGAGAAATTATCCTACCAATAATGAGCATGCACTCACCAATTACGTTTGATCCATTCTTTTCGATCCTATTCATATGTATCCTTCTGTAAAGCCTCCTGTAAAATTATGCAAGTCGTATACGGCAACTTTTAAGTTGGAAGTTGGTCAGTTAGCTGAGGAAAATTGTGGAAACGTGGCCGTGCACAGGAAATGTGGTGTCAGTGAGAAATGTGTCCAGGACTGGCGTAAAGTGAAGGATGTGTTGCAGATAAACCAGAAAACCAAGAAGGTTCATCATGAAGAAGGTCAGATGTCTCCAAACATCCTTATCCTGCACTGCTTTCCAAAGCTCTAGCAGAGACAGCTTGGTTGCTGCATTTACCCCATCCATTGGGGTGGTGTTCTATTACCAATCAGCTTGCAATCACTTACCAAGCCAGCTGTTCCTTATCAATCGTTTTGTTGGAGTGCTTGCTTTAGTGCTTCGAATCAAACGAGCCACTTGGTGAGCACTCTACAAGCTCTTCTGAACACGTCGATCTTCTCAGTTGACAAGATTTTAATTTTTTTTTTGGTTTAAATAAAGACCAGCCTTTTTACTTTCCTTCTTCACTGTCTGCAGCAGTTTCATCAAGCCCTCTTTACTTTCTGCCAAAAGAGTGGTATCATCAGTATACCTGAGGTTATTGATGCATCTTCCTTCAATCCCGACTCCAGCCTCTATGTAATCCAAGTTATATTCTTTGTCAAAATTATTTTAACCACAAATTAATCGGTCAATTCCGTCCAATGATAAAAAGGGATATTGATAATATTTATTAACACAGGGGCTGGCAGGATGGCCTCGAGCTATGCACACTCTCCTCTAAGCTGTCTAGCCTTGGTTTGAATCCTGACCCAACTGTCATCACGGTGTCATTCCGTCATCCTGGTGTTTCACAGGCAGGGTGATTCATCAATGTGTGCCATTTCTCGGATGGATGTTAAACTGACGTCCTGTCTGCCAGCATTGGTTGGTGGACTTTAAAGATCCCACAGTGTCCTTCATGAATATTAAGTGAGCTATCGGCGGCAGCCTGAACAAATTACAAATTCCTGTCTTGACCTTAGTCGAACGTCAGGCCTCACCAGCCAGACGGTTCGTGAAAGACTTGGGCCAAGCTTCCCCAGCCAAACCCCCAATAACCTGGGGCTAATTTTGGCCGTTAAACAATAAGAGGAACAAGTCTGAAGACGACGATGGTTCATGAGCGGTATTTGACGATGTAGATTGTTTCAGAAGTCAAGGATGAGACAATGTGATAATGTTTGACCAAGTTATAAAGATGATCAACATGATGTGGTACGAGTGACAGGTTATTAGCTGAAAATGTCGAAAACCCGGTTTCGTTCAACAACTTTCAAAATTTGACCTTTGCATAACCTTTAAAGGTCACAAAACAATGTTGGACATTAAAATAAGGAAACAGGATACGTGCTATAGCTTATTGGAGTTAGTTCGGCGAAGAAGTCGAAAACCCGGTTCGATTCCACAACTTTGAAAATTTGCCTTTGTGAACTTTAAAGTCAAAGTCAAGGATTATGACCTTTGTGCAAAACTTCCTCTGGAACATTCCAGGAACAATATAACGTCATATAGGCTATATGGCATTACACACTCCTCGGATTAACCAGACTTTGATGAAATCAGCGTAAAAAACAAACTTGAAGGGGCGCCACGGGCAAGGTGTTCGAGATAGAGCAAAATGGTTTCAAGACTTTAGGTGGTAATGACCTCAAGATTATGCATAAAAAAATATTGTCATCGTAGCTCTCAAAGTTTGGGCGGTCGTATGATTTTTTATGTCAAAATTCGCAATTTCTAAGTTCGTGACCTTGTGACTTTGACCTTGGGACGAAAATGAAAAATCGATCTCCGTGGGGCTATGCAGTCCATTGGGCTAACCAAATACCGAAAACCCGCCAGATTCGACAAACTCCCTCGGAGAAGATGGATTTTTATGTCAAAATTCGCAATTTTCTAAATTCGTGACCTTGTGACCTTGACCTTGGGATGAAAATGAAAAATCGAGCTCTGTGGGGCTATGCAGGTGCCATTAGGCTAACCAAATACCGAAACCCTTGCCAGGTTCGACAAACCCCTCGGGAGAGATGATTTTTATGTCAAAATTCGCAATTTTCTAAGTTCGTGACCTTGACCTTGGGACGAAAATGAAAAATCGAGCTCCGTGGGGCTATGCAGGTGCCATTGGGCTAACCAAATACCGAAACCCCTGTCAGATTCGACAAACCCCTAGGAGAAGATGCAAATTGAAATCAGCTACCCCCTAAAACACGTTTTGTTCGTGACCTTGTGACCTTGACCTGGGATGAAAATGAAAAATCGAGCTCTGTGGGGCTATGCAGGTGCCATTGGCTAACCAAATACCGAAACTCCTGCCAGATTTGACAAACCCATCGGAGAAGATGGATTTTATGTTAAAATTCGCAATTTTCTAAGTTCGTGACCTTGTGACCTTGACCTTGGGATGAAAATGAAAAATCGAGCTCCGTGGGCTATGCAGGTGCCATTGGGCTAACCAAATACGAAACCCCTGTCAGATTCGACAAACCACCTAGGAGAAGATGCAAATTGAAATCGGCCACCCCCTAAAAACACGTTTTTTGGGCGTGGCTCCGCCCATAATGGGCGCACCATGCCCATTCTCAGGAAAACACAACTAGTCATGATATAAACCTCCCACCAAAATGTTATCAGGATCGGATCAAAAACCCACGGAGCTATGCTCGGGACAGAGACAGACAGACACAGACAGACACACACCAATAACGAATATAGTGGTCACTTATTTTTTCGTGAAAATGTTTTTTCGTGAACCAATATTAACAAACCTCCGACCGCATGGTGCGCATGCAAACGTGAATTAAAAAAAAATTGTCATCTGTCTGTATGTTCGCGTTTTTTTGCAAAGACTGCTAAACCAACAACAATCACATTTTGCACACACACGAAATCCAACCCCAGGATTGTTCTAATGGTATTTTCATCCACCACCTCAGCCCTTAAAGACCCTTAAGGCCCTTTAAGACCCCAAGACTCTCAACACCCTGAATACGGTTTTTCGACCCCCTTTATACCCCAAATATCCCTAAGACCTTTAAAGACCCTTAAACACTTAAGACCTTTAAGACCCCCAAAGACCTGTAAGACCATTTAAGACCTCTGACCTTTGAGACCCCTATGACCCCATGACCCTTTAGACCCCAAATACCCCAAAGACCCTTTAAACTCCAAAGACTCATAAGACTTAAGACCCAAATACCCTTTCAACCTCAAATACCCCCAAAAGACCTGTAAGACCCCAACCCCCAAAAGACCTGTAAGACCCTTAAAGCCCCTTACATCCTTCAGACAGATTAGACAGCTTGGACCCTTGACCATTTAGACCTTTAGACCACTTGGACCTTTTTAGACCCTTTTTACATGCTTGATAGATTAGATCCTTTCAACCCTTTAGACACTTACTATTGGAAAGTACCCTTTAGAGTTTAGACCAGCGGTTCCCAAACTTTTCCAGTACGTGACCCCTTTCAGTAGTACCAAAAACCTACCATGACCCACCTTATAAGCCTTCCGAAAAAATACTAATTTCCAATGGCGCAGATACATTTTAAAGTTTAATCACAGCAGAGAGAGCAATAACAACAAAAAAAAATGTTATTAATGTTTATAACAAGATTGATTTAATCATGTATTTTAATGAGAAGGATGTATTTGCTTTTTTGATACAAGCAAATCAATATGCGGGTCTGTGTGGCTCAAGGCACATCGCATGTCTGCTTCAGCATCCAACCTGTTTCGGGCCTTTGATTTTATTACCAAGAGAGTCGAGAAACCACTTTCACAGAGGTAAGTCGATGAGAAAGGAATGAGAACCTTCAGGCGAATTCGCTGGTCTTGGGGAAAGCGGAAAGCATTTTGTATCATCAAATTTTTGTATCAAAATCCCTAAATATCATAAAAAATTTCCTCAACATCTTGGACCCTCCATGACCCCCAGAAAAAGGCTCATGACCCATTTGGGGGTCATGACCCGCAGTTTGGGAACCGCTGGTTTAGACCATCGAGAACCTTTTAAGCACACACCAAACAAACATTTATCGTCTTTTTGCAAAACACAGACTATCCTTTTTTTCAGTAAATAATGCACAAACGCGACCCACCTGCTATCTAATATCCATTACCTGTCACGGAGAAGGGGTGGAGTCTGGAAGGAGGGGCGTGGGGTGAGCGGAGGCAGAGGAGGGGAGGGTGGTGAGGATGAGGAAGGGGGGCATTGGAGGAGGGAGGGGAAAGTGTGGGGGTCGGGTAGGAGGTGGTGGGAGGAGGGAATGCAAGGATTGGGTGGGAGAACGGAGATCAAGGAGTGGGTGGGAGGGAGGAGGCAGGGGAAGGTGGCATTGGGGAGGTTAAGGGGTGTGTTGGAGGGAGGAGGCAGAGGAGGGGTGGGATGGCAAAGGGGAAAGAGTGGGAGGAGGAGGGAGGAGAAGGGGGTGAGGTGGGAGTCCAGAGGGAAGGGGGTGGGGTGAGAGGAGGAAGAGCCGTGGAGTACCAGAGTTCAGCGAACGTGACAATTGGCGCCTTGTTGTTACCCAACTGTTCACTTGCAGTGTAACATTAATTACTACTATTTGAATGTATCTTTGAGACTTTTAGACCATTACAGACCTTTTACTTTAGACCCTTTACACCTTCAGACCCATTAGACCCTATAGACCTTTACAAACCTTTGATTTTAGACCCTTCAGACATTGTTCATACCATTAAAACGCTAGACCTCTTCGAGCTTTAACTTTAGACCCTCAAGATCACTCAACCCCTTTAAGACCGCATTCGACCCTCAAGACTTTTTGGACACTTTTAACCCCTCAAGACCCTTGAACAATAATAATAACTAGCCGAAACCCCGTCACAGACGGATTCCATTCATTCAACCACCCTCACCAGCGCTCACCCACACTCGAGGGACATGGACTGGACAGGGCGTGCTTGCCCCCGCCTACTCATCCCCCGCCTTCAATTTGCTTACCCCCACCCAAAAATGTAATTACCTCGGCCCCGCCCCTGCCTACTCATCCCCCGCCCCTGCCCCATTCCCCGCCTTCAATTTGCTTACCCCCGCCAAAAAATTTGCTTACCTTGCTTATCCAGGACTGTACTCCTTGTCAATGAAACTGCCTAGGCAGCCCTATGCGCCTTTACGGCATGAAAGGAATGGTATCTATCTATCTATCGATATATAATACTGAGGACCAATTTTGTGCTCCTCCTTCGGGTGCCGTCACGTTTTTCCCGCCTCTTCACTCCCTGCCCCCGCCTCTTCACTCCTCGCCCCGTCTCAACGAAAAGTGTTATTCTGCTCGTCAAGTTGAAAGTTGACTATATGCACTCTTACAGGTACGAAGTTTCTTTCAGTCCAGGTCACAGTACTGAGAAAAACGTGACGCGACCGCTGGAGGAGCACAAAATTGGACCTTCAGTATTAATATATAGAATAACAATGTTTCTTGTTACATTTTTTGTGTCAAATTCACATTCTGAGGGTAGTCAGCATGTGCAGAAGAGGGTTTACATTGCAGATGCTATTTTCGAGGAGTGGAATTACACCGCTCGCAGCGGTAACGGTCTGTCGACGACAGGCTTAATGACGTCAGCGAATGACCGACGATGTCATGATGTACGTACGCCTCTCAGCGGTGACGTCACACATCGCCATGTAAACGAATGTTAAAACGAAAAGTGTTATTTCTGCTTCAGAGTTGAAGTTTGACTATTGCCACTATGTGCGATGCACTCTTACAGGTACGAAGTTTCTTTCAGTCCAGGTCACAGTACCGAGAAAAACGTGACCGACGCTAGAGAGGAGCACAAAATTGGTCCTTCAGTATTAATATATCGATAGATAGATAGATACCATTCCTTTCATGCCGTAAAGCGCCCTAGGGCTGCCCAGGCCGTTTCATTGACAAGGAGTACAGTCCTGGATGGGTCGCCATTTCGACACAGGTATCCCCAAATGGTATTACCCCAGTTTACTGATACTCATTTTGCCGACCTCGGAAGGATGTTCGGCTGAGTCAACCCCACCTGGTGTTAATTCAATGGTGTGAGAGGTCAAACTCAGGATCCTTAGGTCCCGAGCCAGCCACTTTAACTGCTAAGCCAACACCAGGCTTATCTCGAGATGCTTTAACCCCTCAAGACCCTCAGCAATATAAAGCCATTTCATGTAAAAAATAAAAAAAATTAAAATAAAAAAAATGAAAAAAAGTGAGAATAAGTTTATTTTGGAACTGAAAATATCTTACCATATAAAACACAATGTGTGCTTGTATATTTATTTGTGTATTGTCTGTCCCCCTCAAAAGGACGATTACATAAGGTTTAAAGGCCAATCTTTTAACACGACTATGTGTTCATGACGGTCTAATTTTCAGGATAAAAAACTCCAAAAACATTTTCCATTAAAGAGTAATTTCATCTCTTCTTTTGGAAATTAGTCGGTGACTTGCAACCGGGGCTCAATGGCAGTGTACAGAAGCGTAAAAAAATCAATAAATACAAGGCACAGGGAGGTGAAATTCACCCGTTATGGACCAAAAAATTGTTCACACCAATTAAAAAAAAATCGGGATCGAAGGGGCTCGACAGTGGGTTGCCACCCAACAGAGATTATTTGCTTTCTTCTCCAAAACTAGACACAATTTTGATGAAATTTCATCATAACCTTTATCACTCGTGATGTACCAAAGTTTGTTCACCGCATTAAAAAAAAAAAAAAATCCAAAGGTATTGTTTGCGAATTCGCGCCCCCCGCCGAGGTACTACAGTCCAAAAAGAAAAGATCACTTCCACCCAAGACGGTTAAAAACACTCTGTGTGACAAATACACATGAAAGTATAACACTCGCGAACGGCCACGTACTCGAATTTGCGGCACCGTTCACCAAGAAAAAGACGGCCACCACCCGGACTATCCTCACTCCACGAAGACCTAACACGTAAAACACTCTACGTACTGCATATACATGTCACAGTGACTGCCTCTCGGAAAGAACGCAACGGCCTAACACTTCGGCTGACAGCACAAAGCAAAATTAAGGCTACAACCGAGGGTGAGCCTTTCGACCTATCTAACTATCCACCAAACAAGGAAAAAAGATCTTAACGAACATGGTCTCGGGTGGGAGGGGTTTAATACTAATTTATAAGGTTTATGGAGCCAAAATCGGCCACCCGCGATAGGATAGGCGTGTTCTGCCCAAACTCGAAAGAAATCACCCTCTACCTAAGATTACCCACCTACACCAGAGAAAAAGGATGAGAACGTTAAAAACCGGACAACCTGCGATCGCTACCTTCGCCCAACAGCTGTCGGGATCTCCGGACACGAGCCGCCTTGGGCGGCCCGTGTCCATACATCGGAGAGAATAACCGACGCAGGTGTTATTCGTCGACCTGACGGTTCAGATTAATACGGGATGTTGCACCCACTACGAACCCCTTACGTGATGCAGGATTGAGAGTCAACCAAAGGAAAGGACGCAGCGAAACGGGAACAAGTTCACACAAGCACGTTTAATTCACACAGACCAGCACGGAAGGCACGTATTTACAGTCACAATAATCACAATAGCACATATAAAGCGAAAGAACTAAGAGTTAAACCGACTAACTGAGCCAGACACACACAAAAAGGCAAACATTTAAACGAGGGTAATCTATTTGAATGCGGACAATCAGCCCAGCCACAACACAGGATCAATTTTACATCAATACCCCTAAAAGGACAAGAAAAACACCTAGGGCGGTTACTTCACTCTAGCATGGGCAAAGAAGTCGAGTTCTCCTCCTCACAGATTCCCACTTCGGCGTGCGGTGCATCCTCGACGAACCAAGCCTCGATTGAAACACAAAGAAGCGAGAACTATCTCGCGCCGTATCACTGCGCGCCCACCGAAGCACTCGGTCTGAAACGAGCTTTTTTGGGCTGGGCGTCGTGAGACGAACGATCCGATCGAGCGTTTCAACCCGCTATCTCGGTATAACCACTCTGCGGACGGGCGTACATCCAAAAAAAGAGAACGACACCCACAAGACTAAAAACACTCCAAAACAATAGATAACGCACTCGTGGGCGAATGGCAGGCGCCATCCGACAGGCTCCGAGAAGGCCTGTGCTACAAGACCAGAAAAAAAGACGCAAACCAAAGAGGAAGAAGAGAAGAAGAAAATCGAGGATCAGTGCGAACAAATGGCCACACACGAGACCAGTACGAAACGATTCCCGGTTTCGAAGCTATTCTCTGGAACTCTCCGTTTTGAACGATCCTCTACAATTCCGAGCTGCCCACTCCAGTTACTCCTCACAAATTGAACGATCCCACCGGGAACTCTCTCTGTCCACGCCTTTGTAAGGGTAATCCTGCTTCCCCCTCTCTCCGCTTCCCCGCGCCCCGCCGGCCAGTCACCAAAAAATCAGACGACGTCACAATTCGCGCACCCGCCAATCGGGAGAGGACACGCCACCCCCCCCTCCCTCTCCTCACTTCGGTGGAGAGGGGAAAGACATTCAAGCGGAAAATGTTCGCGCGGGCGTTTTGGGCGGGAGATGTTTGCGCGGGCGTTTTGGGCGGGCGATCTTGGCGGGAGATGCCCCTTCACGCACTGGTTGCTGCCGCTGCCACTCCTCTCCTCCATCCGTCCCGCGGAGATCGTGACCGCTCGATGAACGGCGAGTGGTGAAGATGGTGGTAGCGCAGTTGTGGAAGGTGGCGTCGTGGCGTGAGTGGAGTGATTGTTGGCGTCGAGGTTGTTGGCGTCGTGGAGTGAATGGAGTGATCGTGGAGATGTTGGTTGTGGCGATGTTCGTTTTGTTTTTGTGCACCAAATAACAATAGAAAAGAAAAATGGCTAACTCAAAGCGTCGCAGCCCGGATGAATCAAATAAATTCCCTCTATACAACGGTTTGGGCTAACTCACATGTACTAGAGATATCTCACCTGAGGGCCCTTTATGGTGTAATGCGAATTTCCACACCGTACCACTACCCCTCCCCTTTTTACAGACTCGTCCCGAGTCGTCAAATTCTCGTGTGCCATCATGTGTAGTTCTCCCCTAGTACGTTTTACCTCGGATCCCTGAGTGCGACATCATGTATTCGTGTCCCAAAATAAATAACCTGAGGGCTGAGTACTAACTAACAAACACACTCATCAGACGACTTAAATAAAATTGCCGGGCTAGACACAATGCCGGGGGCGGCACTATATTTACAGTACATCTTAACAACTTAACCTTACAAAATTTACACTAAACCATGGCCCAGGATCTATGGACTCTGCAGGGAGCAAAACAAAAGTCAACGGTGAACCGGCGCGTGGGCCGCCACTGCAGGCCCGTGTTGTAGCTGTCAACAGGACAGTCCTTGCAACTTCGCGACGATCCTGGC
>CM068961.1:110629691-110671953 GCA_035128595.1 Eptatretus atami | reverse complement strand
AAACGTCATCCCACAGAGTAATTCAAATGATATGCACAAAACAGTTCATTAATATTCATGACCCTGGCAGTACCATCTGCAGTAGCCAGCGATGGATGCTTGTGAGTGTCAGGGAAGAATTGACACCTCTATTGTTCTGACTGACTGACAGTTTTGCTAATTGTCATAGTTGATATAGCTTCATCTTGTACTTCAAATCGACTTATCTATGAACAAAGGAAAGAAAAATGGAAAACTTAGCCAATTGGACTTGTACTCCGCCACACTTGTACGCCGAAAATTATAGTATATTATCCCAATATTATAAAGCTGGGGTGGCAGTATTCAGGGCAGTTTCAAACCGATCATTTTCATGGGTTGTGCAATTGTATTTGTCCTGAGTGGGAGCTGTTCTCCTGGGACATGCACTTCTTGGCATATCTCTTGTTGATCCAGTGCCTTGGGAACATTTTCTGAGGTCATAAACAGTTCCTCATGTTACGCTGAAGAGCCATGCAACATGGCTAATGGAAGACACTGCTTAAAGGTGTCTAATTATTTGATCCCTCTCATTTTCTGACAGGTGTGACATTGGAATGGATTCTTACCTCTGCCACCGAAGGTGGATGGAGGTTATGTTTTCACCAATGTCTGTCTGTCTGTCTCTTTGAACAGGATATCTCAAAACATTGTGGATGGATTCGGACGAAACTTGGTGCACTGGTTGTGTGTGTGACAAGGACGAATCAGTTCATTTTTGGTGAAGATCTGGTTCTGGATAAGATAATTTTCAAAAATTCTACATGTGATTCTTCACCATGGAGAGATGGTGCCAAAATTGATATATAGCACGATATTTCAAAAAAGTTGAGGATGACTTGTGGCAAAAGTAGATGGATGTGTTGGTAAGGTGACCACAACAAGCCAATTTGATTCTGGTTCAGGTCCGAATTCAAATCCGGCCTATCAGTGGGATACAAAGCGTAAACTGTTCAGCCTGGCGGAGGTATACGCTCTACCGAGCTGTTAGTAACAAACTGATCAATAGACCCAATGCAATACCCTCTCCTCTGGCGAGGGTAATGATGGCTTTTTGTGGCAATCTTTATTCATGGCGATGGAGAAAGTAGACTGGCTGTGTTGAAATTGGTGTTCCAAGTGTTTATCTCTTTTTATTCTTAAGGAGCAGCAGCAGAATATGTATAAATGAGTGGAGGCCACTTGGAAAAAAAAAACAACGATTACAACTACCTAATGTAAGTAAAGAACAGAATGGGTCTGAAGATGTCCTGTGAACCATGCATTGAGTACATTCACAAGTTAATAAAGAAATGAACCATGGATCCAGATCGGCCTTGATTGGGAAAATAAATTTGGAATACTGCTGTCCCATCTGCGCTGGCGCCCCTGCCTCACACCTTGCTCAGCTTGATGCCGTGGCATCCAAGACCTTCAAAATCATGAAGCTGAGTCTATAGGCCTATCACATTGCCATTTCAGACAGGTTGGTGGTCTCTCTGTCTTTTACCACATCCTTTTTGGTTTTTTCACCCTCTTTGTCCTTTCCATGCTTTGTCCTCTCCTCCCTCCCCCCCCCCCCCAGTTTTCTGCATGTCTTACATGGTCCACCATCAACCTTTCTCGTAAAACACCCAAAATCAGAAACGCTGCTCATCTCCACTCATTCATTCCTCTTTCTGCTTCCCGTGGAACCAACTTCCCCATTCTCTTCACTCTCATTCTTCCTCCAGGTCTTCAAGACAGCTGTTCACCACCATCTCAGATCATCCTCCATCCAAAACCAGTATCTTATACACCTGCCGTTATCTCCTCCCCCCCAATACAACTCCAAGCCCCTCCCACCAATTTCCAATTTTTCCTTCCTGAGAGTTTGCTTCTGTATCCATCTTGTCCACACCCTGCATTCTCCCTTACCCCTCATAGTTACCTGCATCCCTTGTTTTTCCATCTGTTGGCGTTTCCTCCTCTCTTTCTGCTCTTCCTTTTCTTTTGTTGCTTCCTGATCCATTGTGTTTTAGCTCTTCCATGAGCCTTGACTGCATACAAAAAGTGCACATTTTCAGAGTTGCAGTCCATGTTTAAAAGGCAACTAGAACGGCACTTGGTAGAGTTCCGTTTTGTATCCCACTCCAGGCAAAACATATCCTCCACCAGGCTAAACAGTTTACGTTTTGTATCCCACTGATAGGCCGGATCTGGATCCGGATGTGAACCAGAATCTAATCAGCTTGTTCTTGTCACCTACCCAACTCATCCACCAAGTTTTGTCACTAGTCTTCCGCAACTTTTTGAAATATCGTGCTACATATCGTTTTTGGCCCCATTTCTCAATGGTGAAGAATCACTTAATTCTCTGATCCGGATTCGGATCTTCACCAAAATTGAAGCAATTCTTCCTTATCCCACACCAAACCTCACCACCAAATTTCGCCCAAATCCGTCCACAACTTTTTGAGATATCCTCTTCACAGACAAACAGGCAGGGGTGAAAACAAAACCTCCATCTACCTTCGGTGGCGGAGGTAATTAAGAAGAAGCCAACCATAACCTCATCCTTGTCTTCATGCAATGTTGTGTCGGTAGGAACAGAATGTTAATGTTAAGTACCGAGAGTATAATTTAACTGATACAGTTCTCATATTTGGTATCAAAATAATTTTAAAACATCTATTCTTGAAAAGTCTGCTGCATTTATGGAGTTCTTAATTTTGCTGATGGCACTGAGGATACATGCTGACTTCTCTTTCACTGAAGGAATCACTGTTGTGCTCCTTCCTTTGAAGAACGCCATGTCGGCTGCTTGCCACCCATGATTGAGGCAGTCTTTGGAAAGATACATTGGAAAATATCATTTTAATGATGCCATATGAGGATAATAGATAATAGACTAATGAGCAACTGATTTACATCAGTTTGATCCTTTGTGAAAGGCAATAGCCTTTGGTATCCTTGGCAGCACTTCACTTTTACCATCCTCCTCTCTGCACTCCTTCAATTAGTCTTGTCTTAAAGGGTCACTGAGATGGGAAGTGACCCACTCCCCCCCACACTTATGATAAAATTAAAGGGCATGCTTTTCTTCATATTATGACCAAAGTTGGTGAGAAAATTCCTTAAAGTAACCCAAATAAAGTGTTTCAAAGTTATCTGCTGCAGTTTTACTGGCACAGGACCATACCTCCATTGTAGGGGGAGAGGCACATTTTGACTCTCTTTACATCTCCCCTCACCTGACCCCTAACTCTACCCTAACTAGTTATTTGTTAGATATATCACCTTTTCAACTTATTACAGAAAAAAAGATTAACAGAGGTTCATGTTGTACTTCCATCAAGTTTGGAATAGGTCAATAAACTCAAGGTTTATAACCCTTTTGGAATGGACACTTTGCATGCCATTCCAAATGCCAGTATTTTTGTCTCAGATTCCATTGCATGGGGGAAGGAGATCCTGGTGTTCAATGGCACACCTTAACCAATGTTCCAGGACTAATGAGCAAATAAAAGTGTTTACCCAGGACTTTCCTGGTTCCTTTGCCAAGAGCCATCTGATACCTTTTCCCAACTGACTGCAGGGAGTACAGATGGGTCGGTGGGAGGTGCCATGGGTAATGGACGATGGCATCCAGAGAGTGTGCATTAAGCCCCACGACCAAACGACTGCCGACAGGCGCAAAGTAAGTGCCAGGCGAAAATCGAGAAGGCACATGATAACAAAAGGCTGTTCTTTGTGTCGTCCGTACTTCCAGCTGTGAGGCCCCATTAAAATGCTGCTGTAGCTTTTCAAAATGACTCTCAATGAGAATTTAATTCATCAGTTGTCATACAATGTTGGGTGTTAGATGGATCTGCTTGTAACATGCAAATGAAGCTTTAAATCCACTTTTACCATTCATAGTTGTTAATGGATTGTAATTTGGCAGATTTGTGTGCTCCATGACTAATTAAATCATTGTAGAGATGTGCTATAGATATTGAGATAAATGTGAAAGAACCCTTTAATGAGATCCCATTAGATTAATGTTTTTTTTATACAGGATCTCAAAGCTCATAGTGGAGCTGCCACATACATCTCGCACCACTTGGACATGCAGATGAACACACGAGACACAAGACAGGACTGTTAAGACGAGACAAACACAGCCACTGAGCCACTGAGGGAGGAGAAGTGCCATCACTTCCCGGAGTACTCTGGGTATCAGCAATGCCACAATAACAGCATTGCCTTTCTCACTGCACTCAGTGGGGTAATATCCTCCTAAATAACGTTTTTGGCCCAATCTCTCAATGGTGAAGAATCACTTAAAATTATCGGATCCGGATCTGGATTCTCACCAAAATCTAATTAATTCGTCCTTGTCACACACCCAAAATGTCCACCAAATTTCATCCCAAATCGTCCATAATTTTTTGAGATACAGTATCTTGCTCACAGACAGACAAACACACAAACAAGTTTTGTCATAATCCATTCATAACTTTTTGAAATATCATGCTGTACATTGTTTTTGGCCCAATCTCTCAATATGCATGCCTGGTGTTAGGGTGGCGAGCTTTGGATCCTAGGGTCCTGAGTTCAAATCCCGCTCAGCTGTTGAATTAATACTAGGTGGGGTTAACTCGGCCTGTCATCCTTCCGAGGTCGGCAAAATGAGTGTCAGCATGCTGGTATACTGTGTCGGAGTGGCGACCCGTCCAGGATTGTGCCCAATAGCCAAGGAGACTGCTTAAGCAGCACCAATGCTCTGCACAGAGTATGGTCCTAATCTCCTCCTCTCCTCCTCCTCTCAATACGCGACTTTCAAAATGACGTATTTCACCCCAGAATGCTCAGTGCGCATGCATAGAAACCCCAGGAAACGGCGGTGTTTGGGGCACCCTAAAGTATATCGTGTGTGTGAGATAAGGATTGTTTCCTAAAATGTTTCACAAAGCTTTTTAGAAAAGCTAAAAATTCTTGTATCCGGATCCGGATCTTCACCAAAATCTAATAAATTCGTCCTTGGCACACACCCAACCTGTCCGCAAAATTTCGTGGGAATCCGTCCATAAATTTTTGAGATATCCTGCTCACAGACAGACACAGACAAACAGAGAAACAACCAATATACTGCACTAGCAAATCTTCGATTGCACAAGTACCAAACAAACAGGGGTGAAAACATATCCTCCCTCCGTCCCACCTTCAGTGGTGGAGGTAAAAATCTTGGTGAATATCACGATTTACAATATGTCTTAAAACATGTTCTACTATTAGCGGATGTATTTGAAGCATTCAGAGAAGTTTGTCATAATTAATATTTGTATGGATTAAACCAAGTCCATTATTACACAGCTCCTGGATTATCTTAGACTGCGATGTCAGAAATAACTAAACAACCATTAGAAATAATTGCTGACAAAGACATACTTCTAATCCATTACTAAAACAAGAAGTGTGTCTGTGTCTGTCGTTGGCTGCTCTCTCCACACGTGGTGGGTTCCAGGAGGTGGAAAGGAGACCAACCACATCTCAAAGTATCCACCTTCATGTGTGCGTGTATATACGAGGGTGGTCAAAAAGTATCTGCAATATATTTTTATTTAAATAATATAATTTGAAAATGAACAGGAAAGAACATCATAAACATATGTGGAAAAATTATGTGCCCAGACCGGGAATAAAACCCAGGTCCTCTGGCAAACCGCACCAGTGCTCTGCCATCTGAGCTATCTGGGAAACCCACTGGTTAAGTAATGCAATTCTTCCACATATACAAGTGCCACGGCTGGTGGAAATGCTGCACTCATGTTGATGCATGCAGTGCTGTGCTCTGCCTGGAACACAGGCATCATGCCAACTGACTGGAAGAGGGACCTTGTTGTCACTCTCTGGAAAGGGAAGTGTGATCGCCAGGACTGCAACAACTACTGAGGGGTGACGCTGCTCTCAAGTGCAGGGCAAGGTCTTTGCTTGGATAATTATTGATAGGATTCACCACCATCTGCTTGAGCACCAGCACCCAGAGCAGTCAGGCTTTACACCAAAGAGGTCAATGATTGACCGTATCCTTGCCCTTCGTGTCCTCACTGAATGCAGATGAGAGTTTCGGCAGGGGCTGCTTGCAACCTATGCTGATCTCTGCAAAGCGTTCCATTCAGTGAATCGGATGCCCTCTGGAGGGTTCTTGGTCTTCGTGAGGTGCCACCAAAACTGATCAATGTTATGTCTGAACTATATTCTGGAACTGTGAGATGTGGTGATACCATCTCCGACTTATTTCCAGTTGTTACTGGAGTTCGTCGTGGGTGTGTACTGGTCCCCATACTTTTCAGCGCTTGTATGGACTGGATTCTGGGGAGGATGTCAGAGAGATCAAGCCTGCGGTGCATCGTTTGGGAATGTCAAGATATCTGACCTTGATTTTGCAGATTATGCAGTCATCTTTGTGGAGACTCTCGATATCCTTTTGGGGGCCCTCAATTTTTCAGGAATCGGCAGGTTGGAGTTGGTGTGATTACCAACTGGCTATCGAGTGCAGCCGGTGGCTGCTGGTTGCATCATTGTTTGGGACGCGGCTTTTTGCCGCTGATGCAGTGTCCCCTTACCAGTACACTGGTGCTCATTTTGCCGACCTCGGAAGGATGGCAGGCTGAGTCAACCCCCCGGTGTATTAATTCAGCGGCCCAACGGGGCTTGAACTCAGGATCCTAGGATCCCAAGCCGCCGCCCTAACCACTAAGCCAACACCAGGCTTGATTACCAACTACAGTACGTACTGTATACAACCCAGAAACCTTGAGTAGCTTTCACCGAAAAACAATGTTACATTTATATAGACATTTCAAGGATATGATCACAAACATTATTCTTTGTAAGCAGCTGTGTGTGACAGGTGGAAAAAAAATTGGCTCGGTAATTTAGAAAATACGTGAATATGGCAAACGGCTCAGAATTTGGGCATTATCAGATATATTTTGCTTTGAAACACACAAGGAGAAACATTTAACGTTTGTAAAGCAAATCTGATGACCAAATGCTTTAGAAACAAGAACGAGGACAAAGGAAAACCTGAAAGAACCTCCATAAGATACGGGATGAAACTTTGCCACGGGATGCCCGTAACAGGCACGGCATGTCCACACACCCACGGAGAGTCCGTACAGATCCAAATCTACCCTTATGTACTACGTCCGTGTGTGCTGCATATGTACCTCTTCGACTGCACATCCCGATCAGGACACGAACTGCACTGTACAGCTCGGTTAGTGGCTTAAGCACTCAAGCACTCCAACAGAATGCCTGGCTTGGCAAGCGATTACCAATTGCCCTCGATACAACTATGCACCCGGAAACGCCCATGCAATGTCCGACTTGGACAAATCGGCACGTTTTTGGGGAGTCGGAACTGCTGATACTTTCTAATCTGGAACTTACATTTTATAATTATGGTTACTTTAAGAGATTCTCTCAGTTATTCATATGCGCAAATGAAATAAAGCCACAAACGCTGGCGTCTCCAGGCCTTTATAAGCATTGCAAAATACCCAGCGATTCGTCGCTACGATGAACAGGCATTCGATAATATGAGTGAGGAACATGAAAAAAACCACACTTTATCGTTAAGAAATCGTTACGGCTTGTTCCAAGTCAAAGCATGGTTGAACAGGCCAAAGAACATGATGGCTTAAGACCCCAGCGAGGTTACCCAGGAAACTCCTTCAGACCCCAGACAGCGAGGTGGCCGAGGACCGTGCCCATAGTGCGCAACGTGCCCACAGTTCAAACTTATTTGGTGTGTGTGTGCACGTGTTTGTGTGTGTGTGTGTTTGTCACACTTCATTCTAAAGGGTTCCTGCTCTCATAAAACAATAAAAATGTTCCCTTTGGAAAGATAATGATCAATTTCCTGAGAACAAAATATGGTGTCCATTTAATCATAAAGATGCCTGTTTTTAAAGCCCTGGTTTCCAGGATTGAGGAATAAGAAGCAGGACCTTGAACTTTAATGTAGCGGTTCGTGCTGTCATAGAATAATATAGAATTGTTCCATTGGAAAGCGAATAATTGATTTACCGAGTTGGAAAGCTAATAATCTGTTTACTTAGAACAAAAATTTGACCGTTTACTCAGAGATGCTTCACTTTAAAAGCCCGTATTTCAGGATTGAAGATGAAGCAGCGAGACTTCGAGCTTTAATGTAATGGTTGGTTCCTGCTGTCGTAGAATAATAAAACTTGTACCATTGAAAACTAGTAATTAATTTACATGGTTGGAAAGTTAACAATTGATTTAGTTGGGACAAAAATTTGTGCCCGTTTAATCATCGAGATGCCTGTTTTACTAGCCCCTCTTTCCAGGATTGAGGAAGAAGATGCGGGAATGTGAGTTTAATATAGTGGTTGCAATGGTAACGTTTATTATTTTACGACATCAAGAACCCTTTGGAAGGACACGGAAGGAGCACAAATAATTATATGTGGTAGTACTGCTCGAAGCAATAGAAAATATTGTGGAAATGATGGGGTAAAACCTTTTTAGTGGGATAAGTCTGGTGGGGTAAAACTGTTTTGTATAACATTGTTATTTATTAATGTTTGTTTAGTATAAGCATGACATACTATTCATGCAATCGATATGCGTTGCATATGCAATAGAAAGACGTGTCCCCCTTCCATCACATCTGTTTTTGCACCCACCATACCTCTGGTGTAGTTGGATGTTCTTTTCCCCAAATGTGTCTTTTATGTTCCTTCCAAGGAGGCTTCAGGACCGTTCAATGCAGCTAGGAGGATCGAATGCCTCGTATGATGAGCATCCTCTACATTCCAGTTTGTTAGATCCATTTTCTATTTTGGTCACTAATAGGATAAGCAATCTGTGGCACCACCTTCTCTTTTCCTGATTGAGCTGTCAATAAAAGTAATTGCTGAGACTTTGTCATCCATCATGTCAAGGCCGATTGAAAGTTCAAGAACCTCTGAGAAGGCCCTCATTCAAGTCAATTCTGCACTATGTCACCCTGGTTTGACTCATTCACATCGATAAAAACATCCAGTTCATTTTCCTGCTTCCAAATACAACATTAATTAAACTAATGGATCAAGGTGTCATTACACAGTTCAAAAGGCTGCACACCAAATTAGTGCTGCTTCAGTTGCTTGTTTCCACAAATGCAAAAGACTTCACTGTTCTGATGTTAATGGTGAAGTCTCAAACTTCATGTCACAGCATCAAAGATGCCATCAGTCTTTTTGTCGACTGTTACACAGCAAACTTTAAATGAAGTGTGGAAGGATTCCTATATCCTGAAGTGGTGAATGACCTAAGAGGGATTCCTGACACTTCCAAGAATGTCAGGGAGATCGTTGCCGTCACAATTACTATCCCTGGTGAATGCTTCAGTGACTACTGAAGACACCTATGACCTGGAAAGTTATGAAGATTAGCTCACAGCTCATCCAGCTTGTGTGGCAGCTGCTTCAGAAAAAGAAAAGACGACCTCTCCTGATGTCGGCATCACCACTGTGAGCAGTGAATATTTGTAAGTCATCACTCTGACCAACACCCTGATCACTAAATTGTCTGAAAATCCAGATCCAGCAAGTTACTTTGAGTTGGTTCATTATACTAGCAAAATCAGAGGTTGCCAATGTTTATGTCGGAACCAATCAAGTATGTCAGTCACATCTCATAAACTTCTTCAGGCAGTCTACTTGGTCATCTTCACCATCTCTCCCTCAGTTTGGTGAGTGTCAAATTTGTTTGATTTATTTGCTACAGTTGCATTGGCCTCAACAAAAATTCATGGTCGTCCATTAAGCGGACTTATTTTTCTTCTTCTTCTGTCATAAAGGCATGCTTTGGCCAACATTTCACATTTTTGTCATTATTATTTATAAATTTTATTTCCTTATTCATTGTAGAAAAGGATAATGTTTATTTACATTCGCTTATTTGTATGAAAGTAGCACCAACTAAAACGTTTTTGCGGATTACATCTGCATCTTGTTTCAACTGATCATTCAGGCTGGCAGAATGTAACCTCGTGATCAAGTGATCTACTGCACAATCATGTGCGCAGGGTGTGTGAAACTGCGCTCCAATGAAACCGTTACGGCACCTTCGAGAACCCTTAGACATGGGACGTAGCCCCAAATATTTGAGTGGTGATTGGTTAATTTTAAAGCCAAGTACGGGAAGAAAATGGAGAATGGTGCTTTAATCATGATGTTTGGGGTGGGGTGACTCGGGGGTTATAATCGTAAAGAGGAGTGGGGAGACGGGTTGACACAGGCTTACAGGATGGGCTCACGGCTCCACATAATTGACAGATGCCTCATGTGCATACGATGCACGTGTGAGTGAAAGAGTGTCTGGCTATTTCCTGTCCTTCTGGCAGAACTGACTCACTAGCAGTTGTGGCACAGAGGTATAGAGCTGGGAGAGAATGACCCAGGGACTCATATATATATATATATATATATATATATATATATATATATATTATATATATATATAATATATATTATATTGACTTGGGACCCCCTGATCATTTTGCTTCAGGTCAAACATGGACAGGGAAACCTCCTACTGATTACAATCAACTCCCCTCTCTCAGCTGCTGAATCCATATTTTACACCACTAAATTGAAGCACTGATCGTGACTCCAGTGGCTGGGGTCATACCTGGCACAAAAGAGATGGTTGTGGTTATTGGAGGCCAATTATCTCCCATAATATCACTGCAGGAGTTCTGCCTGGCAGTGTCATGGGCCCTTCAGCTGCTTTTTTGATGAACCTCCTTGCATCACAAGGTCAGATGGGCTGTTCGTTGATGATTGCACAGTATTCAGTTCCATCCATTATACTTTGGATAATGGTGCACTTGATGCCTGCATGCAACAAGACCTGAACAATATCCAGGTTTGGGCTGATCATTGGCAAGTAACATTTGCACCACCCACACAAGTACCTGACAATGACTATCTCTAACAAGACAGAGCCTACACAATTCCTCATGATATTTAATGGCATTCCCATTGCTAAGTCCCCCAATATCAATATTCTGTGGGTTGCTATTAACCAGAAATTGAACTGAACAACCACAAATTTGCTGCACCAATAAGAGCAGGTCAGAGGCTGCATATTTTGTGGCAAGTGGTTCACCTCCTAACTTCTTAGAAACTTCCCATCAGAAGTCAGGAGTTTGATGGAATTCTCTTAACCTGCCTGAAAGGGATCAGCTGAAAGAACTCAGAGTGCTTAACACCATCTGAGATAAAGCAGTGATCTTCTTGACTGGAACCTAATCCAACAATCATAACATCCATTCCCTTCACCATCATAGCAACATGTTGTACTAATTACAGGATGGACAGCAATAACTCACTGAGGTTACTTTGGTAGCATTTCCCAAACCCATGAGTCCACAACTGCCATCACATAAAAGCATATAGGGAGCAGGTTTATGGGAACACCATCAACTCGAAAATCCCCTCCAAGCCATGCACTCTCTTGATTTGGACATATGTGATCCGGCCAGTGATCCGGTGATTTGGACCGGCCGGTGATCCTTCATCGTCACTGGGTCAAAATCTTGGTACTCTTTACCAAACTAGGGAGTTCATAGAACACCTTACCCCTTGCAGTCTTGAGAAATAGGATATTTGAAGAATCTTTCTCATCTGTTGCTTTACGTTTTGAATGAAACAAAGTGTGAGGAACCGCCATATTTGTCCGAATGCTGAATCTTACAGTTGCTCTGCCCATGGGGCATAAAGTAGTATAAAGTTAATATTTTTCCAAGTACTGTACAGCTAAACGGAAGGTTTTTGACAGTGCCAAGAAGGCATCCACCAAATGGCGGTCTCCTTGGGTTAACCTGAGGCGGTCCCTTCGGGTGGGTGCCTGGAATGTTCTATCCCGAAGAGAGGATGGTCACCAGTCTCTGTTAGCATCTGAGCTGATGCGTTTGGACAACGGTATTGCAGCACTCTCTCAGGTTCGGAGACCGGATAGTGACGAGATCGTGGTGGGTGGTTACACCTACTATTGGTCTGGTCGCTCTGATGGTTACCATGTCCAATAAGCTGACTCCAATGATAATTGAGGTAACACCAGTCAACGAGAGTATTATGAGACAAAGGATGCGTCACTCTTTGGGCGTCATTTCCCTGGTCTCTGTATATGCTCCAACTGAGGTGAGTGATCTCACGGTGAAGGACGCATTCTATGCCGCACTCGAGTCTGTGGTTGATCAGTGCCCCAGGTGAGATACTCTTCTCGGCTTGGGGGATTTCAATGCATCAACTGGAACTGTTAGGGATGATTATGAGACATGTGTTGGTCCCCACGGGTCTGGAACTGTGAACCAGAATGGCACTAAGTTCATTGACTTTGCAAGAAGTCAAGGACGAAGGGTGGCTGGTTCATAGTTTCAGCGCCCACAAGCTCATCGCTGGACTTGGTATTCCAACGCTGGCGGTGTGGCAAAGGAAATTGACCATGTGCTCGGTGATTGTTCCTGGAGGATGATTCAGAACTGCAGGGCCTACCGGAGTGCTCAGTTCCTCAATACCAACCACAGGCTTCTTGTAGCAACTCTGAAATTGCAGCTTAAATCTGGGAGAATGGTACCATCCCAGAATAGGCTGGATGTTGGCAAGTTCAAGGATGAGAGGGTAGCTGAGGAGTTTGTGAACAGGCTGAGTGAGGATTTGGGGGGTCTGGGTGGTTTTGGAATCGAAGAGTAGTGGAGTGCCTTTAAGACCACCATCCTTGATGTTGCCGGTGAATGTCTTGGAACTCAACATAGGGTGAAGAAGAATTTTGTCTCGAGGAACAGTGGATACCATTGACAAGAGTCGCAGGACCAGGCATAATGGCAGAGCTGAGCTGTTCAGGGAGTTGAGGCGTAAAACTACGTGCGCTGAGAGTGAACAAGGAGGCCTACGTGTGAGGAATCTTTGAGGGGGTAGAGCATCACCCGGAGTCGTGATTCTCGTCGTCCTTGCAGGGAACTTCACGCATTGCGTTCCTCAAAGCCCATCCTTCGGTGTACTACAGTTAGAGCGGAAGGTGGTGGGCTCTTGTAAAGAGGAGTCCAAAGTGAAGGACTGCTGGGCTGGTTACTTTGAGCAGCTGTACCAGGCTGACCCACCAGCTGTTGAGTTGGATGTCAGGGGTGTTAGTATTCCTATTGCTGACCCTCTAATCAACTGTAATCCACCTTCATTTGTGGAAACACAGGCTGCAGTGAACTGGTTGAAATGGGGTAAAGCTCCTGGGATCTGTGGCCTCCATGCTGAACTTCTCAAGGCTGGTGGAAATGCTGTACTCCTGTCGTTGCATGCATTTCTGTGCTCTGCCTGGAACACAGGCATCAACATAACTGACTGGAAGAGTGGCCTTATTGTCCCTCTCTGGAAAGGGAAGGGTGATTGCCAGGACTGCAACAACTACCCAGCAGTGATGCTGCTCTCAGTGCTGGGGTTCGCCACCATCTGCTTGAGCAGCAGTGCCCAGAGTACAGGCTTTACACCAAAGAGGTCAATGATTGACCGTATTCTTGCTCTTCGGGTCCTCACCAAATGCAGATGAGAGTTTTGGCAGGGGCTGCTTTCAGTCTATCTTGACCTCTGCAAAGCGTTTGATTCAGTGAATCAGGATGACCTATGGGGGAGATTCTTGGTCTTCATGGGGTGTCACCAAAATTGATCAATTTGATGTCTGAACTGTACTCTGGTATTAAGAGTGCTATGAAATGTGGTGATACTATCTCTGACTCATTTCCAGCTGTTACTGGAGTTCGTCAGTGGTGTGTACTGCCCCCCACACTTCCACTTGCCTCATGGTTGCAGCAGGTTGATCAACATCTCAAGGAGATGGGGATGGGCCAGGCATCTGCCTGGGGGATGGCCAGACAGACGCCCCTGGAGTACCGATGGAGAGTGGATGCAGTGACGTGCTGCTCTGGCGCATGATCCCAAACCTGACCTGAAGAAGGCAATTTGTGTTCTCCAATGTTCAAGCATGCAGATCTATTGAAATATAATAAACGTTTTAAAAGCTGTGTGATGAAAAAACCTTTTTCCAGAAGTTTACCACCATTGATGCACTTTGACACCAATTTATTTAACACGTTAAATTAGTTATCCATGCCTGTTGTTTGTGTCCTTTACGATGTCCCTAAAAACAGTAACTTTCCTGTTCGGAATGATTTTCAATTTTGGTTGATTGCCAGACAGGTACACAGACTAAAATAATTTCAGACAGACGTACATTTTTCCAATTTCAGAGCCAAAGTTTTTCTAAACTGCAAATTGATGCTGCGACTCATGTTCCGATTTGTGTTCCCCACTGTTCAAAACATTAAATTCATTTGAAATTAAGTAGTTCTGTGATCATAGACTGACGTCTGGAGACACACAGACAGACAGAGAGACAGACACACAGACAGACAGACCTACAAAGTGAACCAATTGCTAAACCCCACTTTTTGCTTTGCACACTCAGGGTAATAACATTGTTGTATGCAGTTTCTTAAGAAGCCAGACCCCTCTTTTCTTAATGGCAACTAGGAGTGGGGAATGAATGTCAGGTTTGCCAGCAACCCCATATCCTATGATTAAAGTTGAAAAAACAAATTTGAAGCCCGGCTCACTGAGGTGGGGACGACTACTTAATGTTGCATTCTGTCCAAATACTGTACCCCCTTGTTGGCACATCATTCAAATGTAGCCAATGCACCTAAAAGTTCTGTGATTTTTACAAAATAAATGCTCGTCGAATTGTACTGTCAAAAACAACAAAATTATGACGAGCTAAGTGCTGACATCACACAGGTGTTATGGTGTTACAATGAAGAACAAAGTACCATTCTCCAAAATCACTTGCAGAATGATTAACAAGTCAAACAGGATGGTACACAGAGAGTACACTTTCCTTTGAGCTGTCTAGTGTGGGTTTGATTACCGACCCAACTATAAACTGTCCAATTGATGTTTCGCAGCAGCGGGTTGTATCACAAATTGTTTGTTGGAGGGACATTGAGCCACATGCTCCGTCTGCAAGCACTGTCTTGTGGACGTTAAATATGCCACAGTGTCTTTTGACAAAGAGAAGGTGAATTATCACCGGCATCCTCAGCAAATTACTAATCCCTGCCATAACCGACAGGAGGCACTACATTAGCGGTATATTCACTCCCTGACCATCCCCCCTCTCGTGCCCTAAGATAATGCAACCAATTTGTATTTGACTCCCAGGCTTGTAATTGACTCCCAGCCCACTATGCTTATGATACAAATGGATTAATATTTTCCTTATTCATTTTCTTTTTATGCAAGTCGTCATTGGTTTAATATGGCTTGCATTGGAGGAGTGAAGCATTTAATAAAGCCAAGACAATGTGCCATTGCCTTCCAACCCCAATGTAGTAAACCCACTTTAATGACGCGTACGTGTCATGTGTTATCGTATACACCTGAATCCTCGATGCCATGTGGCTAAGGTTCTAAAGAAATGCTTTGTGGATCTATCTATAATGATTGTAACGTGCATAATTTTAACGATGAGGATTGTGTGGTTAGCTGCAGCATGCTTTCTCTCAAACCCCTTGATGAGCACAATCCTTTCATCGTTCAGCTCACGACACATTACATTTCTACTTCTACGAGAACCCATTACTGCGATTGTGCTTGGTATTGATCAGGCAGTATTGTGACTATTTTGCACTCTTTATCAACATGCTCACTGTTATTGTGTTCAGGAATTCTGGGGACAGGGCAAACAACTGAGTACACTGTCAATTTCGTGTCGATCTACGTCAGTGGTCAAGTAGAACAATTAATTGTTTCAACAGAACGTTGATGGAAATATGCTGACCACTATGATAAGCAATGAGAAGCTTATGTTTCAGACATTGATCCTTCATGAGATTTTGCACTAATGAAGGCATGATGCTCAAAACATCAACTTCTTGCTTTCCAAGGCAGTCAGCATATTTCAATCAACACTTTGTTCATTACATGCATCAGTATACGGTATACTGAAGCATGTTGTATTGCAGAAAGAGGTT
Source organism: Eptatretus atami (assembly GCA_035128595.1). Lineage (NCBI taxonomy): Eukaryota > Metazoa > Chordata > Myxini > Myxiniformes > Myxinidae > Eptatretus > Eptatretus atami. Next base: position 110,655,893 of record CM068961.1, on the reverse strand, counting down.
TTTTTTTGTAATAGTGTCAAGGATTGTGGTAGAGCAAGAACACAGAACGGATCAAGACAAAACGGAACTACAAGAACAGTAGAAAGAAAGGTGGGGGGGGGGGCTCACCAACAGCAGGGTTGAGGGATTGAGTAGGGGGAGATTTGGAGAAATATGTGATGTGGGGAATAATGATAGCAAGGGGAGGATACAGGAGGTGAACTAGATGGATACAGCCGCAAACTCTCAATCACAGAAGTGGAAGGAGAAACTGGAACCCGAGAAGAGGTAGGTGGTTAATGAGGGTAGAAAATATGGTTGTCGATGTGGGATGACCTGAGATGGTGGTGAACAGCTGTCTTGAAGCCCAAGAGGGTCAAATGATACTGAAACAGATGATGTCTGGTTCAACAACAGTGACCTGCATTGAGAGATGACAGATTGAAAAGGCCTTGTATGTTTGAAGTCCACACAGCTAGGGATGGGCGGTGTTGTGTGTGTGTGTGTGTGTGTGTGTGTGTGTGTGTGTGTGTGTGGGGGGGGGGGGTTGAAAGACGTTCCAATTGTTTGACCAGTTTGTGATTTTTTTTTTCAAGGTCTGAAGAGAGGGAAGAGGCTGCTGCCTGTCTATCTCAGGGATGAGGGATGTCACAGCAGAGGGTAGAGTCATCCGCAAATAGATAAAGTGGATTTTCCAGAGAGTCAGAAGAGATCATTGTTGAAGATTAGGAATAGGATGGGGGCATATAACACTGCCTTCTGGGCACTCCAGCGTTGACAGGGAGACAACATAATAGGATTCCATTGAGAGCCACACGTTGGTTATGAGATTAGAGGAAGTCAGTCACCCAAGAGTGGAGTTGGCCTTGGATGCCATAGGCAGAGAGTTTGGCGAGCAAGGTGGGATGCCAGACTGTATTGAAAGCTCGAGATATGGCTAGAGAGATGACACTGATCTCATGTCTGACATTGACGGTCTCAATCCAATTTCGGAAGAGTAGAAGGAGCATGTCTAAGGTAGAGTGACCTGGTCTGAATCCGATTTGATCATCTGAGATGAGGTCGTTGGAGAAAAGGAAGGATTTTGTTTCAACGAAATGATGGATTCCATGACCTTGCTGATGATTGGAAGCAACCTGATTGGTCCGTAATTAAAGGGATTGGGTTGTGCACCTTTTTTATGTGATGCATTGATCTTGGCAGATTTCCAAGCAGATTAAAGATGACTTAGTGCAAAAGACAGGGTGAAAAGGGCAGAGAGAGGATGTGCAAGAGCAGAACAGGTTTTTAGGACACTTGAGCTGATACCACAATGGTCCAGTTGCAGAATCACAGTCGAGGTTTGCCAGAAACTTCTCCTTCTCAGGTGCAAAAGACATAGAGTACAGTAGCAGTTGGGTATGACTGTGTAGGGTGTGAACAGAGAGTGAGGGGTTGGGACACAAGATTTGGAAGCAAATGCATTCAGCCTTCTCACAAGCAGAGTCGGAAGTGTTGCCATTTGAAGGAAGGGAAAGGATGGAGGGAGAGCATACTCCAGAGACAGACTTAACAAGGTACCAGCATGTTTTGAGAGGAGGGAGATTTGTTTGAATTGAAAGTTCAGTCTGGAGGATGGACAGATGTCGTTTTCTTGCTCCCCTGAGAGTAGACACAAACTTGTTGTGGGCTTTGTGGAATTATCTGAGGTTTCCTTTCGTCGGATTTTCCTTCCAGGAAGAAAAGGCAAGTTGTTTTGAAGTCAACAGCCCCACCACAGGATTTGGTGTACCATCGGTGGGAATGTGGGTGTGATAACTGAAGATGGAATGGGATGAATCTGTGCACAAGGGAAAGCTGCATTTGGGATGCTGAGAGGAGGTGGGCTGAGGAGGAAGCAAGAGAGGGGTGGGTAGTGACATAGAGAGGTTTGCCATCGTTCATGGATGTGAAGGGGAACTGATTGTCGTGTGCACACAGCCTCTGTAAAATTGACTTCTCAGGATTCCCAAGCTAGACATAATATGTAGACAGACTTCGTGGGAGGTGTGGTCAAAAAAGTTTTCCATTGATGACGAGGAGGAACGTGTAGGTTGAGGTACCAGAGAAGAGTGGATGAACTTAGCGTTTTGGAGTGAAAAGCTTTGGGAAATATGCCTTGTGAAAAAATGAAAAATAGAAGAAGAATAATAATAATAAGAAGAACATGATGAACATGATGGAGTTGTAAGGGAACTGAGGCATTTTAAAATGGAATTTTAAAAGCATTTTTAAAGGAGGAAATGTTTTATTCAGTGAATATTTAGTTTGGAGATATTGAAGGAGAAGGGATCGAGAATGAAAGACGAACTGTGTACCGCAGATTGAGGTCATTTTGTTGTTGTTTCTGGGGTTTTTGGAGTGAAGAAGTTTTTTTTTTGTTTGTTTGTTTTTGGAGTATGGAGGGAAAAAAGATTGAGCTGAATTAATCAGAAATGAAAATAGTTGAGAGAAGAGGAGCAAAAAAAACCAAGCATGTGGGGTGAAAACAGAAGCAACAAACCAACTTGCCGAGCCCTAGCCAAGTAGGCAGGACTTAACAGGGACACCAATTCGACAATACAGCACGACAAGGTACGATTAAACATGGCCAATTGGAACGAAAAGACAAACAACATAGAGATGAAAATATAACGGTGAAACATGATGGATCTGATTCAGAAAACTTAGCTTTGATTGAGGTGGAAGGAGGAGTTTCAGATTCAACCTAGGGGAGAGTGGGGCAAGATGATCCCTGGGCATGATGATCACACCCCCCTCTCACGACTCCAATAAAGCTCGCATTGGACAGTGGCGCCACTCAACGATAGATCGATTAACTAAAATTCCACTGTGGAAGGCGCATGATGAGAAAAAACGCTGCGTTCGTTTTATCAGAAAAACATCATTTTCCTCCTGAAAAACAAAATTTTCGAATCATCGGTGAGTATGTATTATCTCTGTGAATAAGTGTAGTAGGAATGGTATCTGTATATAGGTAGATACGTAGCTTATATGCCCATATTGCGTGTATGTTTTGCCTAGCTCATTGCTGTAATTTATGAATGCCAGACGATTTTGTAAAAATGGTGGCGGTGGGGCAGGATGATCACTTGGTTGTGGGGCAAGTTGATCAGGTGATCATCTTGCCCCACACCACGATCATCTTGTCCTGTTTCACCCGTGAGAAATGCAATCGCCGCGAGACGGAAGCCAGAAAACAACTAGAGCAGAAAAAGAGCGATGCCAAGGCCCGTAGAGCCGCCAAATCTGCCCAGACGAAACCTAAAAAGCTGTTCAAGGAAACGAAACATGAAACGCGCAGGCCTACAGTTAGACAGTGAATCATTGGATGATGCTGATGCTGGTGATTTCCAGCTTCTAGACGAAAGTTCAGAGCCAGATGACAATAATGATATTATTGAAGGAGACTTTGTAATTACAAAAATAGATAGGAAAAAAGCACGATCAATTCTGTGCATAGCGCGTGTAGAAGGCAATCGACTCCGATGGATATGAGGGAGTCTTCCTCCGCAAAGTACCTTCTCATATGACTTCGATCGAGCTACGTTCATCGTGGATGAGACAGATTGTGGGACTTTTCCAGGGAGGACATCGTTAAAAAAACTACCTCCACCCGAATTTTAAAGGGAAGCCAGAGAAAATCAAAGCAACTGGTATTCAAAATTTATCTCAGTCAGTGGGAATTGCGAATTTAGACATTAAGACTGGAACACAAAGATAAATAACATAAAAATGGACGTTCGTATCCGGTTGTGTATGGGACAATCTTTTGGAAATATTATGTTGGTATCCCAGATGGATATATATATAATGAAGAATTATTTTCCGTTCATTAAAATTCTAACACATCGCTTATTTAGACTGTCCTCATGTTTCCTTAGGACCATGATCATCTTTCCCCATAGTGATGATCGACTTGCCCCAGGGGTGGGGCAAGTTGAGCATTTCGAACCAAATTTTTGAATTGCCTTTTAAAGACATTCAATGATCTCTAATATTCTCGAAATTGGGCAGTTACTTGGGGTGATAGATGGACTAACCAATGGCAGTTGAATGGTGTTTGGCTGGCAAATCATCTGATGGCAAAACGGACAAAACCAAAAAATGGACCATCTTGGCCCAATCTCCCCTACATGTGGAGCAAACTTGGAATCGGAGCTTTTGTGGGTTTGATAGGTTTTAGAAGGAAACTTGTGAAGAAGAAGAAGAATATCGGGTTGTTCCTGCTGGAGAAATGATGCAAATGAAGCTTTTTAGAATGTGTTTTATAAAGCTTTTTAAGTGAGAAGCAATTAAATTAGGAATGCCAGTTGAATACAACACTTTCAAAATGACGTAATCCACCCCAGAATGCTCGGCGCATGCGCAGAAACCCCAAGAAACAGTGGTCTTCAGAGTGTTTTAATGTACCCATACCCTTGACCATCATTGAACCTTGTGGGAGTGCCTCCTGTGAACATGGCAGGCTCGTGATTTACTTGATGGATGTCTGCAATCAGAAAGACGATGCGTGCGTCATTACCAACAAAGTGATGGCTGTGAGAAAAGGATTTTAACCTAAAATGGCTCCCAAAGTTTATAAAAGAAGCCAAAAATACTTGGAAAAGTACCTGGAGAAAGAGAGGTGTGCTTGTGCACAACGAAAGAGTTGGAGAACTTTCTCAGCTTGCCGAAAGGGCTGAGATCTTGCAGCGAGCTGCTCGTACTGCAGACTCCTGACGACGTTGACCAGTGCAAGGCCTGAACTCTGGACGGACGTGTGCTACCCATACCCACTAGGGTGTTTCACAAAATTTATTTTCACAAAATTTTGCCGGATCGCTTTTTGTCTTGTTCCAATTGGCATTGTAAGCATCTGTACCAAAAATGGAGTCAATTGCTGCACATTTAGGGGTGGCACACTTTTTCACAATGTTGACGTTTTTTTCTATTTTCAGGAATAATGGCATCAAGAAAGAAATGTAACTTGCTCGAGAAGCCCCTCTACCTTCCATTTTAGGAGCTCGCCTTCCCTCAAAGGAGCAAGTGCTACTCCACCTCCTCTATCATATTGAAGAGGGGAAGGCATTATCAAAGGCCACAACAGCAACAATGGATGAAGTAAAGAAGATATGGGAGAGAGCCAGTTTACCGACAATGACGGATGCCAATCTTCGAAAAAAGATCAGAAAGCTGTATGCGGAGTACAAGAAACTAATAAAAAAGAAAACAGAGAGACGGATGGAGCTCTTTTCGTCGTGAAACTTGGCTAGGGGATCTTCAGGACCTCTTCGATATTGCTGCAGCAAACATATTCGACCTGAAGATCCCCGAAGAAGACAAAGAATTTCTAAGGCGCCAAAGGAGAACGGATGTCATGCTCTTTTGGATGTGTAGACAAGGTTCAGCAAGGGAAGGATAAGAGAAAGAGGGCAAGAGAAGCTGAGAGAAACGCAAGAGCTGAACACAGTGCAGAAACAATGGCAAAACAGAAGTGTATCCGAGGTACTCACACGCTATCTCGATTGAGGGAAGAAGTTGGACAAGATTCATCAACAGCCTCTGAAGATGGTTCAGACGAAGAGTTCGCTTACAGGGCAACGCCTGCCAAGCCCAGCCATATCTCACATGCAGGATTAAAGAAGCGAGGCTCATCTGAAGTACTTGTTGCTTCATTGACAACAACATGGGACAGAGAGGGTCTATCCAATCGTCAGGCTGCTGCATCCTTCATAGTGACAGCAAAGAGCTTGGACATGATGTTAGCAATTACTCAGTAATGACCATACTTATCTTTATATCGTTCAAGTTTCTGTTTCCTGCGAAAGTTACGCATTCTTAGGTTGAGCAATAAAAATTGTGAAAAAGTGTGCCACCCTTTACTGGTGTCCTATTGGCTCAATTTTTGGTACAGATGTTCAAAATGTCAATAGGAACAAGGCAAAATGCGATCTGGCAAATTTGGAAAACTTTTACTTATACCATTATATTGTGAACCACCCTAATACCCATGACGCATTCGCTGTCAGTGAGTGGATTTTCAACCTTGCAGGAGTGCCTCTTGTGAACATGGCGGGCTTCGTGATTTATTTAATGGATGTCTGCCATTGGAAAGACGATGCCGTGCGTCATTACAACCAAAGTAATGGTGAACACATTTTCGACAAACGACGTTTTCCTGACATGAAAATACACAAAGCTCGTGCCTGCTACATATATTTACGTGAGAGCCATACGTACCAGGTAGACTTCCTTGAGGGAGACACTGTATCTGGTTCGGGTGCTTCTGAACACCAATAGGAAGGTCATATATGGAGCTTGTGAATTCACATGGTATGTTTAAAATCAACTTTTAAAATGATGATATTTACTATTAATCATGGGGGGAGTGGGACCTGTGGGGCTGTTATAAATATATATTATTTGTTTTACCGAGTCCGATTTTCATCCAGTAACACCAATTATGCTTAACCCATAAGAAATTGCCACTTTCATTTAAACACTGAAGATTATGTTAAAAGACTTTGTCTAGCAGATTTTCCCCCATTACTGCCAGGTTAAAAGTGCCTGCGTTTGCAGAGCGAGTCACTGAAAATGCACACATGGCGCATGTGTGAAAGCCTCGTTTGTCATTCTGAAAGTCCCATATTGTGAGGAATAAAGAATGAATGAATGAAGGAAATAACAGGCAGTTTGTGATTTATTTTGGAGTATTTTTTGTTTTTTAAGCGAGGAGGGGGAAATCGTATAGAGTTGAGTGGGTAAAGAGGAGAACATAGAAATTATGTAGAAGGAGAACACCTGGGTAAAGAAAGTGGAATGAGACATGTGTCAGGGGAGAAGCAGAATTGCCATGCCCACTAGCTGTGGAGGTGGGAAGGAGGCCAGACACTCACAGGTACACAAATTTGACAACACACCTTAGCAAGGTATGGTAAAACATGGAAAATTGGATAAAAACACAACCAACAACACAGGGATGAAATGAGAACAGATAGGCACGACAAATCTGGTTTTAAAAACCTAGCTTTGATGAACTGCAAGGAGGCATGGCACGAGCTAACCTCCAATGCGCTCAGGCCCAAACCAGAAAGACCCGGAACTGGGAGTTAACTGAGAGAAATAATTTGAACAATAAATCAGGGTATCTGCCAGAAGCTCTTACATTCGCTGCAAATTGCTCTTATTCAGCAGCCTCGTTGGTGTAATGCTTAGAGCATCTGCTCTGAATCTGGGAGGTCGGCAGTTTGAACCCCCGGTTGCAGTCATACCAAAGGCTTTAAACAATGTTACGTGTGACTCCCTTGCTTGTTGCTCAGCATTTAAAAGAATAGAGCATGGACTGACAACTGTAGGTTGGTAATAAATCTGCAGGCTTTGATGGGCCTCATGGCTGCCTCCTGCGTTGAAGTTCCTTGCAAGGGAACTCATCATATTTGCCAACAAAGCAAGACTTCTTTGCAGTTAAGACTGTTTTTGCTTATTTATTTCAGCATTCAATTAGTTGACATTTTTATTTGTTTATTTATTTGTTTATTTATTTTGAGGGCAAAGTCACAAGGAAGAATGTGGGATGCCCTCCTTGGCCATGTTGTAATTCCCTCTGCTGCATGGCATTAAGAGGGTGTGTTATTATGATGTAGTAATAACAATAATAATAATAATAGCGGTTTTTGCTTTGTTTACTGATGAAAAAGATACTTTGCGTTTAACCCGCATTTTGGCATTGCCTTGTTTATACGTCGAAGCCGATGTGAATTCATTTTTCAGAATTCTCCAAGGTCAATACAGCTTGATCAACATTCCATTTTTGTTGAAGACCTTTTGTTGTTTTCAAAAAATAATTTGGGGATCTTCATTCTGTCGTAGCTTTGTATAATACGTGCAGCAAACTTACCATATTTTTACACGTACCTTTTCCTCTCGTAAAGTAATTTTTTTGAAGCATGTGGACTGTTGAGCTTGAAAGGGCCTCCCAGCTGACAATATGGTGGCCACCAGGCTGTGATTATGTGTATTGGTTGTCCTTCTTATCCGAAGTGAACCACCTGGTCACGATGTTTATCGTGCAGAAGCTGCTGCACAGATCGCAAACAGGTATAATCTGGTCTCAAGGAACCTCCAAGAAGACCAAACCACTTGCTATCTGCTGTCCAAGCAGGAATGTGTAATTTAGTCAGACTGCCGGCCATAACTTGCATACTCTTCTCAAAGGAGGAAGTTGGATCTTTAATGTCCACCAACTAATGTGAGCAGATGGGACACCCAGATTAACATCCATCCAACGGATGGCACACGCATCGATGCCTTGCCATGCCTGCGAAATGCCAGGGTGAGTTTGTAGTTGGCCCAAGATTTGAACCCAGGTGAAACAGTTTAATAGCTAGGGATATGATTATTTTATTATTATTTTGTATGCAGCCTGTAGCTGCTGGTTGCATCATTTTTGGGGGGCATGGCTGTGCCGCTGATGCAATGCCCCTTGTTTCCAGCAAGCTGGTACTCATTTTGCTGACCTCGGAAGGATGACAGGCCGAGTCAACCCACCTGGTGTTATTTAAACGGTAAAGCAGTCGTTCTAACTGAAGACCCTAAGATCTTAAGGCAGCCACCTTAACCGTCAAGTCAACACCAGCCTTAGGGATATGATTATACAATGGGTATATAATTTGTATATGGTTTGCACAACGCCTCATGCTCCGTTCGATTTGCATTGTGAATTTGTTACAACCCGGCCATTTGATTGTGTTAATACCACGAGTTGGATGATCCTCGTGTGAAATGTAACTATGGTCCCATACTTGTTTATGTTCCGACGATGAACTCTCCTCATCCTGATCGCCGACGAGCTGGATATTCAACAGATGGCAGGAAAACACAAAAGCGGGGCCGAGCATCGCGCAGTGCAAACCGTTGTTCCCGCCATAACGTGCCTGATCCCCTCTCCGCTGCTCCACCCTACCCTCCTCCCCCAACCCCCAGCCCTTTCCTCCACTCTATTCTCCTCCCCAACCCCCTTCTCATATCCACTACCTTCCACACAGAACGTGAAAAGCTCTTTGCTCGGTTGCTAAAGAAACCCTCACTAGCTGCATTCGTCAGAAGAAAACAAAAACCTTCCACCACCCACCCTAACAAGATAATGTGAGCTCGAGAGGAGGCCCCGTAGGCTCTGTGGGGAAGGCATAGCTGCTCTTTGGTGGTTCGGCGGAAAGGGGAGAGGAGAGGATGACGAGGGGGCGGGCCGGGAGCACACGGTGCAGGCGCTCAAGGGGACACAGCCACCGCCGGCCTTTGTGCCTTTCGTTTTCCCTCCCTGGTGGGCGCCCTTTTGAATGCTAAGCCATTGGAGAGCACCAGCACGTGCGGCGGAGGCACGTTGGCCAAAGCCCGAGGCGCTGACTTTGCGCGCACCGCTGCAGCATGCTCCGGCACTGCACGGACCGTGTGCGTGCGTAAGACAGATAAGACCGAAGGAGAAGGCGTTGAGGAAGATATGGCAACGCGTGCGGCGGCGGCGGCAGGACCTCAGACACTTGCACAGGCGGAAATGGCCACACTGAGCGAGGAAGTCGAAGCGGGCCTCTCGTCCGACGAGGAAGAGGATCTGCTGTTTTATGAGCGCTGCAGCGATTCGCCAGTAAGGCCCGGCCCTTGCCGTGTACGTGCAGGTGCCGTGTATGTGCAGGTGCCCGGTGCGCACGCTATTTCCTTCTCACCATGGCAGGTGTCCACTCCCTTAGTTCCCGCCAACGGAGACGCTTTGTGACTGTGCTCGGGTAGCATGGTGTATATAAAATGCAGATCGACATGAACTGATCTCCCTGCAGAGCGTGCATGCCGCATGAAACCTTATCTATTGTCAAACGGATATGGTATCTTGTTCAGAAGAATATGCAATACGATATATATTCGCTTATTATGTTTGTTTTGCATTGTGCATCTTCAATTGCATTTGTGAGAAACTCTCAACATGCACACAAATTCACATCTGTTTCATATTAAACTTGGTCGATATGTATTTGAGACGTATGCTCACGTTCCAAAAGGCAAGGGCAAGTCTGAGCAGATTGTAGTGAAGTCACACTTCAGATTTCCCAGCTAGAGTGCATCAGAGTGGATGGTACAATCATCTGGTTTCCTTTCTGCATCCAGTGGTTGTCTTTGTATCACAGGGATCTTCGCACATGACGTCTTACTATCGCCGCTGGCTCTCTCCGGTGATGGAAGAATCCGGGGAAGATGTAGACCATTCTGCAGGCACTGAGTCTCCATGTCTGGTAAGTAAATTATTGGATCGAGTCATTGCATGTATTCTCCATCCAAGTTCTTGGCATGATGAAGTTTCCCTCTAATATGAACATCAACATGTATCCTGCGAATGAATATACCTGGCCCATATGAGCTGAACAAATGTGCAATGATAAATCTTGACTTTAATGTTTGGAACATCCAGCTGTGATCAACAATTTATTTTCTCATGTGAATGGTTTCAAAATTGCTGTTGGATTGCTCTGCTTAGAGATAATTGCTCTCTTTTAATGAGGTCCCAGCTAACTGTACACCTGTACTGTGTGATAACAGGTGAGACTTGTGCTGTTTTTTTTTTTGGTCTCCTCTTTGTTTACTCATCCAGCTTCAGTATAACAGTAGAGTTATCTACCCAATTTCTCTTTTCAAAATATAAACTGTGCTATTTAATTTTTAACTCTGTGAGATTAATCATGAAGGCCTCAAAGGGTTGTTGCAGGTAAACACACAGCTTATGGGTGCTGCTTTCCAGGTCCAGCGGAGGGGACGGCCTGTGACTCGCTCCCTTTCTGACCTGGAACTTCTCAAGGCAGCTGCTGCCAAGCTACAAGTGCTGGCCAACAAGTCAGATTTAAGTGAGGAGGACATGGAAGACAAGCTGGAGCAGAAAGAACAACTCGATGTTGTGAATAAACGACTGTTGAGCTCCTGGGAAACACGGCAAGATCTGGTAACGGTCGAGGGTTTTCAAATATTTCCCCCCCCCCCTCTGCAATGCTCAATGCTCGTTGCCTGGATGTAAATAAAATTTCAAATCCGCAGCAGTCAGGTTTGTTTAAGGAACGGCTCGGTATGCTGAGCGTACATCGTATTATGTTTGTTGTCCTCATTCTCCCTGTATTTTTCATTTGTGTTTTATTCATATTCCATATTTATATATTTAATCTGAGGCTCATAGTTGAGCTTGTTCATAAATTGTATTGACGACATAGAAATCTTAAGACACGGTACACGCTTTATGTTAATTTTATTTGCAATGACTGTCTCCCGGGATAGAGCCGATGCACAAGGCCTGTTGCTCTCATATGGCAGACATGTCTGTGGTCTCTGTTCTTTACCGACTCTCCCCTGATCTAACTCCCTCTGCTCTCTCTCAGTCCTCCTGCCCTCGTACGCTCCTCCAGGATGCGCGTTCTTCCAGTAACTACCTTTCTGGCTTAACTCCTTAAATCCAAGCTTTCCACCCTCTACACTTTTGCTTATCTTTTCTCTGGTTTGTGGAACTGTCTTCCGGAGAGGGTTTAATCACACTCTTCTTTCCAGGGATTCCTGCGAGCGGTGCACCACCATCTCCTGTCATTCCCCATCCTGAACGACAATCTCCCCCCACTCACCTTACTTTCAACCCTCTTACTTGCTGGTTGCTGTGTGTTCCACCCTCCTCTTTCTCTTTTTCTTCTTTGTTTATTCCCTTAATTGCTTGTTGTATTCAACTGTTGCACCACTGCCCCACTATCGGTGCACGGCATTTTTACTCTTTGCCACCTCACTCTTTCATGAACCTCGATTTTGGATGCAAAAAAAGGATATTAGTTGACCATGATCAAATGCATCTTATATGGGATTTGAGCTCAGCCTCCATCCATCATGATGCAGAGGTTTTGACGTGAACACAAACAGACCAACCCCAACATTATATCTAAGGACGTTATGTATTTATCCTCCTGCTTATTTATTTAGCTACAATATAGGAATGTAACATGGGCAAGATGGACCAATTATTTATTCCTTATTTTCTTAGCTATGAGCTTTATTGCCTGGGTTTGAATCTCGACCCAGATATAAACTGTCATCCTGGTATTTAACATGCAGGCCGATGCATCAACATGTGTGCCGTCCCTCGGATGGACGTTAAACTGGACGTCCCACCTGCCGGAATTATTTGGTGGACCATAAAGATTTCACGGTGTCCTTCACGAAGAGTAGGTGAGCTATCGCCGGCACCCTGAACAAATTCCAAATTATTGCCCTGCCTTCTTGTGTTGGAATGGTGACCCATCCAGAATTGTAACCCGAACCAATAATCTGCTTCAGCAGAACTGATGCTCTATATATGCAAAAATCTTTGCTCATATAAAATTTAATTCAAATAATTCCAACCCAATTGTTGTTGATGTACCATCCTCTTTGCAGAGTGTTGATGCTGCCAAAGCAGTTTCCTTGGCAAGGGTTAAACTGGATGGTTTGCCATTGCCTTCCCATCAGTAATTCAGGCAAGAATTTGGAATTTGTTCATGGTGCTAGTGAAAGCTTGCCAACTCCACGAAGGACACCATGGGATCTTTAACGTCCACAAACTAATGCTGGCAGACGGGGACACCCATTTTAACGTCCATCCAAGGGCGGCACACGCATTGATGAATCGCCCTGCATGTGATCCACTGGTTTCCAGCTGGGTCAAGATTCGAACCCAGGTGAGATGGTGAAGAGGCGAGTGTGCACACCTCTAGAAAACCCTGTCAGCCCAAACTTCCTTGTGTTATACTCAAAAACTACTGTATATGGCAATAACATCATACCCTCACATAATTGTAAGGGATCTTATCTAGCGATGACTCGATTCTTCGCTCTGATGTCATTGTGTGGCTGTTTTTCCCATTTTAATGTCGACCCGAATGAGCAAGCTGTTAAAAACTCAATTTTCCCTGCAGAACAAATCAAAATATGGATAATACAATGATAGTATTGTAATGGAAGCTTTTAGGGTGAGAATTTCAGCATTTTTTGTTTTTTACATGGTTAAATGTTGAAAGCAGAGTTTGTCTATTTTAATCAAGTATGATGCTGCAAATGTTCACACCTTTTGTAATGTTTGCTTTATGAGTTGTGCAGTTTTGTTAGGGCAATTTAAATGGGAGGTCAGTGTTGGAACACGAGGATACTATGCTGTTAAGTGAAATTGGCACAATAGTTAAATGGATATGTATTGATGAAAAACAAGAGCAGTTTACTTGTAAAGCTGTTTTACAAACAATTATAAGGTTATATGCATTATTTTAGTTGCATTGTATAATTCAGAAGCATTATTGACATTGTTTAATAATAATAATAATAATATAATTTTGACCACACTCAGTGGTGTAATGGTTAGAGCGTCTGCTCTGAGTCTGGGAGATCGACAGTTCGAATGAGTCAAACCAAAGACTTTAAACAATGGTACATGCTGCTTCCTTGCTTGACGATCAGCATTTAAAAGGATAGTGCAGGGACAAACAACCATAAGTTGGTCATAATAGGGCAGGCTTTGAAGGGCCAAATGGCCTCCTCCTGCATCAAAGTTTGTTAGATTTCGTAAGTATATTGATGCTTCGTCCTCTTTTGTGTATTTGTTTGTGTGTGTGTTTGTGTGTTTGTTTGTAGGCACGATAACTCGAGAAAGGAAGAAGCTACCAATGTCAAATTACACCACGTGATTCAGGAGGGTGATGGCTAGCGCTGATTAGATTTTGGTCAAAATCGGTCAAAGGTCAAGGTCACAGTGAGGTCAAACATCCAAAAAAAGGTTATAACTCGAGAACGGAAGAAGCTACCAATGTCAAATTAGACCACGTGATTCAGGAGGGTGATGGCTAGCGCTGATTAGATTTTGGTCAAAATCGGTCAAAGGTCAAGGTCACAGTGAGGTCAAACATTCGATTTTTGATGGTTTTGTACAGAATCATCGTAGAAACTTCTGGTTTGCGTCGCTACCTTCTCTAGAGACAGCTTTTATTAGTCAAGGTCAGAGGTCAAGTTGACGATTTCGTAAGTACCAGTCTATGACTGCTTGTTTGTTACTTACGAAATCTAAAGATTTCGTAAGTATATTGATGACTTCCGTCATCTGTTTGTGTGTGTTTGTGTGTTTGTTTGTAGGCACGATAACTCGAGAACGGAAGAAGCTACCAATGTCAAATACAACCACGTGATTCAGGAGGGTGATGGCTAGTGCTGATTAGATTTTGGTCAAAATCGGTCAAAGGTCAAGGTCTCAGTGAAGTCAACATTCGATTTTTGATGGTTTGGTACAGAATCATCGTAGAAACTTATGGTTTGCGTCGCTACCTTCTGTAGAGACAGCTTTTATTAGACAAGGTCAGAGGTCAAGTTGACGATTTCGTAAGTACCAGTCTATGACTGCTTGTGTGTTTGTTTGTAGGCACGATAACTCGAGAACGGAAGCAGCTACCAATGTCAAATTACACCACGTGATTCAGGACGGTGATGGCTAGCGCTGATTAGATTTTGGTCAAAATCGGTCTAAGGTCAAGGTCACAGTGAGGTCAAACATTCGATTTTTGATGGTTTGGTACAGAATCATCGTAGAAACTTCTGGTTTGCGTCGCTACCTTCTCGAGAGACAGCTTTTATTAACAAGGTCAGAGGTCAAGTTGACGATTTCGTAAGTACCAGTCTATGACTGCTTGTTTGTTTGTTTGTCTGTGAGCAGGATAACTCAAAAAGTTATTGACGGATTCAGATGAAACTTGCTGGACAGGTTGGGTGTGTGATAAGGACGAACTGATTCGATTTTGGTGAAGTTCCGGATCTGGATCCATAAACGAGAATTAAAAAAAAAATTTAAGTGATTCTTCACCATTGAGAGATAGGGCCAAAAATGATATATAGCACGATATGTCAAAAGGTTATGGGCGGATTTGGATGAAACTTGGTGGATGACTTGGGTTGGTGATAAGAATGAGCTGATTTGATTTTGGTTCAGGTACAGATCCAGATCTGGCTTATCAGTGGGATACAAAACGTAAACTGTTCAGCCTGGCAGAGGCATACACTCTACCGAGTGCCGTTCTAGTTATTAGAGAGATAATTTCCTTTCTGCGGGATGAGATCCATATTTTTATGATGACCGTTAGAAATATTCCAGGAACCATATACCATCGTTCAACACACAGCGGCCTTGTTATCTACAGTATTTCAATATAGAGACTCTTGACTTTAATATAATTAATCCATTTGTGCTTCAAAATGTGTTTGCCAGCGAGAACAGACATTTTCAGATTGCTCCTTCAGTCAATTTCACGTCAGCGGCTGTGCAGGTGTGTCATCAAATATCGAAAAGCATTCTTGGGGTCAGTTCTTTGTTGTACAGGGGTTGATTCAGCAGTTCAAAGCCACTGTCATGCATTGTTGTCTATGCAACACGAGCATTGTGCACAGGCGCGTTGTCCTGCAAGAGGAGTACGTCATTGGTCAATATTCTTTGATGGCCAGTTACCATTTTTGCATGAAGCTCGTGTAATATTCCCTGTACTGCTTGTCGTTTTTTGAAGCAATCGGCATGATTCCATGTGGTCGATCAACAGGATTCCTTGGCGTTCAGGAAACTTGGGACCATGATCATGCCAGCTGAGGGTTGGGTACAATCTTTTTGTGGGTGGTGTTAATCCTTTGTGTTGCCATTGCATGAACTCCACTTTGGTTTCCAAATCCCAGTGGTGAAGCCACATTTCCTCATGAGTTAGTTAACAGATGAGAAATTAAGTCTGCTTTATCTCCATTAAACAGATCAAGAAGCTCGTAATATGATGCCAACCATTGCTGTTGACTTTGAGTGCTGAAGCTTTCAGTGGACTCATCTTATTGAGTCCTTCAACAGGCCCAAGTGGTTTCAGATGATTGCAAACACACTACCTTGAGAAATTACACATTGTCTCTATTCCACAGAAATTCCAAAATAAATTCCACAGGAATGAGATTGAAGAAACACTGAATGAAGTTGATTCCACAGGTTGAAACAAAGAGGAAGAATGAGTGAAGATGACCAGTGAGTCTAGATTTTGGGAAATTAAGCAGAAGGGTGTTACAGGCAGACGACTTGTGCTCGCAGAGACTTCGAGGGGTGAAGAGGGGTGAATATCTCTGTGAAGGGGTGAAGAGGGGTGAGGGCAGAGCATGGAAAGGCGGAGGGTGCAAGACCAAAAAGGAGGCGGTGGAAGACAGCAAGACTACCGACCTGTCTGTGATGTGAAAGTGATAAGACCATATCACATCTTCATCGTGGGAGATTCCAGTGATATTGAAGGCCTGGTTTCCACGGCGTCAAGCTGAGCAAGGTATGAGGCAGGGACGCCAGCCCAGATGGGAGAGTAGTACTCCATCAAGTTGCAGTGAAAAGTTTGAAGGTGGATTGAAGTTCAGGGGTGCCAAGGAAAGACTTTGCGGACGTGAGGAATGCGCCAGTAAGGCGACTGGTTTTGGGGGTCAACTTAGAAATGTGGTTTGCCCAGGAAAGATCATAGCTGATAGTGATGTCCAAAAGTTTGAGTGACTCGGTGAAAACCATGGTTCTCGTGTGCCAATGAATAACCCATTTCTATCACTTTTTGAATTCCCTTTGTAAGATGCTTTCATATTCACACCGGCATGGCTGAAAATAACAACTGTTGGGTCAATTTCTCTTTATTTAAATGGATTGTTTTGTGGTCACATAATCGGTGAGTAATTTCTAAGTTATGTCCTGAAAATATGCATCACCTAAATGTAGACTTTTTGTGTCACCGCCTTTAAGGACGCTTCCAGAGGCTTCTTCAATCCTTGATGGATGATGGTGCAATGCACAATTTTCCTTTTAACCCACTTTTACAGCCCAGGTTTTGCCCCGTCTCTACAACTGAGTTCTTGTCAGAAAGACGCAATGCTGTCTGCGGTCTGATGGCACTTTGGACTTTGTGGAACATGTGACAATAAAAATGGAATCTATTTGGTTTTCATGCATTGTAGCTTTTTCCATACTTTGCTGCATTTTTTTTTTCTGCACTGTAATCTTGACTAAGGAGCTTGTATATGGGCTGTTTCACAATCAGGGTACCAAGTTTGTCTCACAACCACTAAAAATTCAAACTCAATATTTTTATATTTCTCCAAATCCAACATTGTTAATTACAATACTTAAATCCAAATTTTTGGAGTATCTGAATGAATATAGTTTATTTATAGCCAGCAAGTAGTTTCCTTATAATGTGGCAGTTTAGGTGTTTCCGGAGAGGACACATTTTTGACGGACACATGTAAGGCAATCAGTGCAGGCCATGCAAATAGAGTTATTGGTTACACTCAAACTTTGTAGCATAATATCAGTGCAGGTATATACACACTTGGTAAAACACACAAAAAACTTTTAAAAAGACCTTTATTTATATAAAAAAATATTCTACAATATGCATTTCCGGAGAGGACATTTTTTGACGGACGAACGGTGGGACATATTTATCGAGGGTGAAATAAATATTCATAGTCTGAATTGAATAATATGTTGTGGACAAAGTACAGAAGAGGTATTAAATTGATGCAACAACAAATAAAAGTCCCAATTTCTGCTTGTACAGGTAGTCGTCGACTTCGACTTCGACTTTACGACCACTTTACGACCACGTAAAGTGGCTCCAAAAAAAAAATTTTTTTTTTTGTATGTAAAATATACGTTGTTCGACTTACACCAGTCGACGACAATTGGTCGGAACCAATTGCGGGTAAGTCGACGACTACCTGTATTTGTTTATACACTGTGAATGCAGTGTACCTGGAGAAAATGAGACAGCTATTTGTCAAAAAAATGGCAATTTTTATGCATTCTGCAAAAATTGACATTTTTTTGTCAAATAAAAAGTGGTCCAAGTTGTGCCATCACTAGTACCAACTACTGCGCCTAATGACAGAGATACTACAGCCTCTCATTTGCTATTTAGCATGCAAGGATACAAAATACCAGAAATGACCATGACTGTGAAACAGCCCATATGTATGAAATGTAGGACAAAAGCATTTGGAGATATAAGGTCACCTTCACATGAATTAAAATTCCACGAGAAACACCATTCCCGATGGGAGCGACAAGTGGGGACAACTTTATTTAATGTTATGCTGCATTATGGTTATATATATACATATATAATATATATTATATTATAATATATATATATATATATTGTTACGGCTGTGGAAATTCGCAACTCCATTCAGGTCCCTAGGTGAGGTATTTCTGAAGTACATGTGTAGTTAGCCCAAACCCGTTGTTTAGAGGGAATTAATGTGATTCATTCGGCTGCGACACTTTGAGTCAGTCGTTTTTCTGTTCTTTCTTTTATTTCGAACCAACACATGTCAACCACAACCACGCCATCCCACCACAGCGCGCGACCGCGCTGCGGCCGCGCCGCTCCGCCATCTGCGCGACTGCATCTTCGCCATCCGCCATTCTTTCCCGCGCGAGGAGTGTGACAGAAGCGGGTGGGCGAGCTGGCGCCCGATTGGTGGACGCGCGGTGTGACGCGGCCAGGGAGGAGGAAGCCGCCTCTTCGAGACCTTTCTCGAAGCGCCTCGAAGGGGGGTGGAGCAAAGAAGGGGCGGAGCAACAGGGCGGAGCTCCGTGGTATAAAGGACGCCGACGGAGAGGCTCAAAGAGAGGCTGTTCACGAGCGCTGACTTCCCTGTGCCGGTGGGGCCGACGAACTGCGTCTACACGGCCGGGTGCAAAAAGCTGATGTGGGAGCGATTTTACTGGCGATAATAAAGAAGCTGACCTATGATGAAGACTTCAACGTTGAGAATGAGCTTCCTGATGTTCCTGATCTGCAAAAAGCTCTCGGTCTTTTTCCCCTTGTTCGTGGAGCTGGTGGAGCGGAGCTGTGAGGAGTCGTCGAGTCGGCATTAAGGGACGGCGAAGGAAGCGGAGCTCGGAGTTGAGGTCGTGGGAGAAGTGCTCGACGGCCGCACCAAGGGAAGTCCTTTGTTCTTTTCGGGATTTATTTTGTGTGTAACTTGCTGTTGGCGCGTCTGTGAAGTAGAACTGTTAAGTGTTGCGTGTGTAGCGTTAGTCGGTGTTAACTCTGCATCGTCATTGCTTTATGTGCATTTGTGATTACTGTATGGCTGTATATGTGTGCTATCCGTGTGTGTGAAATAAATGTGCTTTGTGTTGAATTGTTCCCTTTCGCTGCGTCCTTTCCTTTGTTGGGTCTCCATCTTGCTTCACTAAAGGGTTCGTGTGGGCTTAATACGCCCGATAATAATTGAACCGTCAAGGCGACAATAACCCGCTCGTTTACCCTGTAGCACGGAACGAGCCGCTTAAGCGGTTGTGTCCGAGTCGACCTGTGGCGGTACATCCCGGTAGGTTACCGTGCGAGTACTTAGTATCGACTTTCGGCGATCACCCTATCGCGCGGGTAGAATGCGGACTGGGTTGTGGTGAGGTTAAACCCACCCTGACTAGCTCTGGCGATAGTCCAAGAGGTCACGACTGAATTGTCCGGCCGGTGGGCGAGACGTGCCGCGATTCGAGTTACGTGGCCGTTCGCACGCCGGCGGGCGCGAATTACAACAATATGAAGACCACAAGGGGAAAACCAGAGATGTCACTTTTTATAAATTTCAGGGTTATTGCACCTGCCAATAGTTGGCAACATAAGGTTTCCTCTCACAATATTACTTTAACAAATAACCAGGGGTGTCACATAATTTATATGTATAAAGTTTAGCCGTGCAATGAAAAAACAAGTGTTGTCAAAGCTGAACAAGTAGAAACCCAGAGTTGTAGTACTTTACTCCTGGTTATCTCCCTTTCATTCATGTTAACTGTTCCACCATAATATTCAGAGTTGAGAAACTAAAAAATGAAAGGTTGTAAAACTTTCACAGCATAAACTCTGAGCACTACAATGGCCTATTTGGTTATATCATGGGCTCCGTAGTTGGTGCATATCGTGGTCAAGCCTGGTCAAACCTTATTTGTGACTTTAGGGACCCACGCCGTGGCTTAATGGTTAGCGCGTCTGAGTACCCATCCTCTTTCGATGTACCCACCACCCAATCAACCTGCTTAGGTATATGAGGGAGTCACATGAGGTGACCGGCTATCGCGGGTGGTTTTATCCTTGGTTTCCTCCCGGTTTTCCATCATATTAAGTAGTACGGAGTAAGAAATGGAGACTCCGTCGTCATATAAGCGAAATACCTTGAGTATGGCATTGAACACCAATCAAACAAAAAAAACAATGACCGTTTAATGTTGAAAAAAAATATCTGTGATCACCAAAGTCATGTAATGTGTGCTAATAACCAACAAGCATGAATTTGCTACACATCCTGGTTAAAATTGCATGGCAATTATTAAACAAGGGAATAACCAGTGATGTCAGTTTGCAACATTGATTCGTTCTTTGCTCTTAAATTAAATAACACAGAAGCTTGGCAAATGCTACATGTTAATTTGATCGGCAATGATCACTCTTCCTTTTATGGAAAAGAAATCTATATGACAGTTATTAACAGTCCACCAAAGTCTTGAAACTTTGTTTTTCAGTTTCTTCAAAATTGACTTATCCTGACATCTCTGGTTTTCCCCTTGTGGTCTTCATATATATATATATATATATATATATATATATATATATATAATATATATATATTATATATATATATATATATATATATATTATATATAATATATATATTACTCGGCATGATGTTGATGTTGATGGAATTCTCAATTTTGACATAAAAGGCACATCCAAGCAACAAAAGCAAATGAAACACTTTCAATTCTGAACCAAACTGGAAAGAGCAGTGTCGGCCTCAGGCAACATATAACTTGTGATCCACAAGCTTTGCTAAGATGACTTGTTTTCATTATACGATAATATTGAGAATTGGTGCATTTTAAAATGATTTGTGCATCTTCTAGGATCTTGATTATTTGTAATTTTTTTTCACACAATACACATTTACATGAAGAATTCTTCCCTCCAGCTCTTTAGGAGTGCACACAAGTCAAACACATATACAGTACACAAACACACACATAACACACATAACATACACACACATAAACATAACATTCACCACATAACATACATTCACATACATACACACACACACACACCACACATAATACACACACGCATACACACACACACATATACATACATACACACACACGCATACACACACATATACATACATACACACACACACAACAACACACACACACACACACCACACACACCACACACACACACACGACAATCACACATTACACACACATTACACACACATTAACACACACATACACACACATACACACATAACATACACCACACAACATACACACACATACATACATACACACACACACACACGCACACACATACCACACATATAATATTATATATATATATATATATATATATATATATATATATATATATATCACATGCACACACATACATACACACCACATGCCACACACATACACATACACACGTACGTATACATACACACCACACGTAACATACATACACATGCATGCACATACACACACAGCACACAAGTCAAATTATATATGGCATGATTATGAAACAATAAAATACAGCACAGTACTGTATATATGGGATTATAATCTTGAATTGCGGAATCATTACAAGCTCTTTGCTCAGATAGAACCTCCATACTGTATTTGTATTAACAAGTCACACCCACTTTCTTTGGAAGTGAGAGGATTTATTTTAAGAATTGGCATCGTTACTCACTCGCAATACCCACTTCATCCAGCGGGGGTCAGTGGTTAAACTACTTGCACTATTCCACGTGTACCAGCGAAGATAGCCAGTCGTCTCCCCGGGGGGGGGGGGGGAGTTAATAAGGGAATTACTTAAATCCCCTGATGCACGAATGAGAAGTTTTGTGGAGGTTGGCAAAGCCATTTTCGATTCTATAAGGAACATACAGACAGACAGACATTGCCTTATTTATTACAGTAGGATGCCATCTCAGAAAACTACCTTTTTTTTTTTAATGTACAATGTCAAGACTCGTATCAGAGTTAACACACAGAACGTATAACAAGGGGAGCAAGAATCAAGAGGGATAGGAAGGGAGTACAAACAATGGGTAATAGACACAGGAGATCTGTGGAAGGGAGAGGGATGGGGTGGGATACATGGGGTAAACAAGATAGACATTACAGGGACTTTCAGGAAGGAAAGCATGGAATATGAAGGAGGTGGGTTTGGGGTGTATTAATGGGGGTAGAAAAGATCGTGGTTTTGGATGGGGGAAGATAAGAGATGGTGGTGAACAGATATTTTGAAGACTCGGAGGAAAGAATGTGATTGAAGAGTGTATGGGAGTTTGTTCCAAAGGCGGGAAAAAAGAGGAATGAAAGAATGAAGGTGAGCAGTGATTCTGGTTGAGGGAGATGGCTCTGATTTCATGTCTGGCATTGAGGATCTCCATCCATTTTTAGGAAAGCAGGAGCAGCAAGTCCAGGGTAGAGTGACCTGGCTTGAATCCAAATTGATGATCGGTAAATAGGCCATTGGAGAAGAGGAAGGATTTAATGTCGGAAGCGATGATGGATTGCATAACCTTGCTGATGATCGGAAGAAGGCTGATTGGTCTGTAGTTGCAAGGATCTGTTTTTGCACCTTTTTTATGCAGAGCGGTATTGTTTGCTGATTTCCAAGCAGATGGCAGATGACCTTGAGCAAATGAGATGGTGAATAGAACAAGAGATTGTGAGAAAGAGCAGCAGAAGAGGTTTTTTGGACACGTGGGCTGATGCCGTTTGGACTGGTTGCAGAATCAGAGTCCAGGTTTGACAGCAAGCTCTCCACTTTGTCAGGAGAAAAGGACACAGAGTCCAGGAGCAGCTGGGTGTGACTGGGTCAGGTGGGTGCAGAAAGTGATGGGTTTTGGACACAAGATTTAGAAGCAAACACGGAGATTAGGCATTCAGCCTTTTCAGCAGATATTTTCAGGGAAATTGGTCAAAATCAGATCGAGAAGAGATTTACATAGCACAGTTTAAACATTTTTCAATGCAAAAACACTGCAGTTAAAACATGTACAGTACTTTAAAGACAAGGTGACATACAAATACCTCTGCCGCATTTATTTGCTGCATTCACCTGCTGTGCAGACACCTGTGGGTATAATATTAACATATAGACAAAGTCAAAATTCTATTTTCTTTTCTTTGTTTATAACACTAAAAGTTGTGCATAGATTGTAAAAAATATAAAATACTTTGGTACATTTACCAGCTAAGATGAAACACTGTCTTGAGATGGCCTCATTATTGGCCAACACATATGTCACATGCTATCTTTTGCTCAGTTTGGAAACAACAGAACAATTGTTGAAACAGAATAGTGGAGAGTGTTGGCATTCCCCTCAGCCCCCCAAACCCCATTGATTCTTTTATTTAGAGTGTGTTTAATTGACATGTTTGAGCATGTTTTAGCTGTGATAAGGCATGGCTTCCTGTTTGGTTGTGCAATGTGTAACATGTTACAAAATCAGGAGTGCATTATAAATGTGTGAAAGCTTCTCATTTTGCACTTTTGAATCACATGTTGAGGCTGATGCCCAAATATCCCTGTGTGCAGGACCAACCATATGATTTGCACTGTGAGACAGACCGCAGGAGGGACACGGATGAAGAACGAGAACAGGACGATGAAGAAGAAGAGGAGATGTTTGGTGGTGCACGCATGGAGACGAGGACTGTGTGCGGCTGGTTTTTGGGAAAATGGAATGAGGTGCAAGCAGGGCCTGGAGTGCTCGAGGAGTGTGATGGAGGTGGAGTCGAGATCGATGGCCAAGAAGGTGGTGAAAATGGAAAAAAGCGGCCATTGAGAAAGAAGAAGAAAGATTGCGAAGGTCGAAGGAAGGGACGGGGCGCTACTGATGATGGGCTACCACTTGTTGTAGAAGAAGGGGAGTCAGAAACAGAAAAAGTTAAGAAATGGTTGGAACAGGGGACGGATGGATGTACTCAGAATCAATTTACAGTGCAGGGGGAAGTCAACGGAGCAGAGCTAGTGATGGTTGCGATCGACACAAAGCCGGCAGAGAACGCAGGAGGCAAGGACAGAAGGAAACGCAAACGATCTCGTGACTCAGATTCAGGTGGCGAGCAAGAGAAACATCTGCGAGATGTACAAAGCGAGACGGCCAGGATGCAAAAATGGCTACAGGAGGCGCAGGCTTCACTGGGTCCTGCTGAACCTCAGGATGAGGGGCGGCCCAGTGATTTTACCAGTCAGCTGGTCGACTGCCAGGTGAGTGATTTTATTTTTATTTTTAATTTTATTTTTATTATTTGCAATGCTTTTAAGGATGCATATTTTTTCATTTAAATATTTGCTCATATTCACTGTTTGCTATTTAGTGTTTCAAATGTATATGTACTGCAGTAATTGCTTCACTTCCTCATTGCCCAGGGAATTGTCTGATTCATATTGCACTTTGGTTACAAAAGAAATGTCTTTTGGGACCAGGAAAACTTGGATTATTCTGAAAAAAGCTGAGATTAGGAGCCCAGGCCAGAAGGAAAGCTTCCATTTAGGACCGGTGCCCTTCCAGGCGTGAGTGGCTTTGTGCTGAGGATAACAAGGCCGTGGGAATGGTAGCCGATCGGTCGTTGGGCAGGGGAAAAATACGTTTCCCTGGCCGCAAGAAATCCCAAGTGGTTTGCCTTGAGAGACAGAGGCGAGAGAACCAGTATCTTGGGAAATAAAGGAGAAGTTTCTGGCACTTGTGATATGCACGAGCACTTGTGTGTTTCCAGCCATGTTAACGCTCGACAGAATAATGACCAACTTGCGATGCAATTTCTTGTTGCAAAAATCTGTTAGTTAATAACAATGTGTTGCATAACCATGTGATTTGTGGCCAGCAAAAAAAACACGATAAAACTGCAACTCCCAACCTGGTTTAAATGTTGCTAATTAATGTCATCATCAACATGAACACAAGTTTGTGTCAACAACTTAATTACTGCCAAAAATAATCATTCTTTCCTTTTTAAAAAAATCTAAACTGAATGTCAATCTTAGATGTTTTTGAATCTCTTGCTATTGTTTTAGCCCAGCAAATTTGTGCCTAAATGTATCATTCCTTTGGAAGTGTTTCCAAATGGAAGAATAATGACGTCATGGAGAGGGGAAGTGATGTGGAAACGCTATTAGCTAATTCCTGCCCGCAGGCGAGTCTGTTTATGATCTCATGGAACCTGTGATTTTGAGATTGTGAAGTTAATTTGGAATCTTCTGCCTTTTCCTTAGCTTGAGGCTGACGACCAATTGGGTAATTTGCTGAAATCCTTTTCGCAGACTCTGGTAGTTAGAGCACATTGGGGTGATATATTTATGATGTACCGATTGTGGAGGACGGGGAGGGGGCATTGAGCTGACGAAAATTGAGAAAAGGAATAGAAGTGAGGAAGATAGGAAAGACAAGTAAGGGAGTGTGGGAGGAGTGGAGAAATGAAGAAAATGTTGGGAGGACATAGGAGAAATAGAAAGTGAGGAAAGGGTAATTTCTATGGCAAGCAAATGAATGAAAAGAGTTGACTATGACATTATGCACAGATTGACACATGAGATGGGATTCGAACTTGAGATCACATGAGCAACAAAAGCCATGCGGAATGTTCAAAAATTCTACAAACGAGATACTCATCATAGTCCAAGATATACCTGTTTTTTTATTGACTTGTCAATAAAAGTACAGTGTGTGGATATATAATATGTATATATTCCCTCCATTCACAGGTGAGAGATATGGATAGGTCTTTCTTTATTTATATATTGACTGCTTTTGATGTTTGCACCTGGTACATGCTTGGGAGCCTCATTGGTATGCATTGCTGTCTACGCTGTTGCTGATGATTTGCCAATAAGCGATGAAACCAGTCTGGCAGCGAAGGTGAGGAGATGTGTAGCATTGGGATTCTCATGTCTGTACTATATGTGAATGTCTTTATAGCTTTGGAGGAACTCTGGGAAGGGTTTAAAACAGCAAAGCGTTTATCTATCGTCAGCCTTCTTGGTTGCTTTATGCAGCTTCTTTGGCGAGAAGAGCATGGGAGGTGTCAATTTATTTATATAATCCTAGCCACCTGGGTTTAGT
>CM068961.1:110612076-110617847 GCA_035128595.1 Eptatretus atami | reverse complement strand
CTGCCTGCAGCGATGCCGTTCGATGCGGACTCGCCGTGGCTGGCGCAAAGTTGGCGTCGCTTCGGAGATGAAGGTGGGGCGATGTTGTTCGTGTCGATTTATCGGGGGAGATGTGGTTTAGGAGATGGAGAGATGTCGTTGTTATGAAGAGAGAGAGCTTATATATATATATATACATATAGATAGGTAGATATAGATTATATAATATAGATTATATATATATATATAGATTATATATATAGAGATTATATATATATATTACTTCTTCTTCTTCTTTCGGCTGCTCCCGTTAGGGGTCGCCACAGCGGATCATCCATTATGATCTGCATAATGATTTGGCACAGGTTTTACGCCGGATGCCCTCCTTCCTGACGCAACCCTGGTCGCCTCTTACGACACAGGGGTATGGTACACCTATTCTAACCAGGGCATACACTGTATATATATATATTATATATATATATATATATATATATATATTATATATATTATATAATATATATATATATATATATATGTTGTGGATTTCCGCCCGTCGGCGTGCGAACGACCGCGTCTAACCAATAGCGGTCGCTTCGCCCACCGAACGGACAATCCAGTCGTGGCTTTCCGGATCAACGCGGAAACCAGCCACGGGTGTGTTTTTAACCACACCACAACCTTGTCCGCACTCTACCCGCGCTACAGGGTCCGATCGCCAAATCTTTGATTTACCTAATTATTCGCGGCGGGTAGGTTACGAGAGATTGTACCTCAACGGACGCTTGGAAATGAGCGGCTTAAGCAGCTCGCTTCTTTGGGATAACCGAGCGGGGTATTATCGCGCAGTCCCGTTGGACCCGATCACTTTACCGGCTATTTAAAAACCAACTATATTCGCGAGTGCAAGATGGGCAGTTCAATGAGGGAATGGACGCAACGAACAGGTTACATTCACACAAGGACATTAAATTAATATAAAGCACGTATGCAATTAAACAAGGCAAAACACGTATGCATTATACAAGCAACAAAAGCACGACAAAGACTACGACCGTCTATACGAAATGCAATGCAAACATTTCAGCACACAAAGCACTTAACAATTTCCTACTTATTAGACGGGCCCACGGACACACGTACGCACACACACACCCCAAGAAATGGTGGCAGAGGCTTTAATAACGAGCTCCAGCTCGGAGGACAGGTGAGCTGAAACGCAGAACCTATCTCGAACCTCTCCACCTCGTGTGGTCTTCAAGTTGTTCGGACCCGGGCTCACAGCGAGAGCGAGCTGGATCCAATCGCCGTGAGCTGCGATCCTTCCCGAGCTCCCGTGAATCCCTCCCGCGCTTCTCAACACGTGCTGGTGAGACGAGGCGCCGATCCTTCCCGTGATGCGTGCTTCCCTGAGGAACCACCTCCAATAAGAGGTCGATGAATCGCACCAAAGCCGGGAACCAAATGGAGAAAAAAGAGCTCCACGAACCAAGAAGAAGAAGCCACCATCGCAGCTCGAGCCGAGCGACCGGCTTAACTTCCTTCAAGCAAAGCAGCTCGAAGAAAAAGCTCTCCCGAGCCAGCAGAAGCTGAAGCTCACGGAACCATCAAAGCAAAAAGCCTCCAAAAAGCCTCCTCCCGAGCCAGGCCTCAGCCGAAGCTCACTGAGCCAGCCGAAGCAAAAAGCTTCTGAAGGCCTCAACCCTAACGCAAGCCAGCAGGACCCGACGGTCTGCTGAACGACTCCCCTCAACTCCCTTCTCCAACTCTGCCCCCGAACAAAAAGAAAAGATCTCCTCTTTATCCTTCTCCCGCCCTTCCCCCGCTCCCGCGTGACTCATGACTCATGCCCTCGTGCTCCATCCCCGCTCAGCCACGGTGGGGAGGGAGTTGTTGACATCATGAGTCACGGCACGGCAGGGTTCTTCTGCTCTTCGCAGAAGAGGGGGAGGGATGTCTCCATTGTTCGTTCCCTAACTATTAAATCGATCCGCAGTGCATCTAATCGATTTCTGAACATTTAAACAATGGAAGGTGAGCTATCTAGGAACAAGCACTTATCGACATAAACTGACTAAAGGAACCTGTATGTTGTGTGCAATCGAATTCCAAATTCGTACAATATATATTGTTACGGCTGTGGAAATTCGCAAACCACATTCAGGACCCGTAGGTGAGATATCTCTAAGTACATGTTAGTTACGCCCAAACCGTTGCTTAGAGGGAAATTAATGTGATTAATTCGGGCTGCGACGCTTTGAGTCAGTAGTTTTTCTTTTTCTATCTTTATTTCAAACCACACATTTCAACAACCACGCCATCCCATCACAGCGCCAACCACACTGCAACACGCCACCTCCACCATCTATGCTACCACATCTTCGCCACTCGCCATTCAAGCGCTCCGTGCGGTTACGATCTCCGCGGAGGAGCAAACAAAAATCAACAAGGACGCTTGGTGGCGCTTTTCCCGCCTGTTTCTTCCGTTGACTTCCCCGCGCTTTGGAGTGGCGGAAGAGCGATGCAGGTCAAAGGTCAAGGTTAGAAAAGGTGGGGGCCTCTTTTTGGGGGATAATGCTCTGGCTCCAAGCCAAAAACTGACTCCCTCGGCCCCCGGACGGAGCGGGGTGGAGGGAAAGCGTGAGGGCACGCCCCTTCGAGAAGCTTCTCCAAGAAGCTCGAAGGAGGCGGGCCGAAAACGGGGCGGGGCGGAGTCCCGCGCGATAAAAGTCGGACACGGGCGGAGCGCTGGGGTGGTGCTTTGCTCTCTTCGTCCTCTTCCGCTCTTCCGGCTTGCTCTTCTCTTCGTGGTGGCCGCTGGCCTGGTCTTCTGTGGGGTGGTCCCGAGACCCCGCTGGCGGGACGGAGGCGTCTGCCCATTCCCCACACCGCGACCTCGAGCAACTACGTTCCCCCCCCCTTCTATCCGCGCTGGGATAGCGCCGGAAACTCCGTCCGTGGCGTCGAGCGGCCAACACGTGCAAGCACGAGGCACGCGAGAGGACTCGCTACCACGCCAGGGCACGGAGTCGCGGCCAGGCGCGACCACGCCAACGGACGTGGGAGAGGGACTCGACGGCCCAAAGGGAAGTCACCACTTTCTTTTCGGGGTTTTTGTATGGATCTTGTGGCGCCGTGTCTTGTAAAGTAGAACTGTATAAGTGTTGCGTGTGTACGGCGTTAGTCGGTCGTATTACATTGCTTTTTGTGCATAATTGTTTTAATGCTATATGTGCATTTTTCATTCCTGTATGGCTGTATTGTGGTGCTCTCCGTGTGTCGTGTAAATAAAGTGCTTGCATGTTGAACTGTGCCCGTTTCGCTTTGTCTTTTCTCCATTGACTCTCCATCCTGCTTCACGTAAAGGGTTCGTAGCGGGTGCAAGATCCCGGTAATTTAATCTGAACCGTCGAGGTGACGATAACACCGCTCGGTTATCCCGATAGTACGGAACGGGCCGCCCAAGCGGTCGTGTCCGGAGTCGACCTGCGGCGATGTTACGATCGCCCGGTTTACCATCCGCGTGGGTACTTAGGTAGGTCGAGTTTGGCGAACAACCCTATCCTACGCGCGGTCGCAGATTGCACGATTGTGGTGAGGTCGAAAGGCCCACCCGTGACTGGCTCCGGGCGATAGTTCCCGGAGGGTCACGACTGAATTGTCTGTCCGGTGGGCGACGCGGTCGCGATTCGAGTCGAGCGGCCATTCGCACGCCGGCGGGCGCGAATTCGCAAATATATATATATATATATTTATATATATATATATATAATATATATATATATTAGTTACGAATTCGCGCCCGCCGGCATGCGAACTGCCGCTTTCCACTAATAGTAGCAGCTCGCCCACCGGACGGACAATTCAGTCGTGACCTCCCGGAGCAACTCCGGAACACTGTCACGGGTGGGTCTTAAACCCCACCACGGCCTAGCCAATTTTCTACCGCGGCAGAATAGGGTCAATCGCCGAATCTCGATATACCTAAGTAACCCGCGCGGATAGCTAACCGGGAGACGTACCTGCGCAGGGCGGGGACACGAACCGCCCAGGCAGTTGTTCCGTTCTGCAGTGATAACCGAGCGGGTATTACCGCCGACCGTCCGGATCCGATTCTATTGAACGGGTATTTAAAACCCAACTATTTATTCCGCGATGCAAGATGGCCTTTCCAATAGGGAGAGGACGCAACGAACGGTGTAATTTGAACCAAGCACATTTATTTATAATTTACACACAACACGTATGCAGGCGATGCAATGAAATAATCATACACGTATGCAAAGAGCAAAAGCAATCACGTATACAGACAAAGCAAAGCAAGGAAAGCACTACGACCGAATATAAGCAGTAATAATTTACAGGCACTTAAGCAGTTCTACTTCTCAGACTCGGCGCCACAACATTCATTCCAAAGCCCAAATGAAAAGGGCCATCCCAAAAGACGAGGATGGCAGACCGGGTCCGTAGACCTTTATGTGCGTGGAGCCTGGCTGACCGAATGGGCCCCACGAGACCGACGCTGGTTACCTGCAACCTCGTGGTGACGGTCGGCGAGCTCTCTCCGGCACTCTCCTCTCGTGCGCGCCTCGACCCTGGACACCGCACACAACCCTCACGACTTGGCGCCCAGAGGGAAGGCACCCGGAGCTCGAACCACCACGAAGCAGCAGCAATCACCAAGACAGAAGAGCTCGATGACGCCGAAACCAACAACGACCCGAAGAAGCTGAAACCACCAACACAATCTAGAAGCTCTCCCGAAGAGACAACACGACGACGACCAAAGATACACGACTAAAGCTCGACGACAAAAGGCTCGACGACAAAAGGCCTGGCGACAAAAGGGCTCGACGACGTTCAAAAAGACCAATGTCACGAAGAGACGAAGCTCCCCGAAGAGACAACAACCCACACGATCACCCCTCCTTCTTCGAGCTCGACTACGTAAGGCTCCACCGAAAAGTGCACGACGACAAAAAGGCTCCGCGACAAAAGGGCTCGACGACGTTCAAAAAAGCACCAATGTCACGAAGAGACGAAGTTCCCGAAGAGACAACAACCACACACGATCACTCCTCTTCTTCGAGCTCAACTACGTAAGGCTCCACGACGAAAGTGCACGACGACAAAATGGCTCCGACGACAAAAGGGCTCGACGACGTTCAAAAAGCACCAATGTCACGAAGAGACGAAGCTCCCCGAAGAGACAACAACCCACACGATCACCCCTCCTTCTTCGAGCTCGACTACGTAAGGCTCCACGACGAAAAGTGCACGACGACAAAAAAGCTCCGACGACAAAAGGGCTCGACGACGTTCAAAAAGCACCAATGTCACAAGAGACGAAGCTCTCCGAAGAGACAACAACCCACACGATCACCCCTCCTTCCTCAAGCTCGTGTCCTGTCCGCCCTTATATCCCCTGGGGTCCAACCCCTTGCTCCTCCCCGTTTTCTGCTCCGCCCCCTTCCAGTTCCTGCGAGAAGCTTCCAGAAAAGGGGCGTTCCTCGTTCCCAGCACCTCATTCCACGAACCGACCAATGGCGAACGATCTGCCTCGCCCTCCCCACACCAAGTGCGGAGAAAACAGGCGGGAATATTAGGCGGGAAAAATCCGTGCGCCATCGAAGTTCCTTTGGTTTCCTTTTGCTCGCGTTTATGGAATGAATGCGGAGAGATGGTTGTAATGTGTCCGTGGAGAAGAAGGGAATTGATAGCTGGCGTAGCGGCGAAGGTGGTTAGGTGGTTGGAGATGTGGTTGGTTCAAAATAACGATAGAAAAAGAAAAA
>CM068961.1:110607076-110609576 GCA_035128595.1 Eptatretus atami | reverse complement strand
AACCAGTCACGGGTGTGCTCCAAGCACACCACAACCTTGTCCGCACTCTACCCGCGCTACAGGGTCCGATCGCCAAATAATCGATTTACCTAATTATTCGCGCGGGTAGATTACCGAGAGATTGTACCTCAGCGAGGCCTGCTTGGACACGAGCCGCTTAAGCAGCTCGCTCCGTTTGGGGATAACCGAGCGGGGTATTATCGCGAGGCCTCGCTGGACCCGATTCTATTATCGGCTATTAAAAAGCCCGCTATTATTCCGAAATGCAATACGGCAGTTCAATGGAGGGAAAATGTCGCAACGAGCAGGTCAACATTCAAACAAGCACATTTATTCACACACGTATGCAGT
Organism: Eptatretus atami; assembly: GCA_035128595.1. Lineage (NCBI taxonomy): Eukaryota > Metazoa > Chordata > Myxini > Myxiniformes > Myxinidae > Eptatretus > Eptatretus atami. Next base: position 110,609,225 of record CM068961.1, on the reverse strand, counting down.
CAGGTATTCATGCAGGCACGTATACAAGCATGCACATATGCAATTATACAGTCAAACAAAAGCAATGTAAAGGAAAGAGCTAATACCGTCTATCTATTATGTACAGTTACTTATACAATTCTACTTGACGGACTTGGCGCCACAACGTTCATACAAAGAAAAGCAAGGAAAACCCCCTCAAAGACAAGGGGTAGACTCGACCTCTCGGGTCTTTATAAACCTGGAGCTTTGAGGACCGAAGGAGCTCCAAGAGGCCGCGCAGGTTACCTTCCTCGCGGGGAGACCCGCGACGTTCCTTTTCCCCTTTCAGCTAGCGTAACCGCGGCTCGGCCGCGGCCTGGTGATTCGGGCCCCAGCCGGCAACGCCTGAGAGGAACGAACGGGTCTTTTCTCTTTCTGAGTTGATGCTCTCTTTAAGAACCCGTTCGTTCCTCAGCGATGCTCGGACTGTTCCGAAGCCCGATCACCTCAGACCGTTCGGTGCTGGTTGGCGAGCTCTCTCCGGCTCGCACACGAACACGCAGCTCCGCGCGGCACAGCAGGCTTGGCCGTGCCCCCAGCTCGCGTCTCCTCCGCTCTCCTCAGCTTCTCCACCGACTGCAGGCTTCAGGCTCCAGGCTCCAGCGCTCCGAACCCCGACAGACACTCCACCGACTCACTGCGCTTGGCATTCCGCTCGGCCTTTTATAGGGCCCGAGAGACGAGGTTTGGCCTTCGCACTCTCACCTCTGGCCTCCACTGGCTCCGCCCCTCTCGCCTCTTGATCCGAATTCTGAGGCGAAGCTTGCACAGAGCGGACGTGCGCGAGATCACCGACTTGCGCGGCGAGCAAACCCCCGCGTCTGCCTGCAGCGATGCCGTTCGATGCGGACTCGCCGTGGCTGGCGCAAAGTTGGCGTCGCTTCGGAGATGAAGGTGGGGATGTTGTTCGTGTCGATTTATCGGGGAGATGTGGTTTAGGAGATGGAGAGATGTCGTTGTTATGAAGGGGTTGTGGAGAGGGTGGTTGGTGGTTGCGTAGTGGAGAAGGTGGTTGGTGGTTGGTGGTGGAGAAGGTGGTTGGTGTTGGCGTGGAGAAGGTGTTGGTGGTCGGATGGTGGAGAAGGTGGTTGGGGTGTTGGCGTGGTGGAGAAGGTGGTTGGTGGTCGGCGTGTGGAGAAGGTGGTTGGTGGTGGCGTGCGGAGAAGGTGTTTGGTGTTGGCGTTGCGGAGAGGGTGGTTGGTGGTTGGCGTTTTGGTTGGTCCAATAACGATAGCAAAAGAAAAAGGCTAACTTAAAGATCACAGCCCGGGTGACACGAATAATTCCCTTTAGACAACGGTGGGAAATCTATCTGAACACAGACTTATCGGCATAACTGATCTAAGGACCTAAATGGTGCTCTGCGAATTTCCACAGCCGTAACAATATATAGAAATGTAATATATAGATATATGGATATATATAGATATGAATATATATATATATATATGTATATTCATATAATTTATATATATATATATATATATATTTATATATATATATATATATATTATATTGATATATAATATATATATATATATATATATATATTAATATATATATTATATATATTTTATATATATTTTATATATACTGTATGTATATGTTCGTCTTTCGGCTGCTCCCGTTAGGGGTCGCCACAGCAGATCATCCGTTATGATCCGCATACTGATTTGGCATAGGTTTTACGCCGGATGCCCTTCCTGACGCAACCTGGTCGCCTCTTACGATACAGGGATAAGGATTGGGTTTCGCCATGATTCCGGGCTGCCCTACACCCTCTCATAGCGCGGCCCAGCCAGAGCTCCCATCCTCAAGCGATCCTCCAACCCAAGCCTCCGAGTAGCCGGATTACAGGCGCACGCCACTACGCCCGTTTTTTTATATATATGTCTATATATATATATATATAATATATATATATATATATATATATATATATATTAATACATTATATTATATATATACATACATGTATGTATATGATATATATATATACTTGTGTATGTATATATATATATTTTATATATATTATATATGTATATATATTTATATATATTTATGTATGTATATATATTTATATATGTATTGTATATGTATATTATATATATATATATATATATATTAT
>CM068961.1:110597226-110598544 GCA_035128595.1 Eptatretus atami | reverse complement strand
ATTACCACCCCCCAGATCCTTCTCCTGTGTGACATGCTCCAAGATTGCCTCTTTCATGTAATATCTATTTTCATTACTAGCAGAGTACCCACCCTACGGGCAATCTTGTTCCAAGCATGCAACGCGTTCTTCTCTCTCTCTGTCTAGTGCAGCCTGTGGCTGCTGGTTGCATCATTGGTTGGGACGCGGCTATGCCGCTGATGCGTCCCCTTACCAATGCACTGGTACTCATTTTGCCGACCTCGGAAGGATGACAGGCCCAGTCAACCTCCTGGTTGTATTAATTCAGCGGCCCAACGGGGCTTGAACTCAGGACCCTAGGATCCCAAGCCGCCACCCTAACTACTAAACCAACACCAGGCTACGCGTTCTTCTGATGCATACCTTTATTTGGGCGGTGTATAGGTAACTGCTCTGTATTGGCAAAAACAAAAAACCTAGGTTACGTGCATGAAGCAAAAACATACCAACTACTTATAATTCAAAACACCTCACTGCACTGAAAAACGTGGGGACAGGAATACTGTACATTGTAAATGGTGGGGACTTGTAATACCCTCCCCCACCTGGAGGCGACACTACACGATACACATTTACATAGAAATTTTTCACTGCCCTCACCCCACCCCCGTCCTCCACCCCTTCCCGCCTGACCTCTCCTCCCAAGACCACTGGCAAAGATAAAAACACCCCCATGCATTAATTGGGGTCATGCTGATCATATGTAGCAAGTCAGGATGTAATTGGCCCAGAACTGTGGGAGGAGTAGCGCGACAATCAAACGCACACACAAACACCGGGTCCATGAATTATAGTAAGGATTCTTACCCATCCCCAGCACCTTACATTTATTTACTGTATGTTAAATTGCATTTGCCAGTCGATGGAAGTATCGAGACTTTTCTGAATATAATCAACCACCTCTCTGCTATCTACCTTACCTCCAAGCTTTGTGTCATCAGCAAATTGATAAGTCCAACTCGTAACCACACTATCCAAGTCATTGATGCAAATTATACATAATAATGGTTCCACTACTGAACGCTGAGGTACCCCACGACTTGCATCCTTCCAGTCAGACATCCTCGCACTCACAACTACTCTTTACTTATTTTCCGTCCATTCCACAAGCTGTGTGTTACCCCGTCAAATGTTTTCTGAAAGTCTAGCTACAATATGTGCACTGCACTTCCCTCATCGACCCAATTAGAAAATGTTTCAAAGAACTCCAATAAATTTATTAAACATGACTACCTTTTAGTGAATCTGTGCTCACTACCTGTAATTACTTTGAACTTATTTCAATAGTTCTTCATCC
>CM068961.1:110582226-110592226 GCA_035128595.1 Eptatretus atami | reverse complement strand
GGAGGATGGAAAAGAAGAGTTAGAAGAGGGTAGTGAGTGTCGAGTTGATGCTGACTGCAGGATGCAAGTTCGGGGTGTACGGTCAGCGTTCACGCTACTTAGTGACCGAACCAGTGTATTATGTCACTAATTGTGCATTTCAATGGACTTGGATAGTATGTGGTTAACGAGTTGGAACTTATCAAGTTTGCTGAGTACATAAAGTTTGGGAGTTAAGGTGTGCGAGAGTGAGTGATATATTCAGAAGTGAAGTCTCGATGACTTCATCGACTGCGCCAATGCAATTGAACCATGACAGAAATAAAATGTAGGAGGCCTGCTGGGGATGGGTAAGAATCCTTACTATAATTTTTATCATGGAGCCGGTGTTTTGTGTGTGCGTATTGACTCTGTCGCGCTACTCCTCCCACATTCATGGGGCCATTACTATCCTGACTGCTACACCTATGATCGCAGATGACCCAATTAATGCGTGGGTGTTGTATTTATCTTTGCCAGTGGTCTTGCGGAGGAGAGGTCAGGCGGGAAGATGAGGTGAGCAGGTGTGTGAGGTGGGGGCAGTGAAAAGTTTTCTCATGATAAATGTGTATCGGCCTGATAGTTGTCGCCTCCATGAATGGGAGGTATTACAAGATCCTCAGCCATGTTACAATGTCAGTATCCTGCTCCACAGTTATTTCTCAAGCTGCAGTGAGGTGTTTTAGAATTTATAAGTATGTTGGTAGTGGGATTTTTATATTGCTTTTTCAAATTGCAGCTGTCAAAGCTTTACCGATATTGTCTCTCGTTTTGCGGAGGGAGGACAGTATGTACCTGGGGTAAAACATGTTCATACAAAACCGCCCCACAATTATTAAATGTGTATGCACCTCAGAAAGACAGCCTGGTGGAGACCATGTGGTGTGTGGTTTAGGAGATATAGGAGTTCTAACCTGGGCCCACGCCTTAGCGGTGGCGGCATGTGGGGATCCTAGGGTCCTGAGTTCAAGCCCGCTTGGTGGGCCCGCCAGTTCGAAACCCCGGAGGTTCTAATCCCACACGTCACGGGGGAAGTGTCTGGGGGAGCTTTTGACTTGGGGGTTTGGGCCTGTTCATCTAACCTTCCAGAGGTTCGGATAGTCTTAAATATATATTCGCAGATATACCTTAGTAGCAACCTTGGTCACACAGCTATCTTGGGGAGCAATGCATCCATATGTCCGGCATAGCGGATACCTATACAATGTATGTCACCAGAGACACGAGGCTGCACTAAGAACAGAGAGAGAGAAGAACGCGTTGCCAATGCTTGGAACAGAGATTTGCGATAGGGTGGGTTTATGGTCTGCATAGTTATCCGAAAATAGATATTAGCAATGAGAGGCAATATTAGGAAGCATGATATCACGATACAGGACATGTATAGGAGTGGTGGTGATGGGAAGATATAGGGAGGGGTTGTAGGGGTGTGTAGCGGGGAGTAAGACAGACGGACAAGTGACAGAGACAGCCTTGCACGTTAAAGCTTAACCACGCGGTTTTTAGGTGTCATTTGTAGGAGGAGAATTAATAACACCTCCAAAGTGTTAACACTGTACTTACAGGAAATTATTCCGGTGCAGGCCTCATCATACGATTCATTGTGTTCAGTTTTCGTATCATCGCGCTGCAGGAAGGACAGTTGCTGTAGGAAGGGTCTCACGACGACAGGCTAACGAGGATCAATTCAAATTCTCACGCTGCGAGCTCCACCTATGGAGATAGATGGAGGACTGACTTTCGCATGAGACAACGACGCGCATAATATGTGGATCTTTATTATGGTTAGCAAATATAGTGAGACAAAGAAGTGAAAGTATGTTCTTCGCACGAGCAGGAGGAGTGATTATGTCACAGGGCCATAGGACTGGGGATTCCGGGAGAAATTATAAAAGAAAAAAAGAAAAGAGGGGAGAGATTAATAAGGGGGTGCTAAGTAAAATTGGAGTTATAAGGATTAGAAATGGTCCGCTCCACCTGGAGGACATACCTGGGAAAGAGATCGGGGATATATTCGAGAGATACAACCCTGAGAACCTCAAAGAGTCCGGAGATACATAACACAGAAAAAAGCTTTACGATGATTGATACACTAAAAAAAAAAAAAACCTATTATTTATATAATAGGCCTGACAGCACTACCGCAACACAATTATAAAGGATGAGACTAAGAGGCACACACCCTAAAAATATAGTTCGAGAAACCATAACATAACACAGTAAAAAAAAAAAAAGCCGACTTTAGGCTATGAGGGAAATTTAATGGCACATCCCCAATCCTGATGTTTGAATTCAACCAGCAGAGGGACTCAATCTTTTAAACGAAGTAAAAGGTACACAGTTACTTTTCCGAGACGAACACAGCTAAAGGAGAATGCTCAAGAAAGTGGTGATAATATAATAACATAAGAGGAAAAAAAAAACAAAACAACCAAAGAAAATATGAGAACACCAAATCACTAATACTGGCAACAAAGGGTAAACTATAAAAAAAATAAGTGAAGATAATAGAGAGAGAAATTAATTTGATCCAAGGTACCATGAATCAAGAACATAGGTATAACCTAAAAATCTAAAATTAGCAAATAAAACGAAACTCCAACACCAAAAGAGTTATCATGAGGTTTTGGTGAGAAAAAGAAAAATTTCAGAAGTGAGTGTTGAAGAATTCAAACACCCAGAATATAAGGCATGAAAAAAAAAAGCTGAGAATGTGCGAAGTAAATGCCTATAAAACCAGTCAAAAGAAAAAATAATACACTGCCAGACAACACTTAAAAGGAAACCTAAAATGTAACACAAAAACCAAAGAAAAAATAAGAAGGGTCCTTAGAGTATACCCAATGGTCTTGCTCACCTTAAATTAAACAACAAAAAATTATAAAATGTGCTTGGTACAAAAGAAAAGACAACCAAAATATAGGAGCCTAAAAACGACTAACAAATTCAACACCGAGACAAATGTGAGCTAAGACACACGGGAACAAAAAAAAACTCCCCAAGAAAGCTAAACGAAACATGACCACAATAGATAAGGCAAACAATAATGCACTAGCACCAAAATAACCAAACAAGTTAAAATTAATTATAGGGTCGGAATCGGAACTTAGAGCTAGACAAGACTGAAAACAAACGGAAGAATATATTGTGTTTAACTAAAATATATATTTCATAGGAACATCAAATAAAACCACTTGTGACTCCTGATGAACGCTGACAAATTATTTTAATTGTAAATCCCAAATGCATCACTTTTAATGAGATGCTTTTTACAACAACCTATATATTTTATCCACCCGATGTTTGAGTTGGCTGTAGCTTGGATCACAGAGGCAAGATGCCAATTAACGTAACGGCTGTAAATAATGGAAGGAACTCACCATCACTTTGAATGCCGCCTTGGGTGGGTTGGTCCCCGCTTTGGTATTTTTTGAGCCGGGGAAGTTAAGGGAGCCGAATGACGAGTTTTTCTAACAGAGGATCAGTCGAGAGTGTGGACAGCAAGGGAGTTGGACCACCCTCACTCGCTTCGTCAACCTAAGAATTCTAATGAAATAAGGAACAGCACAGATGAGGACTGGTGTTTCGTTTATGTGGAGCAAACATGCTGTAACGGATCCAAACGCTGTCACAGGTTTGCGGTTGAGCTGTCGGTGTTGAGGGTTGTGTGCAAATAATCAAATTTTGTGGCACCTTTTCTTCATTAATGAATGAAACTTTCAACAACTGGTTGTACCATGGCAGGGAATGCAAGCAAACTCGACGAATGCAGGTGAGCGATGTGACGCCCTCTGGCCTGGGTTTTTGAAATTAACCACCACTCAATAATCCCTGTTCGAGAACATCATTAAAATTCTATCCATTTTCAGTGAAGTGGTCGACGTTTTTTAGAAAAGTTTTTGCACATCATGTTAAACTTGGAGGAAAACTAAACCCCTAACTATCAATTAAATAAAATAATAATTTTGTGCGTTTAACAAACAATTTTTTGTTTCACTCATGGATCTTAGAAATTACTGTAAGAAGACATCAAATATAAATAACAAATAATCAAGAAAAAAAAGAGTTTATAAAATAAGCATAAGACTAAGAAAAAAAAAAAAAACAAATATGTTTTTGGGGAAACAATTAATCTACACATTAGGAGACAGCCAAGATACGAAAGAACTTATATATTATTATAAATAAATAAAACTGTTAAAAATTTCCCTCTTAACAAAGCTTCCACAAAAGTATCCCACAAGAGTAATAAAATTAAATTAAAAAATAGAATACAACAAAAAAAAAGAAAAGAAAACCAAAAAAAAAAAGACCGACCCTAAGAGCAAAACCCAGCCACAAATGTGTAATAGACCACCTGGAAAAAACGAAATAGGAAAACTAAAATATATCCACACACCACTATGAGTGGGAATGTCAAACCCTTCAAGTAAAAGATAATGGAGACATTTGGATAAAGAACCTATGGAAAAGTCATATTGAATTTTAATGAATGCAAAGGAACATTGAAGCTTTACAATTTATTGAATGATCAGACAGAAAAAGAATAAAAAGCAAATCATTATCACAAATAAAATTATATCATAATTATAACGATATTATATGAAAAAACAATAAAAAAAAATAAATAAAATATAGGAAAAAATAAAAACACCAAATAAAAACAATGTCCACATAAAATAAAAAAATAAAACAAAAAAAAAAAAAAATATAACAGAAATACATATGCCATTGAAAGCCACCCACATTATTCCAATATCATATATAAACATAACCACATTTGGGGAAAACAAGTTTTAAATTTAAAAAATCCCTGACATATCCCGATTCAATAATAATTAAAACTAATTTTTTTTAAATATTTTTAAATTAAATAAAATAAACATACAGTAAGACAAACCTGTGGTTAATAATATGGAACACAAACACAACATTCAATAATAACAATGATTACCACATGGGTAATTTGGATTGTCATATAGAGATTGAGAAGTAAGCAAAATTGAAAACGTATTCCATTATCGATCCAATTCTTGGAGAAATGGGAGTCATAATTAAAGGCACTCCAACGAGACACAAAACACACAGAGGCAAAACAAAAAACAGATAACCCTCGAAGGGCTTTGCTGAGATTGGTTGTTAAGACCTCATTCGCAGTCTGTATTTTTGGCCTATGAATATAAAAATGATATAACTAAAAATTATTTTAAATAAAGACACTAGAACAAGTAAAAAATAACTGCATAATGAAGGAACAAAAAAAAAGGAGAAGTCAGAAAGAACACAGAAGAGGAGCCAAGTATTGATAAAGATATAAATTAATAATAACTTGATGAAATATTGGTAACCATAAAGAAACAAACATAAAAAAAACAAAGCCTAATCATTTATGAGGAGTTGAGAACAGAGATCAGAACAAAATAAATAAAAAGCAAAACAAGGAATCATCACTTAAATGTCATCATAGAGTTTTATTCCCCACTAACTCACAAAGTCAAGTGGAAAATGTAAAACTCACTTCAGAAATCAATCACTAAAAGCAGAAATCAACTTCCAAAATGTAGGAAGGGGGGAAAGAAATAATTTACTATAAGGCTTTGGGAGGAATTACCACGTAAAAATAATAAAATGTTATATCAAACAATGATAATGAAAAAAAAAGCTTTCTGAGTTAAGAAGAGCTGAAACATAGAGTTAATTAACAATCCATGATTAAAAGCTTGAAGTGGTTTTAACAATAAGAGTAATGTGTTGGCAAAAATATATAATATAGATGAGAAAAAACCGCAAAGGAGTATCAAGGCGGAAGAGGACAAAAAGTTCTTGAATTAGACAAAAATTCATAAAAGGAATCCTTACATAAATAACAAAAAAGGGAGACGAGAGTTAATCATGACAATCTATCATAATTTATAAAAGACTTTTGCAGATAGTTCAAACAAAAACGGTTCTCAGCTTTTTCGAAGACACCTAGCCAGAAGACTTGAAAATGATAGATCTCTGAGGCATGAATAGCAAAGAAAATACAACAAATTGGTCAAAGGCCTATATGTTTACAATCCTTAATACAGAAAGTATGCGCTAATGGCTCTAAGCATTCCACTTAAACGGAGCACTAAAACCCTAACAAAGAGTGGTGAACTTTAGAAAAACACATAGACATTTAAGAGATTCACCTAATGAACAAACCACGTAATTATGGCAAGAGCAACGGCATAAACACTGGCACCATAAAAAAAAAAAGAAATATTGTTGTGGTAAAGTGTTAAAGAAAAAACGTCCACAATGAGAGGTGTAGTAATACTGAGATTAAAAAAATAATAAAAAAGAGCTTTCTAGCAGTTGTTATTTATTGATAATATGGAGAGCATTTTTAAAAGAGACACATTCTATAAGAATATCTTAATCTGACATTGTTGGATAAATAAGGTAGGTGGATAAGAAGTATAACAAATAAGTGTACAAAAAACAATATAAGACCTAAAGGAGGAGGAGACAGACAAGACACACCACCTTTACTGAAATGCGCATAAAAATACTTTTTTTTGTATTTTTATGAGAGAGCATTAACATTTGGATCCAAAAAGGGCTCGTTACTAGAGAGCGGAGAAAACACACAAATGGCCAACTAGTCAAAAGGGGGGGCCAAAGGAAGACAATAAGGAAAGAATAAGAAACAAAACAGATGGAGAGAACAGAAAGAAACAATACAGGAAGCTTTTCTGGGAATGGGAAGCGGGATGAGGGTAGGATAAGTAGAAAGAACAATAATAGAGGAAAGAAATAAAAACAAAGAATGGAAACATAACCCAAACCAAAACAAAAAAGAGAGAAGACTTATCAAAGAGACAAAAACTAATACCAAAAGGAAAACATAAAAAAAAAAAAAGAGTATAGAGTTAGGACAGTAATTATTTAATGCATGGAATGGTCTCCTAGAAAGGTAAAAAGCAGAGAAGAGTACATCGTTTAAAATGGAATTAGGTAGGTACCCAGAAGTGTTGGAGATGGAGGGGTACAGTGGTATTGGCAGACTTGTAGTAGCTTGCATGTGGATGGGTTATAGTATACCATGTGTAGTCATTGTGATGTCTGTGGAGGGTCCACCTTTGGCCCTATCCCAACCCTTCACCCCCAAAACCCAAAAACTAGTTACAGTAATAATAATCAAAAAAGAAATCCTCCTTCCCCATTCAGGCTGAGTCTGTGGCATGAGACGGATTGTTTGGTCTGGTGTTGGCATAGCGCAGACATGATAGGCCGAATGGCCTCCTCCTGCATCAAGGTTCCTTGTTATCCCCACGTTTGTTAAAAAAAAAAACGGGGGGGGGGGGATTGTAACGCCCCATCCGTCTGTCTGTCTGCCCATCTATCCATCCATCCATTGCGCTATATCCTCCTAAACGGTGATGTAGAAATTCACCAAACTTGGTATTTGGGATCACCATATGGGAAGAAGGTGAGAGAGTGATCATCTTGGCCCTGCCCTCCTGGGCCCTGAGGCAGGGTCAAAAGGTCAAACACCAAAAAATGCAATTACGGGCACATTTTTAAACAAAACTTTGTGTATGCAATCAACATTGGGGATGCATGAAATATGAAATACTTTTGGATTTGACTCCTGGTTCATGCCCAGTGTGGGGACTTAGGATCACAGGGCTCAGGAGAATAAACAAAATTTGATTATTGGGTCATTCCTGGAGGACCTTTGTGCCATCTTTCAATTTGCTTTTGGTGGAAGCGTGAGGATTTGTGATGGAGTGCCATCGACTTTTGTATTTCTTGTTATTGTAAACAAATTGATTCAGCATGTTTATGTATGACAGGGTGCCTCTAGAACAATGGTAAGACGCTTGTTTTTTTAAGATTAGACTCAACAAGGAATAAATTCAGGTGGTGAAGTTTCAGGCCGGACTTGACCTTTCAGAAGCTTTGTTATGGTGCATCAAAAAACAAAAAATTCGTTTGTGATGAAATCCACAAGAAAGATACATACTGGATATGATATACTACTTTTTATTGGTCCCTACAATGAAGCAAAGACCATGGTTCTTGCCTGCTTCATGTACTAGCTGTTATGCTATTTTGTGCAATCATGTTTGTTCATCAAAATGGGAAATTTGACATGGCGTGGGACAGAAATTGGAGTCGTGAAGCCTGGCACGTTAGTTTTTTGGAGCTCACAAACAAAGAGAGGCGTGGAGTTGGGTAACACTGGGGTCGAACAGTGTTCACAGGATCTCTCTCTCCCCACCCACACCCGAGTCTGATGACCTCAAGCATGGCTCTCTGTCTGAGACCTTCCCTGCAGAGCTGGAAGGGGTGTGGGGAGAGGGATCTCTGGTGCTGAGAATGGATTTTTTTTAGATTGTGTTACAGTGCAGTTACTGTGGGATCTGTAAAATATGATCTGATGAACTGTTAAATAATCTCAACAATAAATATGAGATCTCAATAACACTGAGATGTGATGAACTAAAACAACATAGCAGATAAACTCGGTCATAATCAAGTTGAGGAGCATAAGGTTTGACGTTAAATAAAACATTTCTTACATGCGGAGTTCATGTCCCATTTGCACAGGTAGATCACCTTGAAGGAATGCCCAGGTTTACTCGTGGCGAGGGAAAACCTAACCCTAACAATTCGGATATACTGTAAATGTGAAATTTCAACCTCAGAATTACTTTCGTTTACAGTATATGGAAATGTTATGTTTTGAGGATTGCTTTTGTAGTGAAGCTTGATTTCAAGGGCATGGAGGAGGCGGTGTATATAAAGTTCATAATGATGGTTATTTTTCTTTTGGTATTGGCTTTTAACATCATTATTATTTTCTCTAGGTGAAACTGTGAAATGGGCAGTGGAGATTTATTGGGTGTTGCAGGGACAGACATAAGCAATGAAAGCATTGTGTGAATTGTCGTTACAATTTGAGGTATTAGGGTTCGTGTGTGTGTGTGTGTGTGTGTGTGTTGTGTGTGTGTGTGTGTGTGTGTGTGTGTGTGCACGCGCGCGGCGATTGTGGCAAAAAAAACTGCCTTCAACCTTTTACTAATCGAAGGTTCCTTAATGTTTTTCATTTACAAACATCAGTTTCGATGAGGAAACACAATTAAATTGAATGTTATATTTTGAACACGGATTGGAACGTGAATGGGAGTACATTCGCTCTGAATTTGACATGATTGCACATACACAGAGAGGAGTGAGATTATTTTTTACTGTCTGTCTTGTGCAGTCAAACAAAATTGAAAATCATTCCAAACAGGAAGTTCTTTTTAGGATGTCATAAAGGACACAACAACAGGCATGAAGAACTAATGCAACATGTTAACTAAGGTGGTGTAAAAGACGCTGCATCAATGGCAGTAAACTTCTGAATAAAACCTTTATATACAACCTTTAAATCTTTATTTTAATTAAATTGAATTATATACAGTACAGTACTTTAACACTGTAGAACACAAATTGCCTTTTTGACAATTCCAAAACCTCCAGTTTTGCAGTACTTGGACGTGTTAAATAAGGTGGTGCAGAAGACTGCATCAACTGTGGTAAATTTCTGGATTTTTTTTATACCATCTTTAAATCATTTTCAATTGAATTATACACTGGAACACTGCGTGGGGTAAGGTTCTATGAACTCTCGAGTTGTCTGAAGAAAAAGTACTCGCATGTTAAACGAATCGCTGCAGATGGTGCACACAAAACGACGGTGAATGCGATTCTGAATGAGCATGTGTAGCTGGCGGTGTCGTATGGTGTGACACAGCCACCCGGATTGTAAAAAATAGATGGCATTTTGCGGGAGGGGGTGGAATGAAGATTGTCGACTGCGTAATAATTTGGTTAAGTCACAAGTCAAAAGAGTGACTCGAGTTGCGCTCGAGTTGAAGTCACCGACTCGAGTCAACAACTCTAGTAAATGGATAATGGGAGTGGATATGACCGAGACGTGAAGAGCCAAGAACGCCTTGGT
>CM068961.1:110566790-110580736 GCA_035128595.1 Eptatretus atami | reverse complement strand
CGCCGGCTTCACAGCCGGCTTCATCAGGCACAATGAACCCCAAGCCTCGGCACATGTCGGGTTTTAATTTCGATACGACCGCTCATTTCCGGTCACGTGCTGGTGCTCGAGGTCAAATTGAGGAGTGCTTTTTCCCAACGAGAACCCCAACACTCGCACAACCAACACCTCATCATACCCAACCCAGACACTAAATCAGCCGTGACACGAAACACAAACACAAAAACAACAAGCGCACACACGTGCTCACCCACACACACACACAACACCAGATCATGTGTAAATAAAAACAAAAAAGAGCAGAGCACCCCTTCAATGATGTGATGTGATGTCTGTTTTTGCTTTTGCAAAATAAAATTAAAGAAATTAAGAATATAAAAAAACACTATGTATGTGTCTCAAAAGGTTATTGATGGATTCGGACTTTCTTTTGTTGTTTCCTATTCCTACCAACCTGGCGAAGGTATACGCTCTGCCGCATGCCGTTCTAGTTACCATGCAGGCAAAGTGAAAAGCATGGTTAAGCAAATGGTTCATGTCTGTCTGTCCATCTGTAAATGTCAGTTTATGATTGAGGAACAACTTAATTTAAATTGAATGTTACATTTTGAACACAAATAGGAAAACAAACCTGCCATTTAACAGTCTCTGAATTCATCCCGATCGCACATGCGCAGAGAGAAGTGAGATAATTTTTTTCCCTGTCTGCCTGGAAGTCAAACAAAATTGAAAATCGTTCCAAACAGAAAACATACTCTTTTTAAGGATGTCATAAAGCACACAAACAATAAGTATGAAGAACTAACATAACGTGTTAGGGTTGTGTAATGGACACGAGGTCAACGGTGGTACATTCCAGATTAATTTATTTCTACAGCTTTTGCAATCTTTATTTTATTTACGTGGAATTATATACTTGAACACGGTAGAAAACAGATCACCTTCTTCACACTTTCAAAACCCTTCCATATTTCAGTACTTGGATCTGTTAAATAAGGTGGTACATCAGGGTGGTATATAATACTGCTTCAATCGCGTGAAACTTCCGGAAGTTTTTTATAATGATCTTTAAAATTATTATTTTATTTAAATTGAAGTGTATAGTATACCTGAACACTGCATGGGGTACATGTGCTATGAACTCTCTAGTTAATGTGTTGTTTTACCTTTTATATCTTGCAAATGTTTTGCAGTTGTCCTGTGGATCACAACCAGTCCTTTGTGAAGCCACACAACCTGGCTTGTGTGAAGAAGCAGAAGACGTAATTCTAAACCTGAAGTCTGTGTGTCCAGACAATGAAAACGAGGTATGAATACAAAACTTTGGGCTTTGTATGTTTTGGTTCCTAATACTTCATTTCCACTGGGCATCAATGAATAAGGAGCAAATTTGAGTGAATAATTGTTCAAAACTTGGTGGATGAAATACTGTCAGACCCCGACATCCACGGGGATACATTCCTGAAAAATGTCGCGAATGTCGGGGCATTGTCTCAATAAGAAAAAGGGGGATAGGTTCCCAGCAGTTCATCATTTATGAAGGAAAATTAAAAATCCTGGACAGACCGCGAATACGCCCGCAAAAAACCGCAAATACATGAAGCACAGGGCCGTGAATGTAAAAGCAGGTCAGAAAAACCACAGATATGCCTGCCAAAAACCGCGAATACATGAAGCACAGAGCCGCTAATGTAGAAGCAGGTCAGAAAAACCACAAATATGCCCGCCAAAAACCATGAATAGGTGAAGCACAGGGCCGCGAATGTAGAAGCAGGTCACATTTTATGAACCGCGAATATGCGCGGTCCGCGAATAGCAGAACCGCAAACGTTGGGGTCTGACAGCATTGCATTTACACAAAGAGTTGACAAGCCGATGCGATCTTTACTTCATCAAAAGTGAGTGACTCGAGTTGATTCAACAAATGCTGACATTGGTTTTGTTGCCAGTCACCAATATCGACTGATCAGAAATATTTATCAAACTTGGACAGTATTTATGATCGCATCGATTCATAATTATTCTAGCCTGAGTTGTGAATTTGAATTATGATTGGCAATAATTTTCTCAGAGGTCCACTGTTTATTGAAGCATTTTCGGCATATATTTATTAACTACGATAACCTCTGAATAGTTTAAATATGGGGGCTGGCAGGAGAGCTCAGAGATGATGTACATGCCTTTGAGTTGTCTCGTCTGAGTATGATTCCTGACCCGACTATAAACTGTCTTACTGATGCTTCACAGGCATATTAATGCTTCATCGATGAGTGCACCGGCCCTCAGAGGGATGCTAACCTGAGGACCTATTTGCGAGCATTGGCTGGAGGGTGTTAAAGATCCCATGGTTTCTTTTTGCAAGAGTAACCTGAATCAAATTCCAAATTCCTGACTTCCTATTGCCTGTGATTTTGGCAGGATCACTAAAGTCACACTCAGACATTACAACCAAGATCCAAGGTTGCGAAAGAGTCCAAAGCATCAGCATTTCCCATCAAGAGGCTTAACTACAGGGCTTTCTGTTGTCTAACCTGAGTAAAAATTGCAGCCTCTTGCACCCCCTGCCATTTTGTTCTCTGGCGTTTTTTTTTTAATACCTTTTCAGAGGAAAACAAGCTCGAATGAGCTAAGATCCTCGTCCTCTTAATGATGACGTCATAAAACGAATATGACGTCATTCGTGATGTATCAGGTTTGCGATAAATTATCTGTGCTAATGCCCGGCTTGATTCTCGCAAACAAAATTCAAACAGCTTGCCTAGTTTTGGAGATAATGGTATAGGCGATTTCCATTCGCGGCGATATTATGACGTCAACTTTTTTTCTAGGAAGAATTTCCAAAATCGGAGATGGTTACTGCCTGCGCGTGGGCTTTCTGCATATACATGGCAAGTTTCACGAAGATCCGATGAAAACTCTGGGTGTGAAACAAAAAATGTCAAAAAATATGAATGACCATAAAAATTGATATGACGTCATAGTGATGTATCATATGTGCGGTAATTTATCTCTGCTAATGCCCTGTTCGATTCCCGCAAACAGAATTCAAAAAGCTTGCCTAGCTTCGGAGATAATTTTTTAGCGGACTTCCATTAGCGGAGATATTTTGACGTCATAACTTTTTTTCTGGGAGGAATTTTCAAAATCGGAGATGGTTACTGTCTGCACAGGGTATTTTTACATATATTGCCAAGTTTCAGGAAGTTTCGATGAAAACTGTAGGCTGTGACACAAACTAGTTTCGGAGATAATGGTATAGGCGATTTCCTTTAGCGGCGATATTATGACGTCAACTTTTTTTCTAGGAAGAATTTCCAAAATCGGAGATGGTTACTGCCTGCGCGTGGGCTTTCTGCATATACATGGCAAGTTTCACGAAGATCCGATGAAAACTCTGGTTGTGAAACAAAAAATGTCAAAAAATATGAATGACGTCATAAAAATTGATATGACGTCATAGTGATGTATCATATGTGCGGTAATTCATCTCTGCTAATGCCCTGTTTGATTCCCGCAAACAGAATTCAAAAAGCTTGCCTAGTTTCGGAGATAATTTTTAGGCGATTTCCATTAGCGGAGATATTTTGACGTCATAACTTTTTTTCTGGAGGAATTTTCAAAATCGGAGATGGTTACTGTCTGCACAGGGTATTTTTACTATATATGCCAAGTTTCAGGAAGTTTCGATGAAAACTGTAGGCTGTGAAACAAACTAGTTTCGGAGATAATGGTATAGGCGATTTCCATTAGCGGCGATATTATGACGTTAACTTTTTTTCTCGGAAGAATTTCCAAAATCGGAGATGTTACTGCCTGCGTATGGGCTTTCTGCATATACATGGCAAGTTTCACGAAGATCCGATGAAAACTCTAGGTTGTGAAACAAAAAATGTCAAAAAATAGGAATGACGTCATAAAAATTGATATGACGTCATAGTGATGTATCATATGTGCGGTAATTCATCTCTGCTAATGCCCTGTTCGATTCCCGCAAACAGAATTCAAAAAGCTTGCCTAGTTTGAGATAATCTTTTAGGCGATTTCCATTAGCGGAGATATTTTGACATCATAACTTTTTTTCTAGGAGGAATTTTCAAAATCGGAGATGGTTACTGTCTGCGCAGGTATTTTTACATATACAGGGTGAGTCAAAAGTAGCGCCCGATTTCTGTTTTTTTCGGCTGTCAGATTCTTTCTGGGAAGTCATGTTGTTACTTATTGTTTTGCAGATTATTAATGTTCGTAATTTATTTATTTTTTTTGTTTTGCAGGTTATTGCTGCGAGTTTGGAAAGTTACTGAATTTGCACCAAATTGAGCTTAATGGCACAATTAACAGACACAATTGTGTCTACTGGGTTGCGAATAACCCAAGAGTGACAGTTGAGAAGGAGGTAAATTTACCTGGAGTGACAGTTTGGGCAGCCATATCTCCATTAGGGATAATTGGACCCTTTTTCTTTGAGGGATCTGTCACTGCAGAAATTTACCTGGTTTTGCTGCAAACCTTCTTTTGGCCCAGGGTACAATATCAGGACTGTTATTTCCAGCATCATAGAGCTCCACCTCATTATGGACGTTATGCTCATCATTGGCTTGATGAAAACTTTCCCAGAAAGTGGATCGGCCGCCGCGGTCCGATCGAGTGGTCGGCACGCTCCCCAGACCTTACACCTCCAGATTTCTTTATTTGGGGCTCATGAAAGACCTTGTTTATCGTGAAAAGCCTCGTACCATTCAGGAATTGAAGGCTAAAATCACTGCAAAGTTTGAGGAAATTGATAACGAACTCTGCAGACGTGTGTGCTGCTCTGTGCCTGCTCGGCTGCAATTGTGCATCGATCACGAGGAGGGCACTTTGAAAATTGCAAGTAAAACAGCTTGGTACAGTTCCGTAATATTTTTTCTTGAATAAATGGTTAAATAAACATGTCATTAATTTCTTTCTACCTTCTTGTACACTGTAATACAAATGGCAAACAAACAATCAACTGACAAATCGGGCGCTACTTCTGACTCACCCTGTATATGCCAAGTTTCAGGAAGTTTCGATGAAAACTGTAGGCTGTGAAACAAACAAACAAAAAATGTCAAAAAATAGGAATGACGTCATACAAATTGATATGACGTCATAGTGATGTATCATATGTGTGGTAATTCATATCTGCTAATGCCCTGTTCGATTCCCGCAAACAGAATTCAAAAAGCTTGCCTAGTTTCGGAGATAATTTTTAGGCGATTTCCATTAGCGGAGATATTTTTACGTCATAAATTTTTTTCCAGGAGGAATTTTCAAAATCGGAGATCGTTACTATCTGCGCAGGGTATTTTTACATATATACGCCAAGTTTCAGGTAGTTTCGATGAAAACTGTAGCTGTGAAACAAAAAAGTCCACAAGAACAACAACGTGAGTAAGACTTAGAGATCCTCCACGAGGATCTAAAAATAATCTGGCAACTCCCTCCAGTTTAACCTTCAGATATTGAAGCTCTCTGCTCACTCCACTTTTGTACCTCCTTTTTCTCTGACCTGTTGAATTGCCCCCTGTTTTTCTCTAATCTTCCTCCCTCCATTACTGCATGGTTCTAGATGAATGCAGTTTCCTGTTGTCCCCTATTCCTACCCTTGATCTTTACTTCCACCACCTAAAGGGGCTGTCACACCTTGACGTTTTAGCCAGCGTATGGCAAGGTATCAAAATGTATGTAAAACGCTGGCGTACGCTGAACTATTGATGTTTTTTTTAAGTTTTGGGCTATAATAACGTGTTGGACGTATAGCATAACGTATTAGTAACGTACACAGAACGTTTCAATCACATATACTGTAGATAACTTATACCAACGAATGCTGAGCTGTTGTCGGCGTTCACAACCTATGCCCAACGATAGTCTAACTTATGCATAGCGCGCGGCAGCGTATCGCCGACGATCACGTGGCGTAGGCTATTAATAGGCTGTGGCTCGACGATTCAAATCATAACCGCACTAGACATCGAAGTGTGAAGCCGCTGTCACACCTTGACGTTTTAGCCAGCATATGCCGCGTATGAAAAATTTGCCGAACCAAACTGGCACACGTCGAATACGTTATGGTAAGTTTTGTATACGTTAAGAGCACGCTGGCATACGTCGTAGTACGCTGGCATACGTCATAGTACGCTGGCATACGTCGTCATACGCCGAGTACGTCGAGAAATTTTCAGCATGTTGAAAATTTCTCGACCTACTCGGCGTATGACACACGTTCCGCATACGCTGGCATAAGTTGTAGGCACGTTACGCGATCGTTGACACACGTCGACACACGTTACTTGTACGTTGCTCATAAGTCGAAACACGTCGAGGTAATGGTTAGCGTCAGTGTTCCAGACTCCCTGGTTTTTTTTTTTTCTTCGGTATGACGGTGATGTTGACACTTCGATTCGAGTGCGTTTATGATTTAAATCGTTGAGCGGCAGCCTATTAATTATATTATATTATTACCGCACTAGAAATCGAAGTGTCAACATCACCGTCATACCGAAGAAAAAAAAAACAAAAAACCAGGGAGTATGGAACACTGACGCTAACCATTACCTTGACGTGTTTCGACTTATGAGTAACATACAAGTAACGTGTGTCGACGTGTGTCAACGATCGCGTAACGTGCCTACAACACATTACTCATAGGTTAGAAATAAGTTTCGGGTACGCTAAACATTACCTCGACGTGTTTCGACTAATGAGTAACTTACAAGTAACGTGTGTCGACGTGTGTCAACGATCGTGTAACGTGCCTACAACTTATGGCCAGCGTTATGCGGAACGTGTGAGTCATACGCTGGCATACGTCAAAAAATTTCAAGCATGGAAAATTTGTCTAACAGCTCGGCGTACTACGAGCGTATGCCAGCGTACTACGACGTATGCCAGCATACTACGACGTATGCCAGCATACTACGACGTATGCCAGCATGCTCTTAACGTTTACAAACTTACCCATTAACGTATTCGACGGTGCCAGCGTTTTAGCCAAATTTTTCATACATCAGGCATACGCTGGCTAAATCGTCAAGGTGTGACAGGGCCTTAAGGTGGAGGAGGTATGTTTTCACCCCTGTCTGTCTGTTTTTGTTTGTTTGTTTGTCTGCGAGCAAGGTATCTCAAAAAGTTATGTACAGATTCAGGCAAAACTTGGTGGACTGGTCGGGTGTCTGCCAAGAATGAATTGCTTAGATTTTGGTGAAGATCCGGATCCGGCCTATCAGTGAGAAACAAAACGTAAACTATTCAGCCTGGCAGAGGTATGCACTCTACCAAGTGCCATTCTACTTTTTTACTGGTACCAATCCTTCTCTTTATACACACTTCTTTATTTCAGATCCTATTTGAACATATGTCCTGTGTCTGTATGTTCCCCACTACCCTCCCATGTTTTTTTGGATTTCCTTCAGTGTGGCTTTCTTCCTTCATGAGTGTCAACTCAATTGAAATAAATGATGATTCTCCTGTTTTTTACCCGTTGTCAGAAACTTGGTTGTGAAAGTTTGATGGATTTCTTAGTTTTATGGTGCTCGGTGGTGTAATGGTTAGAGCATCCGCTCTGAGTCTGGGAGAGTCTGGAAGGTTGGTGGTTCAAACCCCTGCCGAGTCATACCAAAGACTTCTTTGTTTTTTTTAAATGACACGTGGTGCTTCCTTGCTTGACCATCAGAATTTAAAAGGATAGAGCATGGACAAACAATGCTGGGAAGGCAGTAGTAAACCACCCAGTATAATCCTTGCCAAGCAACTGCTTCAGCAGCACCAATGCTCTGTAAAGTTTTGTGCATCAAATCAAGTGATGCAAAACCACCAAACTTTTTTTAGTCTGCTTGATGATTAATGAATAGCTGTTTCCATTGCACAGGCTGATTACGCGTGCTGAGTGTTTTTTTCTCAAATAGGGAACTAAGACTTGGTTGTCTTGAATTATGTGGCTCTTGTTTGGAGGAAAATGACGAATGTTGGTTAGTCAAATTTGTCCACAAAGTGGAAACGGTCCATGGAGGTCATTATGTGTTTGGCCACAACTCGGTTGATCAATCCTAAGCATAAATACCATGTAGAATTGTGATTATGCATTTGCTGTGCACACACAGAAAGGGAAGGGGGTAGGGGGTAGGGGGTGGCGAAGATTCTGTGATTTGCATTTGTAATATGCAGATGAGGTCTGTCCTTTCATTCGATAATTTATCTTGGGAAGGATGAGCGGTACTTCATTGAAATGATTTCACTCCGTCAGATTGAAGTTGCCATTGCTGTCAATCAATTTGCATTTTTGTTGGAGAAATTATTATCATTGAAAGCAAAATTTGCAAGGGTCTCCCCTGCTGCTTCGGATGTATACTAACATCAATTTCTTTGTTTTTCTAGCTTGAAGGTGAAAGGTTTGGAGAGGCCTGGCTGCTTGCTGTCCGGGCCATCGGATGCTGGGTGGATGGGGTACAGGAGTTTCTGTTTAAACAATTGCTCGGTAGCCGTGAAGAAATCCAATCAAAGCTGGAAAACATACAGGTTAGTTACCTCAACTTACTGGCTGCTTGCTTTGTGTGTCACTAACATCACACCTACAGGATTTGTGTATTTGGAGCCAAAGCAGATTACTTTACATGCTGTATTAAAAAAATTAACTTACTTATTGCTCCTATCCCAATCCCATACCCTATATCACCCATAGAATCAGTACTGTTATGTGTCAAAAATTATTGCCATGGTGTGTTGTATTAATTTGTTAGATCTCTGTGGTCTTAATGGCTCAAATCTATGAAATCTACACATGTTCCTTTCCAATGGAAAGGCTTCTTAGCTCTCTCCAGATGATTATCTTGCACAAACATTGAGCAACTACAGAAATATGACCTCCTCACCTTGCTTAGCGGGTAGCATGTCACAAAGTTCCTTGACCAGCCTGGGAATTTCTGTTTGTTACAGTAGGTTGCCATATCTCTTCATTTTAATGCTATTAGACATAGCAAATTATTAATGTACAAAAAAAATGGACACAGAAGCAACCAAGAAAAGCTATACAAGGTAATCCCTTTGCTGCTTCAAACTCTACCCAAATTCCTATACAGCTATAGACATTCACAGGTAGTACATACATGAGAATCCCAAATGATACACACCCCCTCAGTGCCGGGCCAGTTTAATCACTTCTTGGCGAATCATCAGCGATGACATAGACAGAAATGCGCACCACCGAGGCTCCCAAGCATGTACCAGATGCAATAGCAATAGCAGTCAATAAATAAATAACAAGACCTAATCACGTTTCTCACCTGTAATTGGAGGGAATAACCAATCAGGACTTACCTTGTGTAGCTTTTCTTGGTTCTTTTATGCAGCTTTCTTCGGTGAGAAGAGCATGGGGCGTTAATTTATGGAAATCCAAGCCACTTGGGGAAAATGATTATGTGAGAGCTGATTGGTTATTCCCTCTGGTTACATTATTATCATTATTCTTATTGGTTATTCGAAACTGTGACTCAAAAAACAAACTCAAAACTGTTATTTCCGGCACTCTGACCACTCACGGTTTGGAGTCGCACATTGATTGATGTATAGCTGTAAGGTTTCAGTCACAAGTGGTTGGAAACTTGCTATGTTGCCTTGATGATGCCCTAATAAAGGCCAAACCGGTCGGTAACTGCATTTTCATTCACTTGTGACAGCTTCTGACATTATATATTACATTTACCATCGTTGTAATTTGTGCTGTGAGAAGCTCTCCTGGGAGCCGCAGACAAAACCATGCGCGCCATGGCAGTGATTTCACGGCGTTCGGCTCAGATCATAAAATATATATATATATATATATATATATATATATATATATATATATATATATATATATATATATATATATATATATATATATATCTGAATGCCACCATTTCTGATGCTGAAGATGATTTTGTTTCTGCCTTGATGTCCTCACATCTGTTTGTTGATGAACAAATCTCTGCTGAGCTTCTCTGTTTTGTGCTCTGAATGCAGTTAAATCACTAACAGACAAACTTGCTCTTCAGCTTGCCCTATTATTTCGATTCATTCTTAATCATGCTGCTTTATGCTCCTCTGTCTCAAGAAATCACCCTTTTCGCATTCAAAATGCAGCTTCTGATTCACTTTGTGTTTTCCGGGGATATGTGGTCTGATGAAAGAAAATGTTGAATTTATGTGAAAATGACTTTTTTAAATGTAATTTTGGTCAATGAATTGATGATGAAATGTACAGTATTTAAAATTGAGATTGGATGTCACAGTTTTCACGGAACAATGCTTAAAATCATTATGTTCATCGCTGTGCATTGTTGTACTCATCACCAATATCAAACAGTTGTGGAGCCAGGAAGTCAAACTTGTGTGCCATTATGTGTTCTCCCCGTCACCAATATGATGTTCTTCCACACCAGGGAAACGTTATTTCACACCAAGAAACCATTGTTCATTTCACACAAGCTTGAATATAACTCCACACCACCATAGCACGTCAACCGCCATAGCACATCAACCACCATTTGCCTTCCTCCTTTCTCCCCTTCATTATTTTTCTTCATTCCTTCATTCCTTAATTCCTTCACACGATCTCCCTAATACCAGAACACCATAGTAATGTACAAAAATCACATTGTTTATTATTAATTACCCCATGCACACAAAGCGAAAAGCAGGGTTAAGCAATTGGTTCATGTCTGTCCGTCCGTCTGTCCGTCTTATCAGTTTATGTTCATCAATTTACGATCGAGGAACAGCCTATTTAAATTGAATGTTATATGTTGAACATGAATCGAGTCATGAATAGAAACACCGAACCCAGAGAACACGCCAATAAACACACCTTGGAAAGCCTTACCACACAATCCTCACCCAGACAAACTCGTTCCACCTGCACTTCAATCCCACCCATAACGGGCCCACATATCCAGATTACCGCACCAAGGAGTACTAACCTAGATGTACATTATATGTCCAATAAATTTCCAAGTTTGGTGAATCCACATCTATATTTTACTCGATCACGATGGCAGAATATGCAGAAAGAGCATACGATCAATCGAGGCCGATAGTATGAATAATAAAGAGTAACGTAAAAAAACATTTTTAATTTTTGTTTTCCACACCGAGTATCAGTGCATTCAATTGGAAAGAGATTAACACTCGGCAGATAAAAACATGTCCTCATGCTCAATTCGTTCACTTGTCCTTGAAGAAGTTCGTGGGTTATAAATGAAATGTCACCTTTGAAACTTGATCTACTCTCACCCATTTGTATAAAATTTAGGTGTGAGTGTGGTCAAATTCCTAATTTGGATGAGTGTGCCTATATATATATATATATATATATATGTATATATATATACATATTTATATATGAGCAGAATCTGTGTCCCTTACGGACAATGCAAGACCACTGGAGATTAACTCACAAGTCACCGAGTGGTGATGTTCCATGCACACGACTGGTTCGCAGCGTGGTTAGGATTAATTAATTTAGCCGTGCGGCAGTGTCAGCGTGAACACATGGTTCTTAGAGGAATTTGATAGTATTGGAGGACAATCCTGCAGTTCAAAATGCACAGCAACTCGCTTTAAAAACAACTGGATTAATAAATAATGGGGATCGTGGCACGGTAATAAAATGAGACTAGATATGTGAGAAACCTGATCGGCACGCTTAACCTAGACCGAGACGGTAACAGTTTCAATGTCTATTCTTAGTCTAGTCTTCCTTTGGCAGGGGCACCGGACAAAGAGAAGAGTTTACAGAATTGTGTGGTGCACGAATGTATGGTCTTCCCTGTGGTGAAGAATTGGGATGTGTGATGCAGGCAAGGCAGATACGTCAATGGCACTTTGCAGTCGGCCTGCCCCACAGACCCCTTTTTCCCCCTTGCCGACCCTTCTCCACCAGATTAGCGTGTCTCGTTTGGCATGCCTGGTGTCTCTTTGTCTTCTGCATATTTTCACCGTGGCGTCTCCCTGGGTTTCTCCTTCTGTCTCCTGCTTTGTGTCTCCTGGGGGTATTCCTGGGTCTCTTCACCACGGCATCTCCCTGAATCTCTTCATAGTGCCTTCTCCCTCGGTCTCTCGTATGTGCGAGTGTCGCTGCCCTTTATAGCCAGGCCCCCAAGCACCCGCAGAACTGTCTCTCCCACTGTTCTGTGAGTGTCATGCATGTGCTCTAGTAGCCCAGAAGTAGCACATGTGGATGCTCCATCTCTCCAGAGCGTGTGCGGGTGATTTTACCACTATCATGTGGATGTGCCATGTTGGAGTGCAATTGTATGGTGTGAAAGGAAAATGGGGGTTAACAGAGTTAACACGGAGGGAAAAGGGGAGAAGAGACAAGACACAAAGGTCTAGGGTGTCTCGGAACTGCCTAGACATCCGATTCTGGTCTCTGCTAATTGGAGTTACAAACACTTATGGTAATTTTCATTAAGAGATAACTGATGAATAATTAATTACTCATTAACCTCTAAACCATTTTCGTAACATTATATATGGCTCATGAGTTTTTTTCCCCCCACATTTTAATCAACAGGAAGTGCAGATGTGCAAAAATATTGTTTATTACCTTTACAGCAATTTCCCATTGAGAAATTTATTTACAGGAGCAATGCGCATGGAAGAACAAGGTAGAACTAAGAGTGAGGCAAACGTCAAAGGAATGAACGAACAGGAAAATAGGAGAGGAAGGAGGAGAGGAAACATTGTAACAAGCAAGTAAGATGGTTGAGTTAGGAAAGGTTAATAGGGGTAACTAGAACGGCACTCGGTAGAGCTCATACCTCTGCCAGGCTGAACAGTTTACATTTGGTATGCCACTGATAGGCCGGAGCTGCATCTGGAACTAAACCAAAATCTCATCAACTTGTTATTGTCACACACCCAACTGATCCACGAAGTTTCATCCAAATCCGTCCATAATGTTTTGAGACATCCTACTCACAGACCAACAGACAGATGGGGTGAAAACATAACCTCCTTATAGCTTCGGTGGTGGAGGTAATAAAGATCATGGAACAGAATTGGTGTTGAGAAGAGACGGCAGTGAATTGCTTATTGAATCCCATGGGGGAAGTGCAGGACAACAGCCTTTAAGAGAACAGACACAACAAAAGGTGGTTCCAAGATGGGAGAAGTGAAGAATAAAAGAGTTGCTGTGTGCAGTCAGCCCGGATTTTGGAAGCCGAATCAGAAGGCATTACGGGAATAACACGTGCATCTTTGAGCACATAGGGAGGGTCAGAGGTAGCAGAGGGAGCAATATCACAAAATAGACACGAGAAATCGGAGACCTGTGTTACCTGCCTGCGATATGATGGTAGCAAACCATGTGCTTCGGCTTCATCATGGAAGATTTCAATAATTGTGATGCTGGGGCACCAACCCATAGCGGATAGCAATCCTCCATTGAGCTTTTGAAAACTTACAGGAAATCATACAAAATCTCATGGAAAAAAAACTTGGGAGACTTTCATCGACCATTTTTTTTTATCAGCACTTAGTTTAACAAATGAAAACATGAGATGTTCAGAGTCTTGCTCCACATTAAAAAATCCGAATTTCCAGGTTAGTTTACCTTGTCATTGCACTGAATGCGTAATTGATTTCCTCAAATATTATCATTCAAAATACATGGTTTCTTCTCTATTTTGAAAGGGCACGGGCACGACGGGCACGGGGGAGGTTGGGGATGATGGGGTGAAGGAGAGTAGTTTAACAGATTTTGTCATAAATATCTTGAAGAATATTGTTACGGATTTCAGAATCCGATCCGACGAATGCATACAAACATCCAGGTCCTCAGACAGTTATTTCCCTAAATGCATGTCCAGGATAGCCCTATCCCCATGTCTGGTGGGATTCTAAATGTGATGCATTGAGAAGGGTAAAGAATAGATTCCCTCTGTTAT
>CM068961.1:110537691-110566349 GCA_035128595.1 Eptatretus atami | reverse complement strand
TTTTCCAGACAGTCGACCGGTCAGTCAGTTGGCGATGGTCAGTTTTGCAAGTCAGTCAGACGGCTTGAGGAGTCAGTCGGACCAGTCAGTTTGAGAGTCAGTTGGCGACGGTCAGTTTTGCGACAGTCAGACGGCTTTTCCAGTCAATCAGTCGGCACCAGCCAGTCAGCGCGAGTGAGTTGGTGACAACCTCAGCGCCTTACAAATTCTCACAGTGCCTCACAGCTCCTCACAGTTTCCTCACAGCGCCTCACCTCCTCCAGCGCCTCACCTCCTCACAGCGCCTCAGCACTTCACAGTGCCTCAGCACTTCACAGTTCCTCACAGCTCCCAACAGCTGTCCGTCGGTTGTGGCTCCTGGTGGCCCCTGGCTGTGAGTGATGCTCGGACCGTTAATACTCCTTCTGCTCGAGACCTGCTCTTGTCGTCCCTGGTTCCTAGGCACTGGCAACGGACAAGGCACGCTCACACATTTCAGGACGTTTTTATTTGACGTACGACTTCTATTTGGTGAGCGAGACGATTTCTCTTCTGCCCTGAATGATCTGCCAGGTACCCTTGGCTCTGTTTAATTGTTAAGTAAGTCAATCCCAGATAAGCATCTGCTCTTTGTCCCTTTTTCTCTCAGTGCCTGATTGATTTGGAATTTATTTATTTTTACAACACGGAAATAAAAAGTTATTTTTATTTACTTATTTTCTTTTTAATAAATTCCTTTGTTGACGTTCCAACCTGTCCGTGCTTGTCCTTTCCTTCCATTGATCCAGCATTGTCCAAACCTAGATAGATTGGGAGGTAATTACGACATGAATTGACCTGTCATAGTCAGTACGCACCAGCGGTTAAACACTCGGCCACCCTAATTAAGATCGAATCAAGATAAGATTGGTACTTTGCCGAGGGTGCGCTCCCCGTTCAGGAAACCACGTGACCTCTAGTTAAATGGCAAAATTAGACAGTGGACACTGGAACTCATGGTTAACTGAGTGGCATTCGTGGTTCTAAAGCAACCTACCGTACTACTAAGTTAATTGTGAGTGGTGGCCCCAGGTCCGGCTCTTCCGAGGACAGACGGGGATTAAACCCCCTCATGGCATTCGTGGTTCTAAAGCAACCCGCCGCACCACAGTTACTTGTGAGCGGTGGCCCCAGGTCCAGCTCTTCCGAGGACAGATGGGGATTAAACCCCCTCATAATACACTCGGTACCCATGGCCATAACAATATTGTTATAGATTTCCGCCCGTTCGGCGTGCGCACGACCTTTTCAGCCCAATCCAGGCCGCGCGTCCACCGAAATGCGCAATCTAGTCGTAGAGCTTCCAGACAAACGCCGAAACCCAGCTACGGGTGTTTTTAGACACCATAAACTAGCCAAATCCCTCTGTCCACGCTACAGGGTCGATCGCCGAATTGTCGATGTACCTAATTATTCGCGCGGACAGAGATACCGGGAGTTTATACCTCGACGGACCTGCATGAAAACGAGCCGCTTAAGCAGCTCATTCCGTATGCGAATGCCGAGCGGTTATATATCGCCAAGTCCCGTCGGACGAGATTATTATGTTTATCGGCTTTAATTAGCCATTTAATTCCCGAATGCTCCATGGCAGTCAATGTGAGGAAAGGGACGCAACGAGCAGGTGACATTCAACAATGGGAACATTTATTTGACACAGGCATGCAAGCAATGAATGAATGGGGATAGGGGACGGGACACGAGCAAAAGCCTACAGCCGATGTCTATTATGCAATGTACATACAGGCACTTAACAACGATTCTACTTAAGGACAAGGCGCCACAGACTTTCATGCAAAACCCAAGAAAGAAAGAACCGGGCTCGTGAGCTTTAATGTACTCAGGGCCGGGATGACCGGAACAGGCCCTGAGAGACCGGGCCGGCTACCTGGACACCCTCGTGGTGACTCGATGGGTCCTTTTTATCGCGACCCCTGGTGTCTCCGTTCGGCCCGGTGCATCGCGAACGCGCCAGTCGCTTGGGCAGCTTGATAAGCAGCTTGTACGGTTTCCTCGGTCGTTCCGCCTTCACTCCGGCCTGGCCTAGCCGACGACGCGCTGGAGGAGCGAATAGGTGTCGACCCCGGCTTCCTGCTGCAACCCTTCCACTCCGAACTCCAATGGCTCAACTCCTGCCGGTGGCTCGGCGTCTCTCCAACGGCTCTCAACTAACCGCTCTCCAACCCAGCCAACAACAACGACTCAAGCGCCTTGTCGGCGAGCGAATGCGGCTTTTTATAGCCCCAAGGGGAGTGGCCGCTGTGGGCTTTGCCACCCTAAATCAGCGCCCTCCCCCTTTTCACCTTTGAACCTTCACCCAGGCTGGATCCGCCCCTCTCACTTCCGATTGGCCAGCTTCTTCAGAGGGTAAGGTCTTTCTGATCCGTTTTGCAAGTCATGCTTGCACGCGGACGTGGTTGAAATCACCGGCTTCACGTGGACGTGGTTGAAATCACCGGCTTCACGCGGACATTGTTGAAATCGCCATCAAACGCGGACGTGTTGGAAATCACCCTGATCACAAGCGGACGTGTTGGAAATCGCCATCAAACAGGGACGTGTTGGAAATCGCCATCAAACGCGGACGTGGGTTGTCGTTATTATGTTAAAATAAAAGTAGAGAAAAGAATACGGCTAACTCAAAGATGCACAGCCCGGCACACGAATATTCCTTTATACATCGGTGGGGAAATCTAACCTGGAACACACACTTACCGAAATAACTGACCTCTGGGGAGCCTGACTGGTGTTCTGTGAATTTACACAACCGTAACAATATTATTACCCTTTATATGCTTTTGTAAGACATTCTTAATGTGATGTTATGTACACCACAGAGTTATTTGTCATAATGCCCTTCATTGTGAATACCTGCTTTTGAAGGTATCCTACTATATGAATGAAATAAGGCATGTGTGTGTACATCTAGAAATCATAGGAAAAACAGTGCTGGACCGATCTCCACCAAATTTTGTATGTGTGTTGGTAGTACCCGGGGTGAGGTCATGGGAACAAATAATAATGAATAAATAAAAATCCCCCTTCCACCCTCTATGAGGGGTGGGGGTGGGGGGAGACCACTTCCCAATGCTCCTGAAGGGAGCGGGTGATTCTCGGCAACAAAATTTGGACCGACTTTCTTTTCTGGTGAAAACTAAGTCAGGTTATGGTTGTTACCTTTTGCTGGCATAACCATTTTAATGCGTGATTTGTAGACTGCCACTACCCTTGGATAATGTATGTAATCGCAGAGGATTTTATCCATTTCGCATTTCATTGAATGTTCAAACCACTGAACATAAATCAATTTGGTGAGTCGTGGAAAGTTGTAGAGACAAATATTTTAAGGATCAATCAAAATTATATTGCCACATGTTTTTGTTTTTTTCAGCCCAACAATACAAATTGTCAGTTTTTATGAAGATCAGAAACAATACCGTACACAGTATTGCACATTTTCAAGTGTTTGTACGTTTGTTTGTGTGTTATTCTTTCATGGCTGAACCGTAGCACCCGGAGGCCCCAAATTTGGGTGGTAGGTACTTCAGAGTCTGGGCATGGTTTTAATCTACTGCACGTTGGCCTTCAAGGCCATTTTGAGGCCACCAAAGGCCGCTATAAAGTACATATTGGGATGTGGGGTCAGGCAGTGCTGCTGCCGACCTGCAGGCTCAAGGTAACCACCATGAGGCCAATAACTCCATAGCTTTTCAATATCGAACATGTCATGAAACCCCTGCCGTCTTATAAATATAATCTTATATTTTCAAGTAGCTGCTTACTTTTTTCTGGGCAGCGCCAGGTTACCTCCTTCGTGTTATCAGAATCTAAACGCAGACATCTGGAAACCTATCAATTGCCCATAATCATACAGGTTCAGCCACAAAATGCCTTTTTCCTTTTGCTTGTAATTTATTCCTTGACTTGTAATTCAACCTTTCTCTTAGGTTTTATGTATGTACCCCTTATGTCCTTCTAAAGAGGATGACAAAATACCTGGAAGAGGTTTCTCAAGACTTGGAGTCCTGCACACGCTCTGTCTTCAGTGCAAGCAGCTATTGTGAGCATCCAGACAGTGGAGTGATCGAACAAGTTGTGCTTGGACTACAGAAAAGGTTGCACGTCATGAAGTTGTGTCTACAAAAAGCCTGTGATGTTTTTCAGAGTCACTTGGCAGGATCTGCTGAATTTCAGGTACATTACAATTTACAGTAGGCAGCCACAGATGGTTTTCACACTTGTGTATAATGAGAATATCTCCTATTGAATAATTTCCCCAGTGTGACGTGTCGTCCTCGAGAGACGAGAGGAAAAATTGGGTCTTTATAATTAACAAATATATCGCACAGAAACACTCCGGTTGGGATCATGTTGAAGTATCTGCCTCACATTAGTAAAGTGCAACGCACCGGGTAAAGTGTTGCTGAGTGAAGTGTATCACACTGGGTAAAGTGAAGAATGACACCAATTGAATGGTGATTATCATCTTCGTTGAATGAGAAAGTTCATAGTTGTACATGGATGTATTCACACAGGAGATGCTACATGAGACGATGAACACAATGATAAAGAAACGAAAAGCTCTCTTGCTGTCCCCTGCGTCTTGGACCCAGCACAATGCCACTGCAGGGTCAATGGTCTGTCCTTAATTATTATTTTTGTTTGGTTCTCTTGCGGCGCGTTTGCGAACCAGTCTCGCATCAGGCAAAACCGATACAGACGCAAAGCTGCCATTATTGTCGCATTACATTTTTCTGTTTGTCTGTCTATCTGTCTGTCTGTCTCTTCCCTTTTTTCTTGTATATCTTGGGAAAGGTACAATTTAGGGCCACCAAACTTGGCAAACATAATGGGGGGGCCTTGAGGGTGTCACAGGGCGGTGGCGATTTTGAGAGGGGTTCGAGTGGGGGAAGGAGAGATCTTTGTCACGGCTTAACGTGATTGCAGCCAAGTTGAACACACGCAATGTGAAGTAAAAGTGTGGGGTGTAATCATATTAGGCATGGGGGGGATTGTGAAGGAAGAGGAAAGAGGGGTATTCCATATCGGAGTACGGCTATTCAGGTCAGCGCTATGTGCCACAGTGCTCCTAAACGTGTTTGGCTTGCATAATGGGGGCCCCGTGTGGGATTTATGTTTGTTTTGTTTTTTAAAGCAAGTTATTAGCTTTTCTATTTTTTTTCATTTTAGGGGGGATTTGGAAGAAGAGAGATGGAAAGGGAGGGGGGGGGGATATCCGTAATGGGTTGAGTGATCGTTACCAAACTTGGTAGGGATAGTGTAGGCCTCATGGGGGATTAATGATGAAAAAAGGTAATGTATATAACCACTTTAATCGATCGTGACCAAAATTTTCAAGGATGGTGTACGCGCCATCTTAAATAGAATGGGGGTGGGTGGAGGTTTTTATAAAGGGTAGGGGTTAGTTCTCTTTGTTTTCTTGAGAGCAGTGTGGATGTAGCATGTGGACCCCCCACCCGCACCCTTTCCAGCACTTGTTTTATTTTGTTTATCCTTACAATAATTCTTCGAGACTTCTCCAGTCACTGATTGATTCTTATCTCCCTTCCTCCCCTATGTAATGTAGAAGTATGAGCATCAAGTCTGTTGCTGTACTACTGGTTCAGATTATTTGCTCTTGTCCATCAGGCTTTTGATGAAGCAAAGGAAGCATTGGAGAAATATGAGAAGAATATTGCCACCCTTCGAAAGCGAGCTTCATACCTTCAGCTGGTGGTTCCCTTTGTTGAGTGGGATATAATGAGACTGGAGGTATTCTTTTAGTCCATCCCCCGCTCAGCGGGAGATGGGTTTTTGCAATTGTGCATGTGCGCGCGCTGTAACTTTTTTACCATTTGAGCTTTTGTCATCAAATGTTCAACAAAGCTTTACGAGAATATGGAGAAGACAAATTAATAATTTGGTCAAATGGTCAAAGGTCAATGTCATATAAAATCGTCAATTTTCATCCATTTGACCTGAAATTTTAAGAATTCGCATGTTGGGTCACTGAATTGGTTCACCAATAAAAAGCGACAAGCCGATTGTTTTTTTAGATCAAAAGGTCAAGGTTGCATAAAATCGTCAATTTTCATCTGATTGAATTTAAATTTGAACAGCGTTTGCATATTGGGTCACTGAAGCCTTGGGGTGAAAAGGTCAAGGTTAGCTAAAATCGTGTATTTTTTAAAAAAAAAATTGTTTGTTTTTTTGCTGTTTTTGTCTTGTTTAGCATACAGAAGAAGTCTGAATACAAAGTGGAAGGGGATGGGCTTTGCATTGTCAGATACTTTCTAATTGTACATTGTTTCTGAAAATTCTTCACTTTATCTCGATTCCTTGGCGGTACAGCATTCAGGCCTGCACAACAGTGAAGATGGAGAAGAATTATAAAGGAGAGATTTTTTATTTTATTTTATTTCACAAGTACTCTATTAAGTTTGAAGCTCATGAAAGAGCTGTACAATAAAGTGTCATAGGTTAAGCATTGCATACCTGGCCTCTAGATCCTGTTATGATTGCAAGCGCAGAGGAAGTGTCAGCTGTAAATGTTCAATTAATCTCCTTAAGGGAGGTAGGAGAGTATTTATTGTTTTGGGATTAGAATACAGTACAAGATGGAGGTACATGTGGTGTAGATACGGTGGAAGAGAGAAAATTGGGGTTGAGAAGAAAGGAAACGTGAACAAAAGGATCACGAGCAGATTATTAATTTGCAACATGCTTGAGTTGAGCGGAGTGTGGAGTGACAGAACACATTTTGTGAGGATGTGGCAGACACGCCACCTGCTCTTGTTATCACATGGGAGAAAAATGAAACCTGAAACGCCAATGGAAACGCAGCAACAGAGTGTAAACATGATGAATTGCACACACCTGGATGTGCAGCATAATGAGATTGGTTTATACCTGTTTGGTAGCCGATATTCCCACATAGCTTCTGTTGGGACTTCGAAAGCAGCTTCTATGATCCAAGGTGTCTTCACCATGAATGTAGAATGGTGTGTTTCAACCTGTATTATGGCAACATTAATTTTGTGAAATGCCTGACTTTTTATGAACGATTCATGGTTCAGGAAGGAGCAATGAACGTCGATGGGTTAAGGGGTAGAATATGGTAACCCAATGGTGGACGGAGGTTATGTATTCACCACCAATGTTTGTTTGTTTGTCTGTATGTTTGTGAGTACAATATTTCAAAAAGTTATGGACATATTTAGACGAAATTTTGTGGACAGGTTGGGTGTGTGACAAGGACGAATTGATTTGATTTTGGTGAAGATCTGGATCTGGATTAGAGAATTAAAAAATAATTTTTTAAGTGATTCTTGACCATTGAGAGATGGAGCCAAAATCGATATGTAGCATGATACTTCAAAAAGTTGTGGATGACAAAACTGTTGTGGATGTGGATGTGGGTTATGACAAAACCTGGTAGATAGGTTACAAGAACAACCCAATTTATATTTTGGTTCAGGTCCGGGTGTGGATCCGGCCTTTCAGTGGGATACAAAACGTAAACGGTTCAGCCTGGCGGAGGTATGTGCTCAACTGAGTGCCGTACTAGTCCTTCCTGCTTCGAATGAACACTGAGTACGTCATGAGTACCTGAGGAGGTTAAATATAACCATGGTCTTTGAGACCATCATGGAGAATTGTATTGCTCCAAAACAAGTCAGAGTAGATGGTCAACCTCAGGAACTCAAGGAAGTAGTCCTCCGTTAAGAGCAGTCTCCAGAAACTGACCTGTTGCTTTGTTATGGTGTCCTTTTGTCTGTAAGTCTGGAAGAGCATTTAAGACTTTTCTGCATTCAAACTCATGTTCCATGTTTTGGAACATGATTCGTGTTTTTTTTCCCGGATTGCCAGTCAGGTACGCATCTTTTTAACAATGCCGGCTTTCTTGCAGCATGTGGCAGAAGCTCTACACTGGGAGATAGCCCGCCGGTCGAGGGAGCGGCAAACATACCTTGCTGCCATTAACCACTTTCAGCGGGTGCTGCAGCAGTTGGAGGCCACAACAGCAGCAGGAAGGGATGGCATGGCAGAAAAGCATCGGGCTTTGTGCGAGGGGCAGCAGATTGTGGAAATGCTGCAGACACATCAGGTATCGCGTTATGATTTGTTAACATCTCTTCAGTGGCACTGTGTTTATTGATCTATACTGTCTGTATCTATACTGTACACATATATAATAAAGGCAATTTACAGCAAAGACACAGAAGAGCAGAATCTTAATCCCTAACACGTATTTCCCCCTTGTACTGACTTACACACACTCGACATGTTGTCATCATTCAGCCGGGAAGAAGAGACAGGAAGAGTAGAAAGAGGCAGTTCAGAGTATTGTTTTGACTCCTCACCTCACGCAACCAAGTGGGGTTGCATCGGGCCAAAGATTATAAGCGGGGGAGGAGGGGTGAGGGCTTGGGCGGTGGCATGTCAGTGTTGTGTCGGAATCGAGAGGTGTGAGTGTAGCTGGAGCTGTGCAACACACTAGGGACTTCACTGTACCCTTGGCTCATGGGCCATTCATCTCCGGTCCCAGCACGACTCGCTCCTGTGCCTCGTACCCCAGCACAGCCTGGTTTAACTCGACCTCCGCTCTGGCGTGTGATCTCTGAGTCAGCAGTCCGAGATGTTTTTGCGTCACTGGTGCATCGCCAAACAGCCCTGAACTGATCTGCACCCTGGCCTTTACACATGCCATGCCGGGCGTGACTTCGAGGGAGCAAAGTTCTCGCAAAAATCCTTCGACTCCCGCGTGGCCTCTTCTCATTGGTGTGCATCCGACGGGGCGGGTGCAGCGATGGAGCTATAAAAAATCCCTGTGTCGTGATGTTCAGACAGCGACGTGCACCCCCGCCCCTCTCATGCCCAAACACTCAAATTATTCCTCCCCGTGCTCCCAAACACTCGAATGGCCCCTCCCCGCACATGCAAATGTTCCTCTGTACTGTGTGTGTTTGAGAAGCGTTGGCCCGTGTGATGGGAGTGGAAGTGCAGGGAAGCAAAAATGTGGGAAGGTAATTTGACAAGTCTGGAAGATTAATTGTATGTAACGGTGAGGGATGGATGAACAGATGGATTGAATGTCGGATGGTGGGTTGCTGGATTGAAAGAAACACTCATGGATTGAAAGAGGGATTGATGGATTGAGATTGTTGAAGTGGATTGAGAAGGTTGAAAGCGGGTAAAGAAGGGGAAGATCAGACCGGAGATGAAACTGGCTAATCTCAAAACACATCCCCCTCCCACCATCCCACCCCCAATCCCCTGGACAAAGGCCAGGATCGACCTACACACAAACAAAAGAGATAACTGTCTGGGGAATTCATTGGCTGCCCAGCTTCCTTGGGGCTGTGGCTGTGGGCTTCCAGTGAGGACGCTTGGGGCGAATGATGACGATGGTTGCTGGTGCTGTGTTAACAAGGGTCACTGCATTTCAGAGCACACCAATTTTTAATGTTTTTGAAATGCATGTAAGTTTAGCTGTCTCTTTTGCAGTAATGTGGATGTATGAGATACCTTAGTGTCTTTCATTTATTTATTCCCTTCGGCTTGTACCTTCTTTTCTTTTTTCAGGAGCTGTTTTATCGACTGAAGTACCAGGAGCTGCTGCTGAAAAAATTTGATTTTGGGACCACACAATTAGAGGAGCTTACTCCTGGCCTGGAGGACCTGCAACAGCGTGCTCAGCGACGGGCTGCCTGGCTGTGGCAATTAGGCCAGGTAAGAACTTGCTCGAGGAAGTAGTTCTTCCCTTTTCAGGAAGTAGTTTTTTTCATTTATTATATTCCTTTGCTTGACAAAATGGACACGTTACTACTTCACTGAACATGCCACTGCATTATTTATGCCGGTTCCAAAATTAGCAAAACAGCTGTCCAGCTCATCAGCAAAATCGTTTTAATGCTCAATTTCCAAAATAAATAAATGTTGAATAGGTATACATAAGAATGTAGACGACACACACGCCTATTAGAGCATTCATTCATTCTTTTTTAAATGTCACGTCAACAACTTTCTCACAGCAGTGAGCATATTTCTATGAACATGGTTGATAAAATTTGTTGCCCAGAGTTTTCACCAGTTTGTTACCTCTGCCACCGAAGGTGAAGGAGGTTGTTTTCACCCCTTTCTGTCTGTCTGTCTGTTTGTCTGTCTGTCTGTTTGTTAATTGCCGGAATCCTTCGGATTTCGGCAATTATGTTGGTCGGTCGTGTGTGTCATTCTGTGTCTGTCTGTCTGTCTGTCTGTTTGTTTGTGTGTTTATTTACCCTGTAGCAGCCACACCGTTTCAGCGATTCATGACCAAACTGGGTACAGACGTCGCCATGGTCCAACTTAGACACTTGTCGTTTTTGGTGAATCTAGGTCAAAGGTCAAGGTCACCGAAAAACCGAAATTCTTATTTTCGCAATAACGTCAGCTAAAATGGTCGTATTGATTCAAACCAAATTTAAAAAGTGTATCTTCCAATTCTGCATCCAACCATATGTTCTCATTGGGGTGTCACACAACACCCTTCTTAGCGGTCGGGGGTCGAATGTCAGGGGGGTCGGGTCAAAACTTTCAAATTGCGATAAAAACGCCATTTCAAGTCCGATTGACTTCCAAGTTTATGATCATGACCAAACTAAGTGCTATAACTCATTAAACAGTAGCACTATCGACTTATAAGAACCAAATTGATTTCCAGGTTTTTGTTTTTTCAGAGATCATGAGATATGACAAAGTTATTCCGGCAATTCCTGCTCAACGAGCAATTTCATTTGTTTGTTTGTCTGTTTGTGTGCAGGATATCTCAAAAAGTTGTGGGCGGATTCAGATGAAATTTTGTGGACAGTTTGGATGTGTGACAAGGATGAAATGATTAGATATTGGTGAAGATTCGAATCCAGATCCGGATCTGAGAATTTTTTTTCAATGATTCTTCACCATTGAGCGATCGGCCAAAAACTATATATAGCACGATATCTCAAAAAGTTGTGGACGGATTCTGACGAAACTTGGTGGACACGTTGGGTGTGTGACTTGGAATAATTGGTTCAATTTTGGTGAAGATCCGAATCCGGATCCGGATGTGATAATTTTTTTGTAAGTGATTCTTCACCATTGAGAGATCGGGCTCAACCGATATAGAACAGGATATCTCAAAAAGTTGTGGACGGATTTGGACAAAAGTTGGTGGACACACTGAGTGTGTGGCAAGGACTTATTGACTCGATTTTGGTGAAAATCCGAATCGGGATCTGGATATGAGAGTTATTTAACTTTTAAAAGTGATTCTTCACCATTGAGAGACAGGGCCAAAACGATATATATCATGATATCATGATATTTCAAATATGTATGGGCCCGATATGTTCTTGTGGATCAGGCATGGTGGAAGTATGCACTCTACTGAGTGCCCTTCTTGTTTTATGATGAGTTTTTCCTGTATAACAAGTCTATACACTAATTGCTTGGGTGTTCCGTGGGTTATCAGGCGTGGGAAAAATTAGAGAGTGAATTGGACTCCCTACACCACACACTGGAGAGCATTGAACAATCTGTCCCTCCTGGAGGACTCTTGGAGGATTCTGAGGAGCAGGTTGCCCAGTGCATCAACTTGTACCAGGTACCAGCATCTTTCCTGCTTTTTATCAGGCATGATTTGAAGATTATTATCTTTTACTGGCATGGTGTTGGATCATCGTCACATTTCAAACACGTTTAATATTTAAAGTACATTTTTGCCAGGAATACAGTGTGGACATCCGACTACATTAAGTAAGGCCAGTATGTATGTATGTCGCCTGGTGTTAGCTTAGTGGTTAAGGTGGCTGGCTTGGGACCTTAGGGTCCTGAGTTCGAGCCCCTGCCAACCGTTGAATTAACATGATATCTCAAAAGGTTGTGGGGTTGACACCAGGTGGGGTTGACTCAGCCTGTCATCCTTCCTATGTCGGCAAAATGAGTACCAGTGTACTGGGGTAATTACCATTTGGGGTACCCTGCGTCGGAGGGGCAACCCGTCCAGGACTGTACTCCTTTCCAATGAAACTGCCTTGGCAACCCTATGCACCTTTACGGCATGAAACGAATGGTATTATTATTCGTATGTATGTATGTATGTATGTACATCTGAAAATCATGGAAAAAAAACAGGGTTGGGCCGATCTCCACCAAATTTTGCATATGTGTTGGACTGTTGGTAGTACCCACAAGTCAGATCATGGGCACAAATAAAATAATCTCCCCCACCCTCCTCACCCTGAGAGGAGGGGAGTCGACATGATTTTCACCTGCGCACGTGCCACAGTGCGAGTGGTTTACTGACCCCCCAGGCCAAATGCTACAGTTAGAACTATAGTTTGTAACAGGTCCTACTACAGTAGTCTGCAGAGAATTACTGCAGGAAAGGAATGCTATTTTTGCCTGGGGCTACAGGCAAGGGGGATTATTTAGCCACAGCACAAAATATATTTACCCACTCCCGCTATCTCCCCCCCCCACCCCCACTTGCACCCCAGACTGTTCCAAAGGGAGCACGTGTTTCTTGTTGGATTAAACTGTCAAAATAATAATGATAAAACCTCTCCCATGCTCTCTCTATCGAGTGCAGCCTGTGGCTGCTGGTTGCATCATTGGTTGGGACGCGGCTATGCCGCTGATGCAGTGTCCCCTTACCAGTACACTGGTGCTCATTTTGCCGACCTCAGAAGGATGACAGGCTAAGTCAACCTCCTGGTGTATTTTTTTAATTCAGCGGCCAACGGGGCTTGAACTCAGGACCCTAGGATCCCAAGCCGCCACCCTAACCACGAAGCCAACACCAGGCTTCTCTCCATGCTAGCCCTTGCTCATCAAATTAGATTTCAATTGGTTGCCCTTCATATCCGAAGAGGTCATCACATGAAAGATGCAGAACTTTACCTGGATTTTTGCTTATAGTGCACAAGTTGCTGCCCAGAGACAGCCACTACAGGGAGCAAGCAGTGTAATATGATGTGTCGAGAAGATCAGGCCACTTCTCACCCACAGTCCAGTCGGGAATTTGTAATTTGTTCAGGGTGCCTCAATAACTCGCCTACTTTTTGTTGAAGGTCAGCGTGGGATCTTCAACCTCTACCAACTAAGGCTAGCAGATAGGACTCCCAGTTTAACATCTGTCTGAGGGACAACACATGCATTGATGTATCGCCAACATGGGAAACACCACAGTGACTGTTTAGCGAGGCCGAGATCAGAACCCAGGCTAAACAGTTCAGAGGTGAGTGTGCATCCCTCAAGGCTATCCTGCCAGCCAATCATGTAATATATGTTCTGCTAAAATCTGCAAACAAACGGGATGTGCATGACGTGCCCACAGCACTCTTCACGCCATACATGAGTGGTCGCAAAATTTGAGTATTGGTGAATACATGCAACAAAGCACATCCGATACAAGTGCTCCGCAGGTGAATGACATATCGGAGCGAGGTTCGTTTAAGAATCCTTTTTGTCATTGCCATGCATTATCTCTTGCTATCCACGATCATATTTTAACATCATTTTAAGCTCTACATCACGTTAGTGGGGAGTTCTTTTCCCAACTTTTTCTTCAATCTCAGCCGATAAATTGTGGTAAAAGAAATAGCATTTCTTCCTCCTCTATATTTCTAAGACTCCAATTCAGGATGTTATCATGATAGCATGTGTCACCACTTGAAGGTTTCTGTATGTCATCCCATCTTTTCTCTCCTCTTTTCCTGTTCATTACCCCCTTGCTTATAGTGTCAACCTTTGTCCACATTGCCCGACTGTCAGTACGTTGCCTTTCCCACACAGTCTCTTTGCAGCATAAGAGGTGTAAGAGCATCACACAGACAATGAGAAACGGAGTTCTTGATGTAAAGTGCAACTCTGCTGCTTGAACGGGATTCAGGCATGTTGAACCGGAGGTGACAAAAGCCAGGAGAGACAGATTCAGGGACTACGTCCTGTGTGAGGAAGGATTCTGTTAAACAGATAATGTCCATTTTATCAGCTGTGGCCTGGATTGAGAGATTTGTCAAATCAGAGCAGAGGTCTCAGATGTTGAAGATCAACACAGTTAAGGATATGGGAGGAGGCACTGTTGGCAGGTAGCAGGAAGGTGGAGAGTGGGTGGGAGGACTTGGATAAGGAGTGTGTGAACTTGGAGGGGTTGAAGGAACTTGGAGAGGGGATGGGGCTGGGCTGGAATCTGGAAGGGTGTGAGTTGAGAGGTGTGGGGCATGGGTGGAAGCTGGGAGGGAGCAGGGCGGGGAGAGTAAGCTCAGAGAGAGTGGGGTGTGGGGAATTTGGGTGGGGGTGGGATGAAGGGGAAGATGGGATGGGGTGGTGTGTGGGAGAACCAAGCATTTTCGAGTTCAACAAGTTTGAGAAAGAAACTGTGTGAAGAAGAGGAAGAATTTTGGCTTTTTTGTAGCGAATAGTAGGAAATAAAATATA
Source organism: Eptatretus atami (assembly GCA_035128595.1). Lineage (NCBI taxonomy): Eukaryota > Metazoa > Chordata > Myxini > Myxiniformes > Myxinidae > Eptatretus > Eptatretus atami. The sequence goes on along the minus strand of CM068961.1, from coordinate 110,551,871 downwards.
AAGTTGAGAAGCGAGACAAAAGAACACTTAAGGTAAAGAAAAGTCGAATGAGGCACATGTCAGAACAGAAACAGAATGTACACATTCCGTCGCTGAGGTCTTAGGGTGCACTCAGAAATTAAATTGTAGAATTGTAACAAAACAATATTCAGTCACAGCTGCCACAACACTGATCACAAGGACACAAAATGCAATAATACACACCAAGAAGGTGTGATTAAGACATGGAAATTGGATGAAAACGATTAACAACGCGGAGATGAAATGATAACAAAAAGACAACGGATCCGGCCAGGAAACTCAGCTTTTATGAACTTCAACAAAGCATGTATGAAGCAACGTCCAACTTGCTCAGAGTTGTGGGTTCTGTCGTTTTTTATCCATATTTCCAATAGAAACTTACATTCCTCGTGTGTGTTTTGAAAGAGCACCAAAATTCAAAATAACATTGTTTGCAAAATAACACCAAAAACACAATAGTTGACAGAACATAGCTTCAGTGACCCATCAGAAATGCCTCCAAACATATATATATATATATATATAATTATATAATATAATATATATATATATACTACTGGTCAAAAGTTTTAGAACACCCCCATTTTTCCAGTTTGTACTGAAATTTAAGCAGTTCAAGTCCAGTAAATTTCAGAGTTGTTAAAAAAGGCCCTTTCCAGGGACAATAAGGGGTGAGCAACTGCAGCTGTTTTCCAGCAATGGAAGTAAATTATACCTTGAAAGTTGATGCAAACAATTCCTACAGGTGTCCAACTTTTTGTTGATTGTTACAAACCCTATGTCTGTATAAATGCTACAGTTTATATAAAAGTATAAAAGCATAAACCTATGTCTGTATAAAAGCAGTGTTTGGAACAGACTGTGTTGCTGCACCCTCTGAAGCATTATTTGGACATTATTGCACTGCAGGAAGGAGTATATTGCTATCATAATGGTAAGAAAATGACAATTAACAAAGGAAGACAGACAGACCATTATAACCCTTAAAAGTGTAGGTCTTTCCTTTAGAGAAATTGCAAAGAAAGCCAAGGTGTCAGTGAGTACAGTTCCTACACATCAAACGGCACTTGGAAACTGGAGGAAACTCTGACAGGAAGAGGTCTAGCAGACCCAAACCACAACACACTCAGAAGACAAGTTCTGAGAGTCAACAGCTTGCGTGATAGGCGGCTCACAGGACAGCAGCTTCAAGCACAGCATAACACTGGTCGAAGTAAGGAGGTCTCAGTTCAACTGTGAAGAGAAGACTTCGAGCTGCAGGTTTGACAGGTCGAGTGGCAGTAAGAAAGCCAATGCTAAGATGGCAAAATAAGAAAAAGAGGCTTGCCTGGCCATGAAGTACCACCAGTGGACTACTGAAAACTGGAAGAAGGTCTTATGGACCGATGAATCAAAATTTGAAATCTTTGGTTCATCACGCAGGGTTTTTGTACGCCGTCGAGTCGGCAAAAGGATGGTTCCTCAGTGTGTGACACCAACTGTCAAACATGGAGGAGGAAGCGTGATGATCTGGGGCTCTTTTGATGGATCCAGAGTCGGCGACTTGCACAGAGTGACTGGCACCCTGAACCAAAGGGCTACACAGCATTTTGCAGCACCATGCAATACTCTGGTCTCTGCCTAGTTGGTCAGGGGTTCATTCTACAGCAAGATAATGACCCAAACATGCCTCCAGGCTATGTCAGAAGTACCTTAGAAGAAAGAACAAGACGGGAGGCTTCAAATCATGGATTGACTAGCACAGTCTCCAGACTTAAACCCCATCGAGCTGGTTTGGGATGAACTGGACAGAATGGTGAAAGCAAAGCAACCTACAAGTGCAACCATTTGTGGGAACTTCTGCAACAGTGTTGGAAGAACTTTCGGAACAATATTTGATTTCCATTGTCAAAAGAATTCCACGAGTCTGTTCGGTGTTATATCTGCAAAAGGTGGCTACTTTGATGAGTCCAAAATTTAGATTAAATTTTGTTCAACAAAATGATTCATGATTTCTTTTTTATCTGCAGTTGTTTATTTGTTCTATGCTTTAATTTCAGGGTACATTGAAACATTAAACTGCTTAAATTTCAGTAAAAACTGAAAAATGGGGTGTTCTAAAACTTTTGACCGGTAGAGTATATATATATATTATATTTTATATATATGTATATATATATGTATATATATATGATTATATATACATATATATGTGTGTTTGTGTGCATGAATGCATACTTTGATTTGAAAATACACATCCTGATATATTTAACACCTCGTGCTGCTTTTTCTATCTCCCACCAAAAGTAACACATGCGTCACATGTCCCTTTTTTCTACAAAATCTCGGCTCAGCAAAGAGCAAGGTTAGAGAGGGAATGAGAGCGAAGTCGATGGCATGGCATCACAAATCCTCACACTTCCCACCTGAAGGCCTGTCACGCCTTGAAGATTTAGCCAGCGTATGCCTGACGTGTGCAAAATTGGCTAAAACGCTGGCACAGTCGAATACGTTATGGGTAAGTTTGTATACGTTAAGAGCACGCTGCATAATCGTAGTCGCGCATAGCGTAGTGCGCTGGCATACGTCTTTGTACGCTGGCATACGTCGTAGTACGCCAAGGTGTTAGACAAATTTCCAGCTTAAATTTTACGACGTATGCCAGCGTATGACTCACACGTTCCGCATAATGCTGGCCATAAGTTGTAGGCACGTTACGCGATCATTGACACACGTCGACACACGTTACTTGTAAGTTACTCATAAGTCGAAACACGTCGAGGTAATGTTTAGCGTACCCGAAACTTATTTCTAACCTATGAGTAACGTGTTGTAGGCACGTTACGCGATCGTTGACACACGTTACTTGTACGTTACTCATAAGTCGAAACACGTCAATGTAATGGTTAGCGTCAGTGTTCCAGACTCCCTGTTTTTAATTTTTTTTCTTTTTTTTTTCTTCGGTATGACAGTGATGTTAACACTTCGATTTCTAGTGCGGTTATAATATAATATAATTAATAGGCTGCCGCTCAACGATTTATATCATAACCACACTAGAAATCTAAGTGTCAACATCACCGTCATACCAAAGAAAAAAAAACAAAAAAAAAAAACCAGGGAGTCTGGAACACTGACGCTAACCATTACATTGACGTGTTTCGACTTATGAGTAACGTACAAGTAACGTGTGTCGAAGTGTCAACGATCGCGTAGCGTGCTATAACTTATGCCAGCGTGCGGAATGTGTGTCATACGTCGAGTACGTCGAGAAATTTTCAACATGCTGAAAATTTATCGCGTATGACGACGTATGCCAGCTGACTATGACGTATGCCAGCGTACTACGACGTATGCCAGCGTGCTGTTAACGTATACAAAACTTACCCATAACGTATTCGACGTGTGCCAGCTTGGTTCGGCAAATTTTTCATACGTCGGCATACGCTGGCTAAAACGTCAAGGTGTGACAGCGGCTTCACACTTCGATGTCTAGTGCGGTTATGATTTGAATCGTTGAGCCGCAGCCTATGAATAGCCTACGCCACGTGATCGTCGGCGATACGCTGCCGCACGCTATGCATAAGTTAGACATCATTGGGCATAGATTGTGAACGCCGCAACATGCTCAGCATTCGTTGGTATAAGTTATCTATATGTGATTAAAACGTTCTGTGTACGTTACTAATACAATTATGCATACGTCCAACACTTATTATACGCCCAAAACTTAAAAAAAATCAATACTTCAGTGACGCCAGCGTTTTACATAACATTTTGAGACTTGCCATACGGCTGGCTAAAACGTCAAGGTCTGACAGCGGCTTAAAGCAAAGTTGAAAGATGGCAAAAAGTTCCATCAGAATCAAATTTCGAGTTAAAATGTTTTTTTTTATGTTTTGACCTCTGTGACAATAAGTCCCCACCCTTTGCGGCATGAACCAGGGATCACATCCAAAAAATTCGTTACATTATTAATACGTTCCCCAATGTTGATTGCATCGACAAAGTTTCATTTTGTTTTTGAATGTTTAAAAAAATGCCCGTAATTGCATTTTTGGTATTTGACCTTCTGACCTCAGGGGCGGGGCCCAAAATGACACCACTCTTGCACTTTCTTGCCATGTGGTGATCATAACTACCAAGTTTGATGAATATCTGCACAACCGTTTATGATGATATAGCGTGATGGACGGATGGACAGACAGATAGACGGAGCCAATTACAGTATTCCCCATTCTTTTTTTAATAAGCATGCTGATAATACGGGAACGTGCTGACAATGAGGCAGTGGAACAACATGCAAGACGTATTCAGTGCTTTTCTGTGTGATTTGACTTCGCACAGCTGCCACAAGTGTGTTCTCTACATCATCGGCTTTTGGGTTTGTCTGGCGATTATTTTTAAAAAAAAAAATTTATTTTTTATTTTTGGCCCATCAACCATTTCAGAGTTAGCTTATTTTAATCATGCACCCACCTGTTTAGCATGCCAAGTGCTCATCTTAGAACAGCCACTTTCATGCTGAAAAGCCATTAGAACTGACCGAGTGTCTGCATTGGAAGCCACCCGAGAGTATGCTATACTCAGGTTTTGTTCTTGATGCTCAGATTTTAATGTTGGGGTTGTTTGTTTGTTTGTTTTTAAACATAAATGATGTACACACATTCATACCAATATGTACATGGTATTTAAACCATTATACAATATAGTTCACTCATTTTTATTGCTGTCGTTTTTTTTTTAATCCCTTTTTTTTGTAGTAGAAACTTGCATTCATCGGTGTATGTTTTTGATTGCTAGCTTTCAAGATTTTGCATCAAGATTCAAGATTGTATCAAGATTTTGATTGTTAGCTTTCGCTATTTCCGAACATATTTCCCGATATTTCAACTGAACTCATAGCACGCAACAGTTCCCAACATTTTTGTTGTTGTTGTTATTTCTCTTCTTGTAGCATTTGAAGCACAGCCTGGATGAGCATCAAGCCAAGCTTTGCCGAGCCCTGGCATATGGAAAGAAACTCCGCCATTTGGCATCCAAGATTGTGCATGAAGACGCGGGTCATAAATCCGTAAATGCCTCAAGGTGGAAGAAGGATTTGGATTGCAGAAAAAACGGAGAGGGTGTCATTTTGCAGTCGAATGTCAACCGTGATGATCAAGAAAATGAGGATGACCACAAGGAAGACATTGTGGCAGAATTGAGCACACAGAGCAATTTGGAAAAGTTGGAAAGAGTTGCTCTTGGTTTAACATCTGCAAATAGTAATGATTGGAATAGTGCACCTTCTGAAGCAATGGCACTCTCTGGCAATGCAGTGCCAATCCGGCTGGAGAAGCAGCTTGTACAGCTTGGCGAACGGTGGCTAAACTGTGGCAGCAGCGTAGGCCGAGAGCTTGGTCGCCTTGAAGCACTTATCACCCATCTCATCAGGTACTGAAGGCATCTGCCTATTTCGTTATACATTAATTACATAAAGAACTTTGATGTACTCGTAGGAGGAGGCCATTTGGCTCATCATTCCTGCAATATATCAACACCAAATTATATCAATCTCTCAGTTTATCAATTTAATGTTACTGGGGAAGGGGGGTGGGGGGGTGGTGGAACAGGGGAGGATAACAGTGGGCAGATGCAGGGACATTACCAGGGTGTTATAAGAGAGTAAGTCAATAAAGTACATTTTGCTGTCAAAGTGCATGTGTGTAATGCAATTGTATTATGTGTAATAATGTAAGTGCAAGTGTAAGTCTTTTAATTAACCACTTAGTAGCCGACTTCCACGTGTGTGGTGCTGGTAATCATGCTGTGAAGGTGGCTGCCCTACTGCAAAGGTGCACTGGTATGGAAAAGCGAAGCATCATCAGATGTTTGCTTAGTGAAGGTGTCAAACCCTGTGACATTCTTAGGCAAATGACTGCCCAACATGGTACGAACTGCGTCATGGAGAAATGTTTTCGAATGATGTCAACGGTTTTGAAAAGGATGAACAGGATGGAGGAGTCCTCTGTGGTGGCAGTCGACACTCGTTGCCCATGCCATTGTTCATCACACACACTCGTCTGTCCTTTTTGAACTACCGTCTTAAGACACCCTATTACCATGTCCTAACTCTCTCTTCTTTACTCCTTTACTCACCCAGCCAGTCATCCTCTCACTCACAGCCACTCTTTGCTTCTGATCACTAATTCAGTTTTCAATCATTTAGCTATTCTACCAGCTACTCCACAAGCCCTCGCCTTCTATGTATTACCTTAACAAATACTTCCTAAAAGTATACATACTATAAACCACGACCATTCCCTTATCCACCCATTCAGAAACTGCCTCACAGAATGCCAATAAATTTGTTAAACATGACCTCCCTTTATTAAATCCATGCTGACTGCCTTTGATTCGTTTAAATTTATTGAAATAGTTCCCTATCCGATCCATAATTAGTATCTAAAGCATCTTTCCAAAAAATAAACTTACAGGTCTGGAGTTCACTGATTCTTCCCTTGATCCTTTCCTAAATAACGGTGTTACGTTTACGACTCTCCACTCCTCTGGTACTTGTTCTGACTCCAATGAGCTGTTAAAGATTTTGGTTAACATATTGCTTATCTGCTCTGCCACCTCATTCGATACTCTCAGATGCATATCATCTGAGCAGGAAGGTTTATCTTCTCCTTACGTTGCTTGCTCTTTTAATTTATTTTTTACTTCCTCCACTCTGACCTGGAACTCTATAAAAGCCCTTCCTCGCCTCCATGATGGATACTCTCAGCTAATGGCAATTCCCATGACTGTTCCTGTGTAAATGTTGAAGCCAAGTAACTGTTTAATAAGCCTGCCATCTGACTTTAATCACGAACCACTCTCCCGGTGCTATTCCTCAATGGGTCCACACTTGTCTTAACCTGCCTTTTACCTCTCAACCCTCAAGGGTTTTTATTTTTGTAAAACATTGTGAAAACCACTCATACAAGTGTTATGTGTTCTGTTACATGCTTATTGTCTATAATTTGTACCCAGTTTTTGTTTTAATATCATTGTCAACATTCAATGGCCAGGTTTCATCGACACTCAGCTGAGCTCGGGGAGTGGCTCACTGACTCCCTGGCTCGGCTTGAGCACTGGAGGCGAGAGTCTGACTCTGTGGAGCAGGATTTTACCATAGCCCGATCAAACCTGAATTCATTTCTGGTGAGTTCCCAACCATCTCCAACTATAACCCATCTCTCAGACAAAAGTTGAATGAAAAAAAACTTTATGTAAAGTGAAAATGAAGATCTGCAACAAAAATGATGGAAATATTGTACAATCCGAAATGAAATTGCATAATTGTAACAAAACATTACTGAGTGTAGAAATGGCCTTCTCGTCTCTTCTCTTTGAAGGATTTCATGAGAGAAGTAGATGAGAAATCTACAATGAAATCATTGGTGGTGAGTACTGGGGGTCATCTGATGAAGTTAAAGGTCACCGACTCAGCGAGCCTTCGCACACAACTTGGCCAGGTTGAGATGCGATGGTCTGAGCTCGTGAGTCAGCTGCCATCGGTTCAAGAGAAACTGCACCAGGTATACATTGTTGGAAATAGCTTTACATGTTTGAATTGCTCATTCCGATGAGCTGGCAGCAGGGTGTGCAATGTTATAAAGTACAATTTCATTCAGAGGGAATCTTTAAAAGCTTGCTTGTGGATCTTAACGATCTTGTGGCAAATTATTATAGATTTGGCCTTTAGACTGCTACCATGGCCATACTAAAACGGCAATCGGTGGAGCGCATACCTGTGGCAGGCTAAACAGTTTACATTTTGTTTCCCACTGATAGGCCAGATCTACATCCAGACCTTAACTAAAATTTAATCGGCTTGTTCTTGGCACCTATCCCCAAACCATCCACCTAGTTTTGTCATAACCCGTCCACGACTTTTTAAAATATCATGCTATGCAAGGTACTCTATATCATTTTTAGCCCCATCTCTCAATGGTGAAGAATCCCACCAATTTTGGTGGGAAAGAGTTGCAATAGATCGAGCGAGCAAGGCACTGTTTAGTGTTCCGCGTCTGGACCGATTGCTCTTGCTTGTTGAAACCCAGGTTCAAATCCGATATACCAAAGGTATTTGTCCATTGTCCACTGATGTCCTTGTAATTCACATTATAGTAATTCGCTTATGTCTACTAATGTCTTTCTCCTGCATGTGATTTATCTGTGAGCTCACCTCTGAGCCTTAGATCAATGTTTAAAAACAAAATCAGGGTGGGAGCCTTCAGGAACATGGTGGAAGAGACCAGAAAGAGATGAAGCACGTGCAGGAAACAGAAGCTGAGGGTGGGGGGTATGGAAAATGTATTTTCCAAATATCTAATAGTGTTATTACTAATTAACGTGGCAGGATGACCTAGAGGTATGCACACTCATCTCTAAGCTGTCCAGCCGAGGTTTGAATCCCGACCCAGCTATAAACTGTCATCCTAGTGTTTCACGGGCAGGGTGATTCATCATTGTGTGTGCCATCCCTCAGATGGACATTAAACGGGAATCCCGTCTAGCAGCATTAGTTGGTGGACGTTAAAGATCCCACGGTGCCCTTCGTGAATAGTTTGAGCTTATCACGCACCATGAACAAATAATTCAAAATGCCTGCCTAAAGCCCGTCACACCTTGACGATTAGCCAACGTATGCCTGACGTATGCAAAATTGGCTAAAACCCGGCACACGCGAATACGTTATGGTAAGTTGTGTATACGTTAAGAGCACGCTGAAAAAACACTGCCATATGTCGTAGTACGCTGGCTTTCATCGTTGTACTTTGCGGTTGTCCTCAAATTTAGGCCTGTCACACCTTGACGTTTTAGCCAGCAAGCAACGTATAAAAATGTATGTAAAACGTTGGTGTACGCTGAAATTTTGATGTTTTTTTTAAGTTTGGGCGTATTCATAACGTGTTGGTCGTATGCATAACTATTAGTAACGGCACAGAACGTTTCGTTGTGTTATTGATAACTTTTACCAACGAATGCTTAGCCTGTTGTCGGCGTTCACAACCTATGCCCAACGATAGTTTAACTTACGCATAGCCGCTAAACGTATCGCCGGCGAACTCGTGCGTAGCCTGTTAAGAACCTGCCGCACGCCAATTAAATCATAACCGCCTGAGAATTTGAAGTGTCAACATCGCAGTCACACTTGACGATTTTGCCAGCGTATGCCGGCCTATGAAAAATGTGTCTAAAACACTAGGCGCACGTCAAAATACGGTATAGGTAATTGTATTATCGTTAAGAGTAGGCTGGAAAACATGAAGTACGCTGTCATATTATGTGTACGTGTAATACGTCGTGAATTTCAAGCATGCTGAAAATTTACGACGACTCGGCGTAGGCTAACACGCTACATGCGTTCATATGTTCTGGCACGCTCCGCGATCGTTTACACACAACGGACACACGTTACTTGTAGTTACTCATAAGTCGAAACACGTCAAGGTAATATTAACATACCGCAACCTAATTTTCAACCAAGGGTAACGTCCTTTTAACCTATGATAGCGTGCTCTGAACCTATGTTTAACGTGCTTGAAACCTATGAGTAACGTGCATTGAACTATTTGTAACTTGCCTTGAACCAATGACTATGTCTATGAACCTATGAGTAACGTGCGTTTAACCTGTGTAGCATGCTTTGAACCGAAGTATAACGCTCTAACCTTGAGTAACATGCTATGACTATTTGTAACGTATCAAAACGCACATTGCGAGTATAAGAATTAGATTGACGTCTTCCGACGACCACACACGTTACTGAACGTGTTTCTAAATTACATCTACCATGTAATGGCGTATTGGCAGCGTTAAGGGAATTGGTATATACAAATGGGCTTCACAAGAGGAACCCATCATTTTTCCAGACTCCAGTTGGTAGATGTCAATGCCAGTAGATCAGTAGTAATACTATTAGCAGGTTGGTGTGCAGACAGTAGTAATAAGTGATTATATTGTAGTAGTACATTGGTAGTAGAGTATGTCTATGTCTGAGTAGTAGTGAGCGTGATGGGAGTGTGTGATGATGACCTCTTATCGTCCACGAATAGGAGAACTTTCACCATTGTTCGATTTCTTTTCGGCAAATTTTTTTTCTCATTCCGCGATGAAATATTTCTTGTTTTACTTTTATAAGTATTAAAAACGACTTGACAAATGCAATTACTAGTTAATGAACACAGAACGCTTCGATAACTTATACATAATTATACCAACGATGTTATCGTTTTAGCGCCACAACTATGCCCAACGATAGTCAGCGTATGCATAGCGTAATATATTCCCAAGCACGTTATTCATAGGTTATAATAGATCACGGTACCCTAAACATTACTTTATGTGTTTCGACGTATGAGAATTTCAAGTAGCTGTGTTGCGAAGTGTGAACAACGTTCTGTAGCGTGCTTACAAAAACGTTACTCATAGGTTAGAAATAAGTTTCGGGTACGCGAATTTACCTCTACGTTTTCGACTTATGAGTAACATACAATTAACGTGTGTCAACGATCGCATAACTGCCTAACAACTTATGCAGCGTTGCGGAACGTGTGACCAAACGCCGAGTACGTCGTAAAATTTCAAGCATGCAAAATTTTTGGACAACCAAAAAGTACAACTTTTAAACCAGCGTAATACGACTATGTAGTAGTTTTTCAGCGTGCACTAACGTACAATACGTACCCATAACTATTCGATCGCTGTGCCAGGTTTAGACAAATTTTTCATAAATCGGCATACGCTGGCTAATCTGTCAAGTGTGACAGCCCCTTTAGCATGCTTGAATTTTACGACGTATGCCAGCGTATGACTCACACTTCCGCTACCTGGCCATAAGTTATGTAGGCACGTTATGCGATCGTTGACACGTCAACACACTTACTTGTAAGTTACTCATAAGTCGAAACACGTCGAGGTAATGTTAGCTACCCGAAACTATTTTAAACCTATTAGTAACGTATTCTCCAAAGCATATTGAGTATGTAGACGTATTTGATTGACGTCTTCCGACGACCACAGAACTTACTACGTGTTTCTAATTTACAGCTACCGTATAATGGTGTATTGGCAGCGTTTAAAAAAAAACAAAAAAAACAATAACTTCCATATTCGTCACGTTCCGTTACGTCACGTCGCATTGCTCTTCAGTTTGCTCATTCTATTCTTATTCCTCCTCTGTGAATATTTTCTGTTTGAGGATATTGTCACGTCGACGTCGAAACTTAAAAGCAAATGTCCGAATAATTTTAAAATTCGTGATAGACTAAAAAATAATAATAAAAATAAAAAACAACAACAACAACAACAACTTCAGATATTTCGTCACGTGCCTTCACGAGCCCAGGAGAAAAATAAAATGTGCCTTGACTGAGAAAAATAAGTTCGGGTATGCTAAACATTACCCACGGGTTTCGACTTATGAGTAACTTACAAGGAACTTGTGTCGACGTGTGTCACGATCGCATATCGTGCCTACAACTCTATTCCAGCGTAGCGAACGTTGAGCCATACGGCGAGTACGTCGTAAAAATTCAGCATGCTTGAAATTTCACGACTACTAAACGTACCACGAAATATGACAGCGTACTTCATCGTTTTTCAGCGTGCTCTTAACGTATACACAACTTACCCATACCGTATTTGACGTTTTCCAGCGTTTTAGACACAATTTTCATAGGTCGGCATACGCTGGCTAAATCTCAAGGTGTGACTGCGTGGTTGACACTTCCAATTCTCAGGCGTTATGATTTAAATCAGCGTGCGTCAGGTTTTTAACAGCTACGCCACGAGTTGTCGCGATACGTGCAGCGCGTACTTGCCTAAGTTAAACTAACGTTGGGCATAGGTTGTGAACCCGGACAACAGCTAAGCATTCTTGGTATAAGTATCTATAAGACAACGAAACGTTTCGTGCCCGTACTAATATGTTATGCATACGACCAATACGTTATGAATACGACCAAAATTTTAAAAAACATCAAAATTTCAGCGTACGCCCACGTTTTACATACATTTTTATACGTTTCCATGCTGCCTAATTGTCAAGTTTACAGCGCCTTAACCTTGCGTTCCACTGTTCCAAGGGAATTAAGTGAAAAAGAGTCAACCCCCAATGAGGTCGCTACACCCTCAACGATAATGCAGATTAGTAGTGGTAATAATATTAATTATCACTTTTTTTAATACTGTGATAACTGGTGCTGTTATTCATGAGAAAATGAAATAAATCGAACTTCTGCCTGACATATGGTAAGAAAGGTTGACATAGATGGCAGTACCTTAATGGTGGAGATACCATTTCCAATACATTGCTACACATACGTCAAATCCAGTATCAAATGTTTTCTCTTTTCAAATGATGTCCTGATCTCACATCGTCAGTTCGCATTCTGTCCTACTCACTCAAGTTTGAATTTGCTGCTTCTCTCTCAATCAATGGAGGCTCTGAATCATAAACAAGAGTTTGGTTATTATGGGCATTCGACAGTGTCTGACGCCCCGCTCTGCTTGCCAAGATCTTTCTCTGTGACATCAAAAGCAAACTACATTTTGCTTGTAGACTTCCTCCACTCACCCGACAAACTCATAATCCTCAACTGTCCTTTCATCTCATTTCTCAGTGGAGGCTGGAGGGCCTCAACACGGTATCTTGAGCCAAGTTTTATCCATTGTACTGTATACATAAATGACATCTCTGATGCTGTCAAGAACCATATTCTCCAATTTTCAGGTGATTTTACCACCCATAAGTAGTCTGGCAGCAGCTAGTTTAATCTCTACTGATGTGAAAACAATTACATTCTGGTCTTACACATTTAACACATCATATTAAATCTGGACAAATCACATGTTCTCACACTGTTTCTCTGGAAGAATTGGTGAACATTAGAACATCTGGGCCTATCCATCAGCCATCATCTGATCTTCTGGCCAGATTGGATATCAAAGTTGATCTCCAAAGCTAGCCGCAGACTAGGTATCGTACATAATGTCAAGTCGCTCAATGGAGTAGGCTCCTGCTCTCCCCAGTGGGTTGTTTCCCCAGGATCACATCTGTCTCTGCTGAATTCTATTGAATCTAAAGCTCTCAACATTCTTACGAAATCTCCCACAATGAGGTGAAGAACTAAGTCTGCTGCTGTCACATCACAAGCAGGTTGGTGGTCTCTCCGTTTTCTACCACTAACCTTCTGATTTTGCTCTCTCTGCAATCTCAGCCTGGGCAATTTCTTGGACACAATACGCAATGGAGTTTGAGCAAACAGGGAAAGAAAGGAGAGAGGGGGGGGGGGAGAGAGGGGGAGAGAGGAGGGGGAGAGAGAGAGGGGGGAGAGAGGGGGGGAGAGAGGGGGAGAGAGGGGGGAGAGAGGGGAGAGTAGTAAGAGGGGGGAGAGAGGAGGGGGAGGAGGGGGGAGAGAGGGGGAGAGAGGGGGGAGAGAGAGGGGGAGAGAGGGGGGGAGAGAGGGGGAGAGAGGGGGGAGAGAAGGGGGGAGAGAGGGGGAGAGAAGGGAGAGAGAGGGGAGAGAGAGGGGAGGGGAGGGGGGGGGAGAGGGGGGGAGAGAGGGGGGAGAGAGGGGGAGAGAGGGGGGAGAGGGGGGAGAGAGGGGGGAGAGAGGGGGGAGAGAGGAGGGGGAGAGAGGGGGGGAGAGGGGCGGGGAGAGAGGGGGGCGAGAGGGAGAGAGAGGGAGGAGAGAGGGGGAGAAGAGGAGGGGGAGAGAGGGGGGAGAGAGGGGGGGAGAGAGGGGAGAGGGGTGGAGAGAAGGGGGAGAGAAGGGGGAGAGAGGAGGGGAGAGAGGGGGGAGAGAGGGGAGAGAGAGGGGGGAAGAGGAGGGGGAGAGAGAGGGGGGGTGAGAGGGTGGGGAGAGAGGGGGGGAGAGAGGGGGGAGAGAGGGGGGAGAGGGGGGGGAGGGAGGGGGGAGAGGAGGGGGGAGGAGGGGGGAGAGAGGGGGAGAGAGGGGGAGAAGTAGGGGGGAGAGAGGGGCGGAGAGAGGGGGGGAGATGTAGGGAGGGGGCGGAAGAGGGGGGAGAGAGGGGGGCGGAGAGAGGGGGGAGAGAGGGGCGCTGGGCGGTGCAGTATGAGGAAGGGCTGAATGGAGATAAAAGGGAATGGGGTGGGAGGGGAGAGGGCGACTGGCAGGGCG
>CM068961.1:110490745-110506712 GCA_035128595.1 Eptatretus atami | reverse complement strand
TTGCCCGACCAATGGCTAAACGTCGGGTGGCGTGGCCCCGCCTCCAAGCGCGTTTTCATCCGCGAATTAGCATACACGCTCCTCCCCCGGTCTATAAATACGTGAGCACAAGGCGACTCGCGAGTGAGTGTTGGGTTGTGCTGAGCTGTGTGGTGCTGTGCTGGCTGGGCTGGTCAAGTGAAGACGATGGTCGTCGTTGAGGTTGTCGTTGCTGGGTCGAGGGACGAGTCGCGGAGTGAAGCAGGGACGCGGAAGAGGGAGAGAGGCTCAGGGGCGAGGGTCGCCGGAGTTCGGTGCGGTCCATGGCCCAGCTAGCGGGACGGAGCGTCCGCCTTCCTCTCTCCTCCACCCCGAGCATCAATACAATTTCCCGCCATCCGCGCGGAATAGCGCGGTAACGCCCGTCGTTCCCACCGCCAACGCGTGGTGTCGACTGAAAAACCAACACGTGCCCCCCTGCGCAACGCATGCCGAAAGGAGCTCACCTGACCAGACGGCCAAGGGGCACGGAGTCCAGGCACGTTACGTCTGACACTTGCGGCTAGCCCGCCATGCCGCCACGAGGGCTGCGGTGTAAGACCCCTTCGGTCTCGTGACCTGGCCGCTCACCCAGGCCCACGTAACATTGCTCCACGGACCTGCTTTGCCCCCTGGCCTATGAGGTGGCTTGTATTTGCTTTTTGTGTAAATGTGTGTGTGGCGCCAGTCTTTTAAGTAACCTGAATAAGTGCTTGTCATTGCCTATTCGGTAGATGCTCTGCGTAGTGTTTCTTGATTTGACTGTTATATGATTCGTACTGATGGCTTGTGAATACGTGCTTGCCCTTGTGTGTATGAAATAAAAGATAGTATGAGCATTCGAACTGTTTCCCGTTTCATTGCGTCCTTTCCTTTGTTTGAAAGTTCCATCTTGCATCACGTAAGGGATTGGAGAGGATAGAGTAAAGACACCCAATAAATAACTGAACCATTGAGGTCGGCGATACATCCGCTCGGTATCCTTGCAGCACGGAGCGAGCGCTTAAGCGTTTCGTGTCCGGAGTGGACCTGCAGCGTGGTACAACTCCTCAGTACGCTACCCGCGCGGGTACTTAGTATATCAACATTCGGCGATTCCACCTATTTTCCGCGGGTAGAATGCGGACTGGGTTTGGGTGAGGTTAGACCCCCACCGTGGCTAGCTCCTTGGCGGTAGTTCCAAGAGGGTCACGACTGAATTGTCCGTTCGCGGTGGGCGCTCGTCGCGATTTGAGTTACGTGGCAGATCGCACGCCGGGCGGGCGAAATTCGTAACACATATATATCAAAAAAGGGCATTTTCAACCATTTTGGGACAAACATATACAATCATACATAACCATTTCTAAAAAATGAGCTATAAAAAGGAAAAATAGCCTGTGTGTTGGATAAAAAAAACATGCTTTGTAAGCAACTATAGTCCATAGGACCATAGCAAAGTATACTTTTTGAAAGCACAGACACTTGGACCATTATTACTAAATATTAGTATATATCTGTATTAAAACTGGGTTCTAATTTCTAAGCTTTCTCTCATTTAGGACCACAGTGTACACAATACCATGCTACAAGCCTATGTTATGTATATGTATATGTATATATATAATATTATATGTTATTATATATATGTTTATATGTATTTATTATATATTATATGTATATATGTATGTGTATATATATATATATGTATACATATATTATATATGGTATATATGTATATGTATTATATTATAATAATATATGTATATAGCAGGCAACTCCCTCAACTTAACGACCCTACTAGACCGGGAGCCGTGGGGCTTAGCTCAAACGAAGAGGGGAACAATTGCCGTCCTCAATGTAACTGATGCCAGATGTATATTCTCACGCATCAGACTCTGTCTGCCGGGACACTGCGCTGGGTTTGACTTCTGGTGGTCAATATCCGTATCGTCATAATCGGCGCTAAGCTCAACCTGGCAGGGAACGGCCCCCAAGTAGGTTTCTGATATTATTCGATAGCTTGTAAATGGTATAATACAATGACAGACGATTTTCGCGATTTATAGTTTTACATAACTCCAACATGTTTCTACACACACAGTTGACTGCTCCCTGGCAGGAGAAGAGAAAATTTTAGCTGAAAACAATTTTTTTCATCGTTTATTTCTATTTCGTTTTCCACTTGCGGTTCCGGTCTGACTCGTAATCGTCTTCGGTTCCGACTACAATCCCTGCGAGACCTATTGGTCGCCTCGTGGTGTATTCCATGACATCACTTCGACTGACAATCGCAGACACAGTAGTCTTAAAACAGACGTAGAAGAAACTCGTCGTATGACCAATTCAACCGAGTACTTCAGGTCGCCTGCGGGCGACCTAATGAGGGACCTGGTACTTACCATTCTGAGTTGGTTTTAGCCGTTCTGCTTTCGGGTTGAGCTAGCGCAACCAAAGGGAACCCGCACTAGAGAGCGTCTGTCTGGGGCCCAGCCGACCAAATTGTCTGTCAGTGCTCCTTTTGTACTCAGGGGCCTGGTACTGACATTCTGCGTTGGTTTTAGCCGTTCCGCTGTTCCGTTGAGTTAGCGCAACAAAGGGTCCAAAATTATGGAGCGTCGTCCGGGGGCAGCGACACAGTTTGTCTGACAGTGCTCCTTTTGTACTCAGGGACCCTTAACTAGGCTTTCTCACGTTGGTTTTGCCGTTCCGCTGTTGCGGTTGACTGGCGTGATTTTTCGCGGGCATATAATTGCGTCTGTCAAGCGTATTCCAGCGGCGAATTGTCTGTCATTGTTAATACGCGTGTTACAAGCTATCGAATAATATCAGAAACCTACTTGGGGCCGTTCGTCTGCCCAGTTGAGCTAGCGCCGATTATGCGATACTGATATTGACCACAGAAGTCAACCCAGCAGCAGTGTCCCGGCAGACGCAGAGTTTGAGGTGAGAATATCATCTGGCGATCTTACATGAGGACGGCAATTGTTCCCTCTCCTTTCGGTTGAGCTAGCCCCGCGGGCTCCGCGGTTCTATACCGTTTCACAACCGCGCGGTACTTACAGCCGCTTCGACCAGTGGTATTGGTAGCGCTGAATGAGAACTTGGTTGTGGAAACGGCAGCGCGGCGTCTCAGCGGAGGACCCCGAACACTACCACACTTTTGAAGGATAGATGAGCTAAAATGTTCATCTGATTCTTTTTATAGTTTAATTTTTTTGTAGAGAATATTTTTATAATTTTTGCTGATTGTATTTTTATGTTCTGTAATATGTAAGGGTTATGGCAAATTAAAGAAAGTTAATCAAAAGTTGGAGTTTCCTTTAGACGCTTTCTTTATTCAGAATAATAAAAACCTCGATTACTTGTATTTACAGTTGCAAAACCTAAGTAATGTATATTAGAGCTGATTTTCCTCTATTCTGTTTATTACAGGACACAGTACACTACTGTTATAAATATTTTAAATATACTAAAATGTTATAAATGGTGCAAAGGTGAATTAAAACCAATATCTAAAGATGGTTGCACAACCCATCTACCAGATACAGTATGCAGAGAATATCGTAGGGGTGGCTCTCGCTTATCGACGCATTCCTTAACGACCTGTCGTAGGAACGGACTCGTCGTTAAGTGAGGATATGTGGTATTAAATATATATATATATATCTATTATTTATATATATATATATATGTCAATGTATATATGTAATGTATTATATAATTATTTTATATAATATATATATATATATGTGTGTAATATATATATATTTGTATATTGTATATATGTATGATATGTATTATATGTGTATATAGTATATATATATATATTAGTATGTACTATATATTATCCCACACTATATATTATATTTTATGATGTGTATATATATATTATATATATGTAATTATTATATATGTATATATATGATATGGATTGTATTATTTGTATATTATGATGTTATAATATAATGTATATTTGTATATATGTATGTATATATATATATATATATATGTTATTTGTTTATATGTATGTATATATATGTATATGTATATATATATGTATATATGTATATATATATATAATATATATATATATGTATATATATATAGTGTATATATATATGTATATGTATATGTGTATATATATATGTATATGTATATATATATATATATGTTAATTTATGTACTGGCAGGGTGCCTGGCGTTGCCCGGCATCCTTCCTCCCCCTTCCCCTTCCTCTCTCATCCCTTGCCCTCCCTTATCCCACCTTCCCCCTGCCTGCCTCCCACCCCACCTCCCTCCGGACTCCACACCCTCCCCCCCTCCTGCGCTCTCCTGAATTTCTGGAAGTTAAAGAAGTAGTTATTCAAGTCTCAAATAATTTCTGACAAGCAAACAATGTTTTTGGAAATGTAAAAAAAATGATTGTGGGTCAAGATATTTTATGCAAGAATGCCACACACCACACCGTGCTCAAGTGCAATGCATATTATGCCACAAACAATTTGAGTTAAACATGAAGTGTAAGCTGACTAGGGGTAAAGCAAATGTTCCCACTACAAGAACGCAGAAGAACTTTGTATTACGGGATGTTTTTTGTTGCTTGGAAAGACGGCAACAACAAAATTTGTGTAACACAAAAGGCACTGCTTGGTGGTGCTTTGCACAGGATTTGGAGGGAACTGAAATGAGCAAGAATGAGATTGAAAAGGTAGAAGCAGCCACACAGGCTTTGCTGCCTGCAAGACATCAGTGCTTTGTGCTTTGGGGGAGACTCTGAAAAATCAGAAATCAGCACACTGACCTGCAAGAAAAGGTATCTTAATACAGCTTCATATAACTTTGAGAAGCCTCTGTTGACAATGTATGACTTTCTGTGGTTTTTTCAATGCAGATAATGCATGGTGATAAATTTTCTTAAGTCACTTTGTTGGAATTTGGGGAGCAGGAAGAGTGTTTGAATGCAGTGAATGAACATCTTATTGAAGGAAAATGTACCATGTTGAGCATCGACTCTCTGAAGGCTGTGCATTCGCTGTCCTTACCGGGTGGAAATGCTCTCAGGTATAAATGCTATTTTATTGTCAATACGTCCTTGCATTGTGAATTGGTTCGTTCATGTTGATTCTGCAGGTGATCAACTCAAAATCACTGGATTTCACAGCCATGAGTTGGCGCTCAGGTGTCTGCATTGAAGTGGTCTCAGTGTCTCAGTGGAGTTACATCTCGTGGTGCAATGTAAGGGCCATGCACAACCCATTATGAGGCAACAACTGGTTCCACACAGTAGACCCAAAAACCACTGAGTCGTGGGCACAATCTTCCGAGACGGGGCCCCCGAGGGTGGTTGCCGTGGGGGGCAAGGGGGGAGGGGGGGTCTCACTCTGCGACAAACCACATTCAACATGTAAACGATGATGAAAACAGCCACAAAACGAACGCTCCACTTCAAGGGAAAAAGCACTGTCACATGATGAATTTGAAAAGAAAAAAATTCCCCTTATGTTTAAACTCGACATGCTTAAAAAATTAAGGGGTTTAAAAGTTTGGGAGGAAGTTAGCTTAAGTGGAATAATAACAATGTTTATCGTATACAAAATGCAACAAGACAAAGAGCAATCAGTGATTGCAGGACCCTCACCAGAACTTGTTTTGCGTGGGTTTGTGTACTGGTGTGTTTACGTAATTAGTAAGGACCTATTAGAACTGCCACTTTAATATGCTGGCATTGATGACCAGGTACCAAGATGTCCCACTTGATCGGACATTTGACAACTGACCCATGATGTTTATTTATTATTCAATTGAATTTAAATGGGATGAAAATAAATTCAATTCATACCAATGGGAAGACCAATAGATACATTCTGCATTGGATAATCAGAAAGGAACCAAAGCAAGCAAAAGCAAAGATGAAGTCATCACGAGAAACCTGGATAGGCATTTCAGCTGTACTCTTCACCCTCAACCATCCAGACCAGCCAGGTGCGTCTTATTTCAACAACAAAAATCAAAAGAACTAGATCAAAAAAAAAACAAATTCTGGCTGGCTAGACCATGCATCTGATCAAGTTTAAATTTAAAACGTATTCATCCATCACTACTAGTCATAAATGTGAAGTTTCACATCTATTGATTTGTGGTTCCAGAAAAAAAACATTATTTCATATTTTTTTCAATGCATTTTTGGCTGCCAAACCATGTGGCATCAATTATCCTTAACAAACTTGACACCCATGGCTTGGTGAACATTGTGTGAAGTTTCCCTTTGATCTTATCCAGCCGTTTCTGGAGAAGATTTTTTATCATGTTATAGGGTAAATCCAATATGGTGCCAAAACCATGGACCTATGATGTCATATATGTAGAATGCTTTATTCCTCATGGATGGGTGGTTTTACCTGTAGTTATCGCCTCAATCTGTTTCACCCACTTCAGGGAAAGAAGATTTTGAGTTTTTGATCTCTGTGGAGGATAATTAAGTTTACTCACGTTTGTGTTCTTCATCTTCTTCTTGTGGACTTATTTGTTCACAGCCTAACAGTTTTCATCAAACTTCTGAAACTTGCATATATTGTAAAATACCCTGGGGCAGACAGTACTCAGCTCTCGATTTTGAAATTCCTCCGGGAAAAAAAAGTTATGACGTCAAAATATCTCCGCTAATGGAAATCGCTATAAAAAATATCTCGAAACTAGCAAGCTTTTTGAATTCTGTTTGCGGGATCGAACAGGGCATTAGCAGAGATGAATTACCGCACATATGATACATCACTATGCTCATATCAAATTTATTTGACGTCATTACCTATTTTTTTGTTAACAACCCAGAGTTTTCATCAATCTCATGAAACTTGCCATGTATATGCCAGAAAGCCCACGCGCAGGCAAGTAACCATCTCCGAATTGGAAATTCTTCCTAGAAAAAAAGTTGAACGTCAGTAAATCGCCGCTAATGGAAATCACCTATACCGTATCTCCGAACTAGGAAGCTGTTTGAATTTGAAGAATCAAGCCGGGCATTAGCACAAATAATTTTATCGCAAACCTGATACATCACAATGATGTCATATTCGTTTTATGACGTCTCATAAAGAGGACGAGGATCTTAGCCATTTGAGCTTGTTTTTTTAATATAACATATGGCTGCAGAATCTACCGTGCACGATGACGTCATCAAAAAACAAGAAGGAATACTTTCGATATCAGTGCGGCTGGGACGCAGTAAAAGTTAAGAATGAATAAACAATTTTGCAGTTATAAAATTAAAAATGTAACACGGTGAATTAGCATGCATGTGGGAAGAATTGTGACGTTGACAATTTCTATTTTATAGCCCCTCAGCATCAAAGGGACGTACGCGCCATAAGTGTGACAGGAAGACAGACGAATATGCCAATTATATAACAGCACAATGTTTGCCCGCTGTAATTATGTGGAGACATTTTATCCGAGACGACTAATTGTTCATGTGAGTCATAATGAAGCGTTCTACAATATGCAATTTGGTGTCATAACGAAGGCACTATGATGTCATATAAACAAAAAAATCAACACTCTTCCCGCATGAGGAGTACTTGCTAGGTGCCAAGTTTTCAATTTTTCCTTGTGCGTTTCAGAGATACAGGGTTACATATTTTTTTATGTTTTCTGTTTTTTCAACATGGCTGCCACACCACGTACATGTGGCATCATAATTATCATTAAAACATTTTACATGAGTAGTCACACCAATGGTAAATTCGTGTCAATCTGTCAAGCAGGTTATGGAGAAACACTAACGTTTTGTTAGAAAATAAACAAACAGACAGATAGACCGACAGACAAACAGGACCCAATGCAATACCGCTCCTCCTCCGCAGGGCAACCTTGAATCACAATATGTGTGATACCGCCTAATGTCATACTATCGATATTGTTTTGTAAATCCACATTGCAATTCAATGTATGATCAAAATATCAAGCCCCTCATTTGGTAAAATCGAACTAATCCATGGGTGCCATGGTGGAAGGTGTGTGTGTGTTGTTTTTTTTAAATCAGAATGTGTGGGGCCAGCTAAAGATGAAACAAAAATTAATGCCAGCGGTGTTGAGAAGCAAAACAAATAGCTCAACGAGGTTGAAAAGGGTGAAAAACCTACCCCAAATTAACTTCAATTTCGTTTACACAACAAGCAACAGAACCAGAAGGGTCCTGGAGCATCTGCTGGTGGTGCTGCTGGCAGGAGACCACTTGGAGATGTGGAAACAGACCCTCAAGACGATAGCAGACCTCTTGTACAATTAAGCATTCTGAGCATCATCGTAATATATCTTCTCCCACCACCACACCGGGAGCGCACTACACGGTAACACGTATACGTAGATAATGAGTGTTGATCCCACCGTCTTAATGATGGGGGGGGGGGGTGGCGGTGGAAGTGGGCAACAAAGTAGCCACCTTTGGCCTTAGTCCCCTGGAAGATTGTTTGGATTGCATATAGTACGACCAAGTTATTGGCACAGGCCGTGCAGAACAGACGGACACCAATTGCAATTTTAAGGATTATGACGGGGGCCACACGGAGCCACTATTGCGTTTTGTTGGGGCCTCCGGAATGACTAAATGCCGCCACTGAGTATTCATGTGGATTTTTCACCCCGTTCATACCTTAAATCAGGTATGAGTAAAGCATGTGCTATCTCTGAAATCACAAAATTTACCAAAAGCCATTGACATCACATCCACGTATATTCACACTATCTACAAGGGGAATATCTGCCGTACTCGATGTCCTTAGTCATGGTGAGTCAGTCTGACAAGTTGTGCAGAGATGCCACTACCATTGAGCTGTCTATCCTGTTTTGATCCCAACACAATATAACTGGTGGATTAGAGAGCTTCGCAGGGGGGTGCTGCATCACAATTTGCATCATCCCCCAAGATGGACGTCAGGCTAAGTGTCTGATTTTATAGTTGTTGTTAAATATCCACAGTGCCTTTCACGAAGAGGAGTGGGTTATCACCACACCTCCTGCAAAAAATCAATGAAATTGCAAATTTTGTCCTAAATCACTCAAGTCGAACATTCTGGCTTGGTTAAACTGGCTCGTGAAAGATTTGGCGGCAAAATCTTCCTTGGCCGACCGAAAGAAGGAGAAATAATTGGGAAACTAATGAAGAAGTAGTTTTTTGTACGTGTAGTTACATCAGTCATGTGTGAGTCAGACATTATGTTGATGCAACCACTTCTCAATTGTGCGCCGAATCGCCTCAGTGGCCTTACGTACTTACGAATAAGTTGTTTGCCAGTTAATATTATTCTCAAGAATGCATGGCAGTGGCTGAGAAATGTTTGGTAGTAATTTAGAAAACGTTATAGGCAATTTGATGTTTGTTTAGTTTAATGCAAGGCAAGTAAATGCATTCTTTTCTTCTTTAACACATACTATATTATGCCACCATTCACAAATTTTAACCTCTTCCGCGCCATTTTACTTTCTCTAGCATCTGCAGAGTGAGGAGGAGACGAGCAGTGTCTGCATACAGAGCTTGTCACGGTCACTGAGGGCTTTGCAAAACACATCTCTTCCCAACACCGTCCTAATTTAAATGAAGATGTTTCGATGTCAGCAAAGGTTGGTCCTGGTCTTCAGGATTGTTATATTTCTTAATTAAAACATCATGCATGCATTGCGAAACTTACAATGGTGGAGAAATGTGCGAGCCAATCTTTTTGTTGTTTCATGGTCTCAGGCCTCATGGAGGATCTGCACACAAAGACAGCTGGTGTTGGTTAGCAGTTAGGGTGAGCTGGCTTGGGATCTTAGGGTCTGAGTTGGACTCCCATTGGCGCTGCATTAACACCAGGGTGGGGTTGACTAGCCTGTCATCTTTTTGAGATCGCGAAATGAGTTAAGCAGTGTACTGCTATAAGGGGCAGGAGCGTCAGTGGCATAGTCCGCGCCCGGCGAATAAAATGATAGCTGCCAGCAGCCAAGCTGCATATGCAAGAAGAAGAAACATAAAGCGTGCACATGTACAGACCAAATACATGACAACAACAGCAACAATTTCAGACAAACACAGCACTGACCTTGGGCAAAGTGATGAACTTCTGGTGCATCTTTGGGTGTACCAAAATGCCATCCTTTTGTGATGTGTGTTTTCTTCTCCACGTTATATTGCTGTGCGTCAAACCTGGAAAGGGCAGCAACGTACATTTTCAAATCTTCGGTACGATTCAGACCGAGTCAGAATGTAAAGCCGACTCCCAGATCAGAGAAGTGCTCTAAGCATCATTATTTATCCACAGAGTTGCGCAGTTTGAACCTTTGTAAAGTTGATCAACAAAAGTTGTTAATATGACATGTATATGTATAACGTTGATCATGACAATTTGTTTTCTTTTTTGATGAAGTTAGCCTCCCGCTAAGTGTACATCGAGAATTGATCTTGTTATGTGCTCTTAGTGGTGGTTTGTATGTATCACGACCTGGCTGTGGACTTGAAAGAGGCCAACAGGCGCACTCAATCTGCCTGACAAACATGTAGTCTGGTCTCCAGAAGATCCAGGAAACCTTGAGCAATTTGAAAGTACAATGAGCCAGTAGCTCAAGACACAGAGCGGCCTGTTACTGGAAGAGCTAGAAAGCCAGGTGGCCACATTGCGAGTGTGTGGGGCTCTTTTGACACCGTAACATAACCGACTTTTAATGAATCTTTATGCTGACTTATCGGTGTGTACTCCAGGAATGCGTCGACAGAGGCATCAGAGCTACTAACATCCCTGGGATCATATTGAGGCTGAGAAGGAGCTTGCCCAGGTGTTGGCATGCACATTCTTGTCAGCTTTATCCCAGGAAAGGAACGATGTGAAACAAAGACTTGTGTTTCTGCAACACCTCTCGACTTGCAGTGTGCTGTGCTTTCAGTAGAGTACTCCATAAATAAAATAACTGTGACAATGAGTTGCGCTTTTGTGAACAGGTCTTCGGAGTGTTGTTTTTTAATCTATTTCCCAGCCACTGCTGTAAGTAATTCCAATTTCTCCATAACTATATTTTTCTTCGGCATCCAATTTCTTGTCTTTCTTTGTCTTCCCAGACTCAAATCAAAGCATGAAATGTTCGCACATGTATAAAAGAGAGGGACAGGATTCTTGAGAATGTGAAATCGGTTGTGGACGACAGCGGAAAGATGTCCTACCAAGAGCTCGTGATTCTGAAGTTGTACAAATACCAATGTCTGAGCTTAAGGTGAGTTAAAATACCTTTGTCTGAATTCCCAGGGTACTGTTTGCCAATATTATTCTTGCCAAAGAACAATCAATTTATTGCTGATAGTAGTTGCATCAGATGATGGATTATTTTCCACTTCCTGCAACATGTTGACATTGAGGGAGATGTTGTCGTTAACTCCTTTTGCCGACCAAATGTTTGCATTTCAAGTTTCTATTTTTCCTTGCTAGGCGAACTGCAAATGCTGATGCGAGCCATTCTCCAAATGGCACGACTGCTGCACTTGGCCTGAGGTTGTCTCTTGACGAGGAGATTTGACATTCACAGCTGCTTGACCGACGGTGGAAATGCTGCTTGCTGAGGCTTGAAAGCTTATAGGTCAGAACTTTCGAGCACCACCATTCATATGAGCATGTGAACTTAGGAGTTGCAAGAAAACTTTGGTAGAACTACAACTCTATCAACTCATTAATGATTTGCACTCTATGAACACGAATCAACAAGGAAATTTAGATACCGTGAAACCTGTGTGATAAAACGCCATCAGGAGGCAGGATCTGGATTCCTGACTCAACCCAGACCTGCCTTGAGGAGTCATGCCATGAATGTTGGATGTGACTGGAGAACTTCTGAACTTTAGGCAATGAAAAATATGACGTCTTTATGATGTTTCATGGTAGCTTGGAAAAAAAATAAAAGAAGGCTTTTACAATCACCACTTTCTTCCATGAATAACTAAATTTATCCAATTTAATTATGATCTTTGTACTTGAAAATTAAAAAAAATTAATACCGTTGAAATTTCAGTATAGTTTTGACTCAACTAAGTATATCAAACTTAAAACACAGTACCGGACATAATTTGTCCTACAGCCTCTCGGGATATAGTCGGAGGACCTTTGCATCATCTCCACAAGACGTGGTTAACAAAGAAGCTGATATGGTCTTGATTGCAGCATCCAGTCTACTGAAAATTTCTCCCAGTTCACTTTTTAGTTTGAAACGTCTACGGAAGTTACCCCATGAGGGGAAACCATTCGTGGGCTTGATCAGACAGGTCGGTGTTGGAGTTTCCAATTGAGTCAGGACAATTTTTCACATTGGTTTAGCAATGCGGTTGAAAGCAAACACCGGTCCGCGGATATAGCCGCGTTTCCATCTCTGCTGTTGAAGGAATGGTAGCTTGCATAGAACTAATAAACGGCACTCATAAGAGCACATACCTATTGCCAGGCTGAACAGTTTACGTTTGTAACCCACTGATAGCCGGATTCACAATCTGACTTTAACCAAAATCTAATCAGTGTTTTGTCACCTACCCGAACTCACCACATGTTTTTGTATTAATTCGTCCCACAACGTTTTGAGATACCGTGCGTATAATCGTTTTTGGCCCGATCTCTCAACTTGTGAAGAATCATTTTGAAAATTTCTAATATCGGGATCGCCTATCCAGATCTCACCAATATCGAAATCAATTCTTCTTGTTACACACCAACGTGTCCACCAAGTTTCGTCCGAACCGTCCATCCACTTTTTGAGATACTTGCCAAAATACATCATTTTTGAACCCGAATCTCTCAATGGTGAAGAATCGCTTTAAAAATTCTAGTCGGCGGATCCGGATCCGATCTCACCAAATCTAAACAGTTCGTCTTTGTCACACCCCAGAACCTTGCCGCACCAAGTTTCATCCGGATGCCATCCACAACTTTTGAGATATCCTGCACACAAGACAAACAAACAGACAAGAGAGGGTGAAAACATAAACTCTTCACACTTCAGTGGCCGAGGTAATTTTAAGGGATGGTAAAACTTTGGGCAGGAAAATACAACATCAAGATTTGAGCATGTGGCGGAGCAGATAAGTGAAATGTTGTAACGATTATCTTTCTAGCTCACTGAGTCAGGACAGGTACCAGAGTGATCGGAGAGTAGCAAATGAACGCCATTATTAAGAATAGATCAGGAGAAGAATTTGGGGGGAACTATAGACTGTTAGTTTAACTTCGTTGTGGGGAATTGCCTCATAGAAAACCCAGTCATTAAGGACGGACAGGGAAAAAATTTGATAATTTTCAAACTAATTAAGATAAATATTTCCAGCACAGATTTATGAAAGAGAGATTATATTTCACAAATTGTGGATTTCTGATCAAAGGAGTGATCAGATACGGAAAATTGGAATACTTTATGAACTGGGCAAAAAGATGATAGATGCAGTCACCATCATGAAATCTATGGTGCTTGGTTTGGGTAAGAATAATGAAAATGGGATTATTTAATGTAACCAGTAGCTGAGCATGTGATACAGGGAATGGATCTGGATGTGGTAATCAGATGCGGGGGGGGGGGGGAGGGGGGGAGAGTAAGGCAGACAGCCAGTGCAACGCAGCCATATAAGAGAAAGTGTTAACTCTGTACAGGGAGTGTAGTGGACACCTCATCTGGAATAATTGCATACAGCTTTGGTCACCGCATCTGAGGAAGGTCACAGTTACCATGGAGAGGGTACATGTGAGAGCCACTAACATTAACCTGAGCCTAGCTAGTCTCAGCGATTAGGAGGAGCAGCAGAAAAGAGAGGACTTTTCACACAAGAAAGGAGATGATTGCAAGGGATGGAGATAATGATAGAGATGTTTAAGATAACGAAGGGTATAGAAAAACAAGTGGTAAATTTTTCAAATAATTGACTCTGACAGGACAAGGGGTCACAGTTTAAGAGGAAGAGCTAAGATGATCAGCAAGGCAGGCGGTCTTTCACTGCAGAGAGTAGTGAATGGTATCCTGCAAGAGTGGATCAAGCGGTGGTTTTTAAATTAAGTTTGGATAGGTATCTGGAAGTAGTGGGATGGGGAGTACTTAGATGTTGGCAATGATTGGCACAGCTTATATAGGCCTAATGCCTCCTCCCTGGGTGAAGTTCCTGTATTCCGCTTTGAGGGTCAGTCTGCTACATGTTGCATGTCTCCTGACAATTTACCTTAAAGGACATCTTTAGTAATCACTTGTTGAGAATCGAACCCAGAGTGAAGGCTCACAGGTGAACAGGCTACCATTTTGCAATCTTTCTATTCATAAAATTGTACTATGCTTTTTTGTTTCCTCTCCACATTTTGTGAAGCTAATAGAAAGCAAGATGACAGAAAGGAATAAGGTTCATACTGATAATGGGTACAAAGACACACGAGGAACATAACAAATGAGGCTTGTTTCTGACGCAAAAAAAAATTGCAGAAGCGAAAACCATAATTGTAGTCTGATTATGAAACACACAAATTCAACTGTTTGGAGGTAGGGTCAAAATTTCTTCTGAAAATTCTGGGCAAGCACTTTATAAATACATGACTTTAATATGGTAGCGGACTTGGTATCCAATATGAAATAGCCTGACTGGGAATCCTCTGTTGATCCAGTGAATATTGATATTCTGCGATCGTGGAAAATGGACAAAATCATGAATTTGTGACTTTGAAACAAAAACTGAAAATGACGTGGGGAAAAAACCCCCGGAAAGTAGTAAATTACAAATAAAAATTAACAGAAAAAATTAACCGGTAAGCGCATACCTCCACCAGGCTGAACAGTTTAATGTTTTGTATCTCACTGATAGGCCGGTCTGGATCTGGCCCTACAAAATCTAATCTGCTTGTTTCTTGTCACCTCCCCCAACTCACCCATCAGCTTCTGCCGAATCCGTCACAACATTTTGGAAATATAATGTTAATACAGTATGAGTATTCTTTTGGCCCAATCCTAATGGTTGAAATCACTTTAAAATTATGAATATCTCCGACTGGATTCAGATTTCACCAAATCGATCGATTTCATCTTGTCATACACCAAACCTGTCCACCAAGTTTCGTTCGAACTCAGTCCATAATTTTTGAGATATTGTTTTTAGTCTATCACTCAATGGTGAAGAATTCCACTGAAATATTTCCAGATCCAGATCTCACTAAAATTGAAGCCAATTCTTCCTTGTCAAACACCCACATGTCACACAAGTTTTGTCTAATCCGGTCCAACACCTTTCAGATATCGTGCTACGTATATTTTGGCCTATCTCTCATTCTAGGATCCGGATCCAGATCTCACCAAAATCTAATCCATTTCATTTTGTCACACAATCAACCTGTCCACCAAATTTAGTCAAATTCCATTCACAGCCGTTTTGAGATATCCTGTTCACAGACAAACAGACAGGGTGCAAACAACCTCTTCCACTTGGGCAGAGGTAACAAGTCAATGTAGTTTGAATTACATTATAAATTTCACTGAAACTGTCTAATTTTATGCTGTGTGATTGCTACAGACTTAATCCCCCAGCGTATTTTACAAAAGGTAGTACAAAAAAAAAATACAGCACAATTTGATGCACAAGGAGATACCGTCTATGCATGGAAATGCGAGCACAGATTACACTAAACGGATAATTAGGTTTTTTGGAAAGGAAAATAAAGCACTTTTTAAAACTGAAAATCATGTTCTCACAATGCAAGGTTAAATATTGCCTTTGTAAGGACTGATGATATTGAAATGATCCTGGTTAATTTGCTTGTGTACATGTTGCTATACACACTTTGTGCCCATGCGGGTCACTTGTAGCACAGAAACCTCCAAGCCTTGTACTGGGAAGCTGAGCTTCTTGAGAAGCTGTCACAATGCGCAGAGTTTTCTGGAGACATTGGAACAGATCTCAGCTTGGCATATGGGGAAAAAATTGCTGACGCGGTTTCAAGAAAAA
>CM068961.1:110473269-110484763 GCA_035128595.1 Eptatretus atami | reverse complement strand
GTGCGGACTGGGTTTGGGTGAGGTTAAGACCCACCGTGGCTTGCTCCTTGGCGTTAGTTCAAGAGGGTCACGACTGAATTGTCCGTTCCGGTGGGCGCCTCGTCGCGATTTGAGTTACGTGCGATCGCACGACCGGGCGGGCGAAATCGTACCTATACATATATGATTTAATTTGTTTGGTTTTCTTTGTATCCAACGGTCAGGTCAGCGTATGAGCAGTGGGCCAGAGCAGCAGTCACTGTGTCCACTTCCTCGACTCGCGGCTCACGTTGTCTCCCAGGTAGGATGCTGGCCTCCATCTCTTGAGATGCCCGATCACTGCTGCACACGCAGGACGTGGTCGGTATGCCTCCTTCACTCAGCGAGATCCCTCACTGGGAATTGTTAGAGGTCAGCTCAGTGAACGAGCACATGTCCATACGCCCGCAGTCTGACGCTCGGCATGCACGGTAAAAAATCTATATTGGCTCTCTCGCATCCGCTCGTTGGCACAAGTTCTGACAGCCATAGCAAGGTTCTCCAATAACCTCGTCACAAGGAATTAAGCCTCGTCTCAGCATCTTTGTCAGAGTCAGTCTCGCATCAAGGCAAGGATTGGAAGCACCAAGGAGTGAAGACTCGGACTTTTCGTCTCCCCACAGTACCGAGCGCTCACTCCTTATTCGTGAATCCAGATCCCAGCCGACCGACATCTATGACCTCTGACTCGCAGCAGCATGCCATGATTCACAGTATTAGTGAATCCCACGACTCAACTGCTGTGATTAAAAATGTGAATTATTAGCTTGCTTAAGCCCTGGGTGCTTTACAATGCATGGCTGCAGTACGTGGTATCTCTCCTGTTCTGTTTTTGGAGCTCTCGTTGATAACTTTCAACGCTAAAAACACCAAACAAGAGAAAATAAATTATGAGAATTTATGAAAAAAAGAGAATATCAACAACAACATTGAAAGGTGCCCTTTCCATACTGCTAGTGTTCAAGGGATATCTGTTAATAGTTAAAATAACTGTGAGTGAGTTTCTTCACACCTCTCAACTGCTCCATACCACTTCGAAATGCAGCTTGACTCCGGCCAAATGTATTATTATAAATTATTTTATTGGTTTATTTTAATTACATATATTTCCAAATTTACTTTATTCTTTTACAAAATTTTGGCAAAAACAACAAGGCGAATGAAGTTATTTAGTATTGAGCACGTATCTTTACATGTGATATTAGCCATAACCACGAGGTTAATTGACATGGATCAGGTAAGTCCCATTACGCTTATGGAGAGAATGACTGTCTCTTATTGTAATTTAAGAAGACTGTAATGTTACTAAAGCTATTAATGTGAAACTATAAACAATGTTTGATTTTTGACACTGCATCAAGAGCAAACTTCCATGACGCTTCGTGGTTATTTTTGACGGCCTGGAAGCCTGCCGACTGTTTTCCGTGGAAATGTCTGTCCAGAATTCGCAAATCTGACTAGGACATCTTCCAATGTAGGGAGATGGTCTTGTTCCTTGCTGGGATTATTTGTCCTTTGATTATCGATGCCTGAAAAGAAATTTGTTTCGGATTTCAGAATTGGTTGCATGATGCATCCACCATCCGTCCTCAGACTTATTTCCTTAAAATGGCTGTTCAGTAAGCCCCATCCCATGTCTACGGGATTTAAATGTGTGGTTGAGAAGGGTAAGAATAGATCCTCTTATGGGAAGCTTTTTTTTCTTTACGCAGATGTTTAACACATTCTTTCGCGACCTTGACGCGCCTATTTTTCTCGCAACGTTCGTTCGCGACGCGATGCCCGCCTTTTTTGAGAGCGCCGGGTCGTCATGGTAACGTGCGGCAAGTGGGGCGGTGGTGGGGCGGACTGCTCCGCCAGCGCCTGCGTATAAAGATGGGGCGTTCCTGTGAAGAGAGTGAGAGAAGGGCTGAGGACAGGTAAGAGGGGAAGTGAGGGGAGAGGATGAGGCAAGCCAGGAGGAAGGAGGAGGGACGTGCAGTGAGGATGGCAGGAGCAATGCTACACGAGTAGTCCGGGTCGCGGTTCACCAAGTGTGAAGGCGCCGGTCGTCCCGACGGGACGTGTGGGTCACTGGTTCAACGTTCGTGAAGTGTGGAAGCTGCCCGTGTCACAGCACCAGGTCTAACCTTGACTAGCGTTCGTGCCTCCCAGGCATCGCTGGCGTTCAAGGTGTCGTGAGGGGTGACACGCAAGGCTGGTGCGAACGGACGTGACACACACTCTCACATTCGGACGGTTTCACTTACGGACGACCGTCTCTGGTGAGAGACGTTCTTCTCCCCCCCCCCCTAATGATCAGTTGGTACTTGTCTGTGTTAGCTGTAAGTCATCCCCCCCGAAAGCATCTGTTTTGTCTTCCTGGCATTTGATTGACTTTTGCTTTGAATTTTCTTTATTTACTTCAGAAAGTTAAAGTTTTTTTATTTATAATTTATATATTTTATTATTCATAATAATTTGTCGATTCCCGGTTCCGTGTTGTCCTTTCCTTCCATTGGATTAGCATTGTCTGAACTCGTTAGATGGGAGGGAATTAGCACAGATTTGACAAAAATAGTCGGCACCCAAGCGGGTTAACGCTCGGCGCTTTTTTTTCTGTATACTTGTCGGGCTGTTGAGGTAACCCACACCGCCATAAGGGGGCAACGAAGGGGAGTGGGAAGGACAAAACGTGGAACAGAGACATTGGAGATCTGTGGAAGGGGATGGGACGGGGAAACTCGGATACGAGATGGACATTCGGACTTCAGAGGAAGCAGGATTTGACGAGGTGGGCTTTCAAGGTGGATTTTGGTGTAGAAAGATCGGGTTTGGATGGTGGATGAAGAGGTGGTGTGACAGCCTTTTAAAGGCCTGGAGGAAGAATGGGGAATGATTAGATGGAGGTGTTTATTCCAAAGGGGGTTAAAAGAGGATGAAGTGAAGGTAGCAGTGATGTGTTTTGTAGCTGTTTACCAGCAAGGGGGTGTTGGCGGACTTGAGCGCCTGCGGAAATGTGGTGGGTGACAATTCGAGAGGAGGGCAGGCTGTGAGAGGAGACGTCCTCGAGCAGAAAGGACACCGACAACGCATAGATTATGAGAGCCCAAGTCAGCTCATTGCGGGAGTGCATGATCCGAAATGCTTGGTTTCATACGCGTGAGCCGAGAAGGTGGAGCGGCCCACCAGGCGGGACAGCAGTACTCCATCAGCTCTGCGACAAAGCTTGTATGCAGGAGCTAGGTTGGGCGAGGAGGACTTTGCACGATGGAGTTCCAGTCGGGACTGTTTGGAGGCGAGGTTTAATGTGGCTTCCAGGAAGGTATGGTAGTGGACAGAAGCTGAAGAAGGATTTTCAGAGAGATTGTTGAGAGGATGGAGGGGGGGGGGGGGGGTCTAACAGTCTTCGAAGAGACATAGTGAGGTGTGGATTTGTCCGGTTGAGAAGACCTGTTCACTTTGGACAGTTGTGATTTTATCCAGATATGCAGTGACGAAGAGCTGTGCTTGCGGTTGAGGTGACGATGTACGGCGGGTTTGGGTCATCAGCAAAGAGATATATAGGATTTTCCGGGTCGGAGAGATCATTGATTGAACAGAAGACGGCCCGACGTACTTGAGGAACTCAGCCTGAAGGAATGGGGTTTTTTTTGATTAAGACTATTTTAGGGCCACAGTTGATGCGACAGAGGGAGTCTGCGACATGAAGTGGAGATGAGCCCTGGTACCATAGAGGTTTGTGGCAGGGCAGGTGCCAGACTGTCAGACGTGATGTCAGAAGGTCTCCGTGGGATCGCTTGGTGTTCCTGTCCTGCATTGAGGACCTTCCATCATTGTGGAGGCGAGCAGCATTCCAGGTAGAGTGACCTGTCTGAAACCAAGCTTATTTAAATTGATCGAGATACATTGGTGCTTTGCAGAGGGTGTGCTCCTTCAGATAACACTGCTTCTGTTCCGGCAATAGACGGTGGACACTGGAACTCGTGGTTGACTGCCGGTGGCGTCGTGGTTTTAACACCACCACACCACAACGTTCATTGTGAGCGGTGGCCCAGGTCCGGCTCTTCGAGGACAGCCGGGGATTAATCCTGAAGTGACAAGCTGGGTCTCGGTCGCATGGTCAGTCCAAGCTGGTCCAAGCTGGGACCATGTCGCAACATATGTTTTGACTTAATATATTGGATAATGATATTCATTTTAGGCAGATTCATACAATAACATCATAAACTTGTATTTTATCTATCCTGGAAGGCATCTTTGGGAATTCATGATGTCGTTATGCCGAGCACCTGATGCATCAAAATACCTTCTCTTTTTCCATTCTCTCATAAAATCATCCCATGGGGCTGAGCTTAGCGAAATCTTGGTTCTTCCGTGCACACTTAACTTGGTTCTGGAAATAAACATGATTCAATTAGAATCATAGAACCCAATCTAAATTAAATAAAAAACACAAGCAAGCATGGTTAACAATGTATTTTAAGATGGGCTGAGCTCATTTTTGTTTACCTATACAGTTTCAGAAACAATCTTGTTTAAATATGAGTAGAATTACAAGCACCATTATGGGACTTACTCTCCTGCAATGTATCATAGTATAGCTTTGCTGCTCATTTCTTCAGGTCTTCATATTACCTGACCCTCGACTTTGCCTTGAGCTGTTGAGGACTTGAGGTAAGAGCGATAATATGAGTCACTGCTTCCTCCATTTCTTGCACTCACTATATAATGTTAATTTGATATATGTGTGTATGTGTTGTATAATACCACTATAAGGCGTGATGTGTTGTTGTTGTGTGTTGTGTCTCCTCATACTCCAACCTAACGAGCAGCCTGAACTTTGATGCCATACTAAGAAACTCCAAGGAAGTTGAGAGTGAATTGGCTGATGTTTGGCGGTAGGGTGGAATATACTGGTTCTGGCTCATTTTTCCCCTTGTAATGAATGAGGATTTTAGCGATTCATTTTTGTTCCCTTAAAATTACCCCTTTTACTATCCGGCTTAATTTATTTGTCTCCCTTTTAACCTAGACACTTTTTTCAATAACCAGCATATTGTTAGCTCATATTGAACCTATAACATTTGTTCATTCTCAAATTCTTTAATAGTTTATTTTCTTTGCCATAATCCACCTCTAAAAATTTTAAAACAAACAATTTGAATCTTTTATTTTCAACGATACCCTTTTGTGCATTACGAATGATTAAACTTTCTTATGATTTCTGACCCCTCTGATCCTCGATTTATTTTGCATAAGCCCACCACTTTTATAAGCCCGCCCACTTTTATAAGCCCCGCTCCACTTTTCATAAGCCCGCCCACTCTTCCGAGGATTTTTCCCACTAGCCCACGCCACTTTTCCATAAGCCGCCCCACTTTGCTAGCCCCCGCCTATCTTATCATTTCCAGTCCATCCTGATCTCATAGAATTCTGACTGTTATGGGTTGAGGCCTACCTCGGCTTGCTCAGAGATTTCCAAAGGACACATCCACCAGCTCATTCCTGACCCTCACTAGGAATTCTGGCCTGTTATGGCGTTGAGCTCCTCGGCTTAGCCAGAGAATTATTTCCAAGGAACCACAACCCACCGTCAATCCTGACCTCACTGAAATTCCGGCTGTTTGGGTTGAAGCTACCTCGGCTTGCTCGAGAATTTCAAGAACACACCACCATCTTTCCCTATAGCTTCACCCAGGCTCCATTTTAAACTATTTTTACTTTTATTGAGAAGGACTAATGTGCGGCTTGCTGGAAATCTTGATTGTATGGCATGCGACTAACTTCAGTTGTAAGAATTGGATCAACTCATTATTGTTGAGGTAAATGTCTTAATTTCTATTTTCAGTTCTTTTAACATCCACTCATTTATATTAATTATTAATTAATACATTATTTTCACTACAGGAACTTTTTTTTGAACAATCCGATTTTGCCCAAAACTTTGGCCAGCGAATTACATGCTTGCGTTAAGACCTTGTCTGACGACCACAGGCCACCCCCACACAGACCACGAGCGAGCTTGGATGGGTGACTTTGGGGTGTCTTGGATTGACTACTTGTATGGAACTAAACTACACTGATCAATTTTGGATTCAAACTCTATCTGTTGACGGTAGATTTATTTTCCTTTCAGTTTGTTTAAGCATTAGATCATTTAATAATTAATCACTTAATTAAACATTATTATTTCTCTCACAGGAATTGTATCTGAAAATTACGATGCATAACTGCTTTTTGCCACCAAATTGGCGAAATTGGTTGGCTTGCTTGAGACTCATGACGACCAAGACACAGATGGGTTTCGTCTTGATGACCATACCAAGGTGTATACCTTGGACAGCAAATCCTTGAAAAGGTTTGAAACATCACGTACTCATTGCGAGTTATCAGACAATACCCACTGAAACAAGTTATTACCTTGATGAGCCCAGAATACCCACGTTTTACCTTGGAGATCACAATTTTCAGACATTTTAAATGGTTTTCTTGATGATTCACAGTCTATACTATGTGAGAGATTATCACTGAACCATAAATTGTGAAAAATGAGTTTTCGCTTATATCCACCAGTTTGCTACTTGTGACACTCTATCCTGACCATAAAATTGGAAAATGGGTTTCTTGATGAGCCACGCTATACTATGTGAGATCGTCACTGAACCCATAAAATTGGAAAAATGGAGTTTTCTTGATGACCCGTCTAACATGTGGATCTATCACCGAAACACAATATTTCTGGAAATTGTGATTTTACCTTGGATCTGGATAGATGGTTATATTTTTGGAGACATTCTAAATTCGGGTTCTGGTTGGTACTCACAATGTGATACGTATCTTGGAAACTACTCAACCAGTAATTGGCTATTACCCCTTGAGACTTGGAGTTGGAGTTATTTGTTGTTTGATTAAAATGCTACCCACTCTTTGGGATCTAACTATCAAGAACACCTTCTTGCACTCCCCTTTCTACTTCATCAACTGAAAGCTGAAAAGACAAGAATTGGAAGAGAGAAAAAACATAAAAATATATATTGTTAGTTCGGGAAGAATATGCGGTTTCTCCTTTCTACGTCATCAAACCTGAAGCCTTAAGAAAGCAGAGAAAGAGTTAAAAAAACGTACAAATATATATAGGTGGATCTCATTCTGAAAAAGAATTGTGTTGGGCCGGGATGTTGGGTTGAGATTTTGAATGTTGGGTTGGGGTGAGATTTGAATGTGCAGGTTGCGGACACCACACAACAACAACCACACCACACACACACCACACACAACACGACACACGCACACCACCACTCACTGCAACAACCCGATACACCCAACAACCACGCCAACCAACACACCGCACACTACCGCACAACACCCACCACACCCACCCACCCCACATCATGACTATCAGTTGAGGTTCTGTGTTTGGTTTCACAGATCTAAGAATCCCCTCTACACATTAATATCGTTATACACTCGACTTTGGCCCTGAGTGTCCACACCGTGATATAGCGGAGGGAGTGGAGCGCCAACCCATTGCTCCCCTCACAAATTATATCTGTATACACCTCGACTTGGCTCGGTGTCCACAACGGTTTGATATAGCAGCAGGAAGTGACAGCGGCCAAACATTGCTTCCATGCGCACACCACACACACACACCACACCAAACAAACAAGTTTAAGCCTGACTATGTTGTCGGAGGATTCTGTGCTTGGGGTCTCACAGATTAAGAGAACGTCCCCTTACACAATATTCTGTTATACACTCGGACTTGTCCTCGAGGTGATCAACAACGTGTATAGCAGATGGGTGAAAGGGCAACCCATGTCCATGCGTTTACTGTTGTTTTGTCTTTTGTTTCCTGTGAATCAATGAACCTAATCTCTTCCCCTTCCAATCATAATATCTTATAAGTCCAAAAGGAAAAGTTCTTCTATTATCCCACAATTTTAAAAACAAGTTGTCGTTGGTCCATCGTTTACGACCCTTTTTCATGGACCTTTCACCTGTATTATTTTACGCATATCCCAATTTGAACTTGGTTTATTGAACTGAATCTCTTTTTCTAATTTTCCTTATAATGTTTCTCGCACTGCCTTTCTATTTGTAACGTGATGACCAATCGTGTTTTATACTTCCTCACAATATCCTGCTACCAGATCCCCAATTGCGTGTGACACCGAGGTTGTGTGAAATTTTTGATAGTTCTCTCTTTTCACGGTCGCAACTTAAAACGTTCAAACCCCGGCTTCCTTACATTAACAGGTACTGTATAATGTCTACTGTTAATTTTTTCGCAATCTAAATGTCTTGCTTAATAACCATTCTAACCTCCTCTCCAAAATTTCTTTCTGGTTTTTCCTTCCTTTTCATGAAATATCTGTTGCAAAAGGCTCACCAGAAGTGTCTGTTTTGTTTTTACTGGGACCCACGTCATCTTCTCCTCCAATACGGTCGCATCCTTGTACCTTTTCTTTTGAGTTCCATCCAACTCCGCGGACCAATATTACACAACTATTGAGCATACACCTTCTCTCTGAACTTTGTGATCCTTGGTTTCTGTCATCATACAGCTCATTGGCTCTTCACTCTCAAATGACATCACTTAGGATCTATCAAATTTTTTGCATTTCAAAAGTCCACAGATTTCCTTTGCCTGTCATCTTTTTCCAGTGATGCAGCCTCACTTTTGTTCTTCACAAGGTTGGCTTTTGTCATCGGACAAATTAATACACATTTCTCTAATCGGCTGGTTGCTGCATTTTCTTCTACCGTTGTGGTATTCCCTATCAATAATCGTGCTCCTTGCACCCTTCTCCTATTAGATTTACTCCATGGTTTAAAGATTGTCTTCGCTCATCTACTCTTTTACTCCAAAGTTTGTGCTGACCCCGAAGATCCCCTGGTGCTGTATTCCGGTATTCCAGTCGTTGTAACCCTTCTCACACTTTTGTATTAATCCGACGAGTTTGGCTTGTTTGGCACATCAAATTGAACTTGTTTTTGAAACCCCACACACCGACCATTCACTTTTTTGTATACCCTGTTCTTTTTTCTTTTTAATATGATTTTTAGTATTGTTCTTTTTACCCTTTGCGACAACCTCTTTACTTTATGCTGCCAAATTCTTGCGCGTGCCACAACCTTTTGTTTCCAAGCACTTTGACTCTTCATTTTTAACCATATAATCCTCGATGCTGCATCTTCCTCCAATTTATTCGAACCACCACTGGGCACCCTTTTATTACATCAATGATCCTCCCTGGACACACTGTCAGTCTTGTACGCCTAATGTGTCATTGTCACAATTGCTTGTTCCAATTACATTGTTTTATCCTCGGTGGGTGAAGTTTCTTTCGATTGTCTACCACACTCTTTTTTTACATTAATTATACCACGGTTATACCAAACATTTTAGATAACTTCCTTTATGTCTCAGCTACTTATCCTCCCTCTATATATCTCCTCTCTCTCTTCTACTCTTCTCCTCTCTTTTCTCTCTCTACTTCACTCTTTATTTATTGCTCTTTTTCTCTCACTCTCCTTCTCTCTCTCTTTCTCATCTGTGTTTGTTCTGTAGTCATTCCGGAATGGTTTTATTCTCGTGCGGTTTGTTTGTCAAATCTTCCCTTTGACCTCCACCATCTCTGTGTGTCGAAAATTTCGCTCTTTTTCAGCTTCCTGGATCTTTCACTTTTCCTTGGATCTTGTTCGAAGCATAATTTACGTTGATATTACGTGCATAGTTGTTGTTTTACGTCAAATTCGTATGTTACCGCTAGCTTCGCGAATGCTGTTGTGTGCGTCTTTTTTGTACCCAAGATATTCGTAGTGTGATGGCTTGTCGTTTTCGTGTTCGACGCTCGGGTTATGGCTGCATTTTCGGTCATCATGTGAGCCAGAGTATCTACAGCTTAATGTTTCCGTGCTTGCTTTTGGTTATGTTGCGCCATACTTTTCTGGAGCTTAGTGGCTGTGCGGATGTTTATCCAAGTGTTGCCCGTCGAGTTAACATATACAAACTTTTGTGTCGTTGATTATACGTGTTTCTGCACCGAAGTTATTAAGTCGTATTTGTGATTCGGTGACGTTGAAAATAACCTGAAATCCTTCTCGTTTGCTACAGCGCACGATCGCCGCAGTTTGACCGGAGCTCTCTGTTTTTTCCTCCCCACTCTGGTGCCTGGGTGTATACATATATAGTAGAATAGAAATACTATAATATATAGTAAGGTTATTACTAAGATGATATTCCTAAATTTACCTATATAAGTTTATAGATTATATTATATATATCTAACAGGCAATTGTAACGTGTTTTGTGTCTTTTCTTAACTATCCACAATGAGACCTAAGGCTGAAAGTTTGATGCATACGAGAAACTCCTCAGGGCGGTGGCGTGCTAAAAAATGAGTGTTGGCAAACGGACGAGCTAGTTGTATCGTCATATGAGCGATGAGGTAGGCTCTAATTTTGTATATATATGCTTATTAGTATAACTTATTATCATATATTATTTATTTATATCTTCTTTTTCTTTTCTTCGGGCTGCTTCCCGTTTAGTTCGCACAGCGATCTCATTGATGATAGCATGATTTGGCCAAGTTCAATGATCGCCTTCCTGATGCAACCCGTGGTCGCTCTTTACGACGGGGCTTAAGTATAATTATCTATATATATATATTATATTTCTATATATTACCCTAGTATATGTGCGATAGGAAGACCCGATCGCAGATCCAAAAACCATTTTTTAAGATTCCTTGGTCAGCTCAGGTTATCTTAAGTAGGTGTTCTGTCAGATAGCTCGCTTCGATTGCTGTACTGGGTAAATCTATGTATGCGCTGTGTATTTTATAGTTAGGGTTCGTCAGAACACGACCTACCTCCACAACTAAGACAAGAGCCTCCCGTCCCGTCACGCATAGACGGGAATGACGGTGTGGGGCCGGTTCTCAGGCAGGTGAGCATAACGTACACCCCACCGGAGTTGTGGTTTTTGGGAATGAGTCAGACGCCGGATCAGCGATGGAGGATAGGGCCCTCGTGTCCGCCGAGATCCATGCGCTTTGTTTTTTGTGTTCGCTCGGACTGAACGAGTAGTCTGATCGTTCGTACCTAGTTCGATAGATACGTCTGCTGTGCGCTGAGGCTCTTCCTTGGATGGTGTTTGATTGTGTTTGGCTCTCTGAATCGGGGCTCGTTGCACGGTTTTAAGTCTCTCACAGTGCTTCTGTGTTCACGACATTGGTTACAGTCCTTTGTATCTTTCTTCGCCCTCTCTTCCTGATAGGTTACCATTCGGTGTCGTGTGTATCTCGTGTCATGTTCTCCTTACGGCCCCAAGTAGGTTTCTGATATTATTCGTATAGCTTGTAACATGGTATAAACAATGACAGACGATTTTCGCCGATTTATAGTTTTACAATAACTCCAAACATGTTTTACACACACAGTAGACTGCTCCCTGGCAGGGAGAAGAGAAAATTTAGCTGAAAAC
>CM068961.1:110455411-110467162 GCA_035128595.1 Eptatretus atami | reverse complement strand
GAAAGATTGCAAAAATGGTAGCTGTTCACCTGTGAGCCTTCACTTGGGTTCGATTCTCAACAAGTGATAGCTAAAAATGTTCTTTCAAGGTAATGTCAGGAGACATTGCAACATGTAGCAGATTGACCCTCAAAGGAATACAAGGAACTTCACCCAGAGGAGGCCATTAGGCCTATTAACCTGTGAATCATGCCAACATCTTA
This sequence comes from Eptatretus atami, assembly GCA_035128595.1. NCBI lineage: Eukaryota > Metazoa > Chordata > Myxini > Myxiniformes > Myxinidae > Eptatretus > Eptatretus atami. The sequence continues at coordinate 110,466,959 of CM068961.1, read as the reverse complement.
AGTACTCCCCATCCCACTACTTCCAGATACCTATCAAACTTAATTTAAAAACCACGCTGACTCCACTCTTGCAGGGATACCATTCACTACTCTCTGAGTGAAAGACCCCTGCCTTGCTATCATCTTAGCTCTCCTCTTAAACTGTGACCCCTTTCCTGTCAGAGTCAATTATTTGAAAAATTCTACACTTGTTTTTCTATACCCTTCGTTATCTTAAACATCTCTATCATTATCTCCATCCCTTGCAATCATCTCCTTTCTGTGTGAAAAGTCCTCTCTCTTTCTGCGCTCCTCAATCGCTGAGACTAGCTAAGGCTCAGGTTATGTAGTTGCTCTACAATGTACCCTCTCCATGGTAACTGTGACCTTCCTCAGATGCCGGTGACAAAGCTGTATGCAATTATTCCAGATGAGTGTCACTACATCCCTGTACAGAGTTAATAGGTCTGCATGGCTGCCTTGCTACTCTCCCCCCCCGTCTGATCCATCATTCCTGTATCACATGCTCCAGTACTGGTTACATTAAATAACCCATTTTCATTATTCTTACCAAAACCAAGCACCATAGATTTCATGATGGTGAACTGCATCTACAATCTTTTGCCCAGTTCATTAAAGTATTCAATTTCCTGATCTGATCACCTCTGATCAGAATCCAATTTGTGAAATATAACTCTCTTTCATAAATCTGTGCTGATATTTATCTTTAATTAGTTTGAAATATTCAAATTTTCCCTGTCCGTTCCTTAATGACTGGATTTCTATGAGGCAATTTCCCCACAACCGAAGTAAACTAACAGTCTATAGTTCCCCCAATTCTTCTCTGGATCTATTCTTAAATAATGGCGTTACATTTGCTACTCTCGATCCTCTGGTACCTGTCCTGACTCCAGTGAGCAGTAAAGATATCGGTTACAACATTTCACTTATCTGCTCCGCCACATGCTTCAAAACTCTTGATGTGTATTTTCTGGCCCAAAGTTTTACCATCCCTTAATTACCTCGCCACTGAAGGGTGAAGGAGTTTATGTTTTCACCCTCTCTGTCTGTTGTTTGTCTGTGTGCAGGATATCTCAAAAAGTTGTGGATGGATCCGGATGAAACTTGGTGCGCAGGTTCGGGTGTGACAAGACGAACTGTTTAGATTTTGGTGAAGATCCGGATCCGGATCCGCCGACTAGAATTTTTAAAGCGATTCTTCACCATTGAGAGATCGGGTCAAAAATGATGTATAGCAAGATATCTCAAAAAGTGGTGGACGGATTCGGACGAAACTTGTGGACACGTTGGGTGTGTAACAAGGAAGAATTGATTCGAATTGGTGAAGATCTGGATGCGGATCCGGATATAGAAAATTTCAAAATGATTCTTCACAATTGAGAGATCGGGCCAAAAACGATATATAGCACGGTTATCTCAAAACGTTGTGGACGAATTAATACACAAAACATGGTGGATGAGTTGGGTAGTGACAATAACAAGCTGATTAGATTTTGGTAAAGTCCAGATGTGGATCCGGCCTATCAGTGGGATACAAAACGTAAACTGTTCAGCCTGGCATAGGTATGTGCTCTTATGAGTGCCGTTATAGTTCATCATGCAAAGCTACCATTCCTTCAACAGCAGCGATGGAAACGCGGCTATATCCGGCACCGGTGTTTGCTTCAAACCGCATTGCTAAACCAATGTGAAAAAATGTCCTGGACTCAATTGGAAACTCCAAACACCGACCTGTCTGAATCAAAGCCCACGAAGTGGTTTCCCCTCATGCGGTAACATTCCGTAGACGTTCCAACCTGAAAAAGGTGAACTGGGAGAAATTTTCAGTAGACCTGGATGCTGCAATCAAAGACCTATCAGCTTCTTTGTTAACCACGTCTTTGTGGAGATGAGCAAAGGTCTCTCGGACAATATCCCGAGAGGCTGTAGGACAAAATTATGTCCGGTACTGTGTTTTAAGTTTGATATACATTAGTTGAGTCAAAACTATCACTGAAATTTCAAGGTATTAATTTTTTTATTTCAAGGTACAAAGATCATAATTATTGAATTTAGTTCATGATGAAAAGTGGTGATTGTAAAAGCCTTCTTTTTATTTTTTTCCAGCTACCATGAATTACATCATAAAGACGTCATATTTTTCATTGCCCTAAAGTTCAGAAGTTCTCCAGTCACTCCAACATTCATGGGCATGACTCCTCAAGCAGGTCTGGGTTGAGTCAGGAATCCAGATCTCTGCTCCTGATGGCGTTTTTATCACACAGGTATTCCAGGTATCTAAATTTCTGTTGATTCGTGTTCAATAGAGTGCAAATCATTAATGAGTTGATAGATTTAGTTCTACCAAAGTTTTCTTGCAACTCCTAAGTTCACATGCTCAATATGAAATGGTGGTGCTCGAAAGTTCTGACCTATAAGCTTGCAAGCCTCAGCAAGCAGCATTTCACACCGTCGTCAAGCAGCTGTGAATGTTCAAATCTCCTTCCGCAAGAGACAACCTCAGGCCAAGTGCACGCAGTCGCTGCCATTTGGGAATGGCTCGCATCAGCATTTGCAGTTCGCCTAGCAGGAAAAATAGAAAACTTGAAATGCAAACATTTGGTCGGCAAAGGAGTTAACGACACATCTCCCTCAAATGTCAACATGTTGCAGGAAGTGGAAAATAATCCATCATCTGATGGCAACTACTATCAGGCAATAAATTGATTGTTTCTTTGGCAGAGATAATATTGGCAAACAGTACCCTGGAATTCAGACAAATGTATTTAACTCACCTTAAGCTCAGACATGATTTTTGTACAACTTCAGAATCACAGCATTTGGGACATCTTTTCCGCTGTCGTCCACAACCGATTTCACATTCTCAAGAATCCTGTCATCTCTTTTAACATTGTGCGAACATTTCATGCTTTGATTTTGAGTCTGGGAAGACAAGAAAAGACAAAATTGGATGGAAGAAAATATAGTTATGGAGAAAATTGGAATACTTACAGCAGTGGTGGGAAAATAGATTAAAAACAACACTCCGAAGACCTTCACAAAAGCAACTCATTGTCACAAATTATTTATATTGTAGGAGTACTCTACCTGAAGCACAGCACACTGCAAGTCGAGAGGTGTTGCAGATACACAAGTCTTTGTTTCACCTCGTTCCTTTCCTGGATAAAGCTGACAATGAATGTGCATCAACACCTGGGCAAGCTCCTGTTCCAGCTCAATCAATGGATCCAGGGATGTTAGTAGCTCTGATGCTCTGTCGACCATTCCTGAGGACACACCGATAAGTAGCACTAAGTATTCAGTTAAAAGTCGGTTTATGTTACCTGGTGTCAAAGAGCCCCACACACCTCGCATGTGGCCACCTGGCTTTCTAGCTCTTCCAGTAACAGGCCCTCTGTGTCTTGAGCTACTGGCTCATTTTACTTTCCAAATTGCTCAAGGTTTCCTGGATCTTCTGGAGACCAGACTCATGTTTGTCAGCAGATGAGTGCCGCCTGGCCTCTTCAAGTCCACAGCCAGGTCGTGATACATACAAACCACCCTAAGAGGCACATACAAGATCAATTCTAGGATGTAACACTTAGCGGGAGGCATAACTTCAGTCAATAAAAGAAAACAAAATTGTCATTGATCAACTTATAACAATTACATGTCATATAACAACTTTGATCAACTTTACAAAGTTCAAACATCTGCGCAAACTCTGTGGCATAAATAATGATGCTTAGAGCACTCGCTCTGAGTCTGGGAGGTCGCGGTTTCATTCTGATCTCTGTCTGAATCGTACCGAAGATTTTGAAAATGGTACGGCTGCTTCCATTTTGACGCACAGCATATAACGTGGAGAGAAAACACACATCACAAAGATGGCATTTCTGGTACCCAAAGTGCACCAGGAAGTTACATCACTTTGCCAAGGTCAGTGGCTGTGTTTGTCGAAATTGTGGCTGTTGTTGTCATGTATTTGTCTGTACATGTGCACGCTTTATGTTCTTCTTCTTGCATATGGCAGCTTGGCTGCTGGGCAGCTATCATTTTATTGGGCGCGCTATGCCACTGACGCTCTGCCCCTATACAGTACACTGTTACTCATTCGCCGATCTCAAAAAGATGACGGCGAGTCAACCCCACCTGGTGTAATGCAGCGGCCAATGGGAGTCCAACTCAGACCCTAAGATCCCAAGCCAGCCACCCTAACTGCCAAGCCAACACCAGGCTGTGCTTGTGTGTGCAGATCCTCCATGAGCCTGAGACCATGCGAACAAACAAAAAATTGGCTCGCACATTTCTCCACCATGGTAGTTTCGCAATCATGCATGATGTTTTTAATTAAGAATATGAACAATCCTGAAGACCAGGACCAACCTTGCCTGACATCGGAAACATCTTCATTTAAATTATGGACGTGTTTGGGAGGCATGTTTTGCAAAGCCTCAGTGACCGTGACAAGCTTCTGTATGCAGACACTGCTCGTCTCCTCCTCACTCTGCAGATGCTAGAGAAAGTAAAATGGGGGAAGAGGGTTAAAATTTGTGAATGTGCATAATATAGATGTGTTAAAGAAGAAAAGAATGCATTACTTGGCCTTGCATTAACTAAACAACATCAAATTGCCTCAATAACCTTTCTACAAATTACTCCACCAACATTTCTGAGCCATGCCATGCATTCTGAGAATATATTACTGGCAAACCAACCTTATTCTGTAAAGTACGTAGCCACTGAGGCGATTCGGCCGCACAATTGAGAGTGGATTGTCTCAACTATAAGTCTGACTCACAATGACTGATGACTACACGTACAAACAACATACTTCTTCATTAGTTTCCCAATTATTTCTACTTCTTGTCGGGTCGGCCAAGGAAAGATTTTGCCCCAAATCTTCACGAGCCAGTTAACCAAGCCAGATGTTCGACTGGAGGTGATTTGGACAGAAATTTGCAATTTCATGATTTTTTTGCAGGCAGGTGCTGGTGATAACCCACTTCCTCTTCGTGAAAGGCACTGTGGGATATTTAATAACACTATAAAATCAGACACTTAGCCTGACGTCCATTCTGGGGATGATGCAAATTGTGATGCAGCACCCCCTGCGAAGCTCTAATCCACCAGTTTATAGTTGTGTTGGATCAAAACAGGATAGACAGCTCAAAGGTAGTGCGCTATCTCTGCACAACTTGTCAGACTGACTCACCATGACTAAGGACATCGAGTACGCAGATATTCCTTGTAGATAGTGTGAAATACGTGGATTGTGAGTGTCAATGGCTTTTGGTAAATTTTGTGATTTTCAGAGATAGCACATGCTTTAACTCATACCTGATTTAAGGTATGAACGGTGTGAATCCACATGATATACTCAGTGGCGGCATTAGTCATTCGCGAGGCCCCATACAAAACGCAATAGTGGCTCCGTGTGGCCCCCGTCATAATCCTAAAATGGTGCAATTTGGTGTCCGTCTGTTCTGCACGCTGTGGCCAATGCACTTGGTCGTTACTAATGCAATCTCAAACAACTTTCCAGGGAACTAAGGCCATAAGGTTGTAGCTACTTGTTTGCCCACTTCCACCGCACCCCCCCCCCCCATCATTAAGCGGTGGGATCAACACTCATATCTACGTATACGTGTACCGTGTAGTGCCGCTCCCGGTGGTGGTGGAGAAGATATTACGAGTGATGCTTCAGATGCTTAATTGTACAAGAGGTCTGCTATTCGTCTTGCAGGGTCTGTTTCCACATCTCCAAGTGGTCCTCCTGCAGCAGCACCACCAGCAGATGCTCCAGGACCCCTTCTGGTTCTGTTGCTTGTTGTGTAACGAAAATTGAAGTTAATTTGGGGTGGTTTTCAACCCTTTTCACCTTCTGTTGAGCTATTTTTTGCTTCTCAACACCGCTGGCATAATTTTGTTTTCATCTTTAGCTGCCCCAACACAGTTCTGATTTAAAAAAACAACAACACACAACCTTCCACCATGGCACCCATGGATTAGTCGATTTACCAAATGAGGGGCTTGAATTTTGATCATACAATGAATTGCAATGTGGATTTACAAAACAATATCGATATGTATTGACATTAGGCGTATACACACATTATTGTGATTCAAGTTGCCCTCGCCGGAGAGAGGGTATTGCATTTGGGCCGTTTGTCTGTCGTCTATTCTGTCTGTTTGTTTATTTGTTCGTACAAAACGTTAGTGTTTTCTCCATAAAACTGCTTGACAGATTGACAACGAAATTTCACCATTGGTGTGACTACTCATGAAAATGTTTTAATGATAATTATGATGCCACATGTCACGTGGTGTGGCAGCCATGTTGGAAAAAACAGAAAACAAAAAAAAATTGTTACCTCTGTATCTCTGAAACCGCACAAGGAAAAAATTGAAACTTGGCACCTAGCAAGTACTCCTCATGGGGAAGAGTGTGATTTTTTTTTATATGACATCATAGGTGCCTTCTGTATGACACCATAATTGCATATGTAGAACGCTACATATGATCACATGAACAATTTGAGGGTCGTCTCGGGATAAAATGGTCCACATAATTCAGCGGGCAACATTGTGCTGTTATATAATTGGCTATTCTGTCCTGTCTTCTGTCACACTTATGGCCGCGTACGTCCCTTATCTGAGGGCTATAAATAGAAATTGTCCAACGTCACAATTCTTCCCATCATGCATGCTAATTCACCGTGTCTACATTTTAATTTTATAACTGCAAAATTGTTTCATCATTCTTAACCTTTTACTGCCCCCAGCCGCACGATATCGAAGTATTCCTTCTTGTTTTTGATGACGTCATCGTCACGTGATTCTGCAGCCATATTGTTATATTAAAAAAACAAGCTCAAATGAGCTAAGATCCTCGTCCTCTTTATGAGACGTCATAAAAACGAATATGACATCATTGTGATGTATCAGGTTTGCGATAAATTATTTGTGCTAATGCCCGCTGATTCCTTCAAATTCAAACAGCTTGCCTAGTTTCGGAGATAACGGTATAGGTGATTTCCATAGCGGCGATTTATGACGTCAACTTTTTTTCTAGGAAGAATTTCCAATTCGGAGATGGTTACTGCCTGCGCGTGGGCTTTTCTGCATATACATGGCAGAGTTTCATGAAGATCTGATGAAAACTCTGGGTTGTTAAACAAAAAATAGGAATGACGTCATAAAAATTGATATGACGTCATAGTGATGTATCATATGTGCGCGTAATTCATCTCTGCTAATCCTGTTCGATCCCGCAAACAGAATTCAAAAAGCTTGCCTAGTTTCGGAGATATTTTTTAGGCGATTCCATTAGCGGAGATATTTTGACGTCATAACTTTTTTCCGGGGAATTTTCAAAATCGGAGATGATTCTGTCTGCCCAGGGTATTTTTACATATATATGCCAAGTTTCAGAAGTTTCGATGAAAACTGTAGGCTGTGAAACAAATAAGTCCACAAGAAGAAGATGAAGAACAACAACGTGAGTAAGACTTAGATATCCTCCACGAGGATCAAAAACTTCAAAATCTTCTTTCCTGAAGTGGTGAAACAGATTGAGGCGAAACTTTACAGGTAAAACCACCCATCCATGAGGATAAAGCATTCACATATGATACACATAGGTCACATGGTTTGGCAGCCATTTGGATTGTACCCTAAACATAATAAAAAATCTTCTCCAGAACGGCTGGATAGATCAAAGGGAAACTTCACACAATGTTCACCAAGCCATGGGTGTCCAAGTTTGTTAAGGAAAATTGATGTCACATGGTTTGGCAGCCAAATGCATTGAAGAAAAATATGAAATAATGTTTTTTTTCTGGAACCACGAAATCAATAGATGTGAAACTTCACATTTATGATTAGTAGTGATGATGAATACGTTTTAAATTTAACTTGATCAGATGCATGGTCTAGCAGCCAGAATTTTTTTTTTTTTGATCTGAGTTCTTTTGAATTTGTTGTTGTTGAATAAGACTCACCTGGCTGTGTCTGGAGTGGTTTGAGGGTGGAGAGAGCAGCTGAAATGCCTATCCAGGTTCCTCCTGATGACTTCATCTTTGCTTTTTGCTTGCTTTGGTTCCTTTCTGATTACTCCAATGCAGGAATGTATCTATTTGGTCTTCCATTGGTATGAATTGAATATTTCATTCCCATTCTAAATTCAATTGAATAATAATAAACATCATGGTCAGTGTCAAATGTCCGATCAAATGGGACATCTTGGTACCTGGTCATCAATGCAGCAGTTATAAAGTGGCAGTTCTAATTGAGGTCTCTTACTAATTACGTAACACACCAGTACACAAACTCCACGCAAAACAAGTTCTGGTGAGGGTCGCAATCACTGATTGCTCTTTGTCTTGTTGCATTTGTATACATTAAACATTTTTATTATTCCACTTAAGCTATTTCTCCACAAACTTTACCCTCTAATTTTTTAAGCCATGTCGATAAACATAAGGGGAATTTTCTTTTCAAATCATCATGTGACAGTGCTTTTTCCCTTGAAGTGGAGCGTTCGTTTTGTGCTGTGTTTATCATCGTTACATGTTGATGTTTGTCGGCAAAGTGAGACCCCCCCTCCCCCCCTGCCTCCACGGCAACCACCCTCGGGGCCCCGTCTCGAAGATTGTGGCCCACGCATCGGCTTGTGTGGGAACCATGTTGCCTCATAATGGGTTGCATGGCCTTACATCACCACGAGATGTACTCCACTGAGACCCTGAGACACTTCAATGAGACACCTGAGGCAACTCATGGTGTGAAATCCAGTGATTTTGAGTTGGATCACCTGAGATTTCACATGAACGAACCAATTCAATGCAAGGACGGTATTGACAATTAAAATAGCATTATATACCTGAAGCATTTCCACCCGGTAATGGACAGCGAATGCACAGCCCTTCAGAGAGTCGATGCTCAACATGGTACATTTTCCTTCAATAAGATGTTCATTCACTGCATCAAACACTCTTCCATGCTCCTCCAATTCCAACAAAGTGACCTTAGAAAATTTATCACCTGCATTATCTGCATGAAACCACAGAAAGTCATACAGTGTCATGACAGAGGCTTCTCAAAGTGTATATTGAAGACTTAGTATGAAGATACCTTTTCTTGCAGGTCAGTGGCTGATTTCTTGTATTTTTATCAGAGTCTCCCCCAAAGCACAAAGCAGCTGATGGTTTGCAGCAGCAAAGCCTGTGTGGCTGCTTCTAACCTTTTCAATCTCATCTTGCTCCATTTCAGTTTCTCCTCCAAACCTGTGCAAAGCACAACAAACAGTGCCTTTTGTGTTACACAAATTTTGTTGTGTGCCGTCTTTCCAAGCAAAACAAAAAACATCCCTAATACAGTCTTCTGGTTCTTGTAGTGGAACATTTGCTTTACCAGCTAGTCAGCTACACTTGCAATTTTAACTCAAATTGTTGTGCATAATATGCATTGCACTGAGCACCGGTGTGGTGATGTGGCATTCTTGATAAAATATCTTTGACCCACAACATTTCTTACATTCCAAAACATTGTTTGCTTGTCAGAAATTATTTGAGACTTGAATAGACTACTTCTTAACTCCAGGAATCAGGAGAGCAGGAAAGCGGGGGAGGGGGGAGTCCGGAGGAGGTGGGGTGGGAGAGGCAGGGGAAGGGGGATAAGGGAGGGCAAGGGATGAGAGGAGGAAGGGGAAGGAGTGGAGGAGGACCGGCAACGCCAGGCCACCCTGCAAGTACATATAGATATTACAATACATATATATATAACATATACATATATATATACTATACTAATATATACATATATACATATATATACATATATATATATATATACTATATATACAATACTTAATATCATACAAATCAATATACATATATATATACTATACATATATACATATATATATAATATATAATATATATATCTATATCATATATATATATACATATATATATATACATATATACACTATATATATACATATACATATACATATATACATATATACAAATATAATATATATATATATAATAAATTATATATAACTATATATATATATATAATATACAATTATAATATACATTTATATACAACATAATTATATATATATATATAATATATATATATAATATATATATATTTAATACCACATATCCTCACTTAACGACGAGTCCGTTCCTACGACTAGGTCGTTAAGCGAATGGTCGATAAGCGAGGAGCCCCTTACCGATATTTCAAGCATACTGTACTGGTAGTGGGTTGTGTCAACCATCTTTAGATATTTTTTAATGTCACCTTTGCACCATTTATAACATTTTTAGTATATTTTAAAATATTTATACAGTAGTGTACTGTGTCCTGTAATAAACAGAATAGAGGAAATCAGCTCTAATATACATTACTTAGGTTTGCATACTGTAAATACACGTAATCGTTTTTATTTATTCTGAATAAAGAAAAGGTCTAAAGGAAACTCCAACTTGATAACTTTCTTTTAATTTGCCATAACCCTTACATATTACAGAACATAAAAATACAATCAGCAAAAATTATAAAAATTATGTACCAAAAAAAATTAAACTTATAAAAAAAGACATTCAGATGAAACATTTTAGTCATCGATCCTTCAAATGTGGTAGTGGTTCGGGGTCCTCACCGCTGAGACGCCGCGCTGCCGTTTCCACAACCAAAAATTCTCATCAGCGTACAATACCGACTGGTCGGAGAGCGGTCGTAAGTCCGCGCGGTTGTGAAACAGGTATAGACCGGGAGCCCGCGGGGCTTAGCTCAACCGAAAGAGGGGAACAATTGCCGTCCTCATGGTAAGATCCAGATGATAATTCTCACCTCAGAACTCTGCGTCTCCGGGACAACTGCTGCTTGGGTTGACATTCTGTGGTCAATATCAGTATCGCATAATCGGCGCTAGCTCAACCTGGGCAGCGGAACGGCCCCAAGTATTTCTGATATTTTCGTATAGCTTGTAACCGGTATAAACAATGACAGACAAATTTCGCCGCTGGAATATCGGTGACAGACGCTAATTATATGCCGCGAAAAATCACGCCAGCTCAACCGAACAGCGGAACGGCTAAAACCAACGTAGAAAGCTAGTAAGGGTCCCCTGAGTACAAAAGACAGCATGTCAGACAACTTTCGCTGGCCCCCCGGGACAGACGCTCCATAATTTGGGACCCTTTGGTTGCGCTAGCTCAACCGAACAGCGGAACGGCTAAAACCAACGCAGAAGGTAGTACCATTCCCCTGAGTACAAAAGAGCACTGACAGACAATTGGTCGCTGGGCCCCAGACAGACTCTTCTAGTTCGGTTCCCTTTGGTTGCGCTAGCTCAACCGAACAGCAGAACGGCTAAAACCAACTCAGAATTAGGACCATTCTGAGTTGGTTTTAGCCGTTCTGCTGTTCGGTTGAGCTAGCGCAACCAAAGGGAACCCGAACTAGAGAGCGTCTGTCCTGGGGGGCCCAGCGACCAAATTGTCTGTCAGTGCTCCTTTTGTACTCAGGGGACCTGGTACTACCATTCTGC
>CM068961.1:110441030-110455395 GCA_035128595.1 Eptatretus atami | reverse complement strand
TACCATTCTGCGTTGGTTTTAGCCGTTCCGCTGTTCGGTTGAGCTAGCGCAACCAAAGGGTCCCAAATTATGGAGCGTCTGTCCCGGGGGGCCCAGCGACAAAGTTGTCTGACAGTGCTCCTTTTGTACTCAGGGGACCCCTTACTAGCTTTCTACGTTGGTTTTAGCCGTTCCGCTGTTCGGTTGAGCTGGCGTGATTTTCGCGGCATATAATTAGCGTCTGTCACCGATATTCCAGCGGCGAAATTGTCTGTCATTGTTTATACCGTGTTACAAGCTATACGAATAATATCAGAAACCTACTTGGGGCCAGATGTATATTCTCACGCTCAGAACTCTGTCTGCCGGGACACTGCGCTGGGTTGACATTCTGTGGTCAATATCCGTATGCATAATCCGGCGCTAAGCTCAAACCTGGCAGGGAACGGCCCAAGTAGGTTTCTGATATTATTCGATAGATGTAACTAGTGGTATAAAACAATGACAGACGATTTTCGCGATTTAATAGTTTTACAATAACTCCAACATGTGTTCTACACCACAGTTAGACTGCTCCCTGGCAGGGAGAAGAGAAAATTTTAGCTGAAAACAATTTTTTTCATCGTTTATTTCTATTTCGTTTTCCACTTGCGGTTTCCGGTCTGACTCGTAATCGTCTTCGGTTCGACTACATCCCTGGATGACCTATTGGTCGCTCGTGTGTATTCCATGACATCACTTTCGATGACAATCGCAGACACAGTAGTCTTAAACAGACGTAGAAAAACTCGTCGTATGACAATTCAACCGAGTACTTCAGGTCGCCTGGGGCGACCTAATGAGGGGACCTGGTACTACATTCTGAGTTGGTTTTAGCCGTTCTGCTGTTCGGTTGAGCTAGCGCAACCAAAGGGAACCCGACTAGAGAGCGTCTGTCCTGGGGCCCAGCGACCAAATTGTCTGTCAGTGCTCCTTTGTGTACTCAGGGGACCTGGTACTACCATTCTGCGTTGGTTTTAGCCGTCCGCTGTTCGGTTGAGCTAGCGCAACCAAAGGGTCCAAATTATGGAGCGTCTGTCCGGGGGGCCCAGCGACAAGTTGTCTGACAGTGCTCCTTTTGTACTCAGGGGACCCCTTACTAGTTTCTCTACGTTGGTTTTAGCCGTTCCGCTGTCGGTTGAGCTGGCGTGATTTTCGCGGCATATAATTAGCGTCTGTCACGATATTCCAGCGGCGAAATTGTCTGTCATTGTTTATACCGTGTTACAAGCTATACGAATAATATCAGAAACCTACTTGGGCCGTTCCGCTGCCAGGTTGAGCTAGCGCCGATTATGCGATACTGATATTGACCACAGAATGTCAACCCAGCAGCAGTGTCCCGGCAGACGCAGAGTTCTGAGGTGAGAATATCATCTGGCATCTTACCATGAGGACGGCAATTGTTCCCTCTCTTCGGTTGAGCTAAGCCCCGCGGGCTCCGCGGTCTATACCTGTTTCACAACCGCGCGGACTTACGACCGCTCTCCGACCAGTCGGTATTGTACGCTGATGAGAACTTTGGTTGTGGAAACGGCAGCGCGGCGTCTCAGCGGTGAGGACCCCGAACCACTACCACACTTTAAAGGTAGATGACTAAAATGTTTCATCTGAATGTCTTTTTTTATAAGTTTAATTTTTTTTGGTATATTTTTATAATTTTTGCTGATTGTATTTTTATGTTCTGTAATATGTAAGGGTTATGCAAATTAAAAGAAAGTTATCAAGTTGGAGTTTCCTTTAGACCTTTTCTTTATTCAGAATATAAAAACGATTACGTGTATTTACAGTATGCAAACCTAAGTAATGTATATTAGAGCTGATTTCCTCTATTCTGTTTATTACAGGACACAGTACACTACTGTATAAATATTTTAAAATATACTAAAAATGTTATAAATGGTGCAAAGGTGACATTAAAACAATATCTAAAGATGGTTGACACAACCCACTACCAGTACAGTATGCATGAATATAGTAAGGGGTGGCTCTCGCTTATCGACCATTCGCTTAACGACCTAGTCGTAGGAACGGAACTCGGTCGTTAAGTGAGGATATGTGGTATTAAATATATATATATATATTATATATTTATATATATATATATATATAATGTATATATGTTAATATATATATAAGTTATTATATATATAATATATATATATTATATGTGTGTATATATATATATATTGTATATTGTATATATGTATGTATATGTATATATATGTGTATATATGTATATATATATATATATATGTATGTATATATATATATATATATATATGATGTGTATATATATATATATATATATGTATATTTTATATATGTATGTATATTATGTATTGTATATTTGTATATATGTATGTTATATATATATGTATATTTGTATATATGTATGTATATATATATATTATATATATGTTATTTGTTTATATGTATGTATATATATGTATATGTATATATATATGTATATATGTATATATATATATATATTATATATATGTATATATATATATGTATATATATATGTATATGTATATGTGTATATATATATGTATATGTATATATATATATATATGTTAATTATGTACTGGCAGGGTGCCTGGCGTTGCCCGGCTCCTCTCCCACCTCCTTCCCCTTCCTCCTCTCATCCCTTGCCCTCCCTTATCCCACCCTTCCCCCTGCCTCCTCCCACCCCACCTCCCTCCGGACTCCCCCCTCCCCCCTTTCCTGCCTCTCCTGATTCCTGGAAGTTAAGAAGTAGTCTATTCAAGTCTCAAATAATTTCTGACAAGCAAACAATGTTTTGGAAATGTGAAAAAAATGTTGTGGTCAAATATTTTATCAAGAATGCCACATCACCACACCGGTGCTCAAGTGCAATGCATATTATGCACAAACATATTTGAGTTAAATTGCAAGTGTAAGCTGACTAGCTGGCTGTAAAGCAAATGTTCCCACTACAAGAACCAGAAGACTGTATTAGGGGATGTTTTTTGTTTTGCTTGGAAAGACGGCACACAACAAAATTTGTGTAACACAAAAGGCACTGCTTGTTGGTGCTTTGCACAGGATTTGGAGGAGAAACTGAAATAGAGAGAATGAGATTGAAAAGGTAGAAGCAGCCACACAGGCTTTGCTGCCTGCAAACCATCAGCTGCTTTGTGCTTTGGGGGAGACTCTGATAAAATACAGAAATCAGCCACTGACCTGCAAGAAAAGGTATCTTCATATACAGTCTTCAATATAACTTTGAGAAGCCTCTGTCATGACAACTGTATGACTTTCTGTGGTTTTCATTGCAGATAATGCAGGTGATAAATTTTCTAAGGTCACTTTGTTGGAATTTGGAGGAGCAGGAAGAGTGTTTGATGCAGTGAATGAACATCTTATTGAAGGAAAATGTACCATGTTGAGCATCGACTCTCTGAAGGGCTGTGCATTCGCTGTCCATTACCGGGTGGAATGCTTCAGGTATAAATGCTATTTTATTGTCAATACCGTCCTTGCATTGAATTGGTTCGTTCATGTGAAATCTCAGGTGATCAACTCAAAATCACTGGATTTCAACCATGAGTTGCCTCAGGTGTCTCATTGAAGTGTCTCAGGTGTCTCAGTGGAGTACATCTCGTGGTGATGTAAGGGCCATGCAACCCATTATGAGGCAACTGGTTCCCACACAAGCCGATCGTGGGCCACAATCTTCCGAGACGGGGCCCCCGAGGGTGGTTGCCGTGGGGGCAAGGGGGGGAGGGGGGGTCTCACTCTGCGACAAACCACATCAACATGTAACGATGATAAAACAGCACAAAACGAACGCTCCACTTCAAGGGAAAAAGCACTGTCACATGATGATTTGAAAAGAAAAAAATTCCCCTTATGTTTAACTCGACATGGCTTAAAAAATTAGAGGGTAAAGTTTGTGGAGAAAGTAGTTAAGTGGAATAATACAATGTTTAATGTATACAAATGCAACAAGACAAAGAGCAATCAGTGATTGCAGACCCTCACCAGAACTTGTTTTGCGTGGAGTTTGTGTACTGGTGTGTTACGTAATTAGTAAGAGACCTAATTAGAACTGCCACTTTATAACTGCTGGCATTGATGACCAGGTACCAAGATGTCCCACTTTGATCGGACATTTGACACTGACCCATGATGTTTATTATTATTCAATTGAATTTAGAATGGGATGAAAATAAATTCAATTCATACCAATGGAAGACCAAATAGATACATTCCTGCATTGGAGTAATCAGAAAGGAACCAAAGCAAGCAAAAAGCAAAGATGAAGTCATCAGAGGAACCTGGATAGGCATTTCAGCTGCTACTCCTCCACCCTCAAACCATCCAGACACAGCCAGTTGGTCTTATTCAACAACAAAAATCAAAAGAACTCAGATCAAAAAAAAAAAAATTCTGGCTGCTAGACCATGCATCTGATCAAGTTTAAATTTAAAACGTATTCATCATCACTACTAGATCATAAATGTGAAGTTTCACATCTATTGATTTCGTGGTTCCAGAAAAAAAACATTATTTCATATTTTTCTCAATGCATTTTGGCTGCCAAACCATGTGACATCAATTATTCCTTAACAAACTTGACACCCATGGCTTGGTGAACATTTGTGTGAAGTTTCCCTTTGATCTATCCAGCCGTTCTGGAGAAGATTTTTTATATGTTTAGGGTAAATCCAATATGGCTGCCAAACCATGTGACCTATGATGTACATCATATGTGAATGCTTTATTCCTCATGGATGGGTGGTTTTACCTGTAAAGTTTCGCCTCAATCTGTTTCACCACTTCAGGAAAGAAGATTTTGAAGTTTTTGATCCTGTGGAGGATATCTAAGTCTTACTCACGTTGTTGTTCTTCATCTTCTTCTTGTGGACTTATTTGTTTCACAGCCTACAGTTTTCATCGAAACTTCTGAAACTTGCATATATATGTAAAAATACCCTGGGCAGACAGTATCATCTCGATTTTGAAAATTCCTCCGAGAAAAAGTTATGACGTCAAAATATCTCCGCTAATGGAAATCGCCTAAAAAATATCTCCGAAACTAGGCAAGCTTTTTGAATTCTGTTTGCGGGAATCGAACAGGGCATTAGCAGAGATGAATTACCGCACATATGATACATCACTATGACGTCATATCAATTTTTATGACGTCATTCCTATTTTTTGTTAACAACCCAGAGTTTTCATCAGATCTTCATGAAACTTGCCATGTATATGCAGAAAGCCCACGCGCAGGCAGTAACCATCTCCGAATTGGAAATTCTTCCTAGAAAAAAAGTTGACGTCATAAATCGCCGCTAATGGAAATCACCTATACCGTTATCTCCGAAACTAGGCAAGCTGTTTGAATTTGAAGGAATCAAGCCGGGCATTAGCACAAATAATTTTATCGCAAACCTGATACATCACAATGATGTCATATTCGTTTTATGACGTCATCATAAAGAGGACGAGGATCTTAGCTCATTTGAGCTTGTTTTTTTTAATATAACAATATGGCTGCAGAATCACGTGACGATGACGTCATCAAAAAACAAGAAGCGAATACTTCGATATGTGCGGCTGGGGCAGTAAAAGGTTAAGAATGATGAAACAATTTTGCAGTTATAAAATTAAAATGTAGACACGGTGAATTAGCATGCATGATGGGAAGAATTGTGACGTTGGACAAATTTCTATTTATAGCCCTCAGATCAAAGGGACGTACGCGCCATAAGTGTGACAGAAGACAGGACAGAATAGCCAAT
This sequence comes from Eptatretus atami, assembly GCA_035128595.1. Classification (NCBI taxonomy): domain Eukaryota; kingdom Metazoa; phylum Chordata; class Myxini; order Myxiniformes; family Myxinidae; genus Eptatretus; species Eptatretus atami. Next base: position 110,449,603 of record CM068961.1, on the reverse strand, counting down.
TATATAACAGCACAATGTTGCCGCGCTGTAATTATGTGGACATTTTATCCCGAGACGACCCTCAAAATTGTTCATGCGATCATATGAAGCGTTCTACATATGCAATTATGGTGTCATAACGAAGCACCTATGATGTCATATAAAAAAAATCACACTCATTCCCCATGAGGAGTACTTGCTAGGTGCCAAGTTTCAATTTTTTCCTTGGTGCGTTTCAGAGATACAGAGGTACAATTTTTTTATTGTTTTCTGTTTTTCAACATGGCTGCCACACCACGTGACATGTGGCATCATAATTATCATTAAAACATTTACATGAGTAGTCACACCAATGGTGAAATTTCGTGTCAATCTGTCAAGCAGTTATGGAGAAAAACACTAACGTTTTGTACGAACAAATAAACAAACAGACAGATAGACGACAGACAACGGACCCAAATGCAATACCCTCTCCTCCGGCGAGGGCAACTTGAATCACAATAATGTGTGTATACGCCTAATGTCAATACATATCGATATTGTTTGTAAATCCACATTGCAATTCATTGTATGATCAAAAATCAAGCCCCTCATTTGGTAAATCGACTAATCCATGGGTGCCATGGTGGAAGGTTGTGTGTGTTGTTTTTTTTTAAATCAGAACTGTGTTGGGGCAGCTAAAGATGAAACAAAATTATGCCAGCGGTGTTGAGAAGCAAAAAATAGCTCAACAGAAGGTGAAAAGGGTTGAAAACCCACCCCAAATTAACTTCAATTTTCGTTACACAACAAGCAACAGAACCAGAAGAGGGTCCTGGAGCATCTGCTGGTGGTGCTGCTGCAGGAGGACCACTTGGAGATGTGGAAACAGCCCCTGCCAAGGACGAATAGCAGACCTCTTGATACAATTAAGCATTCTGAAGCATCACTCGTAATATCTTCTCCACCACCACCGGGAGCGGCACTACACGGTACACGTATACGTAGATAATGAGTGTTGATCCCACCGCTTAATGATGGGGGGGGGGGTGGCGGTGGAAGTGGGCAACAAAGTAGCTACAACCTTATGGCCTTAGTCCCCTGGAAAGTTGTTTGAGATTGCATTAGTAACGACACAGTGCATTGGCCACAGGCGTGCAGAACAGACGGACACCAAATTGCACATTTTAGGATTATGACGGGGGCCACACGGAGCCACTATGCGTTTTGTATGGGGCCTCCGAATGACTAATGCCGCCACTGAGTATATCATGTGGATTCACCCGTTCATACCTTAAATCAGGTATGAGTAAAGCATGTGCTATCTCTGAAAATCACAAAATTTACCAAAAGCCATTGAACTCACATCCACGTATTTCACACTATCTACAAGGAATATCTGCGTACTCGATGTCCCTTAGTCATGGTGAGTCAGTCTGACAAGTTTGTGCAGAGATAGCGGCACTACCTTGAGCTGTCTATCCTGTTTTTGATCCCAACACAACTATAAACTGGTGGATTAGAGCTTCGCAGGGGGTGCTGCATCACAATTTGCATCATCCCCAGATGGACGTCAGGCTAAGTGTCTGATTTTATAGTGTTAGTTAAATATCCCACAGTGCCTTTCACGAAGAGGAAGTGGGTTATCACCAGCACCTGCCTGCAAAAAAATCATGAAATTGCAAATTTCTGTCCAAATCACCTCCAGTCGAACATCTGGCTTGGTTAAACTGGCTCGTGAAAGATTTGGGGCAAAATCTTTCCTTGGCCGACCCGACAAGAAGGTAGAAATAATTGGGAAACTAATGAAGAAGTAGTTGTTTGTACGTGTAGTCATCAGTCATTGTGAGTCAGACATTATAGTTGAGCACATCCACTTCTCAATTGTGCGCGAATCGCCTCAGTGGCCTACGTACTTTACAGAATAAGGTTTGTTTGCCAGTTAATATATTCTCAAGAATGCATGGCAGTGGCTAGAAATGTTGTGGTAGTAATTTGTAGAAACGGTTATTGAGGCAATTTGATGTTGTTTAGTTAATGCAAGGCAAAGTAATGCATTCTTATTCTTCTTTAAACACATACTATATTATGCCACCATTCACAAATTTTAAACCTCTTCCCCCATTTTACTTTCTCTAGCATCTGCAGAGTGAGGAGGAGACGAGCAGTGTCTGCATACAGAAGCTTGTCACGGTCACTGAGGCTTTGCAAAAACATGCTCCCAACACCGTCCATAATTTAAATGAAGATGTTTCCGATGTCAGGCAAAGGTTGGTCCTGGTCTTCAGGATTGTTCATATTTCTAATTAAAAACATCATGCATGCATTGCGAAACTACCATGGTGGAGAAATGTGCGAGCCAATCTTTTTGTTGTTTTCATGGTCTCAGGCTCATGGAGGATCTGCAACACAAAGCACAGCCTGGTGTTGGTTAGCAGTTAGGGTGGCTGGCTTGGGATCTTAGGGTCTGAGTTGGACTCCCATTGGCCGCTGCATTAACACCAGGTGGGGTTGACTCAGCCTGTCATCTTTTTGAGATCGGCGAAATGAGTAACAGTGTACTGCTATAGGGGCAGAGCGTCAGTGGCATAGTCGCGCCCACAATAAAATGATAGCTGCCCAGCAGCCAAGCTGCCATATGCAAGAAGAAGAACATAAAGCGTGCACATGTACAGACAAATACATGACACAACAGCCAACAATTCAGACAAACACAGCCACTGACCTTGGGCAAAGTGATGTAACTTCCTGGTGCACTTTGGGGTACCAGAAATGCCATCTTTGTGATGTGTGTTTCTCTCCACGTTATATGCTGTGCGTCAAACATGGAAGCAGCACGTACCATTTTCAAAATCTTCGGTACGATTCAGACGAGTCAGAATGAAACGCCGACCTCCCAGACTCAGAGCGAGTGCTCTAAGCATCATTAATTTATGCCACAGAGTTTGCGCAGATGTTTGAACCTTTGTAAAGTTGATCAAAAGTTGTTAATATGACATGTAATGTATAAACGTTGATCAATGACAATTTTGTTTTCTTTTATTGACTGAAGTTATGCCTCCCGCTAAGTGTTACATCCTAGAATTGATCTTGTTATGTGCCTCTTAGGGTGGTTTGTATGTATCACGACCTGGCTGTGGACTTGAAAGAGGCCAAGGCGGCACTCAATCTGCTGACAAAACATGAGTCTGGTCTCCAGAAGATCCAGGAAACCTTGAGCAATTTGAAAAGTACAATGAGCCAGATAGCTCAAGACACAGAGGGCCTGTTACTGGAAGAGCTAGAAAGCCAGGTGGCCACATGCGAGGTGTGTGGGCTCTTTGACACCAGGTAACATAAACCGACTTTTAACTGAATACTTTAGTGCTGACTTATCGGTGTGTCTCCAGGAATGGTCGACAGAGGCATCAGAGCTACTAACATCCCTGGATCCATTGATTGAGCTGGAACAGGAGCTTGCCCAGGTGTTGATGCACATTCATTGTCAGCTTTATCCCAGGAAAGGAACGAGTGAACAAAGACTTGTGTATCTGCAACACCTCCTCGACTTGCAGTGTGCTGTGCTTCAGGTAGAGTACTCCATAAATAATATACTGTGACAATGAGTTGCCTTTTGTGAAGGTCTTCGGAGTGTTGTTTTTAATCTATTTTCCCACCACTGCTGTAAGTATTCCAATTTCTCCATAACTATATTTCTTCTTCCATCCAATTTTTGTCTTTCTTTGTCTTCCCAGAACTCAAAATCAAAGCATGAAATGTTCGCACATGTATAAAAGAGATGGACAGGATTCTTGAGAATGTGAAATCGGTTGTGGACGACAGCGGAAAGAGTCCCAAATGCTCGTGATTCTGAAGTTGTACAAAAATCATGTCTGAGCTTAAGGTGAGTTAAATACATTTGTCTGAATTCCAGGGTACTGTTTGCCAATATATTCTCTGCCAAAGAACACAATCAATTTATTGCCTGATAGTAGTTGCCATCAGATGATGGATTATTTTCACTTCCTGCAACATGTGACCATTTAGGGAGATGTTGTCGTTAACTCCTTTTGCCGACCAAATGTTGCATTTCAAGTTTTCTATTTTTCCTTGCTAGGCGAACTGCAAATGCTGATGCGAGCCATTCCAAATGGCAGCGACTGCGTGCACTTGGCCTGAGGTTGTCTCTTGACGAAGGAGATTTGAACATTCACAGCTGCTTGACGACGGTGGAAATGCTGCTTGCTGAGGCTTGAAAGCTTATAGGTCAGAACTTTCGAGCACCACCATTTCATATTGAGCATGTGAACTTAGGAGTTAGCAAGAAAACTTTGGTAGAACTACATCTATCAACTCATTAATGATTTTGCACTCTATTGAACACGAATCAACAAGGAAATTTAGATACCTGTGAATACCTGTGTGATAAAAACGCCATCAGGAGGCAGAGATCTGGATTCCTGACTCAACCCAGACCTGCTTGAGGAGTCATGCCCATGAGATGTTGGAGTGACTGGAGACTTCTGAACTTTAGGGCAATGAAAAATATGACGTCTTTATGATGTATTCATGGTAGCTGAAAAAAAATAAAAAGAAGGCTTTTACAATCACCACTTCTTCCATGCATAACTAAATCAATAATTATGATCTTTGTACCTTGAAATAAAAAAAATTAATACCTTGAAATTTCAGTGATAGTTTTGATCAACTAATGTATATCAAACTTAAAACACAGTACCGGACATAATTTGTCCTACAGCCTCTCGGGTATTAGTCGAGAGGACCTTTGCATCATCTCCACAAAGACGTGGTTAACAAAGAAGCTGATAGGTCTTTGATTGCAGCATCCAGGTCTACTGAAAATTTCTCCCAGTTCACCTTTTTCAGGTTGAAACGTCTACGGAATGTTACCGCATGAGGGGAAACCACTTCGTGGGCTTGATTCAGACAGGTCGGTGTTTGGAGTTTCCAATTGAGTCCAGGACAATTTTTTCACATTGGTTAGCAATGCGGTTTGAAAGCAAACACCGGTCCGGGATATAGCCGCGTTTCCATCTGCTGCTGTTGAAGGAACTGGTAGCTTTGCATGATGAACTATAACGGCACTCATAAGAGCACATACCTATGCCAGGCTGAACAGTTTACGTTTTGTATCCCACTGATAGGCCGGATCCACATCTGGACTTTAACCAAAATCTAATCAGTTGTTATTGTCACCTACCCAACTCATCCACCATGTTTTGTATTAATTCGTCCACAACGTTTTGAGAATACCGTGCTATATATCGTTTTTGGCCCGATCTCTCATTGTGAAGAATCATTTTGAAAATTTCTAGTATCCGGATCCGCATCCAGATCTTCACCAATATCGAATCAATTCTTCCTTGTTACACACCCAACGTGTCCACAAGTTTCGTCCGAATCCGTCCACCACTTTTTGAGATATCTTGCATAACATCATTTTTGACCCGATCTCTCAATGGTGAAGAATCGCTTTAAAAATTCTAGTCGGCGGATCCGGATCCGGATCTTCACCAAAATCTAAACAGTTCGTCTTTGTCACACCCCGAACCTGCCCACCAAGTTTCATCCGGATCCATCCACAACTTTTTGAGATATTCCTGCACAAAGACAAACAAACAGACAGAGAAGGGGTGAAAACATAAACTCCTTCACCTTCAGTGGCCGAGGTAATTAAGGGATGGTAAAACTTTGGGGCAGAAAATACACATCCAAGAGTTTTGAAGCATGTGGCGGAGCAGATAAGTGAAATGTTGTAACCGATATCTTTACTAGCTCACTGGAGTCAGGACAGGTACCAGAGGATCGGAGAGTAGCAAATGTAACGCCATTATTTAAGAATAGATCCAGAGAAGAATTGGGGGAACTATAGACCTGTTAGTTTAACTTCGTTGTGGGGAATTGCCTCATAGAAATCCAGTCATTAAGGAACGGACAGGGAAAAATTTGAATAATTTCAAACTAATTAAAGATAAATAATCAGCACAGATTTATGAAAGAGAGATTATATTTCACAAATTGGATTTCTGATCAAAGGAGGTGATCAGATTCAGGAAAATTGAATACTTTAATGAACTGGGCAAAAGATTGATAGATGCAGTTCACCATCATGAAATCTATGGTGCTTGGTTTGGGTAAGAATAATGAAAATGGGATTATTTAATGTAACCAGTACTGGAGCATGTGATACAGGAGATGGATCTGGATGTGGTAATAGATGCGGGGGGGGGGGGGGGAGAGTAAGCAGACAGCCAGTGCAAGGCAGCCATAAAGAGAAGTGTTAACTCTGTACAGGGATGTAGTGACACCTCATCTGGAATATTGCATACAGCTTTGTCACCGCATCTGAGGAAGGTCACAGTTACCATGGAGAGGGTACATTGTAGAGCACTACATTAACCTGAGCCTAGCTAGTCTCAGCGATAGGAGGAGCAGCAGAAAGAGAGAGGACTTTTCACACAAGAAAGGAGATGATTGCAAGGGATGGAGATAATGATAGAGATGTTTAAGATAACGAAGGGTATAGAAAAACAAGTGTAGAATTTTTCAAATAATTGACTCTGACAGGAAAGGGGTCACAGTTTAAGAGGAGAGCTAAGATGATAGCAAGGCAGGGGTCTTTCACTCAGAGAGTAGTGAATGGTATCCCTGCAAGAGTGGAGTCAAGCGATGGTTTTTAAATTAAGTTTGGATAGGTATCTGGAAGTAGTGGGGATGGGGAGTACTAAGATGTTGGCATGATTGCACAGGCTTAATAGGCCTAATGGCCTCCTCCTGGGTGAAGTTCCTTGTATTCCCTTTGAGGGTCAATCTGCTACATGTTGCAATGTCTCCTGACAATTTACCTTGAAAGAACATTTAGCTACATCACTTGTTGAGAATCGAACCCAGAGTGAAGGCTCACAGGTGAACAGCTACCATTTGCAATCTTTCTATTCATAAAATTGTAATGCTTTTTTGTTTCCTCTCCACATTTGTGAAGCTAATAGAAAGCAAGATGACAAAGAAAAGGATAAGGTATCATACTGATAATGGGTACAAAGACACACGAGGAACATAACAAATAGCTTGTTTCTGACCAAAAACAAAATTGACAGAAGCGAAAACCATAATTGTAGTCTGATTATTGAAACACACAAATTCACACTGTTTTGAGAGGTAGGGTCAAAATTTCTTCTGAAAATTCTGGGCAGCACTTTTAAAATACATGACTTTATATGGTAGCGACTTGGTATCCAATATGAAATAGCCTGACTGGAATCCTCTGTTGATCCAGCTGTATATTGATATTCTGCGATCGTGGAAAATGGACAAAATTCATGGAATTTGCTTGAAACAAAAAACTGAAAATGACGTGGGGAAAAAAAACCCCCGGAAGTAAGTAAATTAAAAGTAAAAATTACGAAAATACTCGGTAGAGCGCATACCTCCACCAGGCTGAACAGTTTATGTTTTGTATCTCACTGATAGGCCGGATCTGGATCTGGCCCTACAAAATCTAATCTGCTTGTTCTTGTCACCTCCCCAACTCACCCATCAAGCTTCTCCGAATCCGTCCACAACATTTTGAAATATAATGTTAATACAGTAGAGTATATCCTTTTTTGGCCAATCTCTCAATGGTGAAAATCACTTTAAAATTATGAAATCTCCGATCTGGTTCAGATTCTCACCAAAATCGAATCGATTCATCCTTGTCATACACCAAACCTGTCCACCAAGTTTCGTTCGAATCAGTCCATAATTTTTGAGATATTGTTTTTAGTCCTATCACTCATGGTGAAGAATCACTGAAAATATTCCAGATCCAGATCTCACTAAAATTGAAGCAATTCTTCCTTGTCAAACACCCAACATGTCCACAAGTTTTGTCTGAATCGGTCCAACAACCTTTTCAGATATCGTGCTACGTATAGTTTTTGGCCTTATCTCTCAATTCTAGGATCCGGATCCAGATCTCACCAAAATCTAATCATTTCATTTTGTCACACAATCAACCTGTCCACCAAATTTAGTCAAATCCATTCACAGCCTTTTGAGATATCCTGTTCACAGACAACACAGACATCGGGTGCAAACAACCTCTGTCCACCTTTGGTGGCAGAGGTAACAAGTCAATGTTAGTTTGAATTACATATATAAATTTCACTGAACTGTCTAATTTTATGTGTGTGATTGCCTACAGACTTAATCCCCCCAGCGTATTTACAAAAGGTAGTAAAAAAAAAAATACAGCACAATTTGATGCACAAGGGATACGTCTATGCATGGAATGCGAGCACAGATTACACTAAACGGAATTAGGTTTTTTGGAAAGGAAAATAAAGCACTTTTAAAACTGAAAATCACTGGTTCTCACAATGCAAGGTTAAATATTTGCTTTGTAAGGAACTGGATGATATTGAAAATGATTCTGGTTAATTTGCTTGTGTACATGTTGCTATACACACTTATGTGCCCATGCGGGTCACTTTGTACACAGAAACCTCCAAGGCCTTGTACTGGGGAAGCTGGAGCTTCTTGAGAAGTGTACAATTGGCAGAGTTTTCTGGAGACATTGAACAGATCTTCAGCTTGGATATGGGAAAAATTGCTGACGGCGGTTTCAAGAAAAA
>CM068961.1:110429655-110441005 GCA_035128595.1 Eptatretus atami | reverse complement strand
GAAAGATTGCAAAAATGGTAGCTGTTCACCTGTGAGCCTTCACTCTGGGTTCGATTCTCAACAAGTGAGTAGCTAAAAATGTTCTTTCAAGGTAAATGTCAGGAGACATTGCAACATGTAGCAGATTGACCCTCAAAGGAATACAAGGAACTTCACCCAAGAGGAGGCCATTAGGCCTATTAAGCCTGTGAATCATGCCAACATCTTAGTACTCCCCATCCCCACTACTTCCAGATACCTATCCAAACTTAATTTAAAAACCATCGCTGACTCCACTCTTGCAGGGATACCATTCACTACTCTCTGAGTGAAAGACCCCTGCCTTGCTATCATCTTAGCTCTCCTCTTAAACTGTGACCCCTTTCCTGTCAGAGTCAATTATTTGAAAAATTCTACACTTGTTTTGTCTATACCCTTTGTTATCTTAAACATCTCTATCATTATCTCCATCCCTTGCAATCATCTCCTTTCTGTGTGAAAAGTCCTCTCTCTTTCTGCCGCTCCTCAATCGCTGAGACTAGCTAGCTCAGGTTTATGTAGTTGCTCTACAATGTACCCTCTCCATGGTAACTGTGACCTTCCTCAGATGCCGTGACAAAGCTGTATGCAATATTCAGATGAGGTGTCACTACATCCCTGTACAGAGTTCAATACCATGCTGCATCGTCAGATCCATCTCCTGTATCACATGCTCCAGTACTGGTTACATTAAATAACCCATTTTCATTATTCTTACCCAAACCAAGCACCATAGATTTATGATGGTGAACGCATCTATCAATCTTTTGCCCAGTTCATTAAAGTATCTCAATTTCCTGAATCTGATCACCTCCTGATCAGAAATCCAATTTGTGAAATATAATCTCTCTTTCATAAATCTGTGCTGATATTTATCTTTAATTAGTTTGAAATTATTCAAATTTTTCCCTGTCCGTTCCTTAATGACTGGATTTCTATGAGGCAATTTCCCACAACGAAGTAAACTAACAGGTCTATAGTTCCCCCAATTCTTCTCTGGATCTATTCTTAAATAATGGCGTTACATTTGCTACTCTCCGATCCTCTGGTACCTGTCCTGACTCCAGTGAAGCATAAAATATCGGTTACAACATTTCACTTATCTGCTCCGCCACATGCTTCAAAACTCTTGATGTGTATTTTCTGGCCCCAAAGTTTTACCATCCCTTAATTACCTCGGCCACTGAAGGTGAAGGAGTTTATGTTTTCACCCCTCTCTGTCTGTTGTTTGTCTGTGTGCAGGATATCTCAAAAAGTTGTGGATGGATCCGGATGAAACTTGGTGGCAGGTTCGGTGTGTGACAAAGACGAACTGTTTAGATTTTGGTGAAGATCCGGATCCGGATCCGCCGACTAGAATTTTTAAAGCGATTCTTCACCATTGAGAGATCGGGTCAAAATGATGTATAGCAAGATACTCAAAAAGTGGTGGACGGATTCGGACGAAACTTGTGGACACGTTGGGTGTGTAACAAGGAAGAATTGATTCGAATTGGTGAAGATCTGGATGCGGATCCGGATACTAGAAAAATTTCAAAATGATTCTTCACAATTGAGAGATCGGGCCAAAAACGATATATAGCACGGTATATCTCAAAACGTTGTGGACGAATTAATAACAAAACATGGTGGATGAGTTGGGTAGGTGACAATAACAAGCTGATTAGATTTTGGTTAAAGTCCAGATGTGGATCCGGCCTATCAGTGGGATACAAAACGTAAACTGTTCAGCCTGGCATAGGTATGTGCTCTTATGAGTTCCGTTATAGTTCATCATGCAAAGCTACCAAGTTCCTTCAACAGCAGCAGATGGAACACGGCTATATCCCGGACCGGTGTTTGCTTTCAAACCGCATTGCTAACCAATGTGAAAAAATTGTCCTGGACTCAATTGGAAACTCCAAACACCGACCTGTCTGAATCAAAGCCCACGAAGTGGTTTCCCCTCATGCGGTAACATTCCGTAGACGTTCAACCTGAAAAAGGTGAACTGGGAGAAATTTTCAGTAGACCTGGATGCTGCAATCAAAGACCTATCAGCTTCTTTGTTAACCACGTCTTTGTGGAGATGATGCAAAGGTCCTCTCGCGACAAATCCCGAGAGGCTGTAGGACAAATTAGTCCGGTACTGTGTTTTAAGTTTGATATACATTAGTTAGTCAAAACTATCACTGAAATTTCAAGGTATTAATTTTTTTATTTTCAAGGTACAAAGATCATAATTATTGAATTTAGTTCATGATGGAAGAAGTGGTGATTGTAAAAGCCTTCTTTTTATTTTTTTCCAGCTACCATGAATTACATCATAAAGACGTCATATTTTTCATTGCCCTAAAGTTCAGAAGTCTCCAGTCACTCCAACATCTCATGGGCATGACTCCTCAAGCAGGTCTGGGTTGAGTCAGGAATCCAGATCTCTGCTCCTGATGGCGTTTTTATCACACAGGTATTCACAGGTATCTAAATTTCCTTGTTGATTCGTGTTCAATAGAGGGCAAAATCATTAATGAGTTGATAGATTTAGTTCTACCAAAGTTTTCTTGCTAACTCCTAAGTTCACATGCTCAATATGAAATGGTGGTGCTCGAAAGTTCTGACCTATAAGCTTGCAAGCCTCAGCAAGCAGCATTTCACCCGTCGTCAAGCAGCTGTGAATGTTCAAATCTCCTTCCGTCAAGAGACAACCTCAGGCCAAGTGCACGCAGTCGCTGCCATTTGGGAATGGCTCGCATCAGCATTTGCAGTTCGCCTAGCAAGGAAAAATAGAAAACTTGAAATGCAAACATTTGGTCGGCAAAAGGAGTTAACGACACATCTCCCTCAAATGGTCAACATGTTGCAGGAAGTGGAAAATAATCCATCATCTGATGGCAACTACTATCAGGCAATAAATTGATTGTGTTCTTGGCAGAGATAATATTGGCAAACAGTACCCTGGAATTCAGACAAATGTATTTAACTCACCTTAAGCTCAGACATGTATTTTTGTACAACTTCAGAATCACGAGCATTTGGACATCTTTTCCGCTGTCTTCCACAACCGATTTCACATTCTCAAGAATCCTGTCCATCTCTTTTATACATTGTGCGAACATTTCATGCTTTGATTTTGAGTTCTGGGAAGACAAAGAAAAGACAAAAATTGGATGGAAGAAATATAGTTATGAGAAAAATTGGAATACTTACAGCAGTGGTGGGAAAATAGATTAAAAACAACACTCCGAAGACCTTCACAAAAGCAACTCATTGTCACAATTATTTATATTGGTAGATACTCTACCTGAAGCACAGCACACTGCAAGTCGAGGAGGTGTTGCAGATACACAAGTCTTTGTTCACCTCGTTCCTTTCCTGGGATAAAGCTGACAATGAATGTGCATCAAACACCTGGCAAGCTCCTGTTCCAGCTCAATCAATGGATCCAGGGATGTTAGTAGCTCTGATGCCTCTGTCGACCATTCCTGGAGGACACACCGATAAGTAGCACTAAAGTATTCAGTTAAAAGTCGGTTTATGTTACCTGGTGTCAAAGAGCCCCACACACCTCGCATGTGGCCACCTGGCTTTCTAGCTCTTCCAGTAACAGGCCCTCTGTGTCTGAGCTATCTGGCTCATTTGTACTTTCCAAATTGCTCAAGGTTTCCTGGATCTTCTGGAGACCAGACTCATGTTTTGTCAGCAGATGAGTGCCGCCTTGGCCTCTTCAAGTCCACAGCCAAGTCGTGATACATACAAACCACCCTAAGAGGCACATAACAAGATCAATTCTAGGATGTAACACTTAGCGGGAGGCATAACTTCAGTCAATAAAAGAAAACAAAATTGTCATTGATCAACTTATAACAATTACATGTCATAAACAACTTTGATCAACTTTACAAAGGTTCAAACATCTGCGCAAACTCTGTGGCATAATTAATGATGCTTAGAGCACTCGCTCTGAGTCTGGGAGGTCGCGGTTTCATTCTGACTCTGTCTGAATCGTACCGAAGATTTTGAAAATGGTACGGGCTGCTTCCATTTTGACGCACAGCATATAACGTGGAGAGAAAACACACATCACAAAGATGGCATTTCTGGTACCCAAAGTGCACCAGGAAGTTACATCACTTTGCCCAAGGTCAGTGGCTGTGTTTGTCGAAATTGTTGGCTGTTGTGTCATGTATTTGTCTGTACATGTGCACGCTTTATGTTCTTCTTCTTGCATATGGCAGCTTGGCTGCTGGGCAGCTATCATTTTATTGGGGCGCGACTATGCCACTGACGCTCTGCCCCTATACAGTACACTGTTACTCATTTCGCCGATCTCAAAAAGATGACGGCGAGTCAACCCCACCTGGTGTAATGCAGCGGCCAAGGGAGTCCAACTCAGACCCTAAGATCCCAAGCCAGCCACCCTAACTGCCAACCAACACCAGGCTGTGCTTGGTTTGCAGATCCTCCATGAGCCTGAGACCATGCAACAAACAAAAAGATTGGCTCGCACATTTCTCCACCATGGTAGTTTCGCAATCATGCATGATGTTTTTAATTAGAGATATGAACAATCCTGAAGACCAGGACCAACCTTTGCCTGACATCGGAAACATCTTCATTTAAATTATGGACGTGTTTGGGAGGCATTGTTTTGCAAAGCCTCAGTGACCGTGACAAGCTTCTGTATGCAGACACTGCTCGTCTCCTCCTCACTCTGCAGATGCTAGAGAAAGTAAAATGGGGGAAGAGGGTTAAAAATTTGTGAATGTGGCATAATATAGTATGTGTTAAAGAAGAATAAGAATGCATTACTTGGCCTTGCATTAACTAAACAACATCAAATTGCCTCAATAACCTTTCTACAAATTACTCCACCAACATTTCTGAGCCATGCCATGCATTCTTGAGAATATATTAACTGGCAAACCAACCTTATTCTGTAAAGTACGTAGGCCACTGAGGCGATTCGGCCGCACAATTGAGAGTGGATTGTCTCAACTATAATGTCTGACTCACAATGACTGATGACTACACGTACAAACAACTACTTCTTCATTAGTTTCCCAATTATTTCTACCTTCTTGTCGGGTCGGCCAAGGAAAGATTTTGCCCCAAATCTTCACGAGCCAGTTAACCAAGCCAGATGTTCGACTGGAGGTGATTTGGACAGAAATTTGCAATTTCAGATTTTTTTGCAGGCAGGTGCTGGTGATAACCCACTTCCTCTTCGTGAAAGGCACTGTGGGATATTAATAACACTATAAAATCAGACACTTAGCCTGACGTCCATTCTGGGGATGATGCAAATTGTGATGCAGCACCCCCTGCGAATCTCTAATCCACCAGTTTATAGTTGTGTTGGAATCAAAAACAGGATAGACAGCTCAAAGGTTAGTGCGCTATCTCTGCACAAACTTGTCAGACTGACTCACCATGACTAAGGACATCGAGTACGCAGATATTCCTTGTAGATAGTGTGAAATACGTGGATTTGATGTCAATGGCTTTTGGTAAATTTTGTGATTTTCAGAGATAGCACATGCTTTACTCATACCTGATTTAAGGTATGAACGGTGTGATCCACATGATATACTCAGTGGCGGCATTAGTCATTCGGAGGCCCCATACAAAACGCAATAGTGGCTCCGTGTGGCCCCCGTCATAATCCTAAAATGGTGCAATTTGGTGTCCGTCTGTTCTGCACGCTGTGGCCAATGCACTTGGTCGTTACTAATGCAATCTCAAACAACTTTCCAGGGAACTAAGGCCATAAGGTTGTAGCTACTTGGTTTGCCCACTTCCACCGCACCCCCCCCCCCCATCATTAAGCGGTGGGATCAACACTCATTATCTACGTATACGTGTACCGTGTAGTGCCGCTCCCGGTGGTGGTGGAGAAGATATTACGAGTGATGCTTCAAGATGCTTAATTGTATCAAGAGGTCTGCTATTCGTCCTTGGCAGGGTCTGTTTCCACATCTCCAAGTGGTCCTCCTGCAGCAGCACCACCAGCAGATGCTCCAGGACCCTCTTCTGGTTCTGTTGCTTGTTGTGTAACGAAAATTGAAGTTAATTTGGGGTGGTTTTCAACCCTTTTCACCTTCTGTTGAGCTATTTTTTGCTTCTCAACACCGCTTGCATAATTTTGTTTCATCTTTAGCTGCCCCAACACAGTTCTGATTTAAAAAAAACAACACACACAACCTTCCACCATGGCACCCATGGATTAGTCGATTTACCAAATGAGGGGCTTGAATTTTGATCATACAATGAATTGCAATGTGGATTTACAAAACAATATCGATATGTATTGACATTAGGCGTATACACACATTATTGTGATTCAAGTTGCCCTCGCCGAGGAGGGTATTGCATTTGGGTCCGTTTGTCTGTCGTCTATCTGTCTGTTTGTTTATTTGTTCGTACAAAACGTTAGTGTTTTTCTCCATAACTGCTTGACAGATTGACACGAAATTTCACCATTGGTGTGACTACTCATGAAAATGTTTTAATGATAATTATGATGCCACATGTCACGTGGTGTGGCAGCCATGTTGAAAAACAGAAAACAAAAAAAAATTGTACCTCTGTATCTCTGAAACCGCACCAAGGAAAAAATTGAAACTTGGCACCTAGCAAGTACTCCTCATGGGGAATGAGTGTGATTTTTTTTATATGACATCATAGGTGCCTTCTGTATGACACCATAATTGCATATGTAGAACGCTACATATGATCACATGAACAATTTGAGGGTCGTCTCGGGATAAAATGGTCCACATAATTACAGCGGCAACATTGTGCTGTTATATAATTGGCTATTCTGTCCTGTCTTCTGTCACACTTATGGCCGCGTACGTCCCTTATCTGAGGGCTATAAATAGAAATTTGTCCAACGTCACAATTCTTCCCATCATGCATGCTAATTCACCGTGTCTACATTTTAATTTTATAACTGCAAAATTGTTTTCATCATTCTTAACCTTTTACTGCCCCAGCCGCACGATATCGAAGTATTCGCTTCTTGTTTTTTGATGACGTCATCGTCACGTGATTCTGCAGCCATATTGTTATATTAAAAAAAACAAGCTCAAATGAGCTAAGATCCTCGTCCTCTTTATGATGACGTCATAAAAACGAATATGACATCATTGTGATGTATCAGGTTTGCGATAAATTATTTGTGCTAATGCCCGTCTGATTCCTTCAAATTCAAACAGCTGCCTAGTTTCGGAGATAACGGTATAGGTGATTTCCATTAGCGGCGATATTATGACGTCAACTTTTTTTCTAGGAAGAATTTCCAATTCGGAGATTGTTACTGCCTGCGCGTGGGCTTTCTGCATATACATGGCAAGTTTCATGAAGATCTGATGAAAACTCTGGGTTGTTAAACAAAAAATAGGAATGACGTCATAAAAATTGATATGACGTCATAGTGATGTATCATATGTGCGGTAATTCATCTCTGCTAATCCCTGTTCGATTCCCGCAAACAGAATTCAAAAAGCTTGCCTAGTTTCGGAGATATTTTTTAGGCGATTTCCATTAGCGGAGATATTTTGACGTCATAACTTTTTTCCGGAGGAATTTTCAAAATCGGAGATGATTCTGTCTGCCCAGGGTATTTTTACATATATATGCCAAGTTTCAGAAGTTTCGATGAAAACTGTAGGCTGTGAAACAAATAAGTCCACAAGAAGAAGATGAAGAACAACAACGTGAGTAAGACTTAGATATCCTCCACGAGGATCTAAAAACCTTCAAAATCTTCTTTCCTGAAGTGGTGAAACAGATTGAGGCGAAACTTTACAGGTAAAACCACCCATCCATGAGGAATAAAGCATTCACATATGATACATCATAGGTCACATGGTTTGGCAGCCATATTGGATTACCCTAAAACATATAAAAAATCTTCTCCAGAACGGCTGGATAGATCAAAGGGAAACTTCACACAAATGTTCACCAAGCCATGGGTGTCCAAGTTTGTTAAGGAAAATTGATGTCACATGGTTTGGCAGCCAAAATGCATTGAAGAAAAATATGAAATAATGTTTTTTTTCTGGAACCACGAAATCAATAGATGTGAAACTTCACATTTATGATCTAGTAGTGATGATGAATACGTTTTAAATTTAAACTTGATCAGATGCATGGTCTAGCAGCCAGAATTTTTTTTTTTTTGATCTGAGTTCTTTTGATTTTTGTTGTTGAATAAGACTCACCTGGCTGTGTCTGGATGGTTTGAGGGTGGAGAGTAGCAGCTGAAATGCCTATCCAGGTTCCTCCTGATGACTTCATCTTTGCTTTTTGCTTGCTTTGGTTCCTTTCTGATTACTCCAATGCAGGAATGTATCTATTTGGTCTTCCATTGGTATGAATTGAATATTCATCCCATTCTAAATTCAATTGAATAATAATAAACATCATGGGTCAGTGTCAAATGTCCGATCAAATGGGACATCTTGGTACCTGGTCATCAATGCCAGCAGTTATAAAGTGGCAGTTCTAATTGAGTCTCTTACTAATTACGTAACACACCAGTACACAAACTCCACGCAAAACAAGTTCTGGTGAGGGTCTGCAATCACTGATTGCTCTTTGTCTTGTTGCATTTGTATACATTAAACATTTATTATTATTCCACTTAAGCTATTTCTCCACAAACTTTACCCTCTAATTTTTTAAGCCATGTCGATAAACATAAGGGGAATTTTCTTTTCAAATCATCATGTGACAGTGCTTTTTTCCCTTGAAGTGGAGCGTTCGTTTTGTGCTGTTTTATCATCGTTACATGTTGATGGTTTGTCGGCAAAGTGAGACCCCCCCTCCCCCCCTTGCCTCCACGGCAACCACCCTCGGGGGCCCCGTCTCGGAAGATTGTGGCCCACGATCGGTTGTGTGGGAACCATGTTGCCTCATAATGGGTTGCATGGCCCTTACATCACCACGAGATGTACTCCACTGAGACACCTGAGACACTTCAATGAGACACCTGAGGCAACTCATGGTGTGAAATCCAGTGATTTTGAGTTGGATCACCTGAGATTTCACATGAACGAACCAATTCAATGCAAGGACGGTATTGACAATAAAATAGCATTATATACCTGAAGCATTTCCACCCGGTAATGGACAGCGAATGCACAGCCCTTCAGAGAGTCGATGCTCAACATGGTACATTTTCCTTCAATAAGATGTTCATTCACTGCATCAAACACTCTTCCATGCTCCTCCAATTCCAACAAAGTGACCTTAGAAAATTTATCACCTGCATTATCTGCAATGAAAACCACAGAAGTCATACAGTTGTCATGACAGAGGCTTCTCAAAGTTATATTGAAGACTGTAATGAAGATACCTTTTCTTGCAGGTCAGTGGCTGATTTCTTGTATTTTATCAGAGTCTCCCCAAAGCACAAAGCAGCTGATGGTTTGCAAGCAGCAAAGCCTGTGTGGCTGCTTCTACCTTTTCAATCTCATCTTGCTCCATTTCAGTTTCTCCTCCAAACCTGTGCAAAGCACCAACAAACAGTGCCTTTTGTGTTACACAAATTTTGTTGTGTGCCGTCTTTCCAAGCAAAACAAAAAACATTCCCTAATACAGTCTTCTGGTTCTTGTAGTGGAACATTTGCTTTACCCAGCCCTAGTCAGCTACACTTGCAATTTTAACTCAAATTGTGGCATAATATGCATTGCACTTGAGCACCGTGTGGTGATGTGGCATTCTTATAAAATATCTTTGACCCACAACATTTCTACATTTCCAAAACATTGTTTGCTTGTCAGAAATTATTTGAGACTTGAATAGACTACTTCTTAACTTCCAGGAATCAGGAGAGCAGGAAAGGGGGGAGGGGGGAGTCCGGAGGAGGTGGGGTGGGAGAGGCAGGGGAAGGTGGGATAAGGGAGGGCAAGGGATGAGAGGAGGAAGGGGAAGGAGGTGGAGGAGGACCGGGCAACGCCAGGCACCCTGTCAAGTACATATATATATACATATATATATATATATACATATACATATATATATACAAACAATATATACATATATACATATATATACATATATATATATATATACATATATACATACATA
Organism: Eptatretus atami; assembly: GCA_035128595.1. Classification (NCBI taxonomy): domain Eukaryota; kingdom Metazoa; phylum Chordata; class Myxini; order Myxiniformes; family Myxinidae; genus Eptatretus; species Eptatretus atami. Next base: position 110,430,912 of record CM068961.1, on the reverse strand, counting down.
TATACAATATATATACTATATATATATACTATACAAATATACATATATATATACATATATATATATATATCATATATATATATATATACATATATATATATACATATATACACATATATATACATATACATTACATATATACAATATACAATATAATATATATATATATAATAAATTATATATAAATATATATATATATAATAACAATATATAATAACATTATATATACATAATAAATATATATATATATAATATATATATATAATATATATATATTAATACCACATATCCTCACTTAACGACCGAGTTCCGTTCCTACGACTAGGTCGTTAAGCGAATGGTCGATAAGCGAGGAGCCCCTTACCGATATTTCAAGCATACTGTACTGGTAGTGGGTTGTGTCAACCATCTTTAGATATTGTTTTAATGTCACCTTTGCACCATTTATAACATTTTTAGTATATTTTAAAATATTTATACAGTAGTGTACTGTGTCCTGTAATAAACAGAATAGAGGAAATCAGCTCTAATATACATTACTTAGGTTTGCATACTGTAAATACACGTAATCGTTTTTATTTATTCTGAATAAAGAAAAGGTCTAAAGGAAACTCCAACTTGATAACTTTCTTTTAATTTGCATAACCCTTACATATTACAGAACATAAAAATACAATCAGCAAAAATTATAAAAATTATGTACCAAAAAAATTAAACTTATAAAAAAAGACATTCAGATGAAACATTTTAGTCATCGATCCTTCAAAGTGGTAGTGGTTCGGGGTCCTCACCGCTGAGACGCCGCGCTGCCGTTTCCACAACCAAAAATTCTCATCAGCGTACCAATACCGACTGGTCGGAGAGCGGTCGTAAGTCCGCGCGGTTGTGAAACAGGTATAGACGCGGGAGCCCGCGGGGTTAGCTCAACCGAAAGAGGAACAATTGCCGTCCTCATGTAAGATGTCCAGATGATAATTCTCACCTCAGAACTCTGCGTCTCCGGGACACTGCTGCTGGGTTGACATTCTGTGGTCAATATCAGTATCGCATAATCGGCGCTAGCTCAACCGGGCAGCGGAACGGCATCTTACCATGAGGACGGCAATTGTTCCCCTCTTCGGTTGAGCTAAGCCCCGCGGGCTCCCGGTCTATACCTGTTTCACAACCGCGCGGACTTACGACCGCTCTCCGACCAGTCGGTATTGTACGCTGCATGAGAACTTTGGTTGTGGAAACGGCAGCGCGGCGTCTCAGCGG
>CM068961.1:110413160-110425362 GCA_035128595.1 Eptatretus atami | reverse complement strand
TCAATTTTTTCCTTGGTGCGGTTTCAGAGATACAGAGGTACAATTTTTTTTTATGTTTTCTGTTTTTCCAACATGGCTGCCACACCACGTGACATGTGGCATCATAATTATCATTAAAACATTTTACATGAGTAGTCACACCAATGGTGAAAATTTCGTGTCAATCTGTCAAGCAGTTATGGAGAAAAACACTAACGTTTTGTACGAACAAATAAACAAACAGACAGATAGACAGACAGACAAACGGACCCAAATGCAATACCCTCTCCTCCGGCGAGGGCAACTTGAATCACAATAATGTGTGTATACCGCCTAATGTCAATACATATCGATATTGTTTTGTAAATCCACATTGCAATTCATTGTATGATCAAAAATCAAGCCCCTCATTTGGTAAATCGACTAATCCATGGGTGCCATGGTGGAAGGTTGTGTGTGTTGTTTTTTTTAAAATCAGAACTGTGTTGGGGCAGCTAAAGATGAAACAAAATTATGCCAGCGGTGTTGAGAAGCAAAAAATAGCTCAACAGAAGGTGAAAAGGGTTGAAAACCACCCCAAATTAACTTCAATTTTCGTTACACAACAAGCAACAGAACCAGAAGAGGGTCCTGGAGCATCTGCTGGTGGTGCTGCTGCAGGAGGACCACTTGGAGATGTGGAAACAGACCCTGCCAAGGACGAATAGCAGACCTCTTGATACAATTAAGCATTCTGAAGCATCACTCGTAATATCTTCTCCCACCACCACCGGGAGCGGCACTACACGGTACACGTATACGTAGATAATGAGTGTTGATCCCACCGCTTAATGATGGGGGGGGGGGGGGGTGGCGGTGGAAGTGGGCAAACCAAGTAGCTACAACCTTATGGCCTTAGTTCCCCTGGAAAGTTTGTTTGAGATTGCATTAGTAACGACCAAGTGCATTGGCCACAGGCGTGCAGAAACAGACGGACACCAAATTGCACATTTTAGGATTATGACGGGGGCCACACGGAGCCACTATTGCGTTTTGTATGGGGCCTCCGAATGACTAATGCCGCCACTGAGTATATCATGTGGATTCACCCGTTCATACCTTAAATCAGGTATGAGTAAAGCATGTGCTATCTCTGAAAATCACAAAAATTTACCAAAAGCCATTGACATCACATCCACGTATTTCACACTATCTACAAGGAATATCTGCGTACTCGATGTCCCTTAGTCATGGTGAGTCAGTCTGACAAGTTTGTGCAGAGATAGCGCACTAACCTTTGAGCTGTCTATCCTGTTTTTGATTCCCAACACAACTATAAACTGGTGGATTAGAGCTTCGCAGGGGGGTGCTGCATCACAATTTGCATCATCCCCCAGATGGACGTCAGGCTAAGTGTCTGATTTTATAGTGTTAGTTAAATATCCCACAGTGCCTTTCACGAAGAGGAAGTGGGTTATCACCAGCACCTGCCCTGCAAAAAAATCATGAAATTGCAAATTTCTGTCCAAATCACCTCCAGTCGAACATCTGGCTTGGTTAACTGGCTCGTGAAAGATTTGGGGCAAAATCTTTCCTTGGCCGACCCGACAAGAAGGTAGAAATAATTTGGGAAACTAATGAAGAAGTAGTTGTTTGTACGTGTAGTCAATCAGTCATTGTGAGTCAGACATTATAGTTGAGACAATCCACTTCTCAATTGTGCGGCCGAATCGCCTCAGTGGCCTACGTACTTTACAGAATAAGGTTTGTTTGCCAGTTAATATATTCTCAAGAATGCATGGCAGTGGCTCAGAAATGTTGTGGTAGTAATTTGTAGAAACGGTTATTGAGGCAATTTGATGTTGTTTAGTTAATGCAAGGCCAAGTAATGCATTCTTATTCTTCTTTAACACATACTATATTATGCCACCATTCACAAATTTTTAACCCTCTTCCCCCATTTTACTTTCTCTAGCATCTGCAGAGTGAGGAGGAGACGAGCAGTGTCTGCATACAGAAGCTTGTCACGGTCACTGAGGCTTTGCAAAAACAATGCCTCCCAAACACCGTCCATAATTTAAATGAAGATGTTTCCGATGTCAGGCAAAGGTTGGTCCTGGTCTTCAGGATTGTTCATATTTCTTAATTAAAAACATCATGCATGCATTGCGAAACTACCAATGGTGGAGAAATGTGCGAGCCAATCTTTTTGTTTGTTTGCATGGTCTCAGGCTCATGGAGGATCTGCAACACAAAGCACAGCCTGGTGTTGGCTTAGCAGTTAGGGTGGCTGGCTTGGGATCTTAGGGTCCTGAGTTGGACTCCCATTGGCCGCTGCATTAACACCAGGTGGGGTTGACTCAGCCTGTCATCTTTTTGAGATCGGCGAAATGAGTAACAGTGTACTGCTATAGGGGCAGAGCGTCAGTGGCATAGTCGCGCCCCAATAAAATGATAGCTGCCCAGCAGCCAAGCTGCCATATGCAAGAAGAAGAACATAAAGCGTGCACATGTACAGACAAATACATGACACAACAGCCAACAATTTCAGACAAACACAGCCACTGACCTTGGGCAAAGTGATGTAACTTCCTGGTGCACTTTGGGTACCAGAAATGCCATCTTTGTGATGTGTGTTTTCTCTCCACGTTATATGCTGTGCGTCAAACATGGAAGCAGCACGTACCATTTTCAAAATCTTCGGTACGATTCAGACAGAGTCAGAATGAAACCGCCGACCTCCCAGACTCAGAGCGAGTGCTCTAAGCATCATTAATTTATGCCACAGAGTTTGCGCAGATGTTTGAACCTTTGTAAAGTTGATCAAACAGTTGTTAATATGACATGTAATTGTTATAACGTATGATCAATGACAATTTTGTTTTCTTTTATTGACTGAAGTTATGCCTCCCGCTAAGTGTTACATCCTAGAATTGATCTTGTTATGTGCCTCTTAGGGTGGTTTGTATGTATCACGACCTGGCTGTGGACTTGAAAGAGGCCAAGGCGGCACTCAATCTGCTGACAAAACATGAGTCTGGTCTCCAGAAGATCCAGGAAACCTTGAGCAATTTGGAAAGTACAATGAGCCAGATAGCTCAAGACACAGAGGGCCTGTTACTGGAAGAGCTAGAAAGCCAGGTGGCCACATGCGAGGTGTGTGGGGCTCTTTGACACCAGGTAACATAAACCGACTTTTTAACTGAATACTTTAGTGCTGACTTATCGGTGTGTCCTCCAGGAATGGTCGACAGAGGCATCAGAGCTACTAACATCCCTGGATCCATTGATTGAGCTGGAACAGGAGCTTGCCCAGGTGTTTGATGCACATTCATTGTCAGCTTTATCCCAGGAAAGGAACGATGTGAAACAAAGACTTGTGTATCTGCAACACCTCCTCGACTTGCAGTGTGCTGTGCTTCAGGTAGAGTACTCCATAAATAATAAATAACTGTGACAATGAGTTGCCTTTTGTGAAGGTCTTCGGAGTGTTGTTTTTAATCTATTTTCCCACCACTGCTGTAAGTATTCCAATTTTCTCCATAACTATATTTTCTTCCATCCAATTTTTGTCTTTTCTTTGTCTTCCCAGAACTCAAAATCAAAGCATGAAATGTTCGCACAATGTATAAAAGAGATGGACAGGATTCTTGAGAATGTGAAATCGGTTGTGGAACGACAGCGGAAAGATGTCCCAAATGCTCGTGATTCTGAAGTTGTACAAAAATACATGTCTGAGCTTAAGGTGAGTTAAATACATTTGTCTGAATTCCAGGGTACTGTTTGCCAATATTATTCTCTGCCAAAGAACACAATCAATTTATTGCCTGATAGTAGTTGCCATCAGATGATGGATTATTTTCCACTTCCTGCAACATGTTGACCATTTGAGGGAGATGTTGTCGTTAACTCCTTTTGCCGACCAAATGTTTGCATTTCAAGTTTTCTATTTTTCCTTGCTAGGCTGAACTGCAAATGCTGATGCGAGCCATTCCCAAATGGCAGCGACTGCGTGCACTTGGCCTGAGGTTGTCTCTTGACGGAAGGAGATTTGAACATTCACAGCTGCTTGACCGACGGTGGAAAATGCTGCTTGCTGAGGCTTGCAAAGCTTATAGGTCAGAACTTTTCGAGCCACCACCATTTCATATTGAGCATGTGAACTTAGGAGTTAGCAAGAAAACTTTGGTAGAACTACAATCTATCAACTCATTAATGATTTTGCACTCTATTGAACACGAATCAACAAGGAAATTTAGATACCTGTGAATACCTGTGTGATAAAAACGCCATCAGGAGGCAGAGATCTGGATTCCTGACTCAACCCAGACCTGCTTGAGGAGTCATGCCCATGAGATGTTGGAGTGACTGGAGACTTCTGAACTTTAGGGCAATGAAAAATATGACGTCTTTATGATGTAATTCATGGTAGCTTGGAAAAAAATAAAAAGAAGGCTTTTACAATCACCACTCTTCCATCAATGAACTAAATCAATAATTATGATCTTTGTACCTTGAAATAAAAAAAATTAATACCTTGAAATTTCAGTGATAGTTTTGACTCAACTAATGTATATCAAACTTAAAACACAGTACCGGGACATAATTTGTCCTACAGCCTCTCGGGATATTAGTCCGAGAGGACCTTTGCATCATCTCCACAAAGACGTGGTTAACAAAGGAAGCTGATAGGTCTTTGATTGCAGCATCCAGGTCTACTGAAAATTTCTCCCAGTTCACCTTTTTCAGGTTGAAACGTCTACGGAATGTTACCGCATGAGGGGAAACCACTTCGTGGGCTTTGATTCAGACAGGTCGGTGTTTGGAGTTTCCAATTGAGTCCAGGACAATTTTTTCACATTGGTTAGCAATGCGGTTTGAAGCAAACACCGGGTCCGGGATATAGCCGCGTTTCCATCTGCTGCTGTTGAAGGAACTTGGTAGCTTTGCATGATGAACTATAACGGCACTCATAAGAGCACATACCTATGCCAGGCTGAACAGTTTACGTTTTGTATCCCACTGATAGGCCGGATCCACATCTGGACTTTAACCAAAATCTAATCAGCTTGTTATTGTCACCTACCCAACTCATCCACCATGTTTTGTATTAATTCGTCCACAACGTTTTGAGATACCGTGCTATATATCGTTTTTGGCCCGATCTCTCAATTGTGAAGAATCATTTTGAAAATTTCTAGTATCCGGATCCGCATCCAGATCTTCACCAATATCGAATCAATTCTTCCTTGTTACACACCCAACGTGTCCACCAAGTTTCGTCCGAATCCGTCCACCACTTTTTGAGATATCTTGCTATACATCATTTTTGACCCGATCTCTCAATGGTGAAGAATCGCTTTAAAAATTCTAGTCGGCGGATCCGGATCCGGATCTTCACCAAAATCTAAACAGTTCGTCTTTGTCACACACCGAACCTGCCCACCAAGTTTCATCCGGATCCATCCACAACTTTTTGAGATATCCTGCACACAGACAAACAAACAGACAGAGAGGGGTGAAAACATAAACTCCTTCACCTTCAGTGGCCGAGGTAATTAAGGGATGGTAAAACTTTGGGGCCAGAAAATACACATCCAAGAGTTTTGAAGCATGTGGCGGAGCAGATAAGTGAAATGTTGTAACCGATATCTTTACTAGCTCACTGGAGTCAGGACAGGTACCAGAGGATCGGAGAGTAGCAAATGTAACGCCATTATTTAAGAATAGATCCAGAGAAGAATTGGGGGAACTATAGACCTGTTAGTTTAACTTCGGTTGTGGGGAATTGCCTCATAGAAAATCCAGTCATTAAGGAACGGACAGGGAAAAATTTGAATAATTTCAAACTAATTAAAGATAAATAATCAGCACAGATTTATGAAAGAGAGATTATATTTCACAAATTGGATTTCTGATCAAAGGAGGTGATCAGATTCAGGAAAATTGAGATACTTTAATGAACTGGGCAAAAGATTGATAGATGCAGTTCACCATCATGAAATCTATGGTGCTTGGTTTGGGTAAGAATAATGAAAATGGGGATTATTTAATGTAACCAGTACTGGAGCATGTGATACAGGAGATGGATCTGGATGTGGTATTAACTCTGTACAGGGATGTAGTGACACCTCATCTGTAATATTGCATACAGCTTTGGTCACCGCATCTGAGGAAGGTCACAGTTACCATGGAGAGGGTACATTGTAGAGCAACTACATTAACCTGAGCCTAGCTAGTCTCAGCGATGAGGAGGAGCAGCAGAAAGAGAGAGGACTTTTCACACAAGAAAGGAGATGATTGCAAGGGGATGGAGATAATGATAGAGATGTTTAAGATAACGAAGGGTATAGACAAAACAAGTGTAGAATTTTTCAAATAATTGACTCTGACAGGACAAGGGGTCACAGTTTAAGAGGAGAGCTAAGATGATAGCAAGGCAGGGGTCTTTCACTCAGAGAGTAGTGAATGGTATCCCTGCAAGAGTGGAGTCAAGCGATGGTTTTTAAATTAAGTTTGGATAGGTATCTGGAAGTAGTGGGGATGGGGAGTACTAAGATGTTGGCATGATTGCACAGGCTTAATAGGCCTAATGGCCTCCTCCTGGGTTGAAGTTCCTTGTATTCCCTTTGAGGGTCAATCTGCTACATGTTGCAATGTCTCCTGACAATTTACCTTGAAAGAACATTTTAGCTACATCACTTGTTGAGAATCGAACCCAGAGTGAAGGCTCACAGGTGAACAGCTACCATTTTTGCAATCTTTCTATTCATAAAATTGTACATGCTTTTTTGTTTCCTCTCCACATTTGTGAAGCTAATAGAAAAGCAAGATGACAAAGAAAGGATAAGGTATCATACTGATAATGGGTACAAAGACACACGAGGACATAACAAATGAGCTTGTTTCTGACCAAAAACAAAATTGACAGAAGCGAAAACCATAATTGTAGTCTGATTATTGAAACACACAAATTCACACTGTTGAGAGGTAGGGTCAAAATTTCTTCTGAAAATTCTGGGCAGCACTTTTAAAATACATGACTTTATATGGTAGCGGACTTGGTATCCATATGAAATAGCCTGACTGGGAATCCTCTGTTGATCCAACTGTATATTGATATTCTGCGATCGTGGAAAATGGACAAAATTCATGGAATTTGTGACTTGAAACAAAAAACTGAAAATGACGTGGGGAAAAAAACCCCCCGGAAAGTAGTAAATTACAGAAAAAATTAGAACTCGGTAGAGCGCATACCTCCACCAGGCTGAACAGTTTATGTTTTGTATCTCACTGATAGGCCGGATCTGGATCTGGCCCTACAAAATCTAATCTGCTTGTTCTTGTCACCTCCCCAACTCACCCATCAAGCTTCATCCGAATCCGTCCACAACATTTTGAAATATAATGTTATACAGTATGAGTATATCCTTTTTGGCCCAATCTCTCAATGGTGAAAATCACTTTAAAATTATGAAATTCTCCGATCTGGATTCAGATCTTCACCAAAATCGAATCGATTCATCCTTGTCATACACCAAACCTGTCCACCAAGTTTCGTTCGAATCAGTCCATAACTTTTTGAGATATTGTTTTTAGTCCTATCACTCAATGGTGAAGAATCACTGAAAATATTCTCAGATCCAGATCTTCACTAAAATTGAAGCAATTCTTCCTTGTCAAACACCCAACATGTCCACCAAGTTTTGTCTGAATCCGTCCACAACCTTTTCAGATATCGTGCTACGTATAGTTTTTGGCCTTATCTCTCAATTCTAGGATCCGGATCCAGATCTTCACCAAAATCTAATCATTTCATTCTTGTCACACAATCAACCTGTCCACCAAATTTAGTCCAAATCCATTCACAGCCTTTTGAGATATCCTGTTCACAGACAAACAGACATGGGTGCAAACAACCTCTGTCCACCTTTGGTGGCAGAGGTAACAAGTCAATGTTAGTTTGAATTACATATATAATATTCACTGAACTGTCTAATTTTATGTGTGTGATTGCCTACAGACTTAATCCCCCCAGCGTATTTACAAAAGGTAGTAAAATAAAAAAAATACAGCACAATTTGATGCACAAGGGATACCGTCTATGCATGGAATGCGAGCACAGATTACACTAAACGGAATTTAGGTTTTTTGGAAAGGAAAATAAAGCACTTTTTAAAACTGAAAATCACTGGTTCTCACAATGCAAGGTTAAATATTTGCTTTGTAAGGAACTGGATGATATTGAAAATGATTCTGGTTAATTTGCTTGTGTACATGTTGCTATACACACTTATCTGTGCCCATGCGGGTCACTTTGTACACAGAAACCTCCAAGGCCTTGTACTGGGGAAGCTGGAGCTTCTTGAGAAGTGTCACAATTGGCAGAGTTTTCTGGAGACATTGGAACAGATCTTCAGCTTGGATATGGGGAAAAATGCTGACGGCGGTTTCAAGAAAAATACCTCATTATCAAAAGAGAGCTTTGCAGTAAACGAGACCTTTGAGAATGATTGTTTGTTTGAGATTATCCCGAACTGTAACGCTTTGGCCTTCCCTACGAGCTGTCGACACATTCTGAAGCAGAAGAGATTCATAGAGGTCAGCTTTGCTGAGATTCTTTTCGTTTTTTTTAATACCCTATTCTTGACATGTTCTTCCATGTTTGCTAGATCACAAATTACTCTTTATTGTTGTGTTGTATTGTTGCAGGTTTTGCAAATGGAAATGTTTTGCCACCAGAACCTCATTGAGTCAATCCTTTTGGAAGCACAGGAACTACAAGAGCTTGATGTGGACAGGTCTCTATACCTTGATGAACTTTTCTAAACTTTTAATCTCTCTTCATTGTTTATCATTACACCCTATAAGCTTAAGGTAACACAAAGTGCATTATTTCAAACAGGAAAAACCTCTGTTCCAAGCTGTCCCTCATGTACATACAGTGGTGTGACACAGCTGCCAGAGTACAACTCCTAAGTGTTTCATTGGATAGACGGTTGGCCAAGTGGCAGCAGTTCCTGGAAATGCACTGCAGGCTGCAGGAGTTGCTGCAACACCATAAGGTCACAGCAGATTCCTTTAAAGCCTCAATGGATGATTGCAATGCAGACAATGCATTGTCCGTGCAAGAAATGACCGCAATGCTGGATGATGCTCAGGTGGGCTTTGTACGCTCCCCACCCACCATTCCCAGAGATGGTAATGATTTTGAAGACTATGAAGTTTGAGGTCAATTATGTGCAGGAATACCTCACTTAACGATCATGATGCATTCCTGGAAAAGAGAGCGCAAATCGAAAATGCGTTCAAAGGGGTCATTATACCATTATTTGTATGGAGATGTGTTCCCGACAGCGTTATTTCTGACGTATGAGCGTTATATGAGGGCTTCATTGGGGTATCGGTAATAGCGCCAATAATAATACAGATGTAAACATATTATTTTATAAATGCTGTCATACAAATGGTAAACTAAAATGGCACTCGGTAGAGTGCGTGCTTCTGCCAGGCTGAATAGTTTACGTTTTGCATCCCACCCATAGGCCGGATTTGCTTCCAGACCTGAACCAAAATCTAATCGGCTTGTTCTTGTCACATACCCAACTCATCCACCAAGTTTTGCCATAACCCGTCCACAACTTTTTGAGATACCGTGCTATGATCCTGCTCACAGACACAGACAAATTGGGGTGAAAGCATAACAGCTTGGGAAATTCAAGGGCGTCAGGTCATCAGTGCTTACAGTATTACCATTGATACTGTGCAAGTTACTGTGGTGCTTAAACCTGTCAAATCAAGCTTAACCAGCTCTCCATCTTCTGCACCAAAGTGTAATTTTTGTGCATTTATTGAAGTGTAATTTCTTTGTTTCAGGTGGTTTGCCATTTCCGTGTACAGGTGTATAATGCAAGGATAATATGTTCAAATGTATAATGTTTTAATCTCTTTTTTTAACTTTTTTGAAGTTTTTATTGTCATTATTTTGTATGCAGCCTGTGGCTGCTGGTTGCATCATTGCTGGTAGTGTGGCTGTGCTGCTGATGCAGTGCCCCCTGTTCTGGTACTCATTTTTCTGACTTCAGAAGGATGACAGGCTGAATCAGCCCACCTAGTGTTATTTGACGGCACGACAAGGGCTCGCACTCAAGACCCGAAGATCTTAAGCCAGCCACCTTAACCATTGCGCCAACACTAGGCTTTGCACAGGCTTATATTTTCGAAGTGATCACACTGCTTTCTTCAAAGTTAAAAATTATTGTGTAAAAGTGATGGCTTGCATGAAGTGTTAGAAAAGAAGTTCGATTTGGGAGAAATTTGTTCATTTGAAAAAGCACTTTAAATGATGATGTTCTTCGTTCATATGCAGCCCAAGGCTGCGGGAATTGTATCACTGGCTGAGGGTGCGGCTTTGCCGCTGACGCAATTCCTTCTGCTGGTGAGGGCAGGAATTTGTAAGTTGTCCATGGTGCTGGTGATAGCTCACCTACTGTTTGGGAAGACACCATGAGATAATGCCCGCCAACAAATGCTAGCAGATGGGATTCCCGTTTAACATTGATCCGAGGGAAGGTTCACACTTTAATGAATCGTCCTGCCTGTGAAGCACAGAGATAAGAGTTTATAGGTGGGTCAGCATTCAAACCCAGGCTAAGACAGCTTAGAGGCAAGTGTGCTTATCTCTAGGCCATCCTATCAGCATTGAATAATAATGACGGGCCATAAAACTACATTTGAGTGATTCTAGTTGATATTTACCAATAAATCCCTGGGAAAGTAGAACTTGCATATATTTGTTTGTTTTATTTGCAGAACTTGGATTTCTTCAACTGTTATGCAAAATTGGATCAACAAATTGTGGCATTTCCTTCCCTGAGGTCACTTCGATTTGGCTAACCGCATAATGAGTGAACTTCCCGCTGGCTAACACTATTCTGCCTCGATGTTATTTATCATTATTACCTCCGCCATCGAAGTTGGGTGGACGTTATGTTTTCACCCCTGTCTGTCTGTTTGTCTGTGAACAGGATATCTCAAAAAGGTTGTTGATGGATTCGGGCAAAATTATATGGAGAGGTTGGGTGTGTGACGAGGACAAAATGATTCGATTTTGGTGAAGATCCAGGTCCAGTTCTGGATACTATAAAAAAAAATTTTTAGCGATTATATCGCATGATCTTTCAAAAAGTTGTGGACGAGTTATGAGAAAACTTGGTGGATGGGTTGGTTAGGTGACAAGACCCAGCCGATAAAATTTTGGTTCAGGTCCGGATCCATATCTAGCCTGTCAATGAGGTACAAAATGTAAATTGTTTAGCCTGATGAGGTGTGCACTCCAACAAGTGTTCTAGTTCTTTTTTTTGTGTTGCACCGTGCACCTTCTTATTATGTATCAGGTGTGTTTGGGATCTATTTCACGTTTTTTATTATTCGACCCATTTTGCTCCATATTTCCACAATGCTGGTCAGCTTTTCGGCTTTGGGTCAGTTATGCTAAGGTGGTGTGTGTGTGCGTACGTACATGTGTGTGTGCACGCGCGCACACACTCGCAGCTGTGTTTCATATGCCTCCACTCCAAAGCATTTTAAAATTTCTTCTAATAAATCCTGCACCACAACTCCCACCTACGACAAAATCTTTATTTTTCACACAGCATACAGAAAAAGCACTGAAAGCCAACGAAGAATCCATCCTGCTGATGCTTGCTGTTAGCCAGGAGCTCATGCAGGCTGCAGACGCCACCAGCTGCGAATTGCTGAGCAAGTGGTTGCTAGAAGGTCGCAGGCAATGGAAGGAAGAAATCATGGGCCTGGAAAGCTTAAAACTGCAGCTAGCGCACACCGTGAAGGCAAGTATATGCTACAGCATGCAAGGCAGTAGCACAGCTGTGGAATCTGGCATAGATGTTGTATTGTGTAAGGATGCTATTTTTAGCTGCTGCCCATGATCTATTACATGCCTGCAACTGTGCCATTTCAGCATGTACCGTGGACTCGTGTGGAATGGGAGTTGGCTTATTAATACAAGTTAGTATTCATTTAAAATGACTCGATTCGCATCAATGCGTTGTATTTTCTACTCTGTTTAAAGGTAGACATTTAAGTGACACCAGCTGAAGTATTTAAAAAATTTATAAAAGTCGTCAATCCAAATTATGATACCTGCTTTTCTTCCGTTTAATTCTCCCGCTTATTTTGCAGCCTGTCCCTTATTTTTTCAGCCAATAATCTGTGTGTGTGTGTG
>CM068961.1:110388855-110406749 GCA_035128595.1 Eptatretus atami | reverse complement strand
AGGCTTGCACCAGATGTAACACTTTGAATTTACACCAAAAAGTTCAATTTTTGTCTTGTCTGACCACAAAACGTTTTCTCCACATGCCTGCAGAGTCATTAAGATGCTTTTTCACAAACTCCACATGAGCTTTTAGATGTAATTTTCAGTAATGGCTTCTCTTTTACCACCTTTCCATTGAGGCCAGCTTTGTGCAGGGAACTGGATATTGTTGAATGATGAACACTGACTCCAATCTCAGACATAGAGCCTTGCAGATCTTTCAAAGTCATTGTTGGATTTACAGAGACATCCTGAACCAGTTTCCTGCCTGCCTGCCTGCTGAGTTTGGATGGACGACCTAATCTGGGTCGAGTCTGGGTGGTATGATACGTCTTCCACTTCTTAATGATGGATTTCACCGTACTCAAAGGGATAATGAGTGATATTGAAATCATCTTATAACCCTCTCCTGAACAGTGCTTCTCCACCACTTTATGTCTGACTTCTGTGGAAAGCTCCTTGGTAGTCTTTGCTTTGTTGGTTGACCAAGTGAGTTCCACCTTTAAACTCCATATAAAGTGGGGGAGCTTAATTTTAAGTTAAACCACTGATTACATCCAGGTGAAATCTATTACACTTATTTTTTTATCCTTTGAAACAAATCATTTGCTCCTGAAGTGATTTAGGGTCAATTAGGCAAAGGGTTTGAATACTTGTGTAACTAAGAATCGTCTGATTTTAAGGTGTTAATCTAACTTATTGACATGTTATCTGAATTTTTTAGCTTTATCCCTTTGGACTAGTTTGTGCAGATGATATATTATGTTTGATTTGAAAGCATCATAAAATAAAATCAAAAGGTGAAAACTTTGGAGCGGGTGAATATTTTTGCAAGACACTGTATATTATTCATCATCTTCTTATCATTGGCAGTGGAGCAAATAAGCTGCTCTAAAAGTGAACCAAAAGTAGCCTTTCAAAAGGTTTTTTTAATTATTTTTTTTGTATACAAGGTCAAGGCTTGTGAAAGAGCGTGTACTACTTTAATTACTAAGTAGATTTAGTCTCGAGGCACATAATTTTGCAGAATATACTTTGACACCTCTGCTATTACCTAGAAAATTGGCTTAATTCCCATTTTTAAAATAAATAAATCTTCCACAATAAGTTGACCTCATAAAGTTAAAAATTTATAACAAGATCCAATTCCAGAGGGAATTTAACCCATAACAAGACAGCTTGGCAATGAGCATTCTACCGTCTATCCTGGCTCATATTAAGGGTCGTCTGGTTGTCTGGTTGTCTCGCTGGGGTTTGGAGTGTGAGGGGGGTGGGGGTGTGTAAATGAAAATAGAATTGACAAATGAATAGGAGAGGAGGATATATGAGGGATTGACCTTCCCTCACGTCATTTATATCCTAAATTGTGTTGCTAAGAATATTCTTCATTGATAATAGTAATACTGTATTAGTTGTGGTCGTATTAATAGTCAATGTTGAATGTTATCGTGAAATAATATTTGATAACGATAGACATGGGCTGTGTCCACCTTGTGTATAGGAGCTGGAAATTACGATTGAGGAAGCAGCTGTAGATCTTGTACCATTGGCTCTGCTGCAGCAAGGCCTTCAGTCCTCTTTGGCTGGTTATGACTTGTCCCGGCTGGAATACGAGGTTTCCGGACTGCAGTGGCAGTGGAAGCAGTTGCATTACAGGGTCAGTGCTTCTTGTATGAGTGAAATAGTTTGTCACCAAACCTACAACCTCCCAATGTCTCTTTGTAGCCACAGAATTTCTTTTACAGAATATCTTTCATTAATGATGCCATCGGCCCCTGAATGTGGAACTGTATGCCGCTTAGGTTTGTACTCGTGGACGGCGTGTACAAAATCGGTTACGCGAGTGGGACGCCTTTGCTGAGTGTGACAAAGTGCTCTGTGACTGGCTCACGAGCCTAGAACGCAGGGTGGCTCAGAATGGAGAATGTGGCTTAGAGACGATGCTCTTGAGACTTGAAAAGGTGAGTACTTGCAGCTTGTGAACACTCTCATTCACATTATCTGAATTGATGGTTCTAATTCCATTGTAGTGATAATAATCTTTATCTGGCATGATTATTATCATTCTTGTTTAGTTTATCAAGGAGCCAACTATTTATTATGTACCCACAGGGGCGATGGTGGGAGTGCATTGCGATATGAGGGAATGAAGATATATGAGGGTAGTATAGTGTGGGTGGGGTGGAGAGTAAAAGGAAGGCTCAGATCCAATACGAGTAAGGGTAAGGAAGTGGAAAGGGCATGTTATGAGTATATCGATGCAAGATGGGGTGTGGAGGAGAGGTGGGACGAGGGGTGGGGGTAAAAAATTGATGTTTCCTCACCACTGAGAGAGTGGACTCACCACTGAGAGATTAGACCATAGCATGATATTTCAAAACGTTTTGTTCGGGTTATAACAAAACTCGGTGGATGTGTAGAGTATGTGACAGAACAAGCCAATTAGATTTTGGTTTCGGTCCAGATGCAGATCTGGCCTATCAGTGAGATACAAAACGTAAACTATTCAGCCAGGCAGAGGTATGCACTCTACCGAGTGTCCTTCTAGTTCTATATGTAAACAGTTTGAACATTGATGATGAGATATGTTTCCTAAAATTAAGACATTAGTTTGAATGATTTAATTTGATTTGGGTAGAAAATGAAATGCCATGTATTTGTTTGGCGTCCAGGAGTGCCGGGACGAGATGGTGGCGGCAAGAGGGGCACGTGGAAGGCTTCATGGGTTTGGAGAGCGGCTAATACTATTGAGTGGACCGGATCAGGCAAAGGAACTTCAGGAT
This sequence comes from Eptatretus atami, assembly GCA_035128595.1. Taxonomy (NCBI): domain Eukaryota; kingdom Metazoa; phylum Chordata; class Myxini; order Myxiniformes; family Myxinidae; genus Eptatretus; species Eptatretus atami. Next base: position 110,403,924 of record CM068961.1, on the reverse strand, counting down.
CGTCTCGCTCACACCGACGAGTACTGGCGCCATCTCTTCGACCTCTGGACTTTAAGGTCAGGAACAGTATTGTTTCAGTTAGATTTATTTTTGTTTTATTTCGTCATCTCGCAACGAACGTATTTGGGGATTACTTTGCCTGGTGTACTTGTTTCAATTTTTCGGTGTAATGGAAACCTTCCAATTTATTGTTGTGAAATGATATCCTGTGCTGCTTAATATGGCTTTTCTCATGCAACTTTAGGGTCTGCTTATGGTCTGTTGTGGAGTAGTTACTGGCTGTCCAGACCTCGAAATTAGTTATTGTAACATGTTTCTCACTGTTTTATCACCTTTATGGTGACTCCCAGGGGCTGTACTGAAATGGTTGTTTAGCCCGTGTGCAGAGGATTGGCAAAACCTCATTGCTATGTTTCTAAGATTACGATCATCTCGTGGACTTGTTGACCTGCCACGACCTTTGATCATGAAGTTACATGTACAAACTGGTAGTTTGATTCAGTGTCCATAACTGGGCAATCATGGAAGGGGACACACAACTGACTGGCTACATGCATTTGTCTAGCTCCAGATGCCAAACTTTGAACAGCTTTGAGGGTATCCACCTCAAGTAAGAGTCAAAACATTGTAGACACTACAGTAACTATGCTGAATAGTGGAATGTAAAGCGATGTCTTTAATTTTTGCCACGAACAGGACATTTATAATGACAAGTTGATGCATTTAACCCAATGAGAGAGCAGGTTCATCACATTGCTTTTGTAGATCTTTTTAACCTACATATGTAGGCACTGGCATTCCTTTGTGACCACTTGTGTTTTCATGCCAAGGTGCTTACCTATAAAGTGTTTCTTCAAAGTTTCGAACAAATAGCATTTACTGGGTGCAGGTAACAGGATTGTAGGGAGGATGATTCTAACTATGTGTCACAGATAAAATCTTACACCCTCAGGTGTTTACAATTCCAAATGGTAAACCATCTTAAAAACGTCTGTGGAGCCATGTACGGTTTTTCTTTATTTATTTATTTATGTTATACAAGGTCTAAGACTCATAATGGAACCACCAGTCATACACACACATGAACATACACTCACACATACATCGACATACTGATGAGACAAACACTTAACACAGCCACTGAACTTGGAGGAAGTGCCATCACTTCCCGGAATACTCTGGGTACCAGCGACGCCACAACAATGGCGCCGCTTTTCTCACCACACTTTGCAGGCCATTTCCTCAAGGGGGAATTTCCTCCTCCCAATTGGATGCCAACCAACGTTGCACGGTAAAAAGTGTTGGAACAGCATACCTAAACTTGAAACGCCATTACCTTTATCTGGCATGATTACTTTCATGATCCCTACTTTCACGATGCCAACATGCATGTGCAATTATGCATTATTTTCCCACACTGCAAAGGAGCTGTAGTATTGAAGCTTGGTTCTAATTAAGATGCCACGAGTAAAGAGCTGAGTCATTATATTATGATTATTGTATTTTAGAGGGTCACAGTTGTCACATTCATCATCATTAGGTGCTATCTCCGATCCAGAGGTTGGCGATTATGAAACGCCATTCCAATAAATCTTCAGTAGTTCTTTGAAGCTCCATCTCAGACTTGCTCATTCAATCCATTGTATTGTCTGTCGTTTTTCTTCTTTGCCTTCCTCTTGCTCTTCCTCCATCAAACGTAACAGTCAATATTGCTCTTTTGTAGGTTCGGGCGACACATAATGTGGCCAAAATATCTCCGCTGCCTCCTTGCTATAGTATGCATAAAGATTTGTTATTGCACCCACGATTCTTTCACAGTAGGCCTTCTCAAGTAATTGCAGTAATCTTAAGAAACAGAAGACAATATATTGTGCCAATTTAGAAAACAAGGTAGACACGACAAAATGATTGACAGATTAACTCAGAAGAACCTTCAGATTTTGAATGGCACAATATTATGGTTGATATCTACCAATGATCAATATGCAGCCACATCTATTGAGAACTAATTTAACCGGCCCCAATTTTTCCCACTCTCTTGAGTCCGGGGGAAGGTTTTTGACCCAAGTATTTGTCGTGGACCTGCTGGCTCGGCCTGACGTTTTTCTGAAGGTCCACCTACTCCTGAAGGTCCAAAGCTTGCCTACTTTTCACGAAAGACACTGTGGGATCTTTAACGTCCACAAACTAATGCAGTAAACAGGACACCCAGCTTGACATCCATCCGAGGGACAGTGCACTTTGTGATGCAACAACTTGCCTGTGAAGCACCAATCTGACGGTTTATAATCAGGTCAGGATTAGAACCCAGACGAGACAGCACTGTCTCCACCATTCTGTCAGACTATCCTCCTACATAGCGGGGAAAACTTGCAAATGTCTATTTAACAGTTTCTAATGAAGGATGGATCAGACTCGGTGGCGTAATGGTTCAAACCTCATCCGAGTCATACCAAACACTTTGTTTTTTTAATGGTATGTGCTGCTTCCTTGCTTGACGCTCAGCATTTAAAGGACAAAGCAAGGACAAACAATGCTGGGAAGGCAATGGAAAACCACCTCGTAGAAACTGCTTCTGCAGCACCAATGCAGCACCACCCTCTCCAAGAAACTGCTTCTGCAGCACCAATGCTCTGCAAAGAGTACGGTCCAACATAATCATCAAAAGATGAGGGTTGAGGAAGACATACACTGGACAGTGGACAGTAAACAAATAAACATTAAGGCAAATGTGTTGCAGTTCCATTATTTCTCAACAATATCGTTTTCTTTCTCTGCAGTGAAGATAGCCTATCATGATACCATTTGTATGTTGTAGTGGACAACGTTTCATCTTCTAAGATGACCATTCCTGTCGACATCATGAAGATCTTTCTCTATCCAATGCTGTACTTGTGAGGACTTTTCTCAAAAATAGATGGTATTCATCGAATACTTACCCCACACCATCATGAAATGGACTTAGTGTGAGCCAACTCTTCTGGCAGCAAATTCGTAATTAAATAAATTAACTTCAAATCAGATGAAAGACTAAATGAAGGAGGTTGGAACCATCAGAAGCCATCAGAAGGAACCTGAAAAAGCAAAGATCAAGTCATCAGGAGGAACCTAGATAGGACTCGGGTTTCAGCTGCTACTCCTCTACCCTCAAACCCATCCAGGCGCAGCCAAGTGAGCCTTATTCAACAAAAAAAAATCAAAAAGAACGAAGATTCAAAATAAATAAATAATCCTGACTGCCAGACTATGTATCTGATAAGGTTGAGATTTTAAATATATATTCCTCATCAGAACTAGATCATAATTTTGAAGTTTCACATTGATTGATGCAAAGGTTCAAGAGAGAGTTTTTTTAACATTTTTCTTTTAATCCAATATGGCTGCCAGACCATGTGACATATCAATTATTCATGAACACCCTGGTATCCCCAAGGCTTGGGGAACATGGGTGTGACGTTTCCCCTCGATCTGTCCAGCCCTCTGGAGAAGGGGATTTTTAAAGGTTTGTGGGTAAATCCAATCTGGCTGTAAAACCATGTGACCTGTGACCTATCATAGGTGGAGAACTTTTTGTTCTTCATGGATAGACGGTCATACCTGTAAAGTTTCTCCTCGATCTGTTCAGCCGTTTCGGAGATTTTTGAAGGTTTTTATTTATTTATTTTTTTCATATGGCTGCTGAACCACATGACCAATGACATCATCAATTTTTTTTTTAATCTCGACCAATTAATCCTGAGATGACCCTCAAAAATTCTCATGCTAATCGGATGTGGCGTTCCACGTCTGCAATTATGACATCATAACAAAGGCACTTATGACATTTTAAAAAATCATGCTTGTTTCCCATAGGGAGTATTTCACATTTGTGAACTTTCAATTTTTTCCATGGAGTAGTTTTGGAGATACAGAGGTCAAACGTTTCTCCTTTTTTCTAACATGGCTACCAGACCACGTGACCTATCCATCCATTCCTCCATTGGGACCATAGTCTGTGCAGTGTTGGTGCTGCCTAAGCAGTCTCCTTGGCTACTGGACACAATCCTGGATGGGTCGCCACTCCGACACAGTATACCAGCAAGCTGGCACTCATTTTGCCGACCTCGGAAGGATGACAGGCAGAGTCAACCCCACCTGGTATTAATTCAACAGCCGAGTGGGATTTGAACTCAGGATCCCAAGCCCACCACCCTAGCCATTAAGCCAACACCAGAGATACGTGACCTATGATGTCATAATTATCATTAAAACATTCTACATGAGTAGTTGCACCCAACACAAAAATTTCATGCCAATCCGACAAGTGGTTCCAGAGAAAAGGGAATAACAAAATGTAGACATTCACGTACGCATGTACAGGACCTATCGCTTAACCCCGCTTTTCGCTTCGCGAGCGTGGGCTAATAAATGATATTGAAACCCTTCTTCGGGCTGGAATGTCTCCACAACACGGCATGAGCAATTTGTCCCCATCAGAACTGCTTCCACTATGATTTATCGGCTGGAATATCCCAATCCCGTAAGGTCTCGGAAGCAAAGCAAAGTCGAGCACAATTAGTAGTTGGATGGGAAACCTTCATCGAAGAACAGATGTTGTAAAGTTTAGGGATGGCGGAATAGCTTGGTCATATGCTTGTTATTGAGCTGCGTGATCAAGGTATTCCAAAGTAAATCACATGATATCCCGTGGTTAAGGATCCCTTGGGTATCTCTGATAAAGAATAGGCTATTGTGTTCTGATACCCTGGTGGAATTCTGTGTCTTGAGGTTATTGACGATATCACTTGGGTATAAATGGGTATATTAGTTAATTGTGAAAAAGGATGTGGATGTTAAATTTGGTTAGGTTAACTGTAAGAATGGAGTTACTACATACAAGTTAAGTAAATAAAACAAGTTCATGGGGTTGAATACTGCATACGCAGAATGAGACACATAGCTTTCTGGGTAAGTTTCCAATACATCATCTTGAAGAGGATGAATTCACGGATTATTTTCATCATGGATGGTGTGAAATCCATTTATACCATGACAAAATGCTCTTTGTCCTGTATTGACATAATTGGTGGATGAACGCAGATACAGTGGCCTGCAAAAGTATTCACCCCCTATCAATAATGCCACATTTAGATGAATTATGAATTAGGTAGAAACAATTTTTCTAAATGAACTTTTTTATTCATAACTGAAGAGATCAAACTAAACGCTGGTATAGTTGAAGGAGGTTAAATGTCAGGTGTACCTGTAAGAAACAGGTACAAATCAAAATTCACTGGTTGAAAAAAAGTGTTCAGCCCCTTCAATCAGTACTTGGTGGAAACACCTTTTACAGCAATGACCGCTACAAATGTTTTTGGCTCGGTCTCTACCAGCTTTGTACAGTGAGATGGTGAAATCTTTACCCATTCCTCACGTGAAAATTGCTCGAGTTCTGCTAAGTTTGATGGGGATCGTCGATGGACTGCAATCTTCAAGTCTCGCCATAAATGTTACAATTGCGTTCAAAGTCAGGAGTATTGACTGGGCCACTCAAGAACATTTATCTTCTTCTTATTCAGTCATTCCAGTGTGGCTTTAGCTTTGTGCTTTAGATAATTGTCCTCCTGAAATGTGAATCTCCGACCCAGTTTCAGATTCATGGCTGACTCAAACAGGTTTTCATCGAGGATTCTCCTGTACTTTGTACCGTCCATTGTCCCTTCCATCCTGATAAGCTTGCCAGTCCCTGCTGATGAAAATCAGCCCCATAACATGATGATATCACCACCATGTTTGACAGGAGGGATGGTGTTGATTGGGTGATGTGCAGTGCTAGGCTTGCGCCAGACATTACGCTTTGAATTTACACCAAAAAGTTCAATTTTTGTCTCGTCTGAACACAAAACATTTCTCCACATGCCTACAGTATCATTAAGATGCTTTTTTCACAAACTTCATACGAGCTTTTAGATGTGTCTTTTTCAGTAATGGCTTCTTTCTTACCACCTGTCCATAGAGGGAAGTTTTATGAAGGGAACGGGATATTGCTGATTGATGAACACTGACCCCCATCTCGGGCATAGAGCCTTGCAGATCTTTCAAAGTCATTGTTGGATTTACAGTGACATCACGAACCAGTTTCCTGCTTGCCCACCTGCTGAGTTTGTATGGGTGACCTGATCTGGGTATAGTCTACGTGGTATGATACGTCTTCCACTTCTTAATGATGGAGTTCACTGTACTCAAAGGGATAATGAGTGACTTTATAATCTTCTTAAATCCCTCTCCTGTGTGGTGCTTTTCCACCACTTTATGTCTGACTTCTTTGGAATAGCTCCTTGGTCTTCATGTTTGACTTGTTGGTTGACCAAGTGAGTTTCACCTTAAAACTCCATAGATAAGTGGGAGAGTTTAATTTTTAAGGTAAACCACAGATTACATACAGGTGAAACCGATGACACTTGTTTTTTAACCTTTCAAACAAATAATTTGCTCCTGAAGTGATTTAGGGTTAATTTGGCAAAGGGTTTGAAAACTTGTTTAACTAAGAATCTGATTTTCTCTGTTAATCTAACTTATTCACATTTTATCCTCATTTTTTAGCTTTAGCGCTTCGGAGTAGTTTGTGATGCGTCTGAATACTCTAGATATTAAATTTTATTTGAAAGCATCATGAAACTAGAGGGGCACTCAGTGGAGCGCATACCTCCACCACGCAATGCCTGATCCACAAGAATATATCGGTCCCATTACATTTTTGAAATATCTTGCTATATATCGTTTTTGGCCCTATCTCTCAATGGTGAATAATCGATTTAGAATTTAAATCGATCTCGTATTCAGATCCATATTCGGATCTTCACCAAAATCGAATCAATTCGTCCTTGCCACGCACCCAACATGTCCACCAAGTTTCATCTGAATCCGTCCACAGTTTTTTGAGATATCGTGCTATATATCGGTTTTTCCCTATCTCTCAATGGTGAAGAATCACTTTAAAATTCTCGTCGTCAGATCCGGATTATCACCAAAATCGAATCATTTCGTCCTTTTCACACACCAAACCTGTCCACAAAATTTCATCCGGATCTGTCCACAACTTTTTGAGATTGATTCTATTTTTGAGACAAGGACGAATTGATTCGATTTTGGTGAAGATCCAGATCTGGGTCTGGATACAGGAATTTAAAAAATAACATTTTTAAGTGATTCTTCACCATTGAGAGAAAGCGCCAAAAGCTATATTTAGCATGATATTTCAAATCTATGTGGACGAATTATGACAAAACTTGATGAATTAGCTGGGTAGGTGACAAGAACAAGCCAATTAGATACTGGTCAGGTCCAGATGCAGATCCTTACTATCGGTGGGATACAAAACATAAACTGCTTAGCCTGGTGGAGGTATGCGCTCTGCCGAGTGCCCTTCTAGTTCCATCATGCTCTCAAGGTGTCCTCAAATAAATAGCTTTGTGATCAATTATTTGTATTAAACTGACAGTCAATTGCTTGCTGTGGCACATGAGTTGGTGTTGATGTAAAAGCAGTCATCATTCGGATGGCCCATTGCATTTGCTGCCACCCCCCTGCTTATATGTTGTTCTAGCCGTGAAATCTCCAAGGGCTGTTTCACTGCGATTCAGATGCACAGATGTATGAGGTGTGAGGCTGGCCCTGCTCACTGTTTTTAGTATCCAACATTCTCATTCTCCTCTTTTTCTCAGACCTGATTCCTTGCCCCTTGAAATATACCATTGTGAATTTGCCTAGCCATTACCACATTCATACACCTGTAGTAGACATTACACAGCATTTGTGTTCTTGTTTAATTTTCTTCATATTTTAAAGCCACCACTATAAGTCTATTTTCCCCATATTGTCATGTTAATGATCTGGTTGTCAGAGGCCTGGATTAGCTGGGATGCATTTTGCCAAAAAGATATTTTAACTGTTAGCTCCCTCACCTTATTCCGTCTGCCACCGAAGGTGAAGGAGGTTATGTTTTCATCCCTCTGTATGTTTATTTGTTTGTCTGTTTGTGTGCAAGATATCTCAAAAAGTTGTGGACGGATTCAGATGAAACTTAGTGGACAGGTTGGGTGTGTGACCACGACAAATTGATTCGATTTTGGTGAAGATCCAAATCCGGATCTGGATACGATGTTTATTTAATTTTTAAAGTGATTCTTCACCATTGAGAGATAGGGGGGGCCAAAAACGATGTCATTTCAAAAATGTATTGGGCCAGATATGTTCTCGTGGATCAGGCATTATGTGGCGGCGGTATGCGCTCTACCAAGTGCCCTACTAGTTGTAAACTGGCGTCTCATAGTTGTTGCTCCAAAAAAAAAAACGTTTCTCGTTTCGTATGTAGGCATTGAAATCAATGTTGTCTTGCAGGACAGCTTGGAGATATGCACACTCACCTTTGAGCTGTCGAGCCTGTGTTTGAATCCCGACCCAGCTTTAAACTGCCACCTCGGTGTTTCACGTGCAAGGGAAGGCATCACTGTGCATGCCGTCCATCAGATAGACGTTTAACTGGGCGTCCCGTCTGCCAGCAGTCGTTAGTGGACGTTAAAGATCCCACAGTGTCCTTCGCAAAGAGTAGGCGAGCTATTGCCAGCACCATGAACAAATTCCAAATCCCTGCCCTAAGCTACAGGGGGCACTACATCAGCGCCATCGCCGCACCCCGACAGGAACTGAGGCAAACCTGCAGTCACATGATGCATCTGAGCGAATAAACGATTGTAAATTTATGGGGTTTTTTTTCTTTCAAATCTTGTTCAAAGTCACTTCGGTAAATTGATCCCCCAACACCAATACTCCTAGCTGATATTATCACAACTTAACAGTTGTACTCTTAAGCATCAGGCATTTGGTCTACAGGCTTCCATATGTCTATGTTGTTTTGATTTTGAAAACGAAAACAGTCTGAAGTATTTTGATATTTGCAAGTGCTCTTTCTTATTTGGATTCTTTTGACTCAACATGTCGTTGGCTTGCTGAAATCTACAAGGTTGAAATGGCTGACATTTGCTTTGCATTTGCAGCGTCTGTCCCCGGGGAAAAGCACCTAAAAATACTTTTGACTTTGTTAACCCCCGACATCCCCCAACCCCACACTACATTGCTGTAAACTGAAGTGCAGAAAATTGTGTGACCTACGTGGAGTTTAATCTGTTCAGGGTCCAGATGTTAGCATAGGTCACGTCAGGGCAGAACTTGCAAATCGAATTCCGTTTAAACCCATGAAGGTCACACATTGCACTTGGTTCAACATTGTCGTAATGTGCAATGCTTGATGACATCTGTTGGAGATGGCTTAGGTTGGGTAAAGACTGGCATTTGGCCTCTACCACAGTGGGGGGAGTGGGAGGAGGGGGTCCGCTGTAACCTTTAATTTGAAATAAAGAAAAACCTGCAAAAAATATCCGGTATAATGTGAAACAGTGTAAGCTTATATCCAGCAACGGACCGGCTTTTCCTCTCTTCCGTTCTCAAATTACCCATGTTCCTTTCTCCTCTATTAATCTCCATGGACTCGGCACATCACATCCTCCTGCTAATAACGTACGAGTCCCTGACATCGGTGCAGCATTTGTTTTGAAAGTCGGTGTGAAGTGGTTTTGGGCAACGTCTTCGGGATGGACCAAGTGGCCGTTTTTTTCATATCTTATTTATGAATCGTGGGGCATTAACTGATCATTCGAGTTGCCGTTCCTCGTGCTGACAAATCGGCCAAATGTCAATAATTTTGTTGTTTGGTCAAGGCTTACAAATCTTTAAGCGATGGCACGTATACTTCGTACTGTGCAGCAACTTTTGACGAGCAATTAAGATTTCTCGCAACAAGGAGATTCACACTGTGCCTTGAAAGTTATGTATATCAAGCAATCGATATAGTTATCCACGTCACCGAAGAGACACTGACACTTTTTCAATAACAACTTAATTTCTCACTACTTTAAGACATGAAACAGGTTTTTTTTTTGTGGAAAGCTGAGCCCATTCAAGAATGAGCTGGAGCTTCTGCAGTGTCCTGGGCCGCACTGGATTGGTTGATATCGCACTCTCTAGCATGAACCAAGCATGACCATTGGGTTTCAGGTCAGGAATTGTCACTGGCTGATCCTCTTGGGAGCTTCCTGTTATGTAATGGCAGTGATTTTCCTTGCTCACTGTGGGCAAGTGGGCTAACAGGATAGCCTGGAGTTATGCACAATCCCCTCTGAGCTGTTTAGCCTGTGTTTGAATCTTGGACCAGCTATAAACTGTCACGCTGGTGTCTCGCAGGCAGGGCAAAGCATCAGTGTGTGCCGTTCCTCGCATGGACATTAAACTGGGCGGCCCCGTGTGCCAGAGCACCCGAGCCAAATTCCAAATTCCTGCTCTAACCTACAGCCTTGCTCCTTGGTCACTGTGGGCATCAGATATTAACACGTTTGGCCATGGACTGCACAGCGAAATGTGTCTATCTGATGGAGCATCTCATCACAGGACCTTCCAGCTCTGAGGCTGCGGTGCTGTCTGTCCTTCCCTGAAAGTTGGTTGTAGCCCACACCGTGACAAATTCTCTTGCATATCTATCACATTCTGCAACTTCCTCTTCAAAAAATCTTGTCGCCAGGTCTCTGGCATTCCTGTCAGTATAATTAAGATTAAAATCTGGATTCGTCAGTGAGAAGAACTGCCTTCGAGTCATTGACGTCCCTCCTTTCATGATCCCTATCCCATGGTGAAGTGTTTACAGGTACCTGGAATGAAGCTTTTGTGAACCTAATACGAACCTCTTGAAGCTGTCTGTGATCTGCCAGGGAACAAATTAGGGTTATAATGGAACAGTCACCTTGTGATAATGACAGATTCCCTCGATCACTTGAATCTATGTCCTCCCAACCTGTAATCTTAGATTTAAAGCTCCTTCTAACCACTGACTCGCTCACTGATATAAATTTTTTGTGCCTTTCAGGTGGATGAGAAAGGTGGAATTTTGCATGTTGCTGCAACTCAAAGCCAATATCCCAGGAAAAAAAAAATCACAAAACGGTCACAAAATGTCCATAAACAAAAATATCCTTGAATAAAAGTCGGCCGGTGCAGCCTCACCCTGCTCACGGTGGGTCACATGACCCAAGACAATGGAGTTTACACTCGAGCGAGTTGTTTCTTCCACCTCTTATTAACCCTTGCCGTATTTACATTTAAAAATTACTGCAGCTGTAAACTTTTAAATAAACAGCTCATTCTAATCACTGGTAGAGTTATATAGCAGCTTATGGAACGAAACCACAATCCATTTCGTCGAATGTAAAAACTTCTTACAATCTACTTATCAAATATATCGAGGTTATATTTATTATGTGTGCACATCGGGTGTACCTGAGTTGTCGCTTGCAGTTTACAAGCATGCCCTACTAGTAGGTAACATGTAGATGACACTCGAGAGTGTTTTGTAATTGTGCTTGCCCATATTTCCTGGAGCCAGACAGTTGACATACATTTGGTACATATTTTAATAACATGGTGCATTAAGTAAAGTTACACTTGTCAAACTTAGTTACAACTGTCTATAAGAGCGTGCCTGATGCTGGGAGGTAACTAGTTGAGAGATCCAGACCAAGGTCATGTTAACGACTGTTGTCGCAGCTTTTGTAGATTTATTCTGAGGACGTTGGACTCTGGTTTGAGCATTCACTGAGAAGTAAATGCAACTACAATGGGGGAAGTGGTTTTGTGTTTTCTGAGATTATATTTACTGCTATTATTATTCACAACACTGTTAGCCAGCTGCTTGTTGAGAGACCAGCTGAAGGTAGTAATTCCTTTAATGGATTTTCCGTCACGACAAATATGTAGCGGGTCATGAGAGGGCAGTGGAAAGGGTGGGGCACATCGTGTGCTGATGGAAGATGGGTTGTCCAGTGACATGGGCAGAGGGGAGGGGGGGGAAGATCTCATGTAAATAGGTTGATGGAAGAAAATGTGGATTCTGGAGGGATGAGGGAGATGAGGATGGATGGATTGAAGAACACTTGGGGGGGGGGTGAGGGAGACTCGGATGGATGGATGGATTGAGGAAAACCTGGGAGATGAGGGAGACTCGCTCGGATGGATGGATTGAGAAAAATCTGGAATCTGGAGGGATGAGGGAGACTTGGATCGATGGATGGATGGATGGATGGATGAATGAAAACCTGGAATCTGGGGGATTTGGAAGACTTGGATGGATGGATTGAGGAAAACCTGGGGGAGGAGTGAGATGAGGATGGATGAATGAATGAAAAACTGGAATCTGGGGGGGATGAGGGAGACTTGGATGGATTGAGGAAAACCTGGAATCTGGGGGATGAGGGAGACTTGGATGGATTGAGGAAAACCTGGAATCTGGGGGAATGAGGGAGACTTGGATGGATTGAGGAAAACCTGGAAACTGGGGGAATGAGGGAGTCTTGGATCAATCAAATTGTAGAGAGGGTGAGTTAGAACATGGATGGATGGACGATGGATAGAAGGTGAGTTGTAATGTGGAATCCAATTGACAATTTGTGGATGGATGCATGATGTAGATAGGGTGAGCAGGAAAGTAGATGGATGGGTTGGAGGGAGAGGGAGTTGGGATGTGGGTGGATGGATGGACAATGGAGAGAGGGTGAGCAGGAAAGTGGGTGAATGGATGGAGAGATGGTGAGTTGTAATGTGGAATCCAATTGACAATTTGTGGATGGATAGATGGATGGAGAGAGGGTGAGCAAGAAAGTGGATGGATGGGGTGGATGGAGGGTGAGTTGGGATGTGTATGGACGGAGCGTGAGCAGAAAGTGGATGGATGGATGGGGTGGAGGGAGGTGAGTTGAGATGTGTATGGATGGAGGGAGGGTGAGTTGGGATGTGTATGGTTGAGGGAGGTGAGCAGGAAAGTGGATGGATGATGGAGGGAGGGTGAGTTGGGATGTGTATGGATGGAGGGAGGGTGAGTTGGGATGTGTATGGTGGAGGGAGGGTGAGTTGGGATGTTATGGATGGAGGGAGGGTGAGTTGGGATGTGTATGGATTTATGGAGGAAGTAGACCAAGAATAGGTGGAGCTAAGGAGCAGTTTTGGAGTCGAAGAGGAGGAGGAGGAGCTGGAGGAGCATCCAAAGCCGCGGAGGCCGGGCCAGCAGTGTGCCAGGAATGATGTCAGATCGTTAGCGAACGCCGTTCCCGAACAAACCGTCAGAGAGAGTAATCTTTTCCGTCCAGCGATCCCGCCCGACCTTCTGTGGAAACGAACTCGGCTCATGGGCCGTGCCTGCCGCACCCGGATTCCTGGCTCATCATGGGCAGTTTGCGGTGCGTGTCCCTCCCGACCCTCACCGATCCTCCCGACCCTCACCGATCCTCCCGACCCTCACCGATCCGGTTCCACCTCCGGCCCTACTCCGTGAGATTGAGATATAGACATTCTACTTGGCCACGTTTAGAACACTCGGTTTGTGTTTTTTTTGTTTGTGTGTGTGTGTTTTTATTTAATTTCCCCTACCCCTGTCGCCACCACCAAAAGACTTCTTTTGTTGTTGATGCTTGAAGCGAGTGACGTCAACGCTGTTGATATTCACACCGCACGGCAGCTGTGCGCACGTCTCGCACGTCTCGCGCTATTGTGCCCGAGCACGGCAGCTGCTCCTCGTCACGTGTACTTGGTTGGCTTCGTCGCCCTTCATCGTGTCGCTCTGTCACTCTTTTGATCCCATTTTATCCGATCCGAACGCCTCCAGTGCCGTGCACCCCCCGTGTGTAATCCGATACACGATCCCCTCCATGAGGACGCGTTTATTCATGACAATTTTAATGCGACGAACACGATTAACGTCCATGACGGACGAGGTTCCCTCGGTCATGCGGACACGAAGCGCGGCTTGTCCTCGTTTTAAACGGGTACAGTACATGTACATGTACACACTACTACTACTACTACTACTACTACTACTACTACTACTACTACTACTACTACGGGTTGTGTGTTTAACCCTTCAACGTGTTCACGATCATTTGTTTACTCTGGGCTTCCGTTTGAACCTCATTCTCTTTGTGCACCTCTTGCCGTGAGACCTGTCGGATATCTCACTGTGGTGTGTTTGTGTGTGTGTATATATGTGTGTGTGTGTGTGTGTGTACGTGTGCCTTTCATTGTGTGTGTGTGTGTGTGTGTATATATGTGTGTGTGTGCGTGCGCCTTTCGTTGTGCGTTTGTGTGTTTTCTCTCTCATTTACGAGACTCCGTCGGTCTGTGCACAGTTAGCTCCACAGCCTCATCCGATCTGTGCGAGTTCCTGTTGTTTCGAAGCACAATTGCGGTGGAAATTGTTTTCAGAGTTTTAGGAAATGGCCGAGCTGACCTTCCACAACACATTGAGTTCTCGGCACCTCGGCCTCCCGTGATCACTGTCTGTTGATCAGTTAATAACCAATTAGGTTTTGTCCATGACCCATTCATGTCAAGTTTAAAATGTCAAGGCTGAAGTGGAGATTATCTGGTGTCTTGTCGGAGGTGAAAATAACATTTGTACTTCAAGAGCTGTTAGGGTGTGTGGCGAATAAGGCAACAAGGTTTCTCCAGAATCCGCAGTCTTCGATCAGAATTTGCAACCCGAGATTTGGGGAGTTTTCAGTTCATGGTATGCTGTATATACTTTGCTTCTCTCGAGTATAATTTTTCATTCAGAAAAGCGGATTTCCTCTTCATGACGTAATGACCCCTGTGGATAATTTGTGCACAAAGCAGAGGGTGCCGGGATGGGAACGATGCCTTTGGAGTTCCATGACATCTATACTCTTGCTGAGTGAAACTGGGTAATGTGTGAATGATGGTCTACGGCGGTGATCTTCACTTTTTTAGAGGAGGGAGGGCCACTTTTGCCGATAAGACATCGGTGTGAGAGCTGCCACACCGCCTGCAGGACTCTGTCATGGCTGCTATTAAGCCCCGACTCCACAGACTCTTCTTCGTTGTGGTTTACTGGGCTCCAAGCGTAATTATTACCTCCACCACCAAAGGTGAAGGAGGTTATGTTTTCACCCCTTCTGTCTGTTGGGTGGTCGCTAG
>CM068961.1:110368794-110385612 GCA_035128595.1 Eptatretus atami | reverse complement strand
TCAAGTTTCATCAAAATGGTTGACTCCTCTGGCCTCCAGAGCTGTCCATTACATACATACAGACAGACGGAAAACCTGAGAATAATGGTAATCTAGGTGTGTGACGAGGAAGAATTGATTCAATTTTTCTGAAGAACCGGATCCAGATCTTGATCTGATAATTTTTTAAGTGATTTTTTACCAATGAGTGATAGGGACAAACTAATATATAGCACGATATCTCAAAAAGTTGTGGACAGATTTGGATGAAACTTGGTGGGCAGGTTGGGTGTGTGACGAGGACGAATTGATTCGTCTTTTGGTGAAGATCCAAATCCAGATCTAGATACGAGAATTATTTAATTCTTTATAGTGATTCTTCACCATTGAGAGATAAGGCCAAAAATGATGCAATACTTTATAGCACGATACTTCAAAAATGTATTGGGCCCGATATGTTCTCGTGGATCAGGCATTGTGTGGCGGAGGTATGCAAAAAAAAAAAAAAAACTCTAACGAGTGCCCTTCTAGTTTGGATACTGCAACCAATCGATGTATGTTATTTCTTTTATGCTCCGTTGGATCTCATTTGAAACCATTGGGTCAATTTGATAGCATTTATGGCAGATTACAATGGGGGTGTTTTAACATTTGTGTATTATCGGCCGCATTTTAGGCCACCAGGGACCGCCAGTGGCTCGTGGGCTGTGCAATGAACAGGGTCTATATTGAGGGGGGGGGGGGGGTCGTGCAATGAACAGGTTGTAAACCTCTTGTCCTTATTATTAATCGTTATATATTTATACATGTATGAAACTTTTTCTCGTTTAATTCCTGGCACTATATGATTAAATGATTTTTTTCCCTCTGAGCTGCTACAGTAGACCTCTTATTGTTATATATATTTAATTTTTGTGTTTTTTACCCCTCAGCCCGAATTGGGCTGAAAAAGGGGTATTGTCGTCACAGGCGTTGTCGGCGTCCGGGCTGTCGCTCGTCAACTTTTGGTTTCCGTCAATTTCGAGTTGAACCATTGTCCGATTAAATCCTTTTTGCAGGGTATGTTGGGGTTGAGTAGAGGAAGGTTCCTTTCGAAAATGGGCGCGCTGCGATTTTCAATGTGGCCCCATGGCAGCCATCTTGAAATTGTTTTCCGTCGATTTAGAGGAGAACGCCTTGTCCGATTAAATCCATTTTTGCAGGGTGTGTTGGGTTTGAGTAGAGGAAGGTTCCTTTCGAAATGGGCGCGCTGCATTTTAGTGTGGCCGCCATGGCAGCCATCTTGAAATTGGTTTCGTCGATTTGAGGAGAACGCCTTGTCTGATTAAATCCATTTTTGCAGTGTGTGTGTTGGAGTTGAGTAGAGGAAGGTTCCTTTCGAAAATGGGCGCGCTGCGATTTTCACTAGCCGCCACGGTAGCCATCTTGAATCTGATTTATTTTCGATATGACGTCCAACGTGCTCTAACTGACTGCACATCTGATATCACTGCTTCTTTTACAATGCATGGGCTGAGGGTTACGCCCGCTTTGCGGAGCTATTTTTATACATAGTCAGGCTTATTGAAGAGCTCATACACTGAATGGATCAGGACATTACAGGACTAAAGGTACAGTAGGGAGGGGGGAGGGGACACCAATAGCTCAGTTGAAGGACAAGATAGAGGCAGACTTGGACAAACAATGGTGTGGGGAGGAATGGGGAGGTGGGAGGGGGGTGCAGGAGCAGATGCATGGGGTGGATAAAATGAATACAGAAGGAAAACTTCAGGAAGGAAAAACGGGAAATTTGGAAGGAGAAGGGATTTGGGTGGGGGTGTCGTTTGTGAGGGTGGAAAGATCTAAGGGATATTAAAATAAGTAAGTCTTCCTTATGCACCCTGGGTGGGAACAGGGAGACTGGAGGAGTTTCTCCTGATTTATATTTAATGATATTTTCAGTGATCTCAGGCTGATGCAAGGAGCTTGCACATGGATCACATTCAGGACAAAGACATTTGGAGATATCTGTGTACTTTACTGAAATTACAAAAGGATTAGTAGACAATGGACAAACACTGATGCTATCTGGGTTTTTTACCTGGGTCGGTACACTCTTACCGTGAGGCAGGAGTTCAGATAGGAAACTGAACAGGATTTCAAAGCAGGAGCAAATAATAACTAGAGGGCTGCATTCGCTAGAAGCGAATACGTATTTGGCAACGTCATGAACTTTGACCCCTACCGATCTCAGAAGATATAGATCACACAACTTTGACCAAAATAGAATTTTTGTAGGCCCTGTTGTGACCTATCACAAAATGTCAGCGGCTAACCTGTATCTTTCCGTGGGGCGAAGATATGGGGCAAAATGTGTTTTTGACCTCTTGTGTGACCTTGACCTTAACCTTGAGAATTTCAAGGTCAAAAGTTGCACTGCACTTCCTTGACCTTGTCCCATTTCAAAGACAAAATTGTTAGTGCTCTTAGAGAAAAACCCTAGGAGGAGTTTTGGGGCAAAGGATGTGTGGGAAAAATAAATAACCAATAAAGAATAATAATAAGAAGAAGAATTCCAGTAATAACAATGTATTTGGCATGGAATTGCCAAATACAATAATAATAATAATTCCAACAACCAAACATTTACAAATCAATCGTTGATATGTAGAATTTAAAAAACCTAATTTTTATAGTTTCAATAAATGTTTTAGTCTCTTTGTTAGAGCATTTGGGTTGGCAGGATGGCCTAGGCCCTAGAGGTATGCACGGCTTTCACGCTCGCATCCAAGCTGGTCTAGCCGAGGTTTGAATCCCGACCCAGCTATAAACCGTCATCCCGGTGTTTCACAGACAGGAGTGATTCATCAATGTGTGTGCCGTTCCTCGGATGGATGTTAAATGTGACTCCCTGGGCCGGGATTCAAATTCATATAAACTTTAAAATGTCAAGGCGGAAGTGGAGATTATACGGTGTCTTGGCGGAGGTGAAAATAGGATTAACAGCTAACCTAACCTAAAATGAACAGCTAACCCGAACCCTAAATCACTTCTGCCGGCATCAGTTAGTGGACGTGAAAGATCCTACGTGTCCTTCGCTCAGAGTAGATGAGTAATTGCCAGCATCCTGAACAAATTCCAAATTCATGTCCTCACCTCACGTTCCCCCTGTACCAAGGGAATGAAGTGCAAAAGGGTCAACCAGCTAAGGGAGTCACTGCTCACCCTTGCTGGGCATGCAGATTAGTAGTAGTCGTAGTAGTAGTAGTTAGAGCATTTGCTTAATGACATTATACATGGTGACCAGGTTAGAATGCTGAATTATTAAGGAGAAATGCATTAATGCCATTAAATAACCTTATCCTTAAATATCTGAATGTCATTTCTATTTTATATAATACTAGTGGGGTATATCCATCAAGGACGGGTGCTGGGATGGATGAGATTTGATAAGTTGGAGTGCCTTTTCATAATATGGGAGTGCCTGAGAAAATAGAAAACAACAACAACAATCTCATGTGGAATGGCACCTGAAGTGCAGTCCACCGAGCTAATACTGTATAATCATCAAGGATAGTTGATGGGTGGGATGGTGTGGGATTTAATACAACTGGAGAGAGAGATAGACCAACAACAATGCCATGACGATTGGGTTTTTGAAGCGTCACACACCGGAAATCTATGATGACATTCAGCATGACAAACACTTTGATTAAAGTCTACTTTTAACTGGGCTGAATGGAATAAAAGGAGGGGTTGTAAGTATATCTGGATGCATATATGTTATGTAATATATATATATATGTATATATATATGTATATATATATATGCATGTATGTATGACTGAATAGGATGATCCTTTATTTATATATGTAGATATATAATAAGCTCATACACAAAACCTGGTCATTGTGATAGAAGTCAATATTGTGCAGCCAACAACACAGTATGTGTACAAGCTCTCCAAGATTATTTCCATGGCACTAACAGCATGTTCGGGAATATTTGCCTGCACACATAACCAGGCGCTCACATGGGCAAATGGCTTTTCGTACTGATTGTTTTCATGATAAACAGTTCAAGCCACAGAACAAGCTCCTATAACCACGGTTTTACTATCTGATGAAAAGCTGCCTTGCTGTGACTACTTGCCTTGTACTTTGTGGCTTTATAGAAAATATTACACATGAGTCGTAATGCAACCTCATTTTGCTTGTTGTTGCTCAGTTAGGATTCCACTGCTTAAATACGAGTAGACTCATTAAGAGGAATGTATGAGGAGGTGAAATCGGTCATACAATTGGAACTTTTACACATCACTCTCATCTTACAACATTAAACAAGGCAGTTCTCTGTATGTATGTGTGAATGTCTGAAAATCGTAGTGCAACAACAAGGCTAGGCCGATCTCCACTAAATTTTGCACACGTGTTGGTAGTACCCGTGGTGTCAGGTCACGTACACAACAACCCCCACCCCCCGTTGGGGAGGGCACTTACTATTTTCACCTGTACACGTGCCACAGTGCAAGTGGTTTACTGTGACCCCTGCTGCAGAAGGGCGATTATAATAATTATTAGCCCCGGCTTGAAAAAGTGTATCCGACTCATGCTGTTATGTGCTCGGCTGCCGGGGCAGTGTCATTGCCTCTAGGTTGCAATACCGGATGAATCACCACTCGCTTTACTGATAGGGCAGGAATTTGGAATTTGTTCCAGGTACTGGCAATCCCAGGCAAAAATGCGACAGTTAGAACTATAGTGTATGAGAGTAGTACTCTCATATACTGGAGTTGGTAACAAGTCCTACGGCAGTAGTCTACAGGAAAGGAATGCTATTTTTTTGCCTGGGATAGCTCTAGTATTCTTCAGGAAGGACACCGTGGCATCTTTAACGTTGACCAACCACGAGTCGATGGGATGCCCAGTTTAAATGTCCATTTGAGGGATGGCACATGCACTGATGAATCTGCCTGCCTGCAATGTTCCAGGGAGACAGTTTATAGCTGGGCACGAGATTCAAGCTCAAAGATGAGTGTGCATATCTAGACTATCCTACTCGCCCAGGATATGAACTTGTAATTTTTATAAATATAAATAAAAAATGAATGCATATTGGTAGTCTGGCAGCCAAAAGGTATTTCATCACAGATGACCGAGCAGGTGAGAGGAAAGGTTGCATGTTGAAGTGGTCATTATAGAGAAGTGCATCTTGAATCTGGTGTGAGATGCCCAAACCCCATTTTCAGTGGAAATGCAAAAGGCATGCATTTGCTTTGCTGGATACAAATTATATATTTCAACGTAGCACTTGTAAGTGGACTGCACACTCTCGTGTATGCCATTAGATAGAGCCTTGTACACCAGGTTCAAAGAGAGATCCGGTTCTGTTCTTCCCTTGTCATTCAAGACGTCAGCTCATCATCACATTGTATTAAATTCTGCGTTTATTTCGTAACTTCTGTACGACTAGCTTCCTATATCACCCCCTTCTCCTTGACCTTCCTTTCTCAATATCAGTGTTTATGATTCTCTACCCTCTTCCATGAGTTGAGATATATATAATTATTATATAGGGATTGGACAACAATGGAAACATCAGACAAAAATAATGGCATTTATTTCCTGAGTTTTGGAGGTTTTTCTGGATGGATTATTCCATGTAATAATGTTTATACCTGTATCAAATATTGCAAACCTTATAACAATGAATGCCCTCTTTCCTGTTCCAGATTTATCGAGATAGAATTTGCCCAAAATGATAGACCTAACCTGACTTTGAAAGGGGACAAATGGTTGGTGCTCGCAGGGCTGGGTATTCTGTGACTGAAACCTCAAAACCTCTGAAGGTATCTCGAGGAACAGTCTCCAAAGTAATGACGGCATGGAAAAAATAAAATACGAGAGAGTTCCTAGAACACCTCACCCCACGCAGGCTTGAGAAAATAGGACATGGGAACGATCGTTTCGACTCTTATCTTGCATTCCCGAGCGCGATCTGTATTTCCGACGAGTCACAATTTTGTCTGAATCTCGATATTCCCCAACGCTGAGAACACGAGCAGCACATTTGATTGGTCGAGATGATATAAAATGATGTAATATTTTATCCAGGTATTGCTAAACTGGAGGTTTTTGGAAGTGCCAAGAAGGTGATTTGCGTTATTCAGTGTTCAACAACCTTTTTTCAGAAGTTTACCACTGTTGACACAACTTGTGTGTTTTTTACACCACCTTATTTAACACGTTGCATTCGTTCTTTGTGCCTGTTGTTTGTGTCCTTTAATTATGACGTTCCCAAAAGTTAAGTTTCCTGTTTGGAATGATTTTCAATTTTGTTTGAGTGCCGGATAGACAGAGTAAAAAAAATTCTCTTACTCCTCTGCATATGCTCGATCGGGACGACATTCCGGACAATTTGCCCAATTCAGAGCCAAAGTAACACAAGGAAACATGGAAATTAGACACAGGTGGAGGCCATTCAGCCTATCATGCCTGTGCCACTACAACACCACACTAATTTATCAACACAAGATCAAGAGAAGAAAATGCAAAATGTTTTTGTTTTTTTAAAGTGTTTTTTGTGTTGTTTTTTATTGTAGTTTTTGGATGCATTTTTTTCCCCAGGGGAGGGGGCATGGGCTTAGTTAATTAACATAAACAGTTATTGTGTACACATGCACACAATAACCCATCAATGCTCAAGCTATCTAAAAGTCCTGCCAACATCCCTATACCACTCTATCTCCATAACTTCCAGGTACCTATGTAATTCTAATTTAAACCCATCTACTGTTTCTGCTGCCAATTCCTTTCCAGGGAGACCATTCCATGCATTAACTACTCTCTGAATAAAAGTCCCCTGCCTTACTACCATCTTAACCTTCCTCTTTACTCTCAGGTTATGGCCCCTGGTCCTATCGCTGTCTACTCTGTTGAATAATTCATCTACACTTATTTTATCTATACCTTTCATTATCTTAACCATCTCTATCATATCTCCTCATAACCACCTCCTTTCTAGTGTATAAAGCCCTGTCTCCTTCAGCCACTCCTCATAGCTGAGTCTAGCTATGCCCGGAATCAATCTAGTAACCCTGCACTGAACCCACTCTATGGCATCAATGTCCTTCCGGAACTGTGGTGACCAGAACTGCACACAGTATTCTAGATGTGGCCCTCACTAAATTCCTGTACAATGTTAACACCACCTCTTTTGATTTATAAAATGATCCCCCTCTAAATACAACCTAAAACCCTCTTGCTTTACCTATAGCTGCCTGGCACTGTGCTGCCTGCTTCCCTCCCATATCTATTACCACCCCCAGGTGTGACACGCTCCAAAATTACCCCTTGTATCCTGTAATCTCTATTTCATTGTTCTTTCCCATCCCCAACACCTTACACTTGCTCAGGTTAAATTCCATCTGCCAATCTTTTGCCCAATCTATACAAGTATCAATACTTTCCCTGTTATCTGTCACCACCCCCTCTGCTGTCCACCTTACCTCCAAGCTTTGTGTCATCTGCAAATTTGTAAAGCCTACTCTTCACCCCACCATCCAAATCATTGATGTAAATAATCAATAGTAATGGTCCGAGTAGTGATCCCTGAGGTACCCTATTACTTACATCCTCCCAGTGAGACATCCTCCCACTCACAGCCACTCTTTGCTTCCTACCACGAAGCCAGTTTGCAATCCAATTAGCTACCTGACCAGCCACTCCACAAGCCCTCACTTTGGCTCACAACCTCTGATGTGGTACCTTATCAAATGCCTACCGAAAGTCCAGACATACTATGTCCACTGCC
The DNA here is from genome assembly GCA_035128595.1 of Eptatretus atami. Classification (NCBI taxonomy): domain Eukaryota; kingdom Metazoa; phylum Chordata; class Myxini; order Myxiniformes; family Myxinidae; genus Eptatretus; species Eptatretus atami. The sequence continues at coordinate 110,377,841 of CM068961.1, read as the reverse complement.
TTTCCCTCATCCACCCAATCAGACACTGCTTCATAGAACTCTAAAAGATTTGTTAAACAGGAATACCTTTGGTAAACCCATGCTGACCACCTTTAATTGTGTGTATTTGTTTAAATGGTTCCTCATCTGGTCCGTAATGTCTCAACACACCTTCCACACAACTGAAGTCAAACTAACAGTCTATAGTTTCCCAATTCTTCTCTGGATCCTTTCTTAAATAATGGTGTTACATTTGCTGCTCTCAATCCTCCTGTACCTGTCCTGACTCCAGTGAGCTATTGAAAATATCCGTTAACATCTCGCTTACCTGCTCAGCCACCTCCTCAATACTCTCGGGTGCATATTATCTGGCTGTTCCTTTATTATCTACTCTTATCTACTTGTCTTGTCTCTTCGATTTCCCTAGCTGTTCCTTTACTTCCTCCACTCCAACCTGGACTCCTTCTGTAAAAGCCCTTCCTCACCTCCTTGATAGATACTCTCAGCTATTGGCAATTCTCCTGAGTGTTCCTGTGTAAAAGTTGAAGCAAAATACCTGTTTTAATAAGCCTGCCATCTCACTTTCCTCACTAATCACTCTCCTCGTACTATTCCTCAATGGGCCCACCACTGGTCCTGGCTTGTTCTTTTCCCCTGATATCTTCAAAAGGAGGTCAAACACTGCAATCCCCCTAGTGGGCTTATCTACAAACTGGGTTAAAAAGCAATCCTGGACTAAATCTAGGAAATCCTCATCTGTTCTGCCCTTTCCCTGTTCCTGGACCCAAGTACTGCTAAACTGTTGGTTCATGTTCCGATTCACGTTCCGATTTGTGTTTAACAGTGTTCAAAATATAAAATTAAATTTTACATGAAGTACTTCCTTCATCATAGACTCAGTGAACCAATTACTTAACCCCACTTTACGCTTCGTGCGTGTGGTATAAACATGGCGAAGCAAGTTTCACAGTGGTCGTAAGTGTAACCTGGATATTGGGGACAGGCGTGAATTGTTACTAAGCATACCAAGACAGCTGCACAAGTGGCTGCAGATCTGAATACATAACGAACCGGACAAATTTGTATCAAAACAGCGCATGTGAAAATGATAGTGCCAGAGGCTTGGCTTCATTGCAGGAGATTCCATTGATATTAAAGGCCTTGGTTTCCACGGGGTCAAGCTAATCAAAGTGTGAGGCAGGGGGCCAGCATAAATGGGAGAGCTGTACTTCATCAAGAACTGGATTAAGGCCTTCTGGGTAGATAATTGTTCAGGTGTGTCAAGGAAGGACTGTAGCAACTGGCTTTGGAGGCCAAATTAGATGTAATATGTGGCATGCCCAAGAAGGATGATGGCTGATAATGAGGGCCAAAAGCTTGCGTGACTGAACTTCTACAAGAGGATTGTTAAGAAAATTGATGGGAGGGTTCACTAAATGGTCCTTTCGGAGAGGCGTGGTGAGGGTGTGAGATTTGTCAGGATTGAAAGACATATTCCAAGTGTTTGACCAGCTTGTGATTCTGTCAAAGTCTGCAAAGAGGGAAGAGGCTCCTGCAAGCCGTTATGAAGGATGGGAGATGGTATGGCATATGGTAAAGTAATCAGCAAAGAGATAAAGGGGGTATTCCAGAGATTCAGAGAAATCATTGATGAAGATCAGTTATAGGACTGGGCCCAGAACACTGCCTTGGGGCATTCCAAGCTGGACAGGGAGAGAAGACGAAAGATCCGTTGAGTGCCACATGTTGGCTATGAGAGTAGAGGAAGTCGGTAAGCCATGTGTGGAGTTGACATTGGATGCCGTAGGCAGAGAGATTGGAAAGCAAGGCAGGATGCCAGACTGTATTAAATGTTCGAGATGTGTATAGAGAGACGGCCCTGATCTCATGTCTGATATTGAGGGCCTCCATCCATTGTTGGGAGAGAATAAGCAGCATGTCCAAGGTCAGACCATTGGAGAAAATGAAGGATTCGATGTCACCTGCGATGATGGATGCCATGACCTTGCTGATGATTGTAATTAAGCTGATAAGTCTGTTGTTAAGGGATCAGTATTTACACCATGTTTATGTAATGGAGTCATGTTAGCTGACTTCCAAGCAGATGGAAGATGACCTCTGGCAAATTATAGTGTGAACAGAGCAGAAAGAGGATGTGCAAGAGTAGTAAAGAAGGTTTTGAAGATACGTGTGCTGATGCTGTCCAGACCATTTGCAGAAGCAGTCGAGGGTTGCCAGAAACCTCTCCACCTTTTCAGGTGAAAAAGACAGAGTCCAGGAGAAGTTGGTTGCGACTGGGTAGAGTGGGTACAGAGAGCGAGGGGTGAGGGCCACAAGATTTGGAAGGAAACACAGAATTGAGGCATTCGGCCTTCTCACAAGCAGTCGGCTGTGGTGCCATTTGAAGAGAGGAAACGGATGGAGGCATAGCATACTCTGGAACAGCCTTAACAAGTGTCCATCAGGTTTTTGAGGAGGGAGACAATTTTGAAAGTTCAATCTTGAGGTTGGCCATACATTGTTTTCTGGCTGTCCTGAGAGTGAACACACTTTTTGTGGGCTTTGTGTAGTGATCTGAGATTGCCTTCAGTCTGATTTACATTCCAGGAAGAGAATGCAAGTTGTTTCAAGGCAACAACCTTGCCATAGGATTCAGTGTACCATATGTGGGAGGGAGGAAGGGTATGACAACGGAAGATTAGATTGTTAATTTATTATTATTATCATTATCATTATTTTTATTATTATTATTATTGAAATTCACCCTAAACGAGGCTGAGAGCCACGAAATGTGAAGGGCTACAAAGGAAAAGAAGATGAGGAAAAACTGGCAAAGCCTTCATGTAGTCCTGAAACAAGGAAACCTCTTCACAGGACCACTGTGCAGGAGAGGATAACTCAGCCAAGTGGAAAAATAAATCTTCCTACCCCAATTGAGTGTTTTTTTAGGAGACCATCTCCATACTGGATGGCCGTTGGGTCCCGAAGGGAGCTCATCCGCACTTTGTCAGGTGTTGTTTTTGGTCCTGGTAGGGAGTCACAGTCACCCTCCCCATTCGCAATGTCAGTGAGGGGTGTCAATTTAGTCACCGACAACCCGACCATGCGCAGGTAGCATGTTAGGCCTTAGTTATTTTATAACTTGGTTTACGCAGTTCTTCAGCTAAAATGTAGGGTCAGTAAGTAGGTCGAAATATAAATATAAATATAATTTCAATTTTTAGAAATTATAAATTTTTATGATTTTTTTTCGGATGTTCCATGGAAAAGACAAGGGTAGGTGGGGAGGGGGGGGGGGGAATAAATATAAATCCCGGACCAGGAGGATCTAAGAAAACATTGAAGATGGAAAACCATTCAAATGCAGGATGTCCATGTTCACTGTATCATCTGATGTGAAAAACAATAAAGAAGGATTAAAACTTGTTTTTACAATATAGTCTGGCATGTTTTTCTTATAGGAACCTGTTGGATCATCAAACAAATGGAAACAATGCTGAGAAAATTACTGTCCAAGTCGTAGATGTGTGCGTGCACACCAGTGCATAGTGCTGGATATGATTAAAAAAAGGTGTCTACTCGATGTCAACACGCTCAAAACGGTCAATCAGAGCCATAACCAGCTACGTTCATGGCAATTGACTACCGTCCCCCATGCGCCCCCATGAGCACATCAAGGCTGATTTCTGGTCCGTTGAAGGCTGAATATCAGCATCTCACAGGGAAACTTTGACGTACTTGGCACCAAAATCTTTCAATACGAACAGCGGTGTAACAACTTTCGATGGAAACAAAATCGGCACGATCGAGAGTAGCGTGCGAATCATCCCTGCTGCTGCACTGAATTGATGCAATAGTCGGCCAGAATATCGTCGTCAAGATTGCGTGATTAAATCACCATACAGTCACTCGAATTATACCGCTGACATACTTCTTAACAACTCATGGCTCGCAGACTTCCTCTCCTGTCGCAGTCACCTGTGGCCCTAAATGGAGTTCTTTCATCCCCTCTTCCTGTCCAGGCTGGAGTTCCTCAAGGTAGCGTTCTAGCCCTTTCTTCTGGTTTCATCAATGATCTCTCCGACTCTGGAAAATCCTCTATCTTGCTGATGACTCCACCCTCTGCCGACCATCTCATCCCTCAGACCGGCATGCAGCAGCTTATTCACTCACGGCAGATCTGGGTAAAATCACAACTGGTCCAACACGTGGAACATGTCTTTCAATCCGGACAAATCTCACACTCTCACTATGTCTCTTCGAAAGGACAGTTAGAAAATCCCCCCATCCACTTCTCAACAATCCTCTGGAAGAAGTCCTTTCTTTCAAGCTTCTGCGTCTCACTATCTGCCATGACCTTTCTGGAAAGCCACATTTCAAACCTCGCCTCCAAGCCAGTTGCCGACTGGGAATCCTCCGTCGTGCAAAGTCCTTCCTCGGCCCACTGAGCTCCTGACCACTTACAAAGCTTTTGTCCGCAGCCTGATGGAGTACTGCTCTCCCCTCGGGCTGTCGCCCTGCCTCCCACCTTTCTCGGCTTCACGCTGTAGAAACCAAGGCATTTCGGATCATTGGCATCTCCCGCAATGAGGCTGAGTCTTTGGGCCCCTCACTCAATCACCGCAGGTTGGTCGGTGGTCTTCTGTCTTCTACCGTCTCCTCTCCAGCCTCGCCCCCCAGCTCTCTCTGCGATTGTCCCCACCACATTTTCGCATGGCGCTCAAGTCCGCCAACAACCCCCTCGGTAAACTACCAAAATCACGAATCACTGCTCACCTTCACTCTTTCATTCCTCTTTCCCGCCTTTGAATAAACTCCCTCACTTATCATTCCCATTCTTCCCTCCAGCCTTCAAAACAGCGTTCACCACCACCTCTATCATCCCCATCCAAATCCTCGATCTTTTCTACCCCCGATAATCCACAAGCCCACCTCCCTTCAAATTCCCTGCTTCCTTCCTGAAAGTCCCTGTATGTCCATCTTCTATTCCCCATGTTCCCCGCCCATCCCTCTCCTTCCACAGATCTCCTAATGTCTCTGTTCCCCACTGTTTCGTCCTCCCACTCTCTCCTCTCTGTCTCATGTCCCCCATGATGTGCGTTGTGTGTTAGCTCTCACACGAGCCTCGACAAGGTATACAAAAAACAAAAAAGCAATCACTTTCGCCCCAGAAACAACAGTCAATCTGAACCACGCTGGCCACTGCTCAGACAGCCTATGACCGAAGACGACTGCGCAGTTCTACTGCGCAGCTCGGTTAAAGGTGACTCGGCATTTTGTTGTGCGCACACGAAATTATATTTTGAAAATAAATGCCGACATTTACATTTCGGGTTTTGAAACTTGACCTTCAGTGGAAATTATAAATTAAAAAAAGGCTAAAAATGTGTTTTATATTTATATTTCATTTCGGCAAATATACCGTCGGCGGATTCGTAAACCAAGTTGTAAAATAACTAAGGCCTTACCAGTGGCAGTTGAAAAAGACCGACGTGACCTGAGATGAATGGGATGAATCCGTGCAGAAGAGAGAGCAGGTTAGAATTCCCAGGGTGAGTTAATATAATGGGCGGCAGATGTAGGAGACCAAGACCAGTCCTGAAATGAAATGACGGCTTGCAGTTCTTGCCAATGTACTCGAGTGAACTGCCAGACTCGCCGCCGCTGAGGAGGTTCTGTTAGAATAGCCAGATAGATGTTGACTCTCACAAGCACATGATCAGATGAACCAATTAAATGACTGCCCTTCAGCTGAATTGAAATCCACAACCTCTGAGATGATAGTCGATTGACCTAACCAATATGCCACCACTATTCACCATTGACTTGCCATCATAGTCAAGATTTGAACCTTCAGTCACTGGATTACGATTACAGAAACTCAGCCCAGATTAAGTCAATCGAGAAACCTTTTGAAAGCAACATTCCCTGACAATGTATTGTTTACAGAGGATTTAGCAAAGTAAACTGTATTGCTTGTACAGTCTCGTTTTAGCTTGAATGGAAATCAGGTTGGGTTGTTTGGCATCTCCCCCATCCACCTTGAGCCAATCCATACGTCATGAGGCTGTGACCCCAGGTTAAAGTCCAATATACTGTGACCATTTTTCCATATCTCCCAATGAGCCTGTAATTAATGTAGAAAGTACCTCATATGCTGATTTCTCATAATGTCTTTGTCTTGCATTTGTGTACAAGTTCCTCCATGAGCTTTAGGCAGTCGTTTTAAAGATGTCCCTCCACCTTTCCCCCAAAAAACACATTGGAATCAACATCGTTGCAGATTAACTTGGTTTACCTTTTCCTTTGTGCACATTACACATAGATGATAGAAGATTTTTCAAACCACACAGAGTCGTGGGATTTTTGTGCATCACACAAGCGGGTGGTGGTGGGGGGGGGGCGGGAGTCGAGGGGTGAGAGATGTCATGACCCAGCGTTTTGTGATGAATGTAAATACGATAAGAAAAATTAGTTGATGTGATTTGTTTCCCATGTACCACAAAAAACTATGTGAAAAAGTTGAGAGATTTTCTGTAGAGGGAATGGTAACGGTTAACGATCTAAGGAAATGGAAAGTGCCTCATCGTTTTATTTGAAGAAATTAGAAATGATTAATATAGCAGTGGTGGTGGTGGCGGTGCAGGAGGACAGCACAGCTGACAGAGCAAGGCTTGCTTTATGGAGGCTGCAAATGGAGTAATGCTTTTTCTGTATGAATATTTTGTTGTACTTCCGATTCCTGTTTTACTTCTAGTTTTTTGTTGTATTTTCCTCCAACTTGTGATGGCAATATCCCAGCCATATCAGCTGATGGTTGACATGATCTGTTGGTACCTCGGCATTCGTATTGCCGTGTCCTGCAAAGGTATCCCCCCCCCTCCAAAGTTTTCACATTTTGATGCCACCTGAGCTTATTTCCTGGTGCTTTCAAAATCAAAAATCAAAATCAAATCAAAAAAAATCAAATTTCAAAATCAAAAAAATCAAACTTAATATGCAGTCTTCACAAACTACTCCAAAGTGATAAAGCCAAAAAATGAAGATAAAATGTGAATAAGTTAGATTAACAGAGAAAATCAGATGATTCTTCGTTACATACAGTGGGGAGAACAAGTATTTGATACACTGCCGATTTTGCAGGTTTTCCCACTTACAAAGCCACGTAGAGGTCTGTAATTTTTATCATAGGTACACTTCAACTGTGAAAGACGGAATCTAAAACAAAAATCCTGAAAATCACATTGTATGATTTTTAAATAATTAATTTGCATTTTATTGCATGAAATAAGTATTTGATCACCTACCAACCAGTAAGAATTCCGGCTCTCACAGACCTGTTGTTTTGTCTTTAAGAAGCCCTCCCATTCTCCACTCATTACCTGTATTAACTGCATCGTGTTTGAACTCGTTATCTGCATAAAAGACAGCTGTCCACACTCAATCAATCAGACTCCAACCTCTCCACAATGGGCAAGACCAGAGAGCTGTCTAAGGACATCAGGGACAAAATTGTAGACTTGCACAAGCTGGATGGGCTACAGGACAATAGGCAAGCAGCTTGGTGAGAAGGCAACAACTATTGGCACAATTATTAGAAAATGGAAGAAGTTCAAGATAACAGTCAATCTCCCTCAGTCTGGGGCTCCATGCAAGATCTCACCTCGTGGAGCCTCAATGATCATGAGAAAGGTGAGGGATCAGCCCAGAACTACATGGCAGGACTGGTCAATGACCTGAAGAGAGCTGGGACCACAGATCAAAGAAAACCATAAGTAACACACTACGCCGTCATGGATTAAAATCCTGCAGCGCACGCAAGTCCCTCTGCTCAAGCCAGCGCATGTCCAGGCCCGTCTGAAGTTTGCCAATGATCATCTGGATGTCCAGAGGAGGACTGGAGAAGGTCATGTGGTCTGATGAGACCAAAATAGAGCTTTTTGGTTTAAACTCCACTCGCCGTGTTTGGAGGAAGAAGAAGGATGAGTACAACCCCAAGAACACCATCCCAACCGTGAAGCATGGAGTGGGAAACATCATTCTTTGGATGCTTTTCTGCAAAGGGGACAGGACACTGCACCGTATTGAAGGGAGGATGGATGGGGCCATGTATCACGAGATCTTGGCCAACAACCTCCTTCCCTCAACAAGAGCATTGAATATGGGCGTGGCTGGTCTTCCAGCATGACAACGACCCGAACACACAGCCAGGGCAACTCAGGAGTGCTCCGTAAGAAGCATCTCAAGGTCCTGGAGTGGCCTAGCCAGTCTCCAGACCTGAACCCAATAGAAAAACTTTGAGGGAGCTGAACGTCTGTGTTGCCCAGCGACAGCCCCGAAACCTGAAGGATCTGGAGAAGATCTGTATGGAGGAGTGGCCAAAATCCCTGCTGCAGTCTGTGCAAACTGGTTAAGAACTACAGGAAACGTCTGATCTCTGTAATTGCAAACAAAGGTTTCTGTACCAAATATTAAGTTCTGTTTTTCTGATGTATCAAATACTTATTTTATGTAATAAAATGCAAATTAATTATTAAAAATCAACAGTTGAATTTCAGATTTTTGTTTTAGATTCCGTCTTTCACAGTTGAAGTGTACCTATGATAAAAATTACAGACCTTTGTAAGTGGGAAAACCTGCAAAATCGGCAGTGTATCAAATACTTGTTCTCCCCACTGTAAGTATTCAAACCCTTTGCATAATTTACCCTAAATCACTTCAGGAGCAAATTATTTGTTGGAAAGGTTAAAAAGTGCAGCAGGTTTCATCTGTATGTAATCAGTGGTTTAAATTAAAAATTTAACTCCTCCACATATCTAAGGAGTTTTGGGGTGGAACTCAGTTGGTCAAGCAACAAGGCAAACATGAAGACCAAGGAGCTTTCCAAAAAAGTCAGACATAAAGTGGTGGAGAAGCACCGTTCAGGAGTGGGTTATAAGAATATTTTAAAGTCGCTCATTGTCCCTTTGAGTACGGTGAACTCCATCATTAAGAAGTGGAAGACGTAGAATACCACCCAGACTCAAGTCAAATCAGGTCGCCCATCCAAACTCAGCAGCCGGGCAAGC